>OX387973.1:20062154-20782154 GCA_947578425.1 Eugnorisma glareosa | reverse complement strand
GCATTTTTAGACCTTACTAGGCCTCCGCCTACGTTTTGACCATATCGCACTCACCTGCACGCGCCTGTAAAAAACTTCCCTTACAACCCTTGGAATTTTTTTGAATTTTCATACAAAATCATCAAAATTTAGTCTTTTTCCAAATTCTATTTCAAAAGTAACGTTAGAATATAGATTCAATAGTACTCACCCTTCATCCCTGCTTTCTGGTCCGCGTTCCGTGAGCCGGTCTTCAGGTTGGGGGTTGAAAACCAAAATTTTTTGTTTCAAAAACTGGTTTTTTGACCAAAAGTCCAAATTTTTGTTCGGCACCTACCCCGTTTTATTTCGTAGATCGCTAGCCCGCGCGGAGACGCGTCTCTGGACACCCCTCACGCCCGGCTAGCTCAAATAAAACTTGTTGATTTTTATAAAAAATCGTTTTTCTATTAGTCTCTGTATATACCAAAATCTACCTTAGGAAGTTAGTTTTAAACAGAAACGTTGATATCTTCGTTTCCTGACGTGCGATTTTGAAGCTGTTTTCAGCATTTTTAGACCTTACTAGGCCTCCGCCTACGTTTTGACCATATCGCACTCACCTGCACGCGCCTGTAAAAAACTTCCCTTACAACCCTTGGAAATTTTTTGAATTTTCATACAAAATCATCAAAATTTAGTCTTTTTCCAAATTCTATTTCAAAAGTAACGTTAGAATATAGATTCAATAGTACTCACCCTTCATCCCTGCTTTCTGGTCCGCGTTCCGTGAGCCGGTCTTCAGGTTGGGGGTTGAAAACCAAAATTTTTTGTTTCAAAAACTGGTTTTTTGACCAAAAGTCCAAATTTTTGTTCGGCACCTACCCCGTTTTATTTCGTAGATCGCTAGCCCGCGCGGAGACGCGTCTCTGGACACCCCTCACGCCCGGCTAGCTCAAATAAAACTTGTTGATTTTTATAAAAAATCGTTTTTCTATTAGTCTCTGTATATACCAAAATCTACCTTAGGAAGTTAGTTTTAAACAGAAACGTTGATATCTTCGTTTCCTGACGTGCGATTTTGAAGCTGTTTTCAGCATTTTTAGACCTTACTAGGCCTCCGCCTACGTTTTGACCATATCGCACTCACCTGCACGCGCCTGTAAAAAACTTCCCTTACAACCCTTGGAATTTTTTTGAATTTTCATACAAAATCATCAAAATTTAGTCTTTTTCCAAATTCTATTTCAAAAGTAACGTTAGAATATAGATTCAATAGTACTCACCCTTCATCCCTGCTTTCTGGTCCGCGTTCCGTGAGCCGGTCTTCAGGTTGGGGGTTGAAAACCAAAATTTTTTGTTTCAAAAACTGGTTTTTTGACCAAAAGTCCAAATTTTTGTTCGGCACCTACCCCGTTTTATTTCGTAGATCGCTAGCCCGCGCGGAGACGCGTCTCTGGACACCCCTCACGCCCGGCTAGCTCAAATAAAACTTGTTGATTTTTATAAAAAATCGTTTTTCTATTAGTCTCTGTATATACCAAAATCTACCTTAGGAAGTTAGTTTTAAACAGAAACGTTGATATCTTCGTTTCCTGACGTGCGATTTTGAAGCTGTTTTCAGCATTTTTAGACCTTACTAGGCCTCCGCCTACGTTTTGACCATATCGCACTCACCTGCACGCGCCTGTAAAAAACTTCCCTTACAACCCTTGGAAATTTTTTGAATTTTCATACAAAATCATCAAAATTTAGTCTTTTTCCAAATTCTATTTCAAAAGTAACGTTAGAATATAGATTCAATAGTACTCACCCTTCATCCCTGCTTTCTGGTCCGCGTTCCGTGAGCCGGTCTTCAGGTTGGGGGTTGAAAACCAAAATTTTTTGTTTCAAAAACTGGTTTTTTGACCAAAAGTCCAAATTTTTGTTCGGCACCTACCCCGTTTTATTTCGTAGATCGCTAGCCCGCGCGGAGACGCGTCTCTGGACACCCCTCACGCCCGGCTAGCTCAAATAAAACTTGTTGATTTTTATAAAAAATCGTTTTTCTATTAGTCTCTGTATATACCAAAATCTACCTTAGGAAGTTAGTTTTAAACAGAAACGTTGATATCTTCGCAGCATTTTTAGACCTTACTAGGCCTCCGCCTACGTTTTGACCATATCGCACTCACCTGCACGCGCCTGTAAAAAACTTCCCTTACAACCCTTGGAAATTTTTTGAATTTTCATACAAAATCATCAAAATTTAGTCTTTTTCCAAATTCTATTTCAAAAGTAACGTTAGAATATAGATTCAATAGTACTCACCCTTCATCCCTGCTTTCTGGTCCGCGTTCCGTGAGCCGGTCTTCAGGTTGGGGGTTGAAAACCAAAATTTTTTGTTTCAAAAACTGGTTTTTTGACCAAAAGTCCAAATTTTTGTTCGGCACCTACCCCGTTTTATTTCGTAGATCGCTAGCCCGCGCGGAGACGCGTCTCTGGACACCCCTCACGCCCGGCTAGCTCAAATAAAACTTGTTGATTTTTATAAAAAATCGTTTTTCTATTAGTCTCTGTATATACCAAAATCTACCTTAGGAAGTTAGTTTTAAACAGAAACGTTGATATCTTCGTTTCCTGACGTGCGATTTTGAAGCTGTTTTCAGCATTTTTAGACCTTACTAGGCCTCCGCCTACGTTTTGACCATATCGCACTCACCTGCACGCGCCTGTAAAAAACTTCCCTTACAACCCTTGGAAATTTTTTGAATTTTCATACAAAATCATCAAAATTTAGTCTTTTTCCAAATTCTATTTCAAAAGTAACGTTAGAATATAGATTCAATAGTACTCACCCTTCATCCCTGCTTTCTGGTCCGCGTTCCGTGAGCCGGTCTTCAGGTTGGGGGTTGAAAACCAAAATTTTTTGTTTCAAAAACTGGTTTTTTGACCAAAAGTCCAAATTTTTGTTCGGCACCTACCCCGTTTTATTTCGTAGATCGCTAGCCCGCGCGGAGACGCGTCTCTGGACACCCCTCACGCCCGGCTAGCTCAAATAAAACTTGTTGATTTTTATAAAAAATCGTTTTTCTATTAGTCTCTGTATATACCAAAATCTACCTTAGGAAGTTAGTTTTAAACAGAAACGTTGATACCTTAGGAAGTTAGTTTTAAACAGAAACGTTGATATCTTCGTTTCCTGACGTGCGATTTTGAAGCTGTTTTCAGCATTTTTAGACCTTACTAGGCCTCCGCCTACGTTTTGACCATATCGCACTCACCTGCACGCGCCTGTAAAAAACTTCCCTTACAACCCTTGGAAATTTTTTGAATTTTCATACAAAATCATCAAAATTTAGTCTTTTTCCAAATTCTATTTCAAAAGTAACGTTAGAATATAGATTCAATAGTACTCACCCTTCATCCCTGCTTTCTGGTCCGCGTTCCGTGAGCCGGTCTTCAGGTTGGGGGTTGAAAACCAAAATTTTTTGTTTCAAAAACTGGTTTTTTGACCAAAAGTCCAAATTTTTGTTCGGCACCTACCCCGTTTTATTTCGTAGATCGCTAGCCCGCGCGGAGACGCGTCTCTGGACACCCCTCACGCCCGGCTAGCTCAAATAAAACTTGTTGATTTTTATAAAAAATCGTTTTTCTATTAGTCTCTGTATATACCAAAATCTACCTTAGGAAGTTAGTTTTAAACAGAAACGTTGATATCTTCGTTTCCTGACGTGCGATTTTGAAGCTGTTTTCAGCATTTTTAGACCTTACTAGGCCTCCGCCTACGTTTTGACCATATCGCACTCACCTGCACGCGCCTGTAAAAAACTTCCCTTACAACCCTTGGAAATTTTTTGAATTTTCATACAAAATCATCAAAATTTAGTCTTTTTCCAAATTCTATTTCAAAAGTAACGTTAGAATATAGATTCAATAGTACTCACCCTTCATCCCTGCTTTCTGGTCCGCGTTCCGTGAGCCGGTCTTCAGGTTGGGGGTTGAAAACCAAAATTTTTTGTTTCAAAAACTGGTTTTTTGACCAAAAGTCCAAATTTTTGTTCGGCACCTACCCCGTTTTATTTCGTAGATCGCTAGCCCGCGCGGAGACGCGTCTCTGGACACCCCTCACGCCCGGCTAGCTCAAATAAAACTTGTTGATTTTTATAAAAAATCGTTTTTCTATTAGTCTCTGTATATACCAAAATCTACCTTAGGAAGTTAGTTTTAAACAGAAACGTTGATATCTTCGTTTCCTGACGTGCGATTTTGAAGCTGTTTTCAGCATTTTTAGACCTTACTAGGCCTCCGCCTACGTTTTGACCATATCGCACTCACCTGCACGCGCCTGTAAAAAACTTCCCTTACAACCCTTGGAAATTTTTTGAATTTTCATACAAAATCATCAAAATTTAGTCTTTTTCCAAATTCTATTTCAAAAGTAACGTTAGAATATAGATTCAATAGTACTCACCCTTCATCCCTGCTTTCTGGTCCGCGTTCCGTGAGCCGGTCTTCAGGTTGGGGGTTGAAAACCAAAATTTTTTGTTTCAAAAACTGGTTTTTTGACCAAAAGTCCAAATTTTTGTTCGGCACCTACCCCGTTTTATTTCGTAGATCGCTAGCCCGCGCGGAGACGCGTCTCTGGACACCCCTCACGCCCGGCTAGCTCAAATAAAACTTGTTGATTTTTATAAAAAATCGTTTTTCTATTAGTCTCTGTATATACCAAAATCTACCTTAGGAAGTTAGTTTTAAACAGAAACGTTGATATCTTCGTTTCCTGACGTGCGATTTTGAAGCTGTTTTCAGCATTTTTAGACCTTACTAGGCCTCCGCCTACGTTTTGACCATATCGCACTCACCTGCACGCGCCTGTAAAAAACTTCCCTTACAACCCTTGGAAATTTTTTGAATTTTCATACAAAATCATCAAAATTTAGTCTTTTTCCAAATTCTATTTCAAAAGTAACGTTAGAATATAGATTCAATAGTACTCACCCTTCATCCCTGCTTTCTGGTCCGCGTTCCGTGAGCCGGTCTTCAGGTTGGGGGTTGAAAACCAAAATTTTTTGTTTCAAAAACTGGTTTTTTGACCAAAAGTCCAAATTTTTGTTCGGCACCTACCCCGTTTTATTTCGTAGATCGCTAGCCCGCGCGGAGACGCGTCTCTGGACACCCCTCACGCCCGGCTAGCTCAAATAAAACTTGTTGATTTTTATAAAAAATCGTTTTTCTATTAGTCTCTGTATATACCAAAATCTACCTTAGGAAGTTAGTTTTAAACAGAAACGTTGATATCTTCGTTTCCTGACGTGCGATTTTGAAGCTGTTTTCAGCATTTTTAGACCTTACTAGGCCTCCGCCTACGTTTTGACCATATCGCACTCACCTGCACGCGCCTGTAAAAAACTTCCCTTACAACCCTTGGAAATTTTTTGAATTTTCATACAAAATCATCAAAATTTAGTCTTTTTCCAAATTCTATTTCAAAAGTAACGTTAGAATATAGATTCAATAGTACTCACCCTTCATCCCTGCTTTCTGGTCCGCGTTCCGTGAGCCGGTCTTCAGGTTGGGGGTTGAAAACCAAAATTTTTTGTTTCAAAAACTGGTTTTTTGACCAAAAGTCCAAATTTTTGTTCGGCACCTACCCCGTTTTATTTCGTAGATCGCTAGCCCGCGCGGAGACGCGTCTCTGGACACCCCTCACGCCCGGCTAGCTCAAATAAAACTTGTTGATTTTTATAAAAAATCGTTTTTCTATTAGTCTCTGTATATACCAAAATCTACCTTAGGAAGTTAGTTTTAAACAGAAACGTTGATATCTTCGTTTCCTGACGTGCGATTTTGAAGCTGTTTTCAGCATTTTTAGACCTTACTAGGCCTCCGCCTACGTTTTGACCATATCGCACTCACCTGCACGCGCCTGTAAAAAACTTCCCTTACAACCCTTGGAAATTTTTTGAATTTTCATACAAAATCATCAAAATTTAGTCTTTTTCCAAATTCTATTTCAAAAGTAACGTTAGAATATAGATTCAATAGTACTCACCCTTCATCCCTGCTTTCTGGTCCGCGTTCCGTGAGCCGGTCTTCAGGTTGGGGGTTGAAAACCAAAATTTTTTGTTTCAAAAACTGGTTTTTTGACCAAAAGTCCAAATTTTTGTTCGGCACCTACCCCGTTTTATTTCGTAGATCGCTAGCCCGCGCGGAGACGCGTCTCTGGACACCCCTCACGCCCGGCTAGCTCAAATAAAACTTGTTGATTTTTATAAAAAATCGTTTTTCTATTAGTCTCTGTATATACCAAAATCTACCTTAGGAAGTTAGTTTTAAACAGAAACGTTGATATCTTCGTTTCCTGACGTGCGATTTTGAAGCTGTTTTCAGCATTTTTAGACCTTACTAGGCCTCCGCCTACGTTTTGACCATATCGCACTCACCTGCACGCGCCTGTAAAAAACTTCCCTTACAACCCTTGGAAATTTTTTGAATTTTCATACAAAATCATCAAAATTTAGTCTTTTTCCAAATTCTATTTCAAAAGTAACGTTAGAATATAGATTCAATAGTACTCACCCTTCATCCCTGCTTTCTGGTCCGCGTTCCGTGAGCCGGTCTTCAGGTTGGGGGTTGAAAACCAAAATTTTTTGTTTCAAAAACTGGTTTTTTGACCAAAAGTCCAAATTTTTGTTCGGCACCTACCCCGTTTTATTTCGTAGATCGCTAGCCCGCGCGGAGACGCGTCTCTGGACACCCCTCACGCCCGGCTAGCTCAAATAAAATTTGCCCACCCACCCGCCCTCTGGTCTATAGGAAGGTAGACGTGGGAATTTCGGCAGATTTTAAATATTCGATTTTCGCTTCTTTTGCATATTTTAGGCCAGTAGACAGGATTTAAGGGGAAAAGCGCCTTTTAAACTGTGACCGAGACCTCGTCTCATAATATTAACTGACGTTTCGTCGTTAAATCGGCAAACGGCGAACATATTAGTATTTTATTTTATTTTATTTTAACCCGATTTATAACCTTCTGTGTATCCCCCCTTTACAGGGACACAGAAGTATCCAGTGACCTCTGACATATTATTTCTTTTCTCTCAAGCAGAAAGTGTTGACCTGACTCCCTCTTTACAGGGGTCCGCTCGGCTTTCGCTCCTAAATTTAAAATGTTCCGCACCCCATCTAGCACCGTGAGGCTCCAAGGCTCTAGTGGCTCGCCGCGATCGGCGGAGAAGGTGGGGCCTTCGCCTGCTGATGCGAGGAGGAGAATCTCCTTCGGAGAAGACACTCCTTCCGCCTCGCAGGGGGTTCCTGCCCCTCCGGGGACGCGCCGAGCTGCTACCGATGCCCCAAGACCGCTCAAAAGGCCTGTGGCCGGGTACCCCAGTCGCACTGCAGAGGCGAGAGCTTGCCTAAATAAGGCTAAGGTCAATTTGGGCAACTCTCGCAACCTCAGGACCGACATCAAGGCTGCGGTACTCGAGGCCATTAACAGACTTTTTGAGCTGGTGAAGGAGTCGGAACAAGACAAGGCTCCTGTCGCACCTGTAGCCGTACCAGTACCCGCGCCCACTGCTGACTATGATCCCCTATCCAATCCTGAGTGTCCTGTTAGCCAGACTGAGCTCGTACAGACAATGAAGGAGCACATGACCTTAATAAGGGAAAACTCCGACGAATTGGTCAAACTACGGGACAGTCTGGCTAGCAGGGAAAGTGTGGGGGAGACGACTTACGCGAGTGTAGCAGCGGTGACGAAAAGCCATACCAGGGCACAGGCTCTGGAGCGAACCACGCTGCATTCCGTAGTCGTCTCCTCAACGCAGGAGATGGACACAGGGGACGAGATTCTGGAAAGAGTTAGGAAAGCGGTGGACGCAAAGGAGGGCTGGGTGCGAGTGGAAAAGGTGCGGAAAGCCAAAGACAGAAAAATAATAATGGGGTGCGAGACAAGGGAGGAGAGGTCGAAATTGAAGGAACGATTGAGGGCGGCCGGAGAGAACCTCGTTGTCGAGGAAGTGACGAACCGGGACCCGCTTCTGGTTCTTAGGGACGTGCTGCTCGTACACAGTGATGAAGAAGTGCTGAGAGCCCTTAAGAACCAGAACCGGGAGATTTTTCACGACCTCGGCGACGAGGAGCAAAGAATGACCATCAAATATAGAAAAAAGACCCGAAATCCGCACGTTAACAGCATTGTGTTGAGTGTTCCTCCCACGATCTGGAGGCGGGCACTCGAAGGAGGCAAACTTCGGATTGACCTCCAGAGAGTGCGCGTCGAAGACCAGACGCCTCTGGTGCAGTGCACGCGCTGCCTAGCATATGGTCACGGAAAGCGTCTCTGCACGGAGACGACTGACCTATGCAGCCACTGTGGCGGACCACACCATAGGGTGGACTGCCCAGATAAAATCACTGGTGAGGCAGCAGTATGCGTAAACTGCACCAGAGCCAAACTGGGGGAGCACCAGCACAATGCTTTTAGCAGCGACTGCCCGGTGCGTAAGAAGTGGGACGCATTCGCGAGAGCTGCAATAGCCTATTGCTAAAGTTCTCGGGGCGCCCACTTCAAGGTACACAGACACCACGATCGCTTCGACACAGCCAGAGAATAGACACAAAAGAACGAATAGTAACTTGAGTCGCTTTCTTGAGAAACTGGCTCAAGTTATGCGAGAACATAATTCAGCTCAAATGGAGTCATCAGGCTGTGTCGGACTGATTGAAGCACAAACAAATATATTTTGTAAAATATGTAGACAAAATAAGAACAGTATAAATAATAAAATAGTATTCAAACATATGATATTTAAATATATAATAAGTATATAGCTTAGATATCGTAAAATAAAAACCAAAGTCATGAAAACAAAATGAAAAACTAAAAAATATGAAAATTAAATAAAATTTATTAGAAACCTAGTTCATTCATTGGCACAAACGTAAGGGTAAACGGGGTAAATAGATAACTTTAAGTCTAACAGTAAAAATACTTAATGGTCAAAGTATTTCGAATCATTAGTTCATACAATCAAAAATAAGTTGAAATATATATAGAGTATAAGAAAGAAAGTACTATGTTAAAGATAATAAAACAAAGCTAAAATTCATATTTGTTGTAGTATGTATACACTTAATAAAATAGTAATAAACTAACGTAATAATAAATATAGTAAAACGAAAAGTGTTTAATATGGTCTCTTCGGCCTTCTATCAGCATGAAAGCATAAAACTTCAGAAACCAAGGGCTCTGATCCTCATGTCAGAGGGACACTGGCTGGGCAGGAGTGGGTTTTAGTCGGTTCGAGTCCGACACTACCTCGACTGTCTCACAGCCGTGAGATAGTCGAGGTGTCCGTGGGGATTTCCCACTCCTGCCAAAACAAAAAAAGAAAGGAAAAAAAAAACCTAACCTAACCTAACCTAACCTAACCTAACCTAACCTAACCTAACCTAACCTAACCTAACCTAACCTAACCTAACCTAACCTAACCTAACCTAACCTAACCTAACCTAACCTTTTTTTTTTTTTTTTTTTTATTAAGCGGTGAAAAATGCCTAACGCATACCGCACCGTCCGGGGAGACGGTTTGGTTATGTGGGGCTTGCACCCACTAAAAAACACCGCCGTGAGCCTACTGTCGCTTTGCGGATGGGCCACGAGAACTGCTACGCATGACGTTCGCGACCCATCCAGCGCTGCCCGCCTTCGGGCACCAACTCCTTGGCGATGTCCGGGCTCACCTGAGACATCGCCTCCACTCGTGAGGGCCGTGCAACGCAACGACGATAGACTCCCCGGTCTATCGCCCGCTGGCACCTCCTAGGGCGGCATCAGGTCGCCATGGCGCCTCCTCCGCCGCCCTGTCCTCCTGCGGCGAATCGCGTCAGCGAGGGAGTCTTCCTCCCTGACGCGCTCCGCCGCCTCCTTCTGCGAGATAACATCCTCGCAAAAGGACGCTACCGCCTCCCATGCCCCCCTGCTGTTGACCATGGCTTTAGCCACGGCCGGCAAGGAGAGGTCTGCTCCGATTGCTGCTGCGAGAGCACGGCGCTGCACCACCCAAGCAGGACAATGCTCGAGGGTGTGAAGCGCCGTATCCTCGCTGCAGCCGCACTGGTGACACACGGGAGTCGCCTCCCGTCTAGCCACTTTGTGCAGGTATTTGCCAAAGCAGCCATGCCCTGACAACACCTGCACCAGACGGAAGGACAACGTCCCGTGTCGCCTCCGTAGCCACTCCTCCAGGATCGGCTGGATAGCCCCCACTGTCCAGTGACCTGCACTGGGCGTCTCCAGCCTCACCCTCCAAATCCGCAGGGTTTGGGCTTGGGCCTCCCTACGCCACCTCGTGACCAGCTCAGACGGCGGGCGTCTGCCACTCTCCGCTTGCAGGTGTACGCCACGCCAGTAGACTTCGGCGAGCACCTGCGCCTCCAGATCCCACGGGGGCGTGCCCGCAAGGGCACACGCCGCTTCCGCAGATACGGTGCGGTATCCGCGTATGACCCTGACTGCCATGACTCTTTGCGGTCTTCGCAGAAGAGCCTTATTTTGGGCAGACAGGGACTCCGCCCACACCGGGGCCCCATAGAGCGCCATCGAGCGGATCACCCCCGTGTAAAGCCGTCGGCAAACGACGTTCGGTCCACCCAGGTTCGGCAACAGCCGGCTGAGGGCAGACGCCGTGCCGATCAGCTTCGGCGCGAGCTGACCAAAGTGCTCGCCGAAGTTCCACCTCCGGTCCAGAACCAGGCCCAAGTATTTCATACTTGCCCGCACCGCTATTGTTGCACCACCAATAGTGAGGTGTGCGCCAGCCGGTGGCCGGCGTCGGGGCGCATGAAATACCAGGGCCTCCGTCTTCTCGAGAGCCACCCTGAGGCCCAGTGCCGCGATTCGCCCCACGACAAGGGACGCGCCCTCGACAGCCGAGCGTGCCGCTTCTTCGTAGCTCCCTCCCCGGGCCGTGACGAGAGTGTCATCAGCGTAACAAATGACGCCCTGCCCGGGGGAGAGCAAACAGCGCAAGGCCCAGTCATAGCCAATGTTCCACACAAGCGGACCCAAGACCGACCCCTGTGGAACACCGCACCTGATGGCCCTGCGCACAACTCGGCCGTCGCATCCCTCGTAGCAGACGAACCGACCCTGCAGGTAGTCTGCCACCAGCTGCCTCAGGTAGACGGGTACCCGATGGTAGCGGAGCGCCTCCTCGATGCAGCTGAATGGCAGGGTGTTGAACGCGTTGGCGATGTCTATAGACACTGCCAACAACACCCCACCCCGAGCAACTGCATCCTTCGCCTCGGCCTTGAGGCGCAAGATGGCGTCCACTGTCGAACGCCCTGCCCGGAATCCGAACTGGGCGTCCGACAAGTTCGGGCCAACTTCCTCTAAGTGCAACCTAACCTAACCTAACCTAACCTAACCTAACCTAACCTAACCTAACCTAACCTAACCTAACCTAACCTAACCTAACCTAACCTAACCTAACCTAACCTAACCTAACCTAACCTAACCTAACCTAACCTAACCTAACCTAACCTAACCTAACCTAACCTAACCTAACCTAACCTAACCTAACCTAACCTAACCTAACCTAACCTAACCTAACCTAACCTAACCTAACCTAACCTAACCTAACCTAACCTAACCTAACCTAACCTAACCTAACCTAACCTAACCTAACCTAACCTAACCTAACCTAACCTAACCTAACCTAACCTAACCCAACCTAACCTAACCTAACCTAACCTAACCTAACCTAACCGAAAGAGTCCGAGCGCGACAAGGCCGCTGCCGCACCCATCGCCGTACCGGAACCCGCGCCCACTGCTGACCTCGGACCCCGGTCCATTCCCGTCGATGTTCTTGCTGGCCAGACTGAGCTCCTCAACACCCTGAAGGAGCACATGTCGGAGTTGAGGGACAACTCCGACAAACTTGAAAGACTCCGAGACAGTCTGGCTAGCAGGGAAGGGGTGGGGGAGACAACCTACGCGAGTGTGGCGGCCGTCAGCAAGAGCCACACCGGGGCACAGGCCCTGGAGCGAACGACGCTGCACTCCGTGGTTGTCTCCTCAACACAGGAGATGGATACCGGGGCCGATGTCCTCGAAAGAGTCAGGAAGGCAGTGGACGCGAAGGAGGGCTGGGTGCGCGTAGAGAGGGTCAGAAAGGCCAAGGACCAAAAGGTCATCATGGGGTGCGAAACGAAGGAGGAGAGGCGCAAACTGAAGGCACGATTGGAGGCAGCCGGAGAGAACCTCGTCGTCGAGGAAGTCAAAAACCGAGACCCGCTTCTGATTCTTAGGGACGTGTTGCTGCTCCACAGTGACGAGGACGTGTTGCGAGCCCTTAGGAATCAGAACCGGGAGCTATTTGACGGCCTTGGCGACGAGGAACAGAAAGTTGCTATAAAGTTTCGAAAGAAATCGCGTAACCCTCACGTGAACAGCATTGTGTTGAGTGTTTCCCCTGCAATCTGGAAGAGGGCACTCGAAGGAGGCAAGCTCCGCATTGACCTCCAGAGAGTGCGTGTCGAAGACCAGACGCCTCTGGTGCAGTGCACCCGCTGCTTAGCATACGGCCACGGCAAGCGTCTATGCACGGAGCCGGCCGACTTATGCAGCCACTGCGGCGGTCCACACCTTAGGGTGGACTGTCCAGTCAAACATCTTGGCGAAGCAGCGGCGTGCGTGAACTGCACCAGAGCCAAGCTCGGGGAGCACTCGCACAATGCGTTCAGCAAAGAATGCCCGGTACGTCGGAAGTGGGACGCATTCGCGCGAGCAACCATAGCGTATTGCTAAAGTTGTCGATGCGCTCACTTCCGCGTACACTGAGATTACCAATTTGACACAACCAGATTGCAGACGCATTGAGCGAACCACTAGGGTTGACTTAGTGGAGAACAGCAATTGGAGTCACTTTCATGAGAAAGTGGCTGGAATTATACTGGACCGTAAGTCAACTCTAGTAGAATCGTCAAGTTGTGTCAAATTGGTTGGAACCCGATTTCAAATTAAAATTGTATTTGTTTTTAATTATACATTTGGGAATAATTTTGGTTAAAACTGTGATATAGAATTGCATAATAAGTATACAAAGTCTATATCACAGAAATAAACCCATATGTTTAGAATACAAAATAAAACCAACTACCATGAGGGCATAAATAGTGGGGACAAAGACATACAATTTAAGTAAATTCGTAAAAATAAAATAAAAGAATAAGCAGTAAAACATAAGTGTAGCAAAACCATATATATAAATATAGTAACTAGAATCTAGAATAAATAGAAATTAATATTGAGTATGAGTAAAATAGCAACATAATAAATAGTAAATAAAGATAGAAAACATAAATATAACATTATTGGAGAATTTTAAAGTATTAAAATATTCAGTTAAAATTAATCGCATAGAGCGTGGTCTCTTCGGCCTCTTAAGTAATCCGTCGTTAAAAAGTACAAATATTAGCAGAAAAGGTCTCTGATCACGTCAGAGGGACACTGGCGGGGCAGGAGTGGGTTTTAGTCGGTTCGAGTCCGACACTACCTCGACTGTCTCACAGCCGTGAGATAGTCGAGGTGTCCGTGGGGATTTCCCACTCCTGCCAAAAAAAAAAAAAAAAAAAAAAAAAAAAAAAAAAAAAAAAAACCTAACCTAACCTAACCTAACCTAACCTAACCTAACCTAACCTAACCTAACCCAGTCTGGCTCCAACCGTTGCCGCGAACGCCACGTTTTCCGCAACGCTCCCGTGATAAAAATTCAAAAAACCGGTAAAAAGTGGTCGGATTTTAAAGATTTTGGTGTCTGTGAGTGCATAATTGTGCAGGCTATACGCTTCAGTGAAAGTGACCTCCCGGATTTCAGTGAAACTTGAAAAAAACCTCAAAAACCTCTAATTTTGGAGGTTAAACTTTGAAGAAGAACTTTCAACTGATTACGCTGCTCGAACGAGATCGACGACCCCCCTTTTTTATTTGAGAAAGTTTTGGGCGTTGCCCCCGCACACCATTTCGACCACCAAGAAACTAGAAAAACCTGAAGATCAAGGTTTTATTGTGGAAAAACCAAAAACCACGTGGCCCAAAAAACACGAAGGAGAGGAGCCAGACGCCTGAAACTTCGCAACCGATACCGCCTGCTGCGGTTAAGAAGGTATCTGGAATAAATTTTCATTTTACTACAACCCCCGATTTTTAAAGGGAGTTAGAATTTCCAACAATTGGACTGTTGTATCTTCGACCCTGACCAAGTTTTCAAGAATTTTCAACTGCAGGCCTTGGCGCGCTCATTATTTCAATAGAGACTTTAAGTTTTAGATTTTTAGGTTTTATAGTTTTTAAGATATTAAGTATTTTCTATAAAAATCATATTTCATAATTTGTAGTGACTTTTTTCAGATTTTTTTTTTATTTTAAGTTATTGTACATTATAGCACCATATTTATAGTATTTTTAGAACATTTTTTCAAATTTTTTCGACTTTACGTTCCTGAGATATTCAATTTTTAGTGTTTTTTGTTCATAATTCAAAAGTTAATAGTAAAAACAAGTTTTTGACACCAGGATAGGGTTTAACACACCCATCCTGACTTAATTAAGCCCAAACACGGGCCCTGTTGCTCTTAGTTTGGCGTATTTGGCAAATTTGCACCATATTGGTTTTTAAGTTTTTATTTTCGAATTAAGATATCTCGGGAACCGTTTGTTCGATTAACTCCGTATTTTCACTTAAACTGGTGGCGTACCACCGACTCTAGGTGTCAACCTTTTTCAGGCCATTTCAGGCCTCAAAATTTTTGTCGCTGAAACTGCTTTCAGGACATACCTAGAGTGACGCCGAGCTGTTGGTCAAAAACCTCGTCCTTCGGAGACGTAGGGTTCCGAAGTTACGGACGTTTTCACATGACTTTTGACAGATCGGCGGCCATCTTGTTCATTTTCAAATCACTGTAACTCTCAAACCGGTGGTCGTGGGAAGAAGTAGTTTTCGACGTTACAGTCAGTAGCCTGCTGGCCTGCATACCTCAAGAGTTCAGGAGGTTTGGAGCTGAAAATTTTCGGGGTCCTGAAAGTAGTTTCAGCGGACAGTGGAGTTCAACCCGAGTAGGGAGAGTCCAAACTCAAGGGTTCTGCGACTTTCCTGAGGGAAGATATCCGCAGTCAAAGTTAAGCTTTGACAGCACCGCGGCCATTTTGGATTTTTTCAATTTATCATAACTTCCCAACGGAAAGCCGTAGAGGGCTGGGGTTCTCACTGACTATACAAGCAGATAATAGAGTATAAGAATAGACGGTTTTCAGGCATTTTCAGGAGGTCAAAAATTTTCAGCCTGAAAATTGTGCCGGTGGATCGGTCTCACCGAGCCAACTTCGGAAAGCCCAAACACCGGGGTTTTTGGACCGGCGGTTCCGGAGATATCCTCTTGTAACTACTTTGGGTTTTTCATTTCGACAAAAAACCAGAATCTTCAAGTTGGGATACCTCCGGAACCCCTTGGAGTAACCGCATCGAGTTTGGATTCATCTGGGAGGGCTCGGTGGGGGCTATCCGCTGGATGCGACAGTACGACTCTACATAGAGTTTTTGTAAGAGTCGTCATATTTTTGTAGTTTTGACTTCTGAAGGTGTCTCGCGACTGTTTTCAGTGCTTGACTCGACCTTTGGACGAAGAACAGACCTCGACCAGCTCTATTTAGAGCATAATCTAGGGACAAGCTGAAGATTTTTCAGCAAGTTTTTTTTTTTTTTTTTTTTTTTTGCTTAAGTACGTTTACAATTTTACTTGTTATTTTATTTTACTTTATACACTTTTACCTTGTTTTATTTACTTTTACATTTTGACGCGAACCTCCAAAGACATGTTCGTCGGACTCAGGACCCCACTCAAGGCGATGCCGGCTGAGGGTGAGAAATCACCGAAGCTGGCGTTGCCTCCGAATGTAAGACGCAGCATTGCAGAATTGGAGGCCGCGGGGCCTTCCAGCGCAAACGTAACACCCCCGTTAGCGACTAAGATGGTGCAGGCTGGCCCTGCTAAACTTGCACATAAGCCATCCCAGCCGAGGCTTGTACAGGTGCATTCGCCGCCGAAAGTACAGCACGCGGAGCGGATAGCAGAGGCGGGGCCCTCCAGCCCGAACCCGAACTCAACCCCCCCCTCCTTTATCACCAAGACGGCGCAAGCAGGGCCTGCGAAACCTACACAAAAGCCACCCCAACAAAAGCTGGTACAGGTGTACTCGCCGCCGAAACCACAATACGCAGACCGGTCGGCAGAGGCGAAGGCCTGCCTGACCAAAGCAAAATCCCTTCTCAGTACTTCGAGAAACACGAAAACGGAAATAAAAACCGGCGTATTCGAGTCGCTGGATAGGATGTTTCAGCTGGTCAAAGAGGCCGAAAAAGCCGCCAAAACCAAAGGCTCAGGAGTGGGAACAAAAAATTTACAATCCGAGGGCGCTGCCATCGACCTCACCTTTACAAGCATAGCCGACCCAGGCCATAACTATGACCAACTTGAGGCTCAAATAAGGAGCCACTCGCTGCTGCTTGAGAGCCACACCAGGAGGATGGAAGACCTGAAGGTGGTTATCGAGCAGCACAAGCAGACTGTAGAAAACAGCACCGCCACGACATACGCGAGCGTAACGGCAACCCACAGCGGAAATGCGAACCATGTGCGGAGTACGCTGCACTCGATCGTCGTTACCTCCAAAGATGAAACGGAGACTGGCGACGAAGTACTTAACAAGGTGCGGAAGGCAGCAGACGCTAAGGAAGGCTGGATAAAGGTGGAAAAGGTGAGGAAGGCGAAGGATAGAAAAATAATAATGGGCTTCCAAACAATGCAAGAAAGGGATAAATTAAAAGACAGACTAGCAAGAGACAGTCAGGACCTCCATGTCGAGGAAGTGAAAAATAAAGACCCGTTGCTGATCCTCAAGAGCGTCCTCTCTGTAAATTCAGACGAGGACGTTCTCAAAGCATTGAGAAACCAGAACCGAGACGTTTTTCACAATCTCGACAAGGAGGAGGACAGGGTGGTAGTGAAGTTCCGGAGGAGGACCAGGAACCCACACACCTGCCACGTTGTGGTCGGCGTCTCGCCAACCATCTGGAGACGGGCAACAGAACTCGGATGCCTGCACATAGACCTACAGCGCGTAAGGGTCGAAGACCAGACCCCACTGGTACAGTGTACGCGCTGTCTGGGTTATGGGCATGGCCGACGGTTCTGCAAGGAACCGGCTGACCTGTGCAGCCACTGCGGCGGCCCGCATCTGAGGTCGGAATGCGCCGACTTCTTAGCGGGTGTGCCGCCCAAGTGCCAGAACTGCACGAGAGCCAAGCTCGGGGACGTCGGCCACAGCGCCTTTAGCTTGGAATGTCCGACACGCCGCAAATGGGACGAGATAGCAAGGTCAACGGTAGCATACTGCTAAGGGCACCCAAGGCAACCCAAACCCCTACAGACTGGTACAGGCCAATCTCCAGAGAAAAAGACTGGCGACGAACGAGCTTCTCATCGAAGCGGACAAGCGCGGGGTCGCCGTTGCTCTCCTCCAGGAACCATACGTGGGCGGGGCGAAAGTAATGAGGAGTCATAGAGGCGTTCGGATCTTCCAGAGCACTGAAATCGGGGATGGGACTGTTAAGGCCGCAATAGCGGTCTTTGACCAAGACCTCATTGTAGAGCAGCACCCAAAACTCACCACGAACAACATCGCCGTAGTGGGGATCCGAACCAGTGCCTGGAAGATCACACTAGTCTCCTTTTACTTTGAGCCAGACCAGCCAATTGGACCATACTTAGAGCACCTCAAACGCGTCGGGGAAGAGGTAGGTTCCAGAAAATGGATTCTTGGAGGAGACGCAAACGCCAAGAGTACCTGGTGGGGAAGCCTAACCATCGATCGCAGAGGCGAAGAAGTGTCCGGATTTCTCAACGAGCTGGACCTGAACATTCTCAACAGAGGGGAAATTCCGACCTTCGACACGACCAGAGGGGGGATCCGCTACTGCAGCCACGTCGATGTCACAGCATGCTCGACCGATATCCTGGACCTAGTGGACAACTGGAGGGTAGACGAGGGCCTCACGAGCTCGGATCACAACGGCATTGTATTTAATCTAAAATTAAGAAGGTCCAAGGGCATTCAAATCCATAGGACAACAAGAATTTACAACACTAAAAAAGCAAATTGGCCCGAGTTTCGTGAGAAACTCGGCCAATTAATGCAGGAAAATAAAATAAACAAAACAGAAATATATAAATTAAACACAAAAGATCAAATTAATACAATTACTAATTTATACATTGACTTAATTAAAGAAACATGCACTTCATCCATACCGGTGAAGAAATCAAAGGAAGTGTTCACTTTGCCGTGGTGGTCCGAGAAACTCGTGGGGATGAAGAAAGATGTCGCCACCTTGAAACGCAGAGTGAGGAGTGCTGCACCAGTCCGGAGATCGAAGGTCGTTGAAGAGTACCTGAAACTTAAAGTTGAGTATGAGACGGAAGCAGCCAAGGACGAAATCGAGAGCTGGAAGAACTTCTGCACAAGACAGGACAGAGAGGGGGTTTGGGAAGGCATCTACCGGGTGATAGGAAGGACTAAGGGAAGAGGAGAGGACCAGCCACTAGCGAAAGATGGGGAGGTTCTGGACGCAAAAGGCTCGGCTGAATTACTGGCGGAAACATTCTACCCCGAAGACCACCCAGACACTGACAGCACCTGCCACCGCCTTATAAGGGAAAAGGCCGACGTCGTGAATGCTGGAGAGCAAGATGAGTCATGCGATCCACCATTCACGATGGCCGAGCTGGTGGCAGCGTGCGGGTCTTTTAATGCCAAAAAAGCGCCAGGAGCTGACGGTTTCACCGCCGACATATGCTGTCAGGCCATTAGAGTTGCCCCGGAGATAGCCTTGGCACTCTTAAATGGCTGCTTGAGAACTTACCTCTTCCCTGAAATCTGGAAAGTAGCGACCGTTGTTATCTTGAAAAAACCTGGAAAAACGGATTACAGTTCCCCAAAAGCGTACAGACCAATCGGCCTATTACCTATCTTCGGCAAAATATACGAGAAGATGTTGGTGGCCCGCCTCAAGTTTCATCTGATTCCCAGGATGAGTACTCGCCAGTATGGATTCATGCCCCAGAAGAGCACCGAGGACTCCCTCTATGCACTAATGCAACATATACGCGGTAAGCTGATACAAAAGAAAATTATAGTTCTAATATCATTGGACATAGAGGGAGCCTTCGACAGTGCATGGTGGCCAGCGATAAGGGTCCGTCTGGCTGAGGAACAGTGTCCGGTAGGCTTGAGGAGGGTCATCGACAGCTATCTTGAAAACCGAAAGGTCAAGGTCAGGTACGCAGGTGAAGAGTGCTGTAAGGCCACAAGTAAGGGCTGTGTCCAGGGTTCTATTGGGGGACCAATTTTCTGGAACCTCTTGCTGGACCCGCTCCTTAAGAGCTTGGAGGCTGGGGATGTCTGTTGCCAGGCGTTTGCAGACGACGTTGTGCTGACTTTCGATGGTGACACTGCTCTGGAGATCGAGGGACGTGCCAATTCCGCTCTCGAACATGTTCGGGCGTGGGGTGTTCAAAACAAACTCAAATTTGCCCCGCATAAAACCAACGCTATGGTGATTACACGGAAACTAAAATATGACACCCCGCGCCTGAGCATGGGCGGGATCGACGTTGCCATGTCCAACGATATAAAAATCCTGGGTGTTACCATCGACAGACAGCTGACTTTTAACGCACACGTCGCAAATGTGTGCAGGAAGGCGATAGGCATCCACAAGCAGCTTACTAGGGCAGCAAAGACCAGTTGGGGGCTTCACCCTGAGGTCATCAGAATAATATATGTGGCCACCGTCGAACCAGTCATCCTGTACGCCGCCAGCGTATGGGCCCCGGCTGTAGACAAGCTGGGAATCCGGAAGCAGCTAGGAGCGGTTCAGCGTGGCATTGCGCAAAAACTGTGCAAAGGGTACCGGACGGTCTCCTTAAACTCCGCGCTAGTGCTGGCTGGGATACTACCTCTGGACCTGCGAGTCCGCGAAGCGGCATCGTTATACGAGGCCAGGAGAGGGGTGCCTCAGCTAGCACTTGGCGACAGGAGGGTCGAACAGACCGCCTCGGCAATGGAGGCTCCACACCCTGCAGAGCGCGCTGAGCTCGAGCTCGTAAGCCTGGTAAACCAAGAGCAACTAGATGCACAGAACGAACTTGAGGTTCGTATCTTCACGGACGGGAGCAAGATTGGGGGCAAGGTTGGAGCGGCACTATCCCTATGGAGTGGTGACGCCGAAACCAAAGCTCTCAAGCTTGCTCTCCCACATTACTCCACCGTTTACCAGGCTGAGCTTCTGGCGATATGCGTCGCAACCAGGGAGATCCTGAAGCACAGTGCGCAGTCGTTTGGGATCTTCAGTGACTCTATGGCGGCCCTCCAAACGATTCAAAACTATAATCGTCACCACCCCCTAGCAGTAGAGACAAGGGCCAACCTCAGGTCCCTGTCGATCCAAAACAAGGCTGTTACCTTGTTTTGGATCAAAGCCCATGCGGGGTTGGAAGGAAATGAGAGGGCCGATGAACTTGCCAAGAGGGCCGCTGAAGGTTCCAAACGGAAGCCCGACTATGACCTGTGTCCGGTTTCGTACGTCAAGCGATGCATTCGAATGGCAACTCTTGACGTGTGGAACCGGAGATATGGCTCAGGAGAAACTGCTTCCGTGACCAAACTGTTTTTCCCGGATGCAGTGGCGGCGTACGGGATAGTCAGGAAGATTAAAATCAATAGCGTAACCACTCAGATCATGACGGGGCACGGTGGGTTCTCGGAATACTTGAATCGGTTCAAGTGCAAGGAGAGCCCATCGTGCATCTGCGATCCTGAGATTGCTGAAACGGTACCACATGTATTATTCAGTTGTCCTGTCTTTGACAAGGAGAGACTTGAGGCCGAGCACGTACTCGACACCAAAATTGATGCAAAAAGTATGTGGCTTATAATACAGGGTAAAAAGAGAGAGTTGTTTTTGGAGTATTGCGTCAAAATTTGTGAAAGGGTAATAAAAAGAAACAAAACTGCATAAGCAAAAATGTTTGCATAATATTGTACATAATATTAGGTCAAGCATTGAAAAAAGAGGTCATAAATGTCTGAAAACGCCATAACAATTGACAAACTAAACAAGTAGTTGAGTTGTAATATTTATAAATAATTAGATTAAGTAGTCGTAAGAAACAGGTTTAGAAATAGGAACAAGACAAATAAAATGTATAAACGAATTGGAATCCACAATGTAGTAGAATTAAGAAAAAGAAAATAGAAGTGGCCCTAAGAAAGTATGTAACTATAAATAATTTGAGATACGTAAGATGGCTGTAAATATTGAAAACCCAAATGTAACAGTACTAAGACATAGAAATAAGATAAAATAAGATTTTTGTAGAAGATAAATAAAATACCTGAGTTAATGTGTTATCCCCGAAATAAAGAACAAGAGACATAGAAAAGAGAATAGGGAAAAGTAGAAGGGCGTCCTACCCTTAAAGACAGAAAGAGAAAGGAATGATAGAAAGATAAAGTATGAAGAATGAAAGTGCGAGAAGAATAATTGCGAGAACTAGTATTAATGGAAAGCCGAGCATAGGCTCCGATAATGTTGGAGGTAGAAGAATAAAAAAAAAAAAAAAAAAAAAAAAAAAAAAAAAAACCTAACCTAACCTAACCTAACCTAACCTAACCTTTTTTTTTTTTTTTTTTTGGTTTCGGGGTGGAAAATCCTCACGGATGTCCCCCGCCCTGGGGCGGGCGGAGGGGTCTGTCAGACTCAAACTGACTAAAAACCACCCCGGTGTTCCCTTCCCACACTTGCACCGGGGATCATGGGAACTAGTGCGCCTTCCACGATCCCCGGCTAGTGCCGGCCCGCCTCCGCGGGCCTCCTCAATTCTGCGAGGGGAGTGAGGTGTACTCCCCCCGCGACCTCAGTAGGGGCGCGCGTGGAACACTACGCGCCACCGCCTCGGGTCCAGTTATATGGGGGGCGGCGGACGTCCCCAAGTCCGCCGTCCCTCTGAACCCGTTTAGGGGGGCTGGAAGAGGGCGTGGTCCGCCCTCCGCCGACGCCCGGTACGTCTGCTGCGGGTCGGGAGAGTGCTTTCGACTTCCCTCAACCTTTCCGCAGCCTCCTTCTGTGAGATGACGGTTTCACAGAAGGAGATCACCGCGTCCCACGACTCTGCGCTCCCGACCATCGAACGAGCAACGGCCGGCAGCGTCAGGTCGGTTCCGACTTCTGTTATGAGGGCACGGCGCGGCTCCTCCCATGCGGCACACTCTGCCAGCGTATGCCGCGCCGTGTCCTCCAGACAGTGGACGCAGTGATGACACCGAGCGTCCGGCTCCCTGTTTATGCGACACAGGTACTTCCCGAAGCAACCATGCCCCGAGAACACCTGCGTCGCCCGAAACGACAGGGAGCCGTGCCTCCTCTCGAGCCATTCCTCGAGCACTGGTCGGATCGCCTCAATGGTAGCGAGGCCGGCGGTAGGGCGCAAAAGCCTATCCCGCCACTCCGCCACCAGGACCTCGCGGAGCTGAGACCGACGCAGATCGATCTCTCGCTGCATCGGTTCACAGCCCCGCGTCCGCGCTTCCTCGCGCCACCGGTACAGTGACGCGAGGACCCTAGCCTCTAGGTCCCAGGGTGGCGACCCGGCCAGTGCACAAGCCGCCTCGTAGGAGATTGTGCGATACCCCCTGATAGACCTGACGGCCATCGCCCTCTGCGGTTTTCGCAGCATCGCGATGCTGCCAGCCGTCAGGTCAGAGGCCCACACCGGGGCCCCGTACAGGGCCATGGATCGCAGAACCCCCAAGTACAATCTCCTACAGGCGGTGCTCGGGCCCCCCAGATTGGGAAGCAGCGTTGCGAGCGCGCCCGCCGCGCCCATCAACTTGGGCGCCAGACGCCGAAAGTGGGGGCCGAAGTCCCAACGGCTGTCGAGCACCAATCCCAGATACTTCATGGTGGACTCGACAGCAATTTGGGTCCCCCCGACCACAATATGTGCTCCCGGCGGCGGCGCCCGCCGGGGGCCGTGAAAGACCATGGCCTCCGACTTGGCGAGGGCCACCTCCAGGCCCAGGCGCCTTATGCGGCCCACAACCTGCGAGACCGCAGCTGTCGCCAGCAACGCTGCCTCCCTGTACGAGCTCCCCCGGGCCGTGACCAGCGTGTCGTCCGCGTAACACACCAGGGCCGCCCCCGGTTGGAGCTCGCCTCTCAGCACCCAATCGTATCCGATGTTCCACAGGGGTGGGCCCACTACCGAACCCTGTGGAACACCGCACGATATGTCGCGCCGGCCTCCGCCAACCTAACCTAACCTAACCTTTTTTTTTTTTTTTTTTTTTTTTTTTTTTTTTTGTTGTCGCTGGGAAAAAATGCATTACGCATACCCTCCCATCGGGGGATGGAAGGGGTATGTGGGACTCCCCGGGCGGACCCGGTATACCCACTAAAACGACCCAGCGGCATTCCCGCTTCGTCCGAGTGGCGGGGAACTGGGAAACCGGCATAGCCTTTGCGTCCAGTCCTCCGCCGACGATTGCCCTTCATGGCGGACCCCTCACGCCCTCACGGGTGTGGGGGGTCGGGAATGACAGACGAAGGTGACGGGTGCAATGCGGGCGAAGGCACCCCCGCGCCTGTCGCCCGCCCGTCACCATGGGGAGGGAGAGGACGACGCCTTCTCCGACCCCTTCGTCTACGGAGCGGCGCAGCGAGAGGATCGTCCTCCCGCGCGCGCTCCGCCTCCTCCTTTTGCGACATTACATCCTCGCAAAAGGAGGCGACTGCTGACCAGGCCTCCTCGCTCCCCAGCATGGCGTCGACCACGCCGGGAAGCGAGAGGTCCAGTCCGACCACCGCGGTCAGACCGCGGCGCAGCTCGGACCAAGCCGGGCACACCTCGAGGGTGTGCTGCGCCGTGTCCACCGGCGCGCCACAGTCGTGGCACGCCGGGGTCTCCTCCCTCCCGATCCGATGCAGGTGCGATCCGAAACAGCCATGCCCGGACAACACCTGCACCAGACGGAAAGAGAGGAAACCGTGGGACCGCTCGAGCCAGCCCTGCAGGACCGGACCGAGCGCGTCCAACGTCCGGCGGCCAAAGGCGGCGTTGGCGAGGTCCTCCGACCAATGGAGGACGATGGCGTCCCTCGCCTCTCGCCGCACGGCCTCCCGCTCTTCGCCCATGGGGCGCTCCCCGAGCGCCTTTCGGCGCGCCGTCCATTCGTACACTCTGGCGAGCACCCAAGCCTCCAACTCCCAAGGAGGGGTGCCGGCCAGAGCGCACGCCGCCGAGAAGCCCACTGAGCGGTAGGCCCTCGCCACCCGCTGTGCAATGGCCCGCTGGGGCCTGCGGATGGCGGTCGCATTCTCCCTCCTATGGAGGGAGTCCGCCCAGATGGGGGCCCCGTATAGGGCCATGCTCCGCAAGATGCCGGCATAGAGGCGCCGGCATTTCGCCTTGGGCCCCCCCAGGTTCGGGAGGAGCCACGAGAGGGCGTCCGCGGCCTTCAACAGGCGCGTCGACAGCCCGCTGAAATGCGGGCCGAAGCGCCACCTGTCGTCCAGCACCAGGCCCAGATACTTCATGTGGGGCTGGACCCCTATCCTGACGCCTTCCACGACTATGTGGGCGTCGGGAGGGCAGCGCTTCCGAGGCCCGCGAAAGAACACGGCCTCAGTCTTGTGCAGCGCCACCCTCAATCCCAGGCGGCGGATCCTCTCTGCCACCAGGGATCCGCCAGCCGAGGCCAGACAGGCCGCATCCCCGAAGCTCCTCCCCCGGGCGGTGAGGAGAGTGTCATCCGCATAGCAGATGACACTGGTGCCCGGGAGGAGGGCTCCCCGCAACAGCCAATCGAATCCGATGTTCCACAAGGGGGGGCCCAGGACTGACCCCTGCGGAACACCGGACTCTGCGCCGTACCGCCTCACCGTGGCCGTCTTGTCTACGAGGAGAACCTCTCGGTCCTCCAAGTAGCTGGCCAGGAGGTCCCGCAGATATTGGGGCACTCCGTGATACCGGAGCGCCTCCAATATAGTCGAGTGGGGGACGGAGTTGAAGGCGTTGGCAATGTCGAATGACACCGCCAGAACTCCGTCCCCCGCCTCCACCGCCTCCTTCACCTGGCCCTTGAGTAGGGCCAGCGCGTCGATCGTCGAACGCCCACGACGGAAACCAAATTGGGCGTCCGACAGATCCGGCCCTACCACCCGCAAGTGGCTTTCCAGCCTCCCGGCGACAATCCCCTCGAACAGTTTACCGACCTCATCGAGCAGAACGATAGGCCGGTATGCCGAGGGGGAGTCCACCGGGCGTCCCTCCTTCCGGAGGAGGCACAACTGCCCCTCCTTCCACAGTTTCGGGAACCTCCCAGCCGTAAGGCACGCGCTGAAGAGGTCCCGAAACCTGTCCTCCATTTGGGTGGCAGCAATCGCCACCACCCGCGCGGGGACGCCGTCTGGCCCGGGGGCCGTCTTTTTTGCGCGGAGGCTAAGTACCCCCGCGTAGAACTCCGCCGCCGTCACCGGGGGAACCTCCTCCTCCGGCGAAGCCGCCCCTTGCGGAGAAACCATCGTTGGTGGGGTGAAGTCGGTCCTGCGCGGAAACAGGGACCGGACCACCCCATCCAGCAACGCTGGCTCGAGGGTCTCCGACAGTGGGGGACCATAGGGGCGGAGCTGGTTCCGCGCCGCCTTGTATGGTCTCCCATAAGGATCCCTGTCGAGATCCTCCAGCATCTCGGCCCTTGCCGAGTCTTGCGCAGCGCCCATTGCAGACTTGAGGGCCGCCGTAGCCTCTCGGTAAGAGGCGTACAGGCGGTCCTCTTCTGCCCGGACTCGGTTTTGGGCGCTGCGCCGTCGACTCCGCGCGTAGGCCCTTCTGGCCGCCACGCAGGTGGCCCGGAGTCCCGCCAGCTCCTCCGTCCACCAGTAGACGGCACGACGGGGAGGCGGACGGCGAGACCGAGGCATGCTGGAGTTGCACACCTCGGTCAAGGACCCCCTGAGCCGGACCGCTGCGGCGTCCACGTCCGGGACCTCCTCGACAGGGGGAGGCGACAGCCAGTCCTGGAGAAAGGCGGCCTCCTTGGCTGCCTCCCGGTCCAGGCGGGTGAGTGCCCACCGCGGGAAGGGAGATTGCCCAGCGCGGGCCGTCCCCCCTCTCTGCTGTGTGGAGATGTCGAACCGCACATAACGGTGGTCCGACAAGGTCTCCACCAGCTCCACCCGCCAGTTGACGACGCGGGCGGCAAGCGCGGGGGTGGCAAACGAGACGTCCACCACCGACCCGCCCTGTTGCCGCACACACGTGTGGACCGCCCCCCTGTTGAGGAGGGACACACCACACGAGGCCGCCCAAAACTCGACGGCCCGTCCCCGGACATTGCAACCGGCTGCCGGGTTGCCCCAGGCCGCCGACTTGGCGTTCAAGTCGCCGAGCACCACGACCTGGCGTGGCGCCGCCCTCCCTACGACAGCAGTGAGGATCTCTAGGAAATCCTCAAAGTCCGAGAGAGGGCGGTTTGGGGAGAAATACACCCCCACCATCGCCATCTCTCCCCACGCGGCGGCCACGTATCCCGGTCCCCTCTCTAAGAGCGAGAGGGGAGGGGAGTCTGTGGAAGACCGCGCCACCAACGCCACCGAGCCGTCCCGGTCGCCCAGCCAACGGCCAGGGACCGAGTAAGGCTCGGCGACCACCGCCAAGTCCACCAACCACTCAGCCATGGTCTGCATCAGCAGATCCTGGGCTGTCCTGCAGTGGTTGGTGTTCGTCTGAAGGATGCGATGTTCGACCCTATCCATCAGTCGGACATCGCACCCTCCTCCGCAGCCGCCGCAGGAACGGCGGTGTCTACAGCAGCGGCAGGCCCGGTCGGCGCCTGCGCTTTGCCACGCTTAGGGGGAGGATTGCACTTCCTCCCCTTCATTACGTGGCCTGCCCGGCGGCCACTGGCGGCACACACCGCGCAGTGCGGCGTGGCGGCCTCGCAGGAGGCGGCTTTGTGGCCCTCCTTGCCGCAGCGGTAGCATGTGTCCGTCCTGTCTACCTTGGACGGACACAGGGGCCGGGTGTGACCGATGCCGAAGCACCGGAAACACCGCAGAGGCTGGTCCTCGAGTGCCCGGACTGCGCCCGAGCTGAACCCGACTTGAAGCCGTCCTTTCGCAAGGACGGCTTTGGCAGCGGCGATTGGGCACTCGAGGCGAATGGTGCCCATACCGCCGCGGCCGGGCCTTATGTCCCGGCCTTGGACCGCCGCGGCGCCACAGCCCCCTACCGCTGCGACCGCCGCCACCACCTCCTCCTTGGTGACGGAGTCATCTAACTCCGTCACTTCAATGGCCGCCGACTTGACCGGTCGAGCCACCTTGGCAGAGTCCGCGATGACCTCTTGCAGCTTGGCTGCAAAGAGGTCCGCGCGGGCACTCCCCTCTGCCCCCGGGAACTCGAAAATGCGAGCCCCGGCTTGGGTCCGCCGGCAGGACACACTGCCGATCCCCAGTTGAGTGGGATCGGCATTGGTACGCGCCCGCACCAAAATGGAGGCGTAGGTCTCCCCTCGCCCCGCAGCCTCCGCGGTGAGCGTCACCACGACGGCTGCGGTTTTTGGGGGGACTAACTGCCCCTTTCCTCCTCTCCTGCCCTTTCCCTTGCCGGTCGTCTGCGACTGGCTGGGAGCGGTGGTGGCAGGGACGGCAGGGACGGCCGTCGCCGACTTTTTCCCCTTCCCTTTGCCCTTCCCCTTACGGTCCACTTTCGTCCACTCGTTGGACGGGGTGGTCGCCGGGAGTTGGGCGTCATCCGCCTGGGAGAAGGACGGCCCCGGCTCGCTTTGCCTCTTATCCGCCGCAAGCGGCGGTCGGAGGCGTTTTTCCGGCAGGAGCCGGTCCTCGATGCCTGCTAGGCAGGCTCTCGTGAAGGCCCTCTCCTCCATGACTACCTTGCGGATGATATCCTCAAGGTTGGAGGAGGGGCCCTCTGCTGCAGGGCTCGCCTTGGCCTGTTGTGGCCGGGCCGAGGCAGGGCCCTCTGCGGCAGGGCTCGCCATGGCCTGTTGTGGCCGGGCCGTGGCTTCAGCTAGCTTCAGGTGAAGCTGGCTGACCTCCGACTGCAGGCGATCAACCTTCGCCTGCAGTTGCCTCGTCTCGTCGGTGGTCGTCCGCTTCACAAGCTCCGCCACGACACCGCGCATACTTGCGGCCCTGCACTTCAGGGCCTTTTGAAAAGTCCCTTTTAGGTTGGAGGACTTAGAGGCGACCTCAATAATCTCCTCCTCGTCCTCCTCCGCCATTTTCTCCAGCTCGGCCAGAGAATGGTCCGCGTATAAAACGCGGGACGCACCGTACCCGGACTTGGCCCGGGCGACGTGCGCCCGCTTCTCCTTAGCGGCAACCCGCTCCTCCAGCTCTTGCTGGAGCTGCACCCGCCGAGCCAGGTCCAATTGGCGTTGGGCGTCCGCGAGCCCAACGTCATGGGTGTCCGCGGCCACCGTCGGCTTTTTAGCCTTCGGCAACCTCGTCGACCCCGAGGCCGAAGAGCCCTCGGACCCACCGCTCCGGTGGACCCGCTTCCGCGAACGAGCGTCGTCCGCGTCCGACATACCATATAGCGAGTCGTTGTCAGACGACTCGCTCACCCTTCCAAAGAAACTAGCCGCAGACGGCGCGCGGCTAGTCTCTGACGCCGGAGCGTCGTTGTGGCCCTGAGAAGGGCCTTTTGGTTGGCCCTGAGAAGGGCCTTTTGGTTGGCCCTGAGAAGGGCCTTTTGGTTGGCCCTGAGAAGGGCCTCTGGGTTGGCCCTGAGAAGGGCCTTTGGGTTGGCCCTGAGAAGGGCCTTTGGGTTGGCCCTGAGAAGGGCCTTTTTCTTTTATAAACCGCCCGCAGGCGTCCCGCGTGGGTTTAGGCATTGCCTCCGCCAGTTCGCAAACAACAAGACACTATAATAAAATTCGCTACGAAAGCACAGAGCACTTTAGCCAACCCAGTCTGCCACTCCGTTACGGTGGTCAGAACTGGGCTGTTTCCAGGGGACACGACGTGGACGTAAGCTCTGTGGGGGGTCCCCCAACCTAACCTAACCTAACCTAACCTAACCTAACCTAACCTAACCGTAACCGATTAAACATCGCCACGAGAACATCAGCTCCGCGTTAAAAATTCTCTAAAATTGCACGCGTTGAGTTAAGTGCGCCAAAGTTTACCAGTGGAATTGTGCAGTGTTGTTTCACCAGGAAACGTGTGGGCAAGTGTCTATCTTCACGGGTTGCGGAGCAGGACCCTCAGAACTTCAGAGGCAAGAAGATAGCGGCGAAGTCGTTCTGCAAACACTACTCTTGAGAGACGCAACAAAGGCCTAACCATCGACACCAGGATCATCAAAATCGGAGCTGGGACTTGGAAGTTATTAAGGTTCGGAAAACACGAAAACACGTGGTTTTTTGTGTAAAAACAACCTCACTTTCTCCAAGTATTTTTCCGCCACGAGGTGTGACGTACAGCCAGTCATCCCAGCCAGCACTGAAGACTCCGAAGCCGGCCGAGGAATCTCTCTGCAGATCAGACATCAGCGAGGGAACTCCTGAACCCTTTGTCCTAGCCCCCCCGAGCTTGGGTTCATCCTGCTTGGGATTCCAATACCTTCCTTGAGCCATCAAGGGATCACTCAACCTCACCCCCCCCGTTACCCCCCACCAACACCCCCCCCCCAACCCCTCACCCCCCTCGACTCCCCACGAAACCTTCCCCCCCCAACCCCCCTCAGGGCTACCTCACCCCCCCGCACCATAACTTCGCACTCGTTGGAGCTAGGAAGCCGAGTTTGGGCTTGTTTTAAAGGGCTCGAAGAGTTCTTTTATCTGGCCCCAACAGAATCCTAAAATTCGGCACCACACTCGAGAAACAACCCAGCGACATCGTAGAATTCTACTGTGAACCACCATCCAAGCGCATACAGGGCTCATAACATCGAGTTCTGGCAGCATCGGGCTCCTCATCGGATAGCAGACGCAGAACACCAGCGGAAGTATCCGTGAGTCCATCTAATTAAAATTAAAAAAAAAAAAAAAAAACAGGCTTAACTAACTAGAAGTATCATTAGATTTTAACTGAAAATTTCAACCGTAATTTTAACAGTTTGATTTAATTGTAGAGTTCAACTGTGTTTTAACTGTAACCTTCCTTAATTCTTCCTTAAGAAACCATGTCTTCCAAGCAGTCCACCACCTCCCGTAAAATGACCACGGATGCCGCAAAAGCCCCTAAATCCCTTAGGGAAAAAGTACTAAAAAATACGGCCAAGTCAGTTGTCTCGGAACAGATGGCGCGTCCGTCGCAGACGCCACAGGTACCAAAGGCTGCGTCGGAACCGGACGTGACAAACAGTAGGACACCGCCAGTACAGACAAAGCCCGAGACTAACTCAGAAGATCGTAGGGTCGCCGAAATCGTCATTAACTGGGAGCAGTGCGGTATCTCCCCCCCCCGTCAGATCATCTCGGACGAGGAAAGCTCGGTGGCCTCCTCAGAGAGCCAAGCTCCCACAAGTGGGCGGCCGAGCCTCCTTTACAGAACGCCGAGAAGGGGCACAGGGGTGGAGATGGACCTGGCCACGCGTGAGGCCAACGTTCTCCTTCAAAAAGGGAAGGACGCCTTGGAGGCTGCGGGCAATATGAAGAGGGAGTGCAAGGCCACAGCGCATGAGTGCCTTCAGGGCCTCTACGAGACGGCCCTGTCACTGGCCGACTCGAGAGCGCGTCACAAATACAACCTCGAGAAGGAGCGCTCTCGACACGCACAAGAGCTTGTGCGAGTCGAGAGAGCTCATACTCGGGAATTGATGACGTTGAAGGTCGAGCTCTCCCTCATGCGGACGGACGTCTCGGAAACCAGAAAAGAGGCGAAAGGGATTCGGGAATGGCTTGGTCACGAGACCCTTGAAGCCTTCAACGGCATCAAGGAGGTGAAAAGCGAGGTCACAAATGCGAGCCTCCAGAACCAAAAGGAACACGAGCGGAAAGTGCAAGAGCCCCGGGGGATCCTAAGTGGGATTCTATGGGGGCTGGCCTTTCACGTCTAGACACAAACGTGACCGGCATTTCAAACCAGCTGGACGTGCTCCGTAAGGCTCTGGAAAGGCTCAAGGAAGACCTCACCCAGCCCAGGACCATGCAGCTGGACCTCAGTAGCCCAGAGGTAGAGACGGGCCTATTGACCACCAAGAAGTTTGAGGAAGAGATGGAAAATCTACACCTGCAACTACAGGCCATTGCGAGCAGGCCTATAGTCTCCCCCCCACCACCACAACCACCACTGAACCTGACACCACACCTACAACCCCTGACCGAAAGGCTGGAGCTGGTCTCAGCAGACCTCCGCGAACTGCGCGACAAGGAACCGACGATCCAGGCGCCCTTGGCGTTGAATCTAGAAGCGGAACTTGCAGTCGGGGAGGTTAAAAAGACCCTTCAAAATATAGAGAAGGGGGTAGCAGAATTGGGCAAAGCGGAAAAGCCGCTTATACAGCAACAAGCCCCCAAGACCTTTGCCCAAGTCGCTAGCACACCCAAGCCCCCGAAACCACCCACCCAACCCAACCATACCCTGATCGTTTCATCCACGGACCCCCAGCACACTGGAGACAACGTGATCGAGAGGATCAGAACTGCCCTGGACCTCAAAACAAGCGGAGCCCGGGTTGACACGGTCCGGAAGGCGCGAAACCAGAAAGTGGTCCTGAGGTGCGCCAGTAAGTCAGACCTGAATCTGATCAGGGACCAGTTCAAGTCGAACGCAGGGCTCAAGGTCCAGGAGCCGAAACCTCAAAACCCTCTAGTGTGCATCAAGGGAGTACTGTCCAGTTACAGCGACGGGGAGATAGTCGAACTCCTTCAGGCGCAGAATAAACACCTTCTGCAGGACGTCGCTGTGGATGGACACACCATAAGGGTACGCTATAGGAAGCGCGCGAGAAACCCCCACGAGTGCCACCCTGTTCTGGAGCTCTCCCCGGAGCTCTGGAAGTGTTACACACAGGTGCAGAAGGTGCATGTGGGCATCAAGCGGTGCTCAATTGAGGACCAGTCCCCGCTGGTACAGTGCTCAAAGTGCCTCGCCTATGGTCACAACAGATCCTTGTGCAAGGCCGGCAAAGAAACATGCAGCTACTGCAGCGGAGCACATAGCAGTAGGGACTGCCTCACTCGGGCCGACGGCAAACTGCCCACCTGCATCAACTGCAAGGTAGCACACAGAGCGGACAGCGACCTGGCACACACCGCGTTCAGCGGAGACTGCCCGGAACGCCAAAAATGGGATGGTATAGCGAGGTCACGCGTTTCCTATTGCTAAGGGCGATCAGGAGAACATAAACCGGCAACCAGTCACCCTTCAAAACACAATAAGACCGATATCAAGATTGAATTTCATCCAAGTCAATCTCCAGCGCTCCAAGCTGGCCACAGAAGAACTCCACATGGCGGCTCAGGCAAAAGGAATTTCAGTAGCACTTGTTCAAGAGCCCTATGTAGGAAGGACAGGTGTGATGAAACAAAACCCTGGCACACGAGTCATCCAGTGCAGCCTCAACCGTCAAAAACCAGTAAAGGCAGCGATAGTTGTGTTCGGAAACAACCTGGAGGTCATCCACGACCCCCAGCTTGTGACAGAAAACATCTCCGTCGTCTTGCTGAAGGCGGGCCAGCTCAACTTTGGGGTGCTATCGGTCTATTTTGAAGGTGACCAAGAAATTGAACCATACCTTTCGGAAACACACACAACACTTCAAAAACTACACACAAATAACATCATCGTGGGAGGAGATATAAACGCCTGGAGCCAGTGGTGGGGAAGCGTCTCCGAAAACCATCGCGGGGCGGCGTACAACTCGTTCCTCAACGAGCGGGACCTCCAGATCCTAAACACGGGCCAAACACCGACGTTCGAGACCTACAGGGGAGACAGATGGTGCACGAGCCACGTCGACGTGACGGTATGCAGCCTGCCGCTGCTAGGGAAGGTCGAAGAGTGGCGGGTTGAAAGGAGTCTAATTACTTCGGACCACAATGCAATAACCTTCTCGATGCGTTTAGAAAAGGCCTTGGAACCCTTAAGGCCAATCTCGACGCGCATCTATAACACCAAGAAGGCAAAGTGGTCCGACTTCAGCACGCACTTCAAGACCAGCCTGGCGGAGAGTGACATAACACCAGTCAGAGTCTCAGCCGTCCCGAACCCAGAGGATCTGGAGTCACTTATCACATTATACGTTCGAAACATCCACCGCTCATGCGAGGAAGCGATCCCAAAACTGGGGTTGCCCAAACACAACGCCAAGCCCCCATGGTGGACACCTTCTCTAAACCGTCTCCAAACAGATGCGATGACAAAGAAGAGAAGGATCCGGAACGCAGCCGCTAGCCGGAGACAATTCACCATCCAAGAATACGTACTGGCCAAGAACACATACACAACAGCAGCGACGGAAGCGGCCACAACCAACTGGAAGGAGTTCTGCTCGAAGCAGGACCGAGAGAGCATGTGGGACGGCATCTACAGGGTACTAAGGAAGACAGCCAGAAGACAGGATGATGCACTCCTGAGAAACACCGCAGGCGAGACGCTCAGTCCAGAGCAATCCGCGAATCTTCTGGCAAAAACCTTCTACCCCGACGACTCAATGGATGCCGAACAGCCATACCACACAGCACTGAGGAGGCTAGCGGAGGAAAAGAACCCCCAAGGACTGTCTGCCGACGATCCACCCTTCACAACCGCGGAGCTGGAAATGGTTCTCCAAAACCAAAACCCGAAAAAAGCTCCCGGCCCCGATGGATTAACAGCAGACATCTGCACAGCGGCAATAAACTGCGACAGGGAGGTGTTCCTAGCGATGGCCAACAGGTGCCTGTCGCTGTCACACTTCCCGAAGCAGTGGAAGGTCGCCCACGTGTGCATACTCCGCAAGCCAGGAAAGGACGACTATACCAGCCCAAAGTCCTATAGGCCAATAGGTCTGCTCTCGGTCCTAGGAAAAATCGTCGAGAAGCTCCTAGTGGGCAGACTCCAGTGGCACTTCCTCCCAACACTCAACACAAACCAATTCGGTTTCATGCCGCAGCGCGGCACCGAGGACGCCCTCTATGCTCTAATGGGACACTTACGTGCCGAAATCAAAGCCAAAAAGATCGTGCTCTTGATATCATTGGACATAGAGGGGGCCTTCGATAACGCGTGGTGGCCAGCACTCAAAAGACAGATGGTAGTCAAGAACTGTCCCAAAAATATCTACGCTCTCGTCACCTCATACCTGGAAGACCGGAAAATCAGGGTCAACTACGCCAGAGCGACTAGTGAGAAGGGTACCACGAAAGGATGCGTCCAGGGCTCAATCGCCGGACCGACGTTTTGGAACCTTATCCTAGACTCACTCCTGCACAAAATGGCTAGTATGGGAGTATACTGCCAAGCCTTCGCAGACGACGTCGTCCTTGTCTTCTCGGACTTTACGACCGGTCCCCTGCAGCAAACAGCCAACGACACGCTAGACATAGTATCGGAATGGGGCGTCAAAAACAAGCTACGTTTCGCCGCGCACAAGACCAATGCGATGGTGTTAACGAGAAAGCTAAAATACGATGTTCCGGTACTCCACATGTCAGGCACCCGGCTGAACCTAGTCAAAGAGGTCAAGCTGCTGGGTCTCACGATAGACTGCAAACTCACCTTTAACGCGCACGTGTCTGCGACCTGTAAAAAGGCCGCAGACATCTACAAGCAGCTTGCATGCGCAGCAAAGGTGACTTGGGGTCTCAACAGAGAGATAATAAGGACGATATACGTGTCGGTGATAGAGCCCATCGTGATGTATGCAGCGAGCGCGTGGGCCCCCGCAGCGGAGAAACTGATGACAAGGAATCAGTTTGATTCGCTGCAGAGAGGCTTCACACAGAAGATCTGCAAAGCATACCGCACGGTGTCTCTGACTTCGGCACTTGTTCTGTCAGGCCAACTCCCTCTAGATCTCCGGGTAATCGAGGCCGCAACCCTTTTCAAGATCAAAAAAGGACATTCCCAAGAGTTCATACCACCGGGCCGCGAGCTGGAGTGCAACGTGCACCCCTCCCAAAACCCCCACCCAGCGTTACTCACAACAACAGAGTATGCACGCCTAGAGGACTTGACTCCCGAGACTCTGGAAACCCATCAAGTGATCGGTCCCCAAATATACACCGACGGCAGCAAGATAGAGGGGAAAGTCGGAGCTGCCCTAACTTGGTGGGAAAACGGAAAGGAGTCCAAGTCCAGCACTTTTGGCCTGGAGCCCCACAACACGGTCTTCCAATCGGAAATGTACGCTCTCTTCAGAGCTGTCGGGATGGCAAGAGAATCCAGTGCGGCCTCCGTAAGCATATTAAGTGACTCAAGATCGTCACTTGACCTGCTGAGGAGTCCGTCCGTCACTCACCACCTGGCACTACAGATCAAGAGATGCGTCCGCGAGATCAGAGAAGAAGGCCGAGAAGTGAGGCTCTTTTGGCTCAGGGCCCACGTGGGAACCGCCGGGAATGAGAGAGCGGACGAGCTGGCCAAGGAGGCAGCCCTAACAAAAGAGACAGCAGACTATAGCAAGGTCCCCGTATCGTTCGTGAGAAGGAAGATACGGGAGGGGACTGTAAAGAAGTGGCAGGCGCGCTACGAGTCCTCGAGCACAGGATCGGTCACAAAGGTGTTCTTCCCAGACGTCTTAGCGGCGAAAAGGACACTCAGAGACGCAGTTCTCACACCGATCCATGTACAAGTCCTAACAGGACACGGAGGATTCTCAGCGTATCTCCACCGCTTTCATCTCAAAGACAGTCCCTCGTGCGTCTGTGACCCCAGCTGCGATGAAACAGTCTGGCATCTGCTCTTCGAATGCCCCAGATTCAGTCAGGACAGAATGGAGCTGGAAATCAAGATCGCAACCCAGCTGAGCCAGTCCACACTCCACACCATCATGGAGAGACCGGCCACCAGAAAACCGTTCTTGGCATTCGCGAGCAAAGTCGCCAAAGTCGCAGCAGAGGCTAACAAAACGGACGCGACCTCACAAAGTCGAAGCCGACTACCATCTAGACGAACAATCCCGACCACAACAACAACACGGACAACAACAATACAGACAACAACCACGACAACAACAACACAAAACAGAACACACACACCACTCACCACAACACAAGGTACACACGCAAGAACCAACGAACAGCAAGCACCAGCGGCAGCAGCAGTAGTAGCAGAAGCTAGCCTACCACCAGCCCCCAGCGCCATGCCCATCACGGAATTCCTGGCATGTGCAGGCGACGGAGTCCCAGGCGTCAGACTGCGACCTGTCGCTCTGTTCATGAACAGAGATACAGAAAAGCTGGGCATAAGCTTTTGCATAGGCTCAAGCCGAGCTGCAGCCCGTATCCCAATTTCACCAGGCCTTGCCGCCTTGATCAACGGAAGCACCACCAAAGCGAGCATGAAAGGCAGCAAGTACGCCGCACTGCCTCAAGTGGAAGTAGCCACTCACCGATGCCGTCTAGTGCGATTAAAAGGAAAGACGATTGCACTACTCGAGTGGCGGGAGGAGACTTCATTTGCTCAGGCAAGCTCATTGCTTCAAAAGATCAGGGAGGCCGGAGAACAAGCGCCAGTCACAGCCCGCGTAATAAGTGTTGACGCGATGGAGATCGGAGGAGAGAGAGGAGACGTCGCAGATCGCTTCGGCTGCTTAAAAGCCTCGGAACAACATGAGGTAGTAGTCTATGAGGACAGAGGGGAAACTCTAAGTTTCCTTAAAGCCCCCAGAGACCCAACAGCCATCGCGACGAGCTCCACATCTAGCCCGATCACACAAAGCGGATCAGAGAGGGCTCAGCAGAAGGCAGCCGCCGAAAAAGCTGCAAAGGAGCAGAGTGCCACCACCAGCCCTGAGGAGCAAGCTAGGTCGAGGAGTCGCCTGAAAGCTTTCGGCACTTTCCTCAAAGCACTGCTCCCAAGCACCAGCCGCGCGTCACCAGCTGAAAAACAGGAAGCAGCTGTGGAGAGGTTCTTCAGGAAAACGCCAGCAGAACCGACACAACGGAAGCCTACACCAACGAGAGCCGACAAGGGGCAAGTCAGCCCGCCTGTCCTCGCAGTTAACTCGGGCACCACAGACCACGTGAAGAGCGCTTTCCTCGAGTACGTAGCAATCGTGAGGGCGACCAGAGAGGTCAATCTCATGACTTGCAGGAAGATCCTGCAGACCTTCCAAAGGAACACAGAAGGACTGCTAAAGGTACTACTCGAGGAGGCAGAGGCAGCGGTGTACGACAACGTCAAATCCCAAGTCATCAAAGGGGAAATGACGGGGTCGTACATGGCAGCCTACAGCGCGAAGAACGGTTTTGTAGCCCTGGACGAGGAGGAAACGGAACGCGTGGGCAAAATAAAATTCCGAACACCAAATGACGACCCGATAGTGGTTACCGCCAAATGTACCAAGATCATGCTGGACGATAAGATCCTTGAAATGGCACAGTCCATTTCGGGGATCCCGGACAACACAGCATCGCAGGGAAGTTGGACGGTACCCAATATCAGGTGGGTAAACGGAGTTCCGGGTTGCGGCAAGACAACCTGGGTGGTGAAACACTTCGATGGGGAGAAAGACGTTGTAGCCACCACGACGACCGAAGCTGCCAAAGACCTCAGAGAGAAGCTTGCGCACCGCTTGGGAGACCGAGTAAAGACAAAGGTGCGCACTATGGCCTCAATCTTAGTCAACGGGTTCAAGAAAGAAGAGAAATGCTACCGCCTAACGGTAGACGAGGCTCTTATGAACCATTTTGGGGCCATAGTTATGGCAGTAAAGCTGTCAGGAGCAACCGAGGTTGTCCTCATCGGAGACGTAAACCAGCTACCATTTCTGGACAGAGAGAACCTTTTCAAGTTAAGGTATACCCGTCCAAACCTGGTGGCTGGCATCACCCAGGAGCTGCTTTGCACACACCGCAATCCGATGGATGTGGCATTTGCGTTGAGCGAGATATACTCCGGTATATACTCCTCCAAGTCGTCGCTGTCGCGGGTCCACTCACTGAGCGTCAAAGGTTACACAGGAGCGCAAATACCGAGCACCGCCCAAAACACCCTATTTCTGGTTCATACGCAAGAGGAGAAAGCCTCTCTCACGAGCCAGGGATACGGGTCCGGCGAAGGGTCGCGCACGCTAACCATCCACGAGGCTCAGGGTCTGACCTTCGACAGCGTAATTATCATCAACACCAAGTCCAGAAGACTCCAAATCCACGACAGCATCTCCCACGCGGTAGTGGCGGTGTCGAGACATACAGTCAGCTGCGTCTATTACACCGACGACGCCGATGACGCCACCGGCCGCTTTGCAAAGAGAGCGATGGATGCGCCAACTAAAACGGTCGTCGAGTACAACTTGAAGACGGCCATGCAGCATCGAGACGCAGTCGTTGTGGAAGCTTTGCTCAGGCTAGCGAAGTCCCTGGTCAGACGACGAAATTAATAAAAATAAAAAAAACCCATCCTAACCCCAAAACCCAACGCCAAAAGAACCCAATCCCTAACAACTCTCAATTAACAAAAATAGTTTATGTACAACTGCATGGCAGAGTGAGTCTGTCATACTCACGTAAAAGCTTTGCTGACGGTGGCGCTGCGCATCCGGTCGTTAAGTTCCCTAAAAAATGGTTGAGCTAAGCGGCGCGGATGTGCGGGTCATGTCCGTGAACGGATGCCGTTGGTTGGAGCTGGTCGGCTCACTTTGCCATGCAGTTATCAGACCTCTGTCCTCAAAATTATATTGCGTAACCTTAGATTAGAAGCTTAGTTAAGAAACTTTAGATTTAATTAGTCGTAAATTAATTTAAACAAAAAACGTAAGCCTGAAAAAAAAAAAAAAAAAAAAAAAAATTTGCATGAGCATGTTAATAATAAAAAAATATAATTAAAAAAAAAAAAAAAAAAAAAAAAAAAGAGATGGACTCACGTAGATTTTAAGTTATTACATTTAAGTTCTAGAATAATGTAACGTGTCCGATGTAGGAGCACGAATGTCATCCTTAGTTATAAAACAAAATGCAAACAATTAATCTTTCAAAAAAGGGCGCGGACCACCATGTCTGCGGTAGTTTTACTCATTTTAAAAAAAAAAAACCTAACCTAACCTAACCTAACCTAACCTAACCTAACCTAACCTTTTTTTTTTTTTTTTTTTTTTTTTTTTTTCTCGATGTGGAAATCCTCAATGGATGTCCTCCGCCCTGGGGAGAGCGGAGGGGTCTGTCAGACTCGTACTGACTAAAACCACACCGGTGTTCCCTCGCACACTTACGTCGGGGGGCAACGGGATCTGATGCGACTTCCGCTGCCCCGGACTAGTGCCGGCCCGCTTGAGCTGCAGGCCTCGTCTCGGGGGGGAGTGAGGTGTAAAACTCCCCCCGATACGTCTAGGAGAGGCGCGCGTGGAACACTACGCGCCGCCGTCTCGGGTCCAGTGTGATGGGGGGCGACGGATGTCCCCGAATCCGTCGCCCCTGGACCTGTTTAGGGGGGCCGGAAGAGGGCGTTGTCTGCCCTCTGCCGACGCCCGGTGCGTCTGCTACGGGATGGGCGGGAGGTTGTTATCTCCCTCTCCCTTTCCGCAGCTTCCTTCTGCGACATGACGGCTTCGCAGAAGGTCATCACCGCGTCCCAGGCCTCTGCGCTACCAACCATCGAGCGAACAACGGTCGGCAGCGACAGGTCTCCTCCTACCTCTGTAACGAGGGCACGGCGCGGCTCATCCCACGCGACACACTCGGCCAGCGTATGCCGCGCCGTGTCGCCCAGACAGTGGACGCAGTGATGGCACCGGGCGTCCGGCTCCCTGCTTATGCGACACAGGTACTTCCCGAAGCAGCCGTGCCCCGAGAGCACCTGCGTCGCCCGAAACGTCAGGGAGCCGTGCTTCCTCCCGAGCCAGTCGTCGAGTACTGGCCGGATCGCCTCGATTGTGTCGAGGCCGGCGGTAGGGAGCTCTAGCCTCCCCCGCCATTCCGCCACCATGACCTGTCGGAGACGAGACCGGTACAGCGTAATCTGTCGCTGCACCAGCCTCTCGCCCCGATCCCTGGCCTCCTCGCGCCACTGGTGCAGCGTCGCGAGGGTCTTCGCCTCCAGGTCCCACGGCGGGGATCCGGCCAGTACACAAGCCGCCTCGTAGGAGATCGTGCGATAGCCCCGTATGACCCTGACGGCCATCGCTCTCTGCGGTCTGCGCAGAACCGCGATAGTGCGGGCCGTCAGGTCTGTCGCCCATATCGGGGCCCCGTATAGGGCCATCGATCGCACGATCCCCACGTACAACCGCCGACAGGCGGTGCTCGGGCCCCCCAGATTGGGAAGCAGCGTTGACAGCGCGCCCGCCGCGCCCATCAACTTGGGCACCAGCCGCTGAAAGTGGGGGCCGAAGTCCCAACGGCTGTCGAGCACCAATCCCAGGTACTTCATGGTTGACTCGACAGCGATCCGAACCCCCCCGACCACAATGTGCGATCCCAACGGCGGCGCCCGTCGGGGGCCGTGAAAAGCAATGGCCTCCGACTTGTTGAGGGCCACTTCCAGGCCCAGGCGTCGGATGCGGCTCACCACCTGCGAGACCGCGGCCGTAGCCAGCAACGCTGCCTCCCTGTACGAGCTGCCCCGAGCCGTGACCAGCGTGTCGTCCGCATAACACGTCAGGTTCACTCCCGGTGGGAGCTCGCACCGCAAAACCCAGTCGTATCCGATGTTCCACAGGGGTGGGCCCAGAACCGAGCCCTGTGGAACACCGCACGACATCTCGCGACGGCCCGTGCCGTCGCGTCCCATGTAGGTGACACACCTTCCCGACAGATAAGCCCCCACAATGTTGCGGAGGTAGGGAGGCACCCGATGGTATCGCAGGGCCTCCCTAATGCAACTCCAGGGCAGGGTGTTGAACGCGTTGGAGATGTCCAGGGACACCGCCAGCACCACCCCACCCTGGGACACCGCTTCCTCCGCCAGGACTCTCACCCTCATGATGGCGTCGATGGTAGAGCGCCCACGCCGGAAGCCAAACTGGCTGTCGTCCAGGTTCGGCCCCTCTGTACACAAGTGGCTGACGAGGCGATCTGCGATTACTCGCTCGAGCATCTTGCCCGCCTCGTCCAGCAGCACTATGGGCCGATAAGCGGACGGCGAATCCGCCGGGCGCCCCGCCTTCCTGAGCAGGACCAGCCGACCAGCCTTCCACCTGGTAGGGAACTGACCCCGCTCAAGACACGCCGAGAAGAGTCCCCTTAGTGGGGGCTCCAGCTCTTTCAGGGCGAGGACTAGAGCGCGGCCAGGCACTCCGTCGGGCCCCGGAGCAGTGTTTTTTGCTCGAAGCCGCATCACGGCCGCGCCCATCTCCGCCTGTGTCACCTCTGGGACGGTTTCGCTCTCCTCTTCTTCTTCCGACGCTGCAGCTGTGGGCTGAGCCATCGACGGTGGCTCGTGCTCGGCTCTCTCAGGGAAGAGAGCCGAGACCACTCGCTCCAAGAACTGCGGCTCGAGACCTTCCGTTAGCGGGGGGGCCCACGGCCGAAGTTTCCCTCGGACCGTGCGGTAAGGGCGCCCCCACGGATAACCTAACCTAACCTAACCTAACCTAACCTAACCTCACGCCCGGCTAGCTCAAATAAAACTTGTTGATTTTTATAAAAAATCGTTTTTTCTATTAGTCTCTGTCTGTACCAAAATCTACCTAAGGAAGTTAGTTTTAAACAGAAACGTTGATATCTTCGTTTCCTGACGTGCGATTTTGAAGCTGTTTTCAGCATTTTTAGACCTTACTAGGCCTCCGCCTACGTTTTGACCATATCGCACTCACCTGCACGCGCGTATAAAAAACTTCCCCTACAACCCTTGGAATTTTTTTGAATTTTCATACAAAATCATCAAAATTTAGTCTTTTTCCAAATTCTATTTCAAAAGTAACGTTTGATTATAGATTCAATAGTACTCACCCTTCATCCCTGCTTTCTGGTCCGCGTTCCGTGAGCCGGTCTTCAGGTTGGGGGTTGAAAACCAATATTTTTTGTTTCAAAAACTGGTTTTTTGACCAAAAGTCCAAATTTTTGTTCGGCACCTACCCCGTTTTATTTCGTAGATCGCTAGCCCGCGCGGAGACGCGTCTCTGGACACCCCTCACGCCCGGCTAGCTCAAATAAAACTTGTTGATTTTTATAAAAAATCGTTTTTTCTATTAGTCTCTGTCTGTACCAAAATCTACCTAAGGAAGTTAGTTTTAAACAGAAACGTTGATATCTTCGTTTCCTGACGTGCGATTTTGAAGCTGTTTTCAGCATTTTTAGACCTTACTAGGCCTCCGCCTACGTTTTGACCATATCGCACTCACCTGCACGCGCGTATAAAAAACTTCCCCTACAACCCTTGGAATTTTTTTGAATTTTCATACAAAATCATCAAAATTTAGTCTTTTTCCAAATTCTATTTCAAAAGTAACGTTTGATTATAGATTCAATAGTACTCACCCTTCATCCCTGCTTTCTGGTCCGCGTTCCGTGAGCCGGTCTTCAGGTTGGGGGTTGAAAACCAATATTTTTTGTTTCAAAAACTGGTTTTTTGACCAAAAGTCCAAATTTTTGTTCGGCACCTACCCCGTTTTATTTCGTAAATCGCTAGCCCGCGCGGAGACGCGTCTCTGGACACCCCTCACGCCCGGCTAGCTCAAATAAAACTTGTTGATTTTTATAAAAAATCGTTTTTTCTATTAGTCTCTGTCTGTACCAAAATCTACCTACCACCCACCCGCCCTCTGGTCTATAGGAAGGTAGACGTGGGAATTTCGGCAAAGTTTGTCTGATTTTGTTTGGCCTTGTTTTTGTTAGGGTTTTGGAGGGTCTTTTGTGGGAAATTTTTACTTTTTAACACTTGACTGAGTCTGCAAAGGCTCACATAGGACTTTACACAAATTATTATTAGTACATATTATTATATTTTATTTTAATCCGATTTATAACCTTCTGTGTATCCCCCCCTTACAGGGACACAGAAGTATCCAGTGTTCATCTCACATACAGATTATTTGGTTCTGATCCCCTCATTAAAGAGGTCCTTCGTCACTGACTTAATATGTTCCGCACACCATCCAGCACCGTCAGGGCACAAAGCACTAGTGGCTCGCCGCGATCGGCGGAGAAGGCTGGTGCCTCACCGGCGAATGCGAGAAGGAGAATCTCCTTCGGAGACGACACTCCTTCTGCGTTGCAAGGGGCTGCTGCCACTCCGGGGGCGCGCCGAGCTACTACTGTTGTCTCAAGACCACTCACAAAGCCTGAGGCTGGGTACCCCAGTCGCACTGCGGAGGCGAGAGCTTGCCTAAATAAGGCTAAGGTCAATTTAGGCAACTCTCGCAACCTCAGGACTGACATCAAGGCTGCGGTACTCGAGGCCATAAACAGACTCTATGAGTTGGTGAAGGAATCGGAGCAGGACAAGGCTTCTCTCGCACCTGCAGCCGTACCGGCACCCGTGCCCACTGCCGACTGTGATCCCCAGTCCAAACCCGAGAGTCTCGCTGGTCAGATTGAGCTCATTACCACCTTAAAGGAGCACATCTCGATCATTAAGGACAATTCCGAGAGAGTGGAAAAGCTCCGAGACAGTCTGGCGGCTGGGAAAATGTTGTGGGGAAGACCTATGCTAGTGCAGCGGCCGCGAGTAAGCGCCACACTGGGGGACAGGCTCCAGAGCGAGCGACGCTGCACTCGGTGGTAGTCTCCTCGACACAGGAAATGGACACAGGGGACGAAATCCTAGAACGACTGCGAAAAGCAGTGGACGCGAAGGAGGGCTGGGTGCGAGTAGAAAGGGTCAGAAAAGCAAAAGACCAAAAAATAATCATGGGGTGCGAAACAGAGGAGGAAAGAGAAAAGCTTAAAAAGAGACTGGAATTGGCCGGAGATAACCTCGTCGTCGAGGCAGTGAAGAATCGGAACCCGCTTCTGGTTCTCAGGGACGTGCTGCTGGTACACAGTGACCAGGAGGTACTAACAGCCCTGAGGAACCAGAACCGGGAGATATTTCACGGTCTCGGGGACGAGGAACAAAGAATATCTGTAAAATACAGGAAGAAGACGCGAAACCCGCACGTAAATAGCATTGTGCTGAGTGTGTCCCCCACGATCTGGAAGCGGGCACTCGAAGGAGGCAAACTACGGATTGACCTCCAGAGAGTGCGCGTCGAAGACCAGACGCCTCTGGTGCAGTGTACCCGCTGCTTAGCATACGGCCACGGCAAACGTCTCTGCACGGAGCCAGCCGACCTGTGCAGCCACTGCGGCGGTCCACACTTAAGGGTGGACTGTCCTGACAAGCTCATCGGCGAAGCAGCGGTGTGCGTAAACTGTACCAGAGCCAAGCTGGGGGAGCACTCGCACAATGCTTTCAGTAGTGAATGCCCAGTACGTAGGAAGTGGGACGCATTTGTGAGAGCGGCAATAGCCTATTGCTAATGTTGTCAATGCGCCCACTTCCAAGTACAGATGGACGACTAGTTCAGCACAGCTGAATACCAGAGGCATATTGCGAACCACTAGAGTTGGCTCTTTAAAAAATCGAAACTGGAGCCAGTTTCATGAGAAACTGACTCTGGTTAAGTTGGTCCATTGGTTGGCCCTGATGGAGTCATCACGTTGTGTCGAACGTAGTGCCAGATATTGCACTCTTAATGAGAACAAAATAAAAACAATTTTAGAAATTAATAGTAATGAAGGCAAAACGTTAGAGTATAATAAAATTAAGTTAGTTGTTAAATATGTGATATGTAAGTATATATTAAGTATATAGCTGAGGTATCATAGAAATAAAACAAAAAGACAAAAACAAAATAAAATGAAAATTCGGAAACAAAATAAAATATTATAGTGTCTAAAGAGTGTAAGGGCTAGTCATGGATAAAAAGGACCGAAAGGGACCGAGTAAGGCTCGGCGACCACCGCCAAGTCCACCAACCACTCAGCCATGGTCTGCATCAGCAGATCCTGGGCTGTCCTGCAGTGGTTGGTGTTCGTCTGAAGGATGCGATGTTCGACCCTATCCATCAGTCGGACATCGCACCCTCCTCCGCAGCCGCCGCAGGAACGGCGGTGTCTACAGCAGCGGCAGGCCCGGTCGGCGCCTGCGCTTTGCCACGCTTAGGGGGAGGATTGCACTTCCTCCCCTTCATTAGGTGGCCTGCCCGGCGGCCACTGGCGGCACACACCGCGCAGTGCGGCGTGGCGGCCTCGCAGGAGGCGGCTTTGTGGCCCTCCTTGCCGCAGCGGTAGCATGTGTCCGTCCTGTCTACCTTGGACGGACACAGGGGCCGGGTGTGACCGATGCCGAAGCACCGGAAACACCGCAGAGGCTGGTCCTCGAGTGCCCGGACTGCGCCCGAGCTGAACCCGACTTGAAGCCGTCCTTTCGCAAGCACGGCTTTGGCAGCGGCGATTGGGCACTCGAGGCGAATGGTGCCCATACCGCCGCGGCCGGGCCTTATGTCCCGGCCTTGGACCGCCGCGGCGCCGCAGCCCCCTACCGCTGCGACCGCCGCCACCACCTCCTCCTTGGTGACGGAGTCATCTAACTCCGTCACTTCAATGGCCGCCGACTTGACCGGTCGAGCCACCTTGGCAGAGTCCGCGATGACCTCTTGCAGCTTGGCTGCAAAGAGGTCCGCGCGGGCACTCCCCTCTGCCCCCGGGAACTCGAAAATGCGAGCCCCGGCTTGGGTCCGCCGGCAGGACACACTGCCGATCCCCAGTTGAGTGGGATCGGCATTGGTACGCGCCCGCACCAAAATGGAGGCGTAGGTCTCCCCTCGCCCCGCAGCCTCCGCGGTGAGCGTCACCACGACGGCTGCGGTTTTTGGGGGGACTAACTGCCCCTTTCCTCCTCTCCTGTCCTTTCCCTTGCCGGTCGTCTGCGACTGGCTGGGAGCGGTGGTGGCGGGGACGGCAGGGAAGGCCGTCGCCGACTTTTTCCCCTTCCCTTTGCCCTTCCCCTTACGGCCCACTTTCGTCCACTCGTTGGACGGGGTGGTCGCCGGGAGTTGGGCGTCATCCGCCTGGGAGAAGGACGGCCCCGGCTCGCTTTGCCTCTTATCCGCCGCAAGCGGCGGTCGGAGGCGTTTTTCCGGCAGGAGCCGGTCCTCGTTGCCTGCGAGGCAGGCTCTCGTGAAGGCCCTCTCCTCCATTACTACCTTGCGGATGATATCCTCAAGGTTGGAGGAGGGGCCCTCTGCTGCAGGGCTCGCCTTGGCCTGTTGTGGCCGGGCCGAGGCAGGGCCCTCTGCGGCAGGGCTCGCCATGGCCTGTTGTGGCCGGGCCGTGGCTTCAGCTAGCTTCAGGTGAAGCTGGCTGACCTCCGACTGCAGGCGATCTACCCTCACCTGCAATAGCCGCGTCTCGTCGGTGGGCCCCCACCGGATCCCACGGGGGCGTGCCCGCAAGGGCACACGCCGCTTCCGCAGATACGGTGCGGTATCCGCGTATGACCCTGACTGCCATGACTCTTTGCGGTCTTCGCAGAAGAGCCTTATTTTGGGCAGACAGGGACTCCGCCCACACCGGGGCCCCATAGAGCGCCATCGAGCGGATCACCCCCGTGTAAAGCCGTCGGCAAACGACGTTCGGTCCACCCAGGTTCGGCAACAGCCGGCTGAGGGCAGACGCCGTGCCGATCAGCTTCGGCGCGAGCTGACCAAAGTGCTCGCCGAAGTTCCACCTCCGGTCCAGAACAACCTAACCTTTTTTTTTTTTTTTTTTTTTATTAAGTGGTGAAAAATGCCTAACGCATACCGCACCGTCCGGGGAGACGGTTTGGTTATGTGGGGCTTGCACCCACTAAAAAACACCGCCGTGAGCCTACTGTCGCTTTGCGGATGGGCCACGAGAACTGCTACGCATGACGTTCGCGACCCATCCAGCGCTGCCCGCCTTCAGGCACCAACTCCTTGGCGATGTCCGGGCTCACCTGAGACATCGCCTCCACTCGTGAGGGCCGTGCAACGCAACGACGATAGACTCCCCGGTCTATCGCCCGCTGGCACCTCCTAGGGCGGCATCGGCGGTGAGGTGTGCGCCAGCCGGTGGCCGGCGTCGGGGCGCATGAAATACCAGGGCCTCCGTCTTCTCGAGAGCCACCCTGAGGCCCAGTGCCGCGATTCGCCCCACGACAAGGGACGCGCCCTCGACAGCCGAGCGTGCCGCTTCTTCGTAGCTCCCTCCCCGGGCCGTGACGAGAGTGTCATCAGCGTAACAAATGATGCCCTGCCCGGGGGAGAGCAAACAGCGCAAGGCCCAGTCATAGCCAATGTTCCACACGAGCGGACCCAAGACCGACCCCTGTGGAACACCGCACCTGATGGCCCTGCGCACAACTCGGCCGTCGCATCCCTCGTAGCAGACGAACCGACCCTGCAGGTAGTCTGCCACCAGCTGCCTCAGGTAGACGGGTACCCGATGGTAGCGGAGCGCCTCCTCGATGCAGCTGAATGGCAGGGTGTTGAACGCGTTGGCGATGTCTAAAGACACTGCCAACAACACCCCACCCGGAGCAACTGCATCCTTCGCCTCGGCCTTGAGGCGTAAGATGGCGTCCACTGTCGAACGCCCTGCCCGGAATCCGAACTGGGCGTCCGACAAGTTCGGGCCAACTTCCTCTAAGTGCCGGACGATGCGGGTAGCGAGAATCTTCTCTAGCATCTTCTCCGCCTCGTCCAGCAAGACAATTGGCCTATACGCTGATGGAGACTCCAGGGGTTGCCCCGCCTTCTGCAGCAGCACCAGTCGACCCTCCTTCCAGGCTTTAGGGAACCGTCTCGACGTCAGACAGGCGTCAAACAGCTCCCTAACCCCGTCCGGTCCGGGGGCAGTGTTCTTGGACCGTGCCCGCAGAATAGCTGCCCCTAGCTCCGCGTCGGAAATTGGGGGAGTCTCCATCTCCGCATCTTGCTCAGCCTCTGCATCGGCCATGCTCGGGGAAGGGTGATCCGCCCGATCCGGGAAGAGAGTCTCCACGACCCTGGCGAGGAACTGAGACTGGAGGGTTTCCGTCAGTGGGGGGCCTTGGGCGCGAAGTTTCTTCCGCGCCGCACGGTACGGACGCCCCCAGGGATCCCGGTTCAGATCCTCCAGTGCCTCAGCTCTTGACTGCTCCTTCCCTCGACAGATCGCCAGCTGCAGAGCCCCCCGAGCATTACGGTATGCCTCATGCAGTTGCGACTGAAGGGTCTCCAGCTCTTCATCGCGGCGACGTAACCTGCGCACCTGTGAGTAGGTCCGCCGGGCAATGATACAGGCCGCGCGGAGGTCTGCTATCTCCTGGGACCACCAGTAGACCGCCCGCTTTGGAGGTTGTCTTCGGGAGCGAGGCATGGCTGCATCGCACACAGCCGTCATGGCGCGGCGAAAGCAGTCAGCCTCGACATCGACTCCCTCTGCAGCAGGCGGTGAAGACAGCCAAGCCTGTACAATGGCTGCTTCTTCTAGGAGGTCCCCGTCAAGCCGCTTCAACGCCCATCGCGGGAACTGCCGAGCGTCAGGTCGTGGAGACACTGATGGGCCCGAGGAGGTGGAGACATCCATACAAATGTACAGGTGATCCGATAGTGTCTCCACACTCTCTAGGACCCGCCAACCCTGAACTCGTACGGCGACAGCAGGGGTAGCGAACGAGAGGTCCACTATTGATCCCCCATGCTGCCGAACGCACGTGTTAACGGAGCCCCTGTTTAAAAGACAGAGGCCCGCAGCTGTCGCCCATTCCTCGACCGCCGCACCCCTGACATCTGTCCCGGGGGACCCCCACGCGATGGATTTCGCGTTGAAGTCCCCCATTACGATGGCGTGGGATGGCATCATTCGTCGAACCGAGGTCCCGAGGCGGTCCAGGAAGTCCTCAAACTCCGGTAGGCTCCTGTTTGGGGAGAAATAAACTCCGAAAAGAATTATGTCCCCCCAGGTGGCCGCAACAAATCCTCGACTTCTCTCTCTAATGGAAAGTGGCGCCGAGGAACTGATGATAGCGACAGAGCCGTCCATGTCACCTACCCAGTCAGGGCGAACTGGGATGTAATACGGCTCCGCCACTACGGCCACACCAATCGAGCGCTCCGCCATGGTCTGTAGAACCAAGTCCTGCGCACCGGCGCAGTGGTTCAAGTTCGCCTGAAGGAGAGAATGATTACGGACCGAGTCCATAATTAGTCCGTAACCATTATCACCCCCTGCGACGGCTCTTCCGATCGCCCTGCGACGGAATTGGTCGAACCCCTGGTAGATCGGGCTGGTGGCTTACAGTCCTTTCTACCGGCGGCGTGGTTGGCCGGTCGTCCTGCTGCCGCGCACAGTAAACAATGTGGGTCGGCAGAGCACGCGGATGCCAGATGCCCCGGCTCACCACAGCGAAAGCAGTGCTTGCTCAGGTCGACGCCTGAGTTGCACTTCCGGCATACATGTCCCAACCCCCAGCACATGTAGCACCTCATGGGCCGAGCGTCCAAAACCACGACCCTGGCAGAGCTCCAACCCACCAGGAGCCGGCCGGCGTCGGCCAGGTGCTTGGCCACTGCGACGGGGCACTGGGTCCAGACAGAGCTGGCGCCTCCTGGGCCAGGTCGGATTGGGCCGACTCGGACCGCATCGGGAGAGCAGCCAGTCTTACGTGCGATCGCGTCCAGCACGTCCTGCCCAGTCACAGAGTCGTCAAGGCCCGAGATGCGCAGTTCAGCGCACTTCGTCGGCCTGGAGACCCTGACTTCCTCTGCGAAGACCGCTCGCAGTTTCTCTGCGACACGGTCTGCCCCCGCAGTGCCTTGGGCCCCTGGGAACTCAAGCATGCGGGCTCCGGTTAAAGCCTGTCGGAACCTGACATCTGTTATGCCTAGTTCCTCCAGGTTCACGGCTTGCCTAGCCTTGGTGAGGACGGCCGCGTACGTGACGCCCCTCTCCACTGCTTCCGGTTGTAGGGTGAGCACCACCGCAGCGGACCTTGGCGCACGGAGCCCGCGCTTGGCGTTCTTGCCCCTCTTGGGCCTGGACCGCTTCTTTCCCTGAGCGGCAGGGGCCGCCGGACTCTTTTGGGGTAAGGAAGGAGAAGAACCTTCGTTCTTCTTCTTCTTCTTCCCATTCCTCTTCCTCCTCACCACGGTCTGCCAGCCCTCACTGGCAGACGCCGATGGTTCTGCATCAAGGGTTCGCGTGGTGGCTGTTGGAACGGACCCACTCGGAGGAGCTTCCCTCTGCGTCTCAGGCACTCGAGAAGCCACCTGAGCAGCTACGGAAGGCTGCCTATTGCCCGCGCCGCCAGCGCCGCTAGCAGCAGCAGCCGCATTTCTGCGATCGGCTGCCAACGGCGGACGAATGGTCCTCGCGGGCAGGAGGCGGTCCTCGATGCCTGCAAACCGGGCATCCATCATTTTCCCGATCTGGGAAACGATGGCATGCACCTGCATCTCGCTCATAGGTGGCCCCTGCTCGTGGGACTTTTCTGGAGCAGAGGAACACCTGAAATCTTGGAGCTCCGACTGCGGCAGACCTTCGGGTCGCAGCCGGAGACCCACGACCTCCTCCCGAAGAGCCACCATCTCTTGACGGAGGGCATCGACCTCCTTTCGCAGTCGGTCGTTCAGCAGGTGGAGCCGTCGGGTCTCCTCACTGGAGCTCCTGCTGGCGAGGCCCTCTATGGCCAGTCTGACCCGCTCCGCTGCCTCTCTGATGGCTCGCTGACTCGTGCCCTTTAAGTTTTTGGACTTCCGAGTCGTGTCCAAAACCACCTCGATGTCCATTAGAGCTCTATTTTCGAGTTCCTCTGCAGAGGCAGAGGAACTCTGCCCTATAAGTGAACACTCAGCACTGACGGGCGCCTCCGCACTCTCCTCTACAGCCGGGTTGACGGCCATTTGGCATGCCGGTGACATGCTTCGGCAGTCCGACTCACTCTCCTCAGAGAGTGAACCACGTGGGGTGCCGGTTCGGAGGAACCGACCCCTCCCATCTCGGGCTGGTCTCCGCCCTCTGCTGGTCGCCGCCTTGGAAGGTACCTTCCGAGGTGGCAACATCTCCTCGTTCTCATGAGGCCGCTTGAGAGGTCCCGGTAATGTGAGCGTTTCGGGAACACGACCCGACAACTCAGCACCAAGGCGACCCGGACCTCGCTGGCCACCTACCTCTAACATAGTGGTGTCACTTGACAACGCGCCGTCCACTATTGTATTCGCTGTGTTGTCGGACTCCGACAACACATTCATCCTCTCAAGAACCACGCGTGGTTCTGCTGGAGCCACTCCTCCCGCTCTTTGTGACGCAGCACCAGAGTCTGCCACTGAGTCCGCCTTCTCCACCAACGTATTTTGTTTTTTATTTTTTAAATCTTCCATTCTGTTCCCACGAGTAGTAAAGGAATTATTCGTCCACCTAGGCAGAGCCTTTTACCTAGGTAAGCCCAATACTGTAGGGTGCGGCAGGTGCCCTACAGGGGAGGCGCTAATGACTGGACACCCTCCAGCCATTCATCCTCTCGCCGCGCCTCAAAACTTAGGATTAGGTGGTTTTTTATCTTAGAGGTATCCTTCCTCTGGGCCAGGCAGTTAAGCCAAGCCCCCGACGGCGGCATTAGACATGCCTCCGTTCGCTGTCCGGCCAACCCGGCTCAGCGAACCCGCCGAAAGTTCTCCCTTCTAAGATTGCTCCTAGAGGAGAGACAACAAATGCCACATCGGTGCGCCTGCACCTCAGCAGCATAGTCACGTCCTCCGCTGTGCCCTCTGCTTTTCAGAGGGTCACGCGGAAGAACGCCCCGTTGGTCCAGATTGGACCCCTCCCCAGAATATTAGCCACGACAGTAACATTCCCCGAGGAATAAGAATTTCTTCTCATTCCTCGAGGAAGGATACTGCCGCGCCCAGGGTGCACCGGCCCAGCAGCTGCTCTTCCCTCCAGACGTATCGAGAGGGACCAGCAGCCACTAGGCACACGTGGAGGAATTCTGACGCACCCCAGAACAACCTAACCTAACCTTTTTTTTTTTTTTTTTTTTGTTGTCGCTGGGAAAAAATGCATTACGCATACCCTCCCATCGGGGGATGGGAGGGGTATGTGGGACTCCCCGGGCGGACCCGGTATACCCACTAAAACGACCCAGCGGCATTCCCGCTTCGTCCGAGTGGCGGGGAACTGGGAAACCGGCATAGCCTTTGCGTCCAGTCCTCCGCCGACGATTGCCCTTCATGGCGGACCCCTCACGCCCTCACGGGTGTGGGGGGTCGGGAATGACAGACGAAGGTGACGGGTGCAATGCGGGCGAAGGCACCCCCGCGCCTGTCGCCCGCCCGTCACCATGGGGAGGGAGAGGACGACGCCTTCTCCGACCCCTTCGTCTGCGGAGCGGCGCAGCGAGAGGATCGTCCTCCCGCGCGCGCTCCGCCTCCTCCTTTTGCGACATTACGTCCTCGCAAAAGGAGGCGACTGCTGACCAGGCCTCCTCGCTCCCCAGCATGGCATCGACCACGCCGGGAAGCGAGAGGTCCAGTCCGACCACCGCGGTCAGACCGCGGCGCAGCTCGGACCAAGCCGGGCACACCTCGAGGGTGTGCTGCGCCGTGTCCACCGGCGCGCCGCAGTCGTGGCACGCCGGGGTCTCCTCCCTCCCGATCCGGTGCAGGTGCGATCCGAAACAGCCATGCCCGGACAACACCTGCACCAGACGGAAAGAGAGGAAACCGTGGGACCGCTCGAGCCAGCCCTGCAGGACCGGACCGAGCGCGTCCAACGTCCGGCGGCCAAAGGCGGCGTTGGCGAGATCCTCCGACCAATGGAGGACGATGGCGTCCCTCGCCTCTCGCCGCACGGCCTCCCGCTCTTCGCCCATGGGGCGCTCCCCGAGCGCCTTCCGGCGCGCCGTCCATTCGTACACTCTGGCGAGCACCCAAGCCTCCAACTCCCAAGGAGGGGTGCCGGCCAGAGCGCACGCCGCCGACAAGTCCACTGAGCGGTAGGCCCTCGCTACCCGCTGTGCAATGGCCCGCTGGGGCCTGCGGATGGCGGTCGCATTCTCCCTCCTATGGAGGGAGTCCGCCCAGATGGGGGCCCCGTATAGGGCCCGTATATGCTCCGCAAGATGCCGGCATAGAGGCGCCGGCATTTCGCCTTGGGCCCCCCCAGGTTCGGGAGGAGCCACGAGAGGGCGTCCGCGGCCTTCAACAGGCGCGTCGACAGCCCGCTGAAATGCGAGCCGAAGCGCCACCTGTCGTCCAGCACCAGGCCCAGATACTTCATCTGGGGCTGGACCCCATCCTGACGCCTTCCACGACTATGTGGGCGTCGGGAGGGCAGCGCTGCCGAGGCCCGCGAAAGAACACGGCCTCCGTCTTGTGCAGCGCCACCTTCAATCCCAGGCGGCGGATTCTCTCTGCAACCAAGGATCCGCCAGCCGAGGCCAGACAGGCCGCGTCTCTAAAGTTCCTCCCCCGGGCAGTGAGGAGAGTGTCATCCGCGTAGCAGATGACACTAGTGCCCGGGAGAAGGGCTCCCCGCAACAGCCAATCGAATCCGATGTTCCACAAGGGGGGCCCCAGCACCGACCCCTGCGGAACACCGGACTCTGCGCCGTACCGCCTCACCGTGGCCGTCTTGTCTACGAGGAGGACCTCTCGGTCCTCCAAGTAGCTGGCCAGGAGGTCCCGCAGATATTGGGGCACTCCGTGATACCGGAGCGCCTCCAATATCGTCGAGTGGGGGACGGAGTTGAAGGCGTTGGCAATGTCGAATGACACCGCCAGCACTCCGTCCCCCGCCTCCACCGCCTCCTTCACCTGGCCCTTGAGTAGGGCCAGCGCGTCGATCGTCGAACGCCCACGACGGAAACCAAATTGGGCGTCCGACAGATCCGGCCCTACCACCCGCAAGTGGCTTTCCAGCCTCCCGGCGATAATCCCCTCGAACAGTTTACCGACCTCATCGAGCAGAACGATGGGCCGGTATGCCGAGGGGGAGTCCACCGGGCGTCCCTCCTTCCGGAGGAGGCACAACTGCCCCTCCTTCCACAGTTTCGGGAACCTCCCAGCCGTAAGGCACGCGCTGAAGAGGTCCCGAAACCTGTCCTCCATTTGGGTGGCAGCGATCGCCACCACCCGCGCGGGGACGCCGTCTGGCCCGGGGGCCGTCTTTTTTGCGCGGAGGCTAAGTACCCCCGCGTAGAACTCCGCCGCCGTCACCGGGGGAACCTCCTCCTCCGGCGAAGCCGCCCCTTGCGGAGGAACCATCGTTGGTGGGGTGAAGTCGGTCCTGCGCGAAAACAGGGACCGGACCACCCCATCCAGCAACGCTGGCTCGAGGGTCTCCGACAGTGGGGGACCATAGGGGCGGAGCTGGTTCCACGCCGCCTTGTATGGTCTCCCATAAGGATCCCTGTCGAGATCCTCCAGCATCTCGGCCCTTGCCGAGTCTTGCGCAGCGCCCATTGCAGACTTGAGGGCCGCCGTAGCCTCTCGGTAAGAGGCGTACAGGCGGTCCTCTTCTGCCCGGACTCGGTTTTGGGCACTGCGCCGTCGACTCCGCGCGTAGGCCCTTCTGGCCGCCACACAGGTGGCCCGGAGTCCCGCCAACCTAACCTAACCTAACCTTAACTTTTTTTTTTTTTTTTTTTTGTTGTCGCTGGGAAAAAATGCATTACGCATACCCTCCCATCGGAGGATGGAAGGGGTATGTGGGACTCCCCGGGCGGACCCGGTATACCCACTAAAACGACCCAGCGGCATTCCCGCTTCGTCCGAGTGGCGGGGAACTGGGAAACCGGCATAGCCTTTGCGTCCAGTCCTCCGCCGACGATTGCCCTTCATGGCGGACCCCTCACGCAATGGCCCGCTGGGGCCTGCGGATGGCGGTCGCATTCTCCCTCCTATGGAGGGAGTCCGCCCAGATGGGGGCCCCGTATAGGGCCCGTATATGCTCCGCAAGATGCCGGCATAGAGGCGCCGGCATTTCGCCTTGGGCCCCCCCAGGTTCGGGAGGAGCCACGAGAGGGCGTCCGCGGCCTTCAACAGGCGCGTCGACAGCCCGCTGAAATGCGGGCCGAAGCGCCACCTGTCGTCCAGCACCAGGCCCAGATACTTCATGTGGGGCTGGACCCCTATCCTGACGCCTTCCACGACTATGTGGGCGTCGGGAGGGGGAGTGCTATTTGACGGCCTCGGCGACGAGGAACAGAAAGTTTCTATTAAATTTCGAAAGAAATCCCGTAACCCTCATGTGAACAGCATTGTGTTGAGTGTTTCCCCTAAAATCTGGAAGAGGGCACTCGAAGGAGGCAAGCTCCGCATTGACCTCCAGAGAGTGCGTGTCGAAGACCAGACACCTCTGGTGCAGTGCACCCGCTGCTTAGCATACGGCCACGGCAAGCGTCTATGCACCTATGGCTCCCGGCCACCGTAGACGCGGGCCTGTGGACGGTGAGCTATGGGCTAGCTCGCCGTCCGTCCGTCTTATGACGACAGGCCGTGTCGACGGCGCGTTCGTGTTCCACGCGCGCCTCAAGGAGAGTCAGCAAACAGGGAGGGGTCCGTAAGGGCCGACGCCTGCCAGGGTTGCGGGACTGTTCGAAAGAGATACCGCGGCCCTGGAACACAAAGGGCAAAGGAAGGAACATGGATGGGTTTTAGTCAGTAGAAGTCTGACACTCCCTCCTGCTCAGCCCAGAGCGGGAGGGGTTATTTGATGATTTCCCATCGGTAAAAAGGGGAGCTAGTTCAGAATAAAAAAGTTGATATCTTCGCCTCCAGACGTGCGATTTTGACGCTGTTTTCAGCATTCTTAGACCTAACTAGACCTCCGCCTACGTACTGACTATATTGCACGCATCGGAAAATTCTCCCTACCCACTTTTCAAAATTTTTCAAAATTTAATTGTTTTTCCAAAGTTTTTCCAAAAATAATTTTACATTATTGTTTATGTACTTAAGGTTCACTTTCTTTTGCGGCAATGGAACGGTGTTTTAGAAAAAATAACAAACGTCTTTACTCAATGATGATTTATTTGCGACTACTTTTAGGTTTCACTGCATGCGTTAATATATGAATTGGACATACCGCCCACCAAAACATTAGTTTTTAATCAATACTTATTTATACTAATACATGTCATACAAATCGAACAATGGACTGTAAATATTTTTAACTTCATCAAAATTTCTGCTTATCAAAATTCATCAATATTTTTAACTTCATCAAATATAACTACATATATCTTAATTTTATAATTTCACTTCATTAAACCGCCCACCATAGCTCACTGATTTAATGTTTCTTTGGGAAGCGGTATCAATTTGTATAGGGGCCTTTTTAACTCCTTGTTTCCCATAGTTTGGACTGTTACCACTCTTACGAGTTTGTCCTTTCCAGGATGTATTTGTTTCACCCGTCCCAATAACCATTTCGTAGGGGGCAGATTATCTTCTTTAATAATTACAACATCTCCAACAACAGGCTCTGGAACCTTCACTTGCCATTTGTATCTTTGTTGGAGCGTGTTAAGATACTCTGTACGCCATCTATGCCAGAAGTCTTCAGTCATTTTCTGAATAGTTTGCCACCTAGTTAAAAGACAGACAGACTGGTACTCGTAGTAAGTATCAGGAACCGAAATCAAGGACTCGCCTACTAAAAAATGCCCTGGAGTAAGCGGTATCAAGGTATTGTCCATTTGACAAAGAGGGCGCGAATTGAGACACGCCTCGATTTGTGCTAATAGCGTAGACATCTCCTCGTAGGTCAGTCTGGTGTCCTTATTTATCCTATAGAGGTGTCTTTTAGCAGACTGAATTCCGGCCTCCCACAGGCCTCCACATGTAGGCATCCTGGGTGGTATGAAATGCCATATTGTGCTATCGTTAGCTAGAAGTTCAGCTGCTTCCTTCGCGATATTATTCTTTCCTTTCTGGAACATGGCTTTCAATTCTTTGGCAGCGCCAATAAAATTGGTGCCATTGTCGCTCCATAAATTCGAACAGTGGCCTCGGCGCGCCACAAACCTCCGAAATGCGGCTATAAAAGCTTGTGTTGTTAGGTCTGTGACCGCTTCCAGATGGATCGCGCGAGTGGCCATACATATAAATAAACAAATATATCCCTTTGTTGCATGGTGTCCGCGGCCTTTCGATGTCCTTATGAATACCGGTCCAGCGTAATCAACCCCACTATTCATAAATGGCCTATGTTGATTGACTCGAACGGCAGGCAACTGACCCATGAACTGGGTTTTCACCTTCGCTTTATCCAAAATGCAGGTCTTACAATTGTGAATACATTTTCTTACTGCAGACTTCAAACCTATCACCCAGTATCTTGTTCTCACAAAAGCCATCATCGCTTGTATGCCACCATGTAATGTTCTCAGATGAGCTTCTTGAACTAATAACTTAGTTATATGCTGATTACATGGTATTACAATCGGGTGTTTTGTAATTTCAGCTATTGAGGCATTCTCTAACCTTCCTCCCACTCTTATTATCCCATTTTTGTCTAAAAATGGGGCGAGTGTGATAAGAGAACTTCTTTTCTTCACGCTTCCGTCCTTCTGTAAATCTTCAATATCCTTCTGATAAATTAACTCTTGATAATACTTTATACATAATTCTAATACTTTTTCTAGCTCATTAACTGTTAAATACATTTCCTTCGTTTCCTTTTCTCTTTTTATAAATCTTCTGCAGTAAGCTAATATTCTTTTCATTCTTGAAATTGAGGAAAAATGTTCCCAGATTGGTGTGACTTCTAAATTTGTGTGAAATGATGAACCCTTCAATTCTAATTCTGTTTGAGGAATTTCATATGTTTGTAGATCGAGATTTTTATGTTTTAACCATACAGGCCCAGTCCACCATAAGTCTAAACAAGCTAAGTCGCTTGCTTTTACGCCTCTTGTTGCGATATCGGCTGGGTTATCGGTAGACTGAACGTGTCTCCATCGGTCGTTGTCTAGCATCCGTGTTATGTCTGCCACTCGGTTCGCAACAAATGTACGCCAACGACTTGGTTGAGATTGTAGCCATGACATCACAACCATTGAATCAGTCCACGCAAAGATTTTATTTTTAGGTATTTTCAACAGGTCTACCAGATCGTTGATTAAGTCTGCTAGTAATGCTGCGGCGCATAATTCCAATTTAGGTATTGAAATTTGCTTCAAAGGTGCAACCTTGGTTCGAGATGCGATGATTGTGATATGTACTGTGTCCTCTTCAATAATCTTAAGGTAAGTAACAGCAGCATATGCGTGCGTAGATGCATCTGCAAAACCATGCAATTCAATATTTGTACAATTGATTGGTGTAGTTTTCAACCATCGTGGTATTGTAATGTTTTGCAGGTGTATTAGTTCTTCTCTATATCGCATCCACTCATCTACCAACTCTGACGGCAGCTCATCATCCCATCCCATGTTGCATAGCCACAGTTTTTGTATCAAAACTTTAGCGTTGATGATCACCGGTGACAGCCATCCAAATGGGTCAAACAGCCTTGCTACATCAGACAGAATAGATCTCTTCGTTACGGGACATCGAACTTCAGGTAAGTTAATTGTGAATTTAAATGTGTCATCCTTTCTATCCCATGTCAATCCCAGAATTTTTACAACCTTGTCTAACTTTATCTCTATTCCATCTCTAGCACTGTTTACTTCCTCTCCTTCGCCCAAATACCTTAACACTTCTTCCGAATTACTAGACCACTTTTGCATTTTAAAATTTCCTTTACTCAGTATTAGCTTTATTTCCTCACATATTTTCTTTGTTTTTTCTACATTTTCACTTCCCGACATCAAATCATCCATATAAAATGAATCTTTAATTACATGTGCAGTATTAGGATATTCAAGTGCTTCATCATCGGCAAGTTGTTGTAACGTTCGTACGGCTAAATAGGGTGCTGCAGCTGTACCAAATGTTACAGTCATCAAATTGAAACTTTCTAGTTTTTCTTCAGGGTTATCTCGCCAGACTATGCGTTGTAAATGCGTGTGTTCTGGTGTCATATTAATCATTCTATACATCTTAATTATGTCTCCTACTACACATATTTTATGTGTTCGCCATGTGATAATTAAGCTTCTTAAATCAGGCTGCAATACAGGTCCAATCATCATGGTGTCGTTCAAAGAATGACCGTTAGAACCCTTCGCAGACGCGTCATAAACTACACGAACCTTCGTTGTGTCCTTGTCTTCGCGTATTACAGCGTGGTGAGGAAGATAGATTGATTTGTTATCATCGTTTGGGTCAGATTTTTTTAAATGACCCATTTCCATGTACTCGTGAACTACTTTAGTATAATCTGACTTTAAACTTTGAGAATTTTGTAATTTCTTCTCCAGTTGTTTGAATCTATAAACAGCTTGTTGTTTTGTATCTCCGCTTAATTTCAGTGTCTCTTCTATTCCTTGTCGCAAAGGTAAGTGCACTGTGTATTTTCCGTTCACTCTTTTAGTTGTATTCTTGTAAATCTCTTCACACATCTCCTCTTCTTTAGTAAGTAGTTTTCTTTTTTTGTATAAAGCTGTTTCGATTTCCCAAAATTTTCTTAATAAATCATTGTCTTCTGATACCATACTTGTCACATGTAGTGTTGTTATTTTGTGTTCGTCGCTAATTGATTTGTCTTCCCTTTCACCTGACAGTATCCACCCCAAACGTGTTTTCTGAGCCACTATGCCATCCGAACATCTTACTAAACCAACTTCAATAATTTTAGAAAAGATGTCTGCACCGAGTAATATATCAATTTTGCCCGGTGTGTTATACGTAGGGTCAGCCAATAGTAATTTTTGGAGTTCTGGCCAGTTCATCTCAATGTGTTTTGAAGGTAATCTAGCAGACAGTGATTTCAAAACATAAGCCTTCACTTGGATAACCTCCCTTCTATTATATTGCGATGTAACTGACAGGTCAACTACATGTTTTATAGGAACCAAGTTTCCTTCTCCCACCCCTGAGACTACACCGTTGATGCTTGTCCTCTTCAATTTCAAGAGTTCAACTACTCTTGAAGATACGAGTGAAGCCTCTGAGCCTTGGTCAATCAATGCACGAAGTACATATGTTTTGCCGTCGCTTGATGTAGCATGTACTTGTGCTGTTGCCAATAACACTTGACGACCAGGTTGTTTTTTAGAGAAATGTGCGCTTGTGACCTTCTGTTCTGGTTGTTCTTTATGTTTGTTACTTTCTTTACTTTCTTCTGTGGCACTCTCTTGTGTTGTTTCTTTTCCTTCATGTAAAAGAGAATGATGTTTTCTTCCGCAGACTCGGCATTTCCTCTTTTGTTTACATTTGTAGACTATGTGATTCGGTACTAGGCAGTTGAAGCAAAGGTTTTTGTCCTTCACAAATTCACGTCGTTGTTGCACAGTTTGTTTTGCAAATTCTTTACAACTAAAGATGTAATGGTCACCCTTGCAATATACACAAAAAGGCGATGAACTGCTTGTAGTGTGCGCAGAGTCACCCTTATCGTTCTCAGTATCCTTTGCTACGACATGATATGCTTTGTGACCTTGTGTCTTCTCCTTTGTAGCTGTAGTAGTTATGGGAGCGATTAGCTCGAGAGTACGAAACTTAGACTCAAGGAACTTTTTCAACTCCACCCACGTAGACAACTCATCACTATTCTCCTTGTAAGCTTCCTCTTCCCAGCACTTCAACGTCTCTGAATCCAATTTCTGCGCCACTAGAAATACTAGGATAGGATCCCAAGTGGCGGTGTTTATGTTCATGTTATTCAGACTGTTGATGCATTCTACAGTATTATCGAGCAAAGCTTTAATTTGTGTAGCTGATGGGTTGCTTATCTTTTTCTGGCAGCAAAACTTCTTTAAAACTGACGACACAATCATCTTTTTGCTACCGAAACGGCCTTGCAGTAGTTCCCATGCTGTTGCATAATTACTTTCCGTAATTTGAACATGTCGTAATAACATCTCTGCCTCACCGGCCACACTAGTCTTTAAATAATGCAACTTACGTACATCGCTAATAGAAGTGTTATGGACGAGTGCTGTAAATATATCTTTATACGTAGGCCATTCTTCATATCTGCCCGAAAAGGTAGGTAACTGTATTCTCGGTAGCTTAGCAAACGGTAGCTGGCTATCATGTGATGAAGTAGACATGTTGGACGCTTCTGATAATCTGTGTTGCGACTCCAAGTTCATTAGAAGATCGGTTAAATCCGCTTGTAAACACAGATACATCTCTTCGTACGTATAATATTCTTCGTTAAGAAAATAAGGCAACACGCCCCGCTGTTCTCTTGGTGTACACTTCGTAAGGCTGCTATGCGTTTGTTTGAACGAATCCCAATACTCCTCAATGGTTTTTATTCGCGCTTTAACATAACCAGCTGTTAATCGCTGTTTCGGACACTTCTTTATGTTTACTTGCGCTTTCCTTAGCATACTAGCCACATCTTCTAACGTAGATAAATATTTTGACTGTTCTGGAGTTGGTGACGTCATTTTGCAGAATTAAAACAAATAGTCCACTCAGTTTTATTCGCACAAACACGTTCAATACTGTTGCAATGTCTTAACCACTTTTTCTATATAAGTTTTTATAATAGTCTTCACATACACTAATTACTTGTAAACAACTTGAATCCTTATCTAAGGAATGCGGTACTCTATTGTATTCGCGCGAGTCCGCAAGCCGTTCCATTCACTAATTAATCCGGTTCGATTTCGACCATATGTTTATGTACTTAAGGTTCACTTTCTTTTGCGGCAATGGAACGGTGTTTTAGAAAAAATAACAAACGTCTTTACTCAATGATGATTTATTTGCGACTACTTTTAGGTTTCACTGCATGCGTTAATATATGAATTGGACAATTATAATTTCAATAGTACTCACCCTTCATCCCTGTGTTCTGGTCCGCGTTCCGCGAGCCGGCGCCCAGGTTGGAGGCTGAAAACCAAAATTTTTTGACTCAAAAACTGGTTTTTTGACCAAAACTCAAAAATTTTCTTCGGCACCTACCCCGTTTTATTTCGCAGATCGCTAGCCCGCGCGGAGACGCGTCTCTGGACACCCCCCACGCCCGTCTAGCTCAAATAAAACGTATTCATTTTTAAAAAACACTGTTTTCTATTGTTCTCTGTAAGTACCAAAATTCACCTTAGGGAGCTAGTTCACCGGGGATACCGCACGATCTCCGGCGAGGCGGCGAGCCTCCTTGCCGGATTGCCGCCATGGGATCTAGAGGCGATAGTCCTCGCGCGCCTACACGAATGGCGCGTGGAGGCACTACGCCGGGGGGTAACTCCGCTGCCGCGGCAAATTGTCGCTCAGCGGACAGACCTCCGGCGCGATCTCATGGCGACATGGAGAGAGCGACTGTCGCAACCCCGTGCAGGGCACGTCACAATAGTGGCGATAAGTCCCCTCTTTGAGGAGTGGCTAGAGAGGCGCCACGGCGCCCTCACCTTCCGCCTGACGCAGGTCCTCACCGGACACGGTTGTTTTGGGAGGTTCTTGCATCGAATCGGGCAGGAGGAAACGCCCGGGTGCTACCATTGTGAGGATCGACCGGAGGACACGGTGGAGCACACGGTGGAGATCTGCCCCGCGTGGGCGGAGCACCGCCGTGTCCTCGTAGCGGCGATCGGCGGCGGCGACCTCTCGCTTCCGGCCTTGGTTCAATCCATGGTCCGGAGCGAGACGGAATGGGACGCCGTCACCTCCTTCTGCGAAGCAGTCATGCTAGCGAAGGAGGTGGCGGAACGTGAGAGGGAGAGAACCTCACGTCCCAGCCGCCGCGGGAGACGCACCGGGCGTCGGGGGCCACGTGGTGGCCCCCGGCCACCGTAGGCGCGGGCCTGTGGACGGTGAGCTATGGGCTAGCTCGCCGTCCGTCCGTCTTATGACGACAGGCCGTGTCGACGGCGCGTTCGTGTTCCACGCGCGCCTGAAGGAGAGTCAGTAAACAGGGAGGGGTCCGTAAGGGCCGACGCCTGCCAGGGTTGCGGGACTGTTCGAAAGAGATACCGCGGCCCTGGAACACAAAGGGCAAAGGAAGGAACATGGATGGGTTTTAGTCAGTAGAAGTCTGACACTCCCTCCTGCTCAGCCCAGAGCGGGAGGGGTTATTTGATGATTTCCCATCGGTAAAAAGGGGAGCTAGTTCAGAATAAAAAAGTTGATATCTTCGCCTCCAGACGTGCGATTTTGACGCTGTTTTCAGCATTCTTAGACCTAACTAGGCCTCCGCCTACGTACTGACTATATTGCACGCATCGGAAAATTCTCCCTACCCACTTTTCAAAATTTTTCAAAATTTAATTGTTTTTCCAAAGTTTTTCCAAAAATAATTTTACATTATAATTTCAATAGTACTCACCCTTCATCCCTGTGTTCTGGTCCGCGTTCCGCGAGCCGGCGCCCAGGTTGGAGGCTGAAAACCAAAATTTTTTGACTCAAAAACTGGTTTTTTGACCAAAACTCAAAAATTTTCTTCGGCACCTACCCCGTTTTATTTCGCAGATCGCTAGCCCGCGCGGAGACGCGTCTCTGGACACCCCCCACGCCCGTCTAGCTCAAATAAAACGTATTCATTTTTAAAAAACACTGTTTTCTATTGTTCTCTGTAAGTACCAAAATTCACCTTAGGGAGCTAGTTCAGAATAAAAAAGTTGATATCTTCGCCTCCAGACGTGCGATTTTGACGCTGTTTTCAGCATTCTTAGACCTAACTAGGCCTCCGCCTACGTACTGACTATATTGCACGCATCGGAAAATTCTCCCTACCCACTTTTCAAAATTTAATTGTTTTTAAAAATTTAATTCATCTTATATTTTATTTTTACGACTAAGCCCCAGCTTGGGACTTATTTTACTTCATTTATACTATATTTCTTTAATCACTTTTATCCTTTATTGACTGGATCCCCTCTTTACAGGGATTCAGTATTGTACGTGTCCCCTGACGACTTAGGGTTTCCATAAGATGTTTGGCATCAGGACACCGGTGACGAAGGCGAAGGCTGCGGAGGAGAGTTTGGACGTGGAGGGGGCATGCCCAGTACAGGCGGGCCCCTCAGTAAGGCGCAGCATTGGCGAGTGGGAGGCGGAGAAACACAAATCAGGCCAACCCCGAAAAACCCCTACACCTACAAAAACGACACCCGCCACCACTCCTCCAAAGAAGACGCTCGTGCCCACTCCCCCGAAACCCAAATCCAAATCCACAGCCACGCAGCAGGCAAAGCAACCTGAGAGGGCCCTGGAGAGCTCGCCTCGAGAAGTGCCACCCGTAAAGTATTTAAGCAGGCAACTACGGAGGCAAAAGCGTGTCTCTCCAGCGCTAAACTTCAATTGGACAGCTCTAGGAACCTGAAAAAAGAGATCAAAGATGCTCTTACAAAAGCGATCGACCGGCTCTACCAGCTCGTCAAAGAAGGGGAAAAGGAGAGGGGCAAAACATCCGGAGAGGCAGCCGAACCCGAGAAGGCCCCCAAGGACTTGACACCGGCCTTGGACGCACCGACAGAGCTCATGAAGCAACTCACTGAGAATCTCCAGCAGCACAAAAAGGCGCTGGAGGAATGCCAGCTGCACACACGGGCTCTGTCGGAGCATCTACAACAGGCACCACGCTTTGTCGTAGGCCAGGGACCCTCGTTCGCCGAGATGGCCGCCGTCCCGAAGCAGAACATCCAAAAGCCCCTTCACTCGGTGGTTGTGTCATCGGTCGATGACAAGGACACCGGGGAAGAGGTAATTGAGAAGCTCAGGACGGCAGTAGATGCCAGGAACGAGGGCACCAGGGTCGAGAGGCTGCGGAAAGCGAGGGACCAGAAGGTGGTGGTCGGCTTCAGGACCAGGGAGGAGCTGAATCGGGTGACGGAGAGGATAAAGAAGGCCGGAAACCTCGTGGTGGAAGAGGTCAAAAACAAGGATCCGCTTATCATCCTAAAGGACGTCCTCTCCTGTCACTCCGATGTGGAGGTCACTGAGGCGCTGAAGCGTCAAAACACCCACCTGATTGGGGACCTGCCTGCGGATGATGTGAGGTTGGAGGTGAAATACCGTCGCAGGACGAGGAACACCCACATGTCTCACATCATCATGCAGGTGTCCCCTTCTGTGTGGCAGAGACTGACAAATGCGGGTCGAGTGCACATCGACTTGCAGCGGGTGCGTGTACTGGATCAGTCCCCACTGATCCAGTGCACTCGTTGCTTGCGCTTCGGCCATGGCCGTAAACTGTGCACAGAGCCCGCCGACCTCTGCACACACTGTGGAGACCCCCACATGAGAGTCGATTGCCCCTCACGGTTGGCTGCGGAACCGCCGAAATGCAGGAACTGTGTGACCGCGAAGCATGGGAAGACCGAGCACAACGCCTTCGACAGCGAGTGTCCGGTGCGTGTGAAGTGGGACGCACTGGCGCGGCTGTCGGTGGCGTATTGCTAGCCAGCGGCAACAGGAAACAGGGACTCATCCAGGGATTCCCGAACACAACCGATTGCCCGGAAGGACTACCGGGTAATCCAAGCGAATCTGCAGAGGAAGAACCTAGCAACCCAAGAGCTTATGATCGTGGCTAGTGAGCGGAGGGTTGCGTTCGCACTGCTCCAGGAGCCGTATGTGGGTGGGATTAAAAGGATGCGAGACTACCGGGGAGCGAGAGTCTACCAGTGCGCTGAACAAGGAGGTGGAACTGTGAAGGCGGCAGTAGTCGTCTTCGATCACGACCTTGACGTGACACAGTGTCTGAAACTCACCACTAACAACATCGCGGTGGTGAGGATCCGTACCAGCGCCTGGGAAATCGCAGTAGTCTCCTACTACTTTGAACCAGACCAGCCCATACAGCCATACCTGGAGCAACTCTTGCAGATTCGTGAGGAAATAGGCCCCACTAGGATGATTATTGGCGGTGACGCCAACGCCAAGAGCACCTGGTGGGGTAGCCTGGTAACCGACACCAAGGGTGAGGACATGTCGGGAACCCTGGAGGAAATGCGCTTGCAGGTACTCAACGTCGGCAACACTCCAACCTTCGACACCGTCAGAGGTAACACCTTGTACAGCAGCTTCGTTGATGTAACAGCCTGCTCAACGGACCTGCTGGACTTGGTGGAGGACTGGCGGGTCGAGGTGGGTCTCACGAGCTCGGACCACAATGGTATAGTTTTTAAAATTAATTTAATTAAGGCAAAAGGAATAAACGTCAACAGGACTACTAGACTCTTTAATACAAAAAAAGCTAATTGGAGCCAATTTCATGGGAAATTGGAGCCAATTTCATGGGAAATTGGCCCAATTAAAAGCTCATGCTAAATTAAACCCATTAGAAATTAGTAAAATCTGTAGTAAAGTAGAATTAGAAAATAGTGTAAATAAATATATAGAAAGCATCACCAAAACCTGTGACGAAATTTTGGATAAATACAAAAACCATGAACAACTTACCATTCCGTGGTGGTCCAAGGAGCTCGCTGAGTTGATGTCGGAGGTCAACACCCGGAGACGCCGCATTCGGTGCGCTGCACCAGTCCGGAGGCAAAAAGTCGTCGACGAGTACCTGCAAGCAAAAAGTAGGTATGAGTCCCTGGCCATGAAAGCGCAGACGGAGGGATGGAAGGGCTTTTGTGGGAGACAAGATAGGGAGGGAATGTGGGAGGGGATATACAGGGTCATAGGACGGACCGCCAAAAGACACGAGGACTTGCCGTTGGTGAAGGACGGAATGCCACTGAGTGCGCACGAATCGGCTCAGCTGCTGGCCGAGACCTTCTACCCCGAGGACCTAGAAGAGGGAGAAAATGCTGACCACCGTCGGACACGTGAAGCGGCCAGTCGTGTAAACGAGTGGACGCATGATGAATACCATGACCCACCGTTTACACCTCTGGAGCTGAAAACCGCGGTGGAAAGCTTCAACCCGAAAAAGGCACCCGGGGCAGACGGTCTCACAGCCGATATCTGCGCCCAGGCTATTTTCCGGGACCCAGGGACGTTCCTTGCACTGGCCAACAAGTGCCTGGAGCACGGACACTTCCCTGGGGCCTGGAAAGTGGCAACGGTGGTAGTCCTCCGTAAGCCCGGCAAGGAAACCTACACCGCCCCTAAGTCGTACAGACCGATCGGCCTCCTACCAGTCTTAGGCAAGATTCTGGAGAAGCTGCTAGTGGGGAGACTCAAGTGGCACCTGATCCCGCGGCTTAGTACTCGCCAGTTTGGTTTTATGCCCCAGAGGAGCACCGAGGACTCCCTCTACACCATCATACAATACAACACATCAAAAGAAAGCTCAGTGACAAGAAGCTGATCACTGTTGTATCATTGGACATAGAGGGAGCCTTCGATAGCGCATGGTGGCCAGCCATCAGGACCAGACTGGCTGAGGAAAAGTGCCCGGTGAACCTTAGGAGGCTACTAGACAGCTATTTGACTGGTAGGAGTGTCCGAGTTAGGTACGCGGGTGTCGAGTGCCGAAGAGACACAAACAAGGGGTGTGTGCAGGGGTCCATTGGCGGTCCGATCCTATGGAACCTGGTCCTCGACCCGCTGCTGAAGGGGCTGGAGGAGCGAGGCGTCCACTGCCAGGCGTTCGCCGATGATGTGGTGATGATCTTCGACGGTGACACAGCGTTGGAAGTCCAGAGGCATGCCAATGCCGCCCTCGAGCATGTTCGGGTGTGGGGCATCAGAAACAAGCTGAAGTTTGCACCGCAAAAAACTTGTGCAATGGTGATAACAAAGAAGCTTAAGTACGATGTTCCACTCCTGAGCATGGGCGGGGTAGACATTGGCATGTCTAAGGAAATAAAAATACTGGGGCTCACCGTCGACCACCAGCTCACTTTCAACACCCACGTCGCAAACGTTTGCAGAAAAGCTGTCAACATCTACAAACAGCTGGCACGTGCGGCAAAAGTGAGCTGGGGCCTAAACCCGGAGATCATCCACACAATCTATACGGCAGCAGTGGAGCCCGTGATATTGTACGCCGCGAGCGCCTGGGCGCCAGCGGCTAAAAAGATCGGAGTGCAGAAAAGCCTCAACACGGTCCAACGAGGATTCGCGCAGAAGCTCTGTAAATCCTACCGCACCGTTTCGCTGAACGCATCCCTGGTGCTGGCTGGGATTCTCCCAGTCGACCTCCGAATACAGGAAGCAGCCGCTCTGTACGAGGCTAAGAGGGGGGTGCCACAGCCAGCACTTGCAGGCAGGGAGGTGGAGCGGGTGGTGGCATTTACAGAGACTCCGCACCCGGCGAAGCATACGGCCATGGAGTTCGTATGCCTGGAAGACAACGCTCAAGCGGTAAGGGTGTTCACGGACGGCAGCAAGATTGCGGGCAAGGTCGGAGCGGCACTGTCGCTTTGGGACGGTGTTGCCGAGATCAAGTCCGTCAAACTTAGCCTGCCGTCGTACTGCACAGTCTACCAGGCGGAACTTCTGGCCACATGCGTAGCCACGCGCGAAATCCTCAAGCGCAAGGAGGGAACCTTCGGTATCTATAGTGACTCAAAGGCCGCACTACAAACAGTCACAAACCAAGGTTCCCTCCACGCCCTGGCCGTGGAGGCGAGAGCGAACGTTGCCGCGGCTTTATCCCGGAGCAAAGATGTATCCTTGTTCTGGGTAAAGGCACACGCTGGGCTAGAGGGCAACGAGCGCGCGGACCACCTCGCGAAGGAAGCTGCACTCCGGTCCAGGAAGAGGCCGGATTATGACCGCTGCCCGGTTTCATTCGTCAAGCGGCAGATCCGTTTGGGGTCGCTCGACGAATGGAACCGGAGGTACCAGAACGGCGAAACAGCCTCAGTCACTAAAATGTTCTTCCCGGATGCGATCGACGCCCACAGAATTGTGCGAAAACTAAAACCAGTCGGTATAGTCACGCAGATCTTAACGGGTCACGGTGGGTTCTCCGAATACCTGCACCGCTTCAAGTATAAGGAGAACCCAGCGTGCATCTGCGAACCTGACAAAGTGGAGTCGATCGCACACATCATAACAGAATGCCCAGTATTCGAAAAAGAGCGTTATAATGCCGAGCAGAAACTGGAGACTAAAATAAATAAAAGAAGCTTACATGAGATGATATCAGATGACAAATCAAGAAAAATTTTATTAGACTTCTGCGAAACTGTAGCCACCAAAGTAGTCAAACGCAACAAAGACATTTAGTACCTAACTATGCTTTTCCAAATATGGATGTTTCTTCTCAAGAAAAGATATTTAGATGAAAGCATAGAATAACTTAGCACTTAAATAATAAAACAATTTCACATTAAACACAGCATAATTATCTAAAGTAGAGTCAATTTTTTTTTTCCAAAATTTAAGAATTTATCAAAGAAACCAGCAGTAAAATGAAAAAAGTCTAAAAAGGTCTCTGACCACGTCAGGGGGACACGAGCAGGGCAGGAGTGGGTTTTAGTCGGTTCGAGTCCGACACTACCTCGACTGTCTCACAATCTGTGAGATAGTCGAGGTGTCCGTGGGGATTTCCCACTCCTGCCAAAACAAAAAAAAAAAAAAAAAAACCTAACCTAACCTAACCTAGTAAATATATACGAATATATCAAAACACACGCGTAACACCAAACATGCACCCCAAACAACCCTCACAAACGCTGAATAAGTAAAAAACATTGATTAAGAAATGGCAATAAATACGTATAATATTAGTATATATATATTATTGCCGTAACCTTAAGGGAGATAAGTAAACAATGCGAAAGAAACCCACACAAGCTCTTATAATAGTTCAGAAACCAATGGCAACTAAGAAAACCGTCTTGTATTTAAAAATTATAAAGTAAAACATACTCAGAAACATGAAATACGTACCCAAGACAGTGACAAATGAAGTAGGCCCAAACCTTGTGTTATGAAACCATGACAGTAAGTACAGCAAATCACCCTGTAAAATCTAAATATATACACTGTGTTAGAAAATAAGAAGATAAGAGAAGATAAGTAAAGTTCTAGTATAAACCTGAAATAGTATAAACATATAATAAGCTAATAAACATGTAGGTATAAGAAATTATGTAAGAAAGTAAGCTACTTAGATATATAAACTAGTAAATAAAAATGTGTTAAAATAAGGAAGAAAATGTATAAATATAACATAGAAATAAGAGAAATGTCCAAAAACCTGATGTGCTAATCATAAAAGTAGAAGTTTAGAATAAACAAGTAACTTATAATACAAAAAACACAGAATTAGACCTAAGTAGAGAAGAATGTAATCACCTAAGCAATAAGATAACAATGTAAATAAAAGTAAAAAGTGGAATAGATAGAATAGCGGGAGTCCCACCCGGCTAAGAATGAAAAGGAAGTATGAAGCTTGAAAGTGCGAGAGGAACAAAAGCGAGAACTGGAATGAATGAGTAAATTAGAATACCAAGATCCCGTTGTACCCATGAATGGGGAAAAGCACACAAAAAAAAAAAAAAAAAAACCTAACCTAACCTAACCCAACCGATATCTTCGTTTCCTGACGTGCGATTTTGAAGCTGTTTTCAGCATTTTTAGACCTTACTAGGCCTCCGCCTACGTTTTGACCATATCGCACTCACCTGCACGCGCGTATAAAAAACTTCCCCTACAACCCTTGGAATTTTTTTGAATTTTCATACAAAGTCATCAAAATTTAGTGTTTTTCCAAATTCTATTTCAAAAGTAACGTTAGATTATAGATTCAATAGTACTCACCCTTCATCCCTGCTTTCTGATCCGCGTTCCGTGAGCCGGTCTTCAGGTTGGGGGTTGAAAACCAAAATTTTTTGTTTCAAAAACTGGTTTTTTGACCAAAAGTCCAAATTTTTGTTCGGCACCTACCCCGTTTTATTTCGTAGATCGCTAGCCCGCGCGGAGACGCGTCTCTGGACACCCCCCACGCCCGGCTAGCTCAAATAAAACTTGTTGATTTTTATAAAAAATCGTTTTTTCTATTAGTCTCTGTATATACCAAAATCTACCTTAGGAAGTTAGTTTTAAACAGAAACGTTGATATCTTCGTTTCCTGACGTGCGATTTTGAAGCTGTTTTCAGCATTTTTAGACCTTACTAGGCCTCCGCCTACGTTTTGACCATATCGCACTCACCTGCACGCGCGTATAAAAAACTTCCCCTACAACCCTTGGAAATTTTTTGAATTTTCATACAAAGTCATCAAAATTCAGTGTTTTTCCAAATTCTATTTCAAAAGTAACGTTAGATTATAGATTCAATAGTACTCACCCTTCATCCCTGCTTTCTGGTCCGCGTTCCGTGAGCCGGTCTTCAGGTTGGGGGTTGAAAACCAAAATTTTTTGTATCAAAAACTGGTTTTTTGACCAAAAGTCCAAATTTTTGTTCGGCACCTACCCCGTTTTATGTCGTAGATCGCTAGCCCGCGCGGAGACGCGTCTCTGGACACCCCTCACGCCCGGCTAGCTCAAATAAAACTTGTTGATTTTTATAAAAAATCGTTTTTTCTATTAGTCTCTGTATATACCAAAATCTACCTTAGGAAGTTAGATTTAAACAGAAACGTTGATATCTTCGTTTCCTGACGTGCGATTTTGAAGCTGTTTTCAGCATTTTTAGACCTTACTAGGCCTCCGCCTACGTTTTGACCATATCGCACTCACCTGCACGCGCGTATAAAAAACTTCCCCTACAACCCTTGGAAATTTTTTGAATTTTCATACAAAGTCATCAAAATTTAGTGTTTTTCCAAATTCTATTTCAAAAGTAACGTTAGATTATAGATTCAATAGTACTCACCCTTCATCCCTGCTTTCTGGTCCGCGTTCCGTGAGCCGGTCTTCAGGTTGGGGGTTGAAAACCAAAATTTTTTGTTTCAAAAACTGGTTTTTTGACCAAAAGTCCAAATTTTTGTTCGGCACCTACCCCGTTTTATGTCGTAGATCGCTAGCCCGCGCGGAGACGCGTCTCTGGACACCCCTCACGCCCGGCTAGCTCAAATAAAATCCCGCCCTCTGGTCTATAGGAAGGTAGACGTGAGAATTTCGGCAGATTTTAAATATTCGATTTTCGCTCCTTTAGCATATTTTAGGCCAGTAGATAGGATTTAAGGGGAAAAGCGCCTTTTAAACTGTGACCGAGACCTCAAGTCTCACAAAATTAACTGACGTTTCGTCGTTAAATCGGCAAACGACGAACACACACATATTATTTTTATATTTTATTTTAATCCGATCTATAACCTTCTGTGTATCCCCCCTTTACAGGGACACAGAAGCAGTGACCTCTGACAAATTTCTCTTCTCTCAAGCAGAAAGTGTTGACCTGACTCCCTCTTTACAGGGGTCCGCTCGGCTTTCGCTCCTAAATTTAAAATGTTCCGCACCCCATCTAGCACCGTGAGGCTCCAAGGCTCTAGTGGCTCGCCGCGATCGGCGGAGAAGGTGGGGCCTTCGCCTGCTGATGCGAGGAGGAGAATCTCCTTCGGAGAAGACACTCCTTCCGCCTCGCAGGGGGTTCCTGCCCCTCCGGGGACGCGCCGAGCTGCTACCGATGCCCCATGACCGCTCAAAAGGCCTGTGGCCGGATACCCCAGTCGCACTGCAGAGGCGAGAGCTTGCCTAAATAAGGCTAAAGTCAATTTGGGCAACTCTCGCAACCTCAGGACCGACATCAAGGCTGCGGTACTCGAGGCCATTAACAGACTTTTTGAGCTGGTGAAGGAGTCGGAACAAGACAAGGCTCCTGTCGCACCTGTAGCCGTACCAGTACCTGCGCCCACTGCTGACTATGATCCCCTGTCCAATCCTGAGTGTCCTGTTAGCCAGACTGAGCTCGTACAGACAATGAAGGAGCACATGACCTTAATAAGGGAAAACTCCGACGAATTGATCAAACTACGGGACAGTCTGGCTAGCAGGGAAAGTGTTGGGGAGATGACTTACGCGAGTGTAGCAGCGGTGACGAAAAGCCATACCAGGGCACAGGCTCTGGAGCGAACCACGCTGCATTCCGTAGTCGTTTCCTCAACGCAGGAGATGGACACAGGGGACGAGATTCTGGAAAGAGTCAGGAAAGCGGTGGACGCAAAGGAGGGCTGGGTGCGAGTGGAAAAGGTGCGGAAAGCCAAAGATAGAAAAATAATAATGGGGTGCGAGACAAGGGAGGAGAGGTCGAAATTGAAGGAACGACTGAAGGCGGCCGGAGAGAACCTCGTTGTCGAGGAAGTGACGAACCGGGACCCGCTTCTGGTTCTTAGGGACGTGCTGCTCGTACACAGTGACGAAGAAGTGCTGAAAGCCCTTAAGAACCAGAACCGGGAGATTTTTCACGACCTCGGCGACGAGGAGCAAAGAATGACCATCAAGTATAGAAAAAAGACCCGAAATCCGCACGTTAACAGCATTGTGTTGAGTGTGCCTCCCACGATCTGGAGGCGGGCACTCGAAGGAGGCAAACTTCGGATTGACCTCCAGAGAGTGCGCGTCGAAGACCAGACGCCTCTGGTGCAGTGCACGCGCTGCCTAGCATATGGTCACGGAAAGCGTCTCTGCACGGAGACGGCTGACCTATGCAGCCACTGTGGCGGACCACACCATAGGGTGGACTGCCCAGATAAAATCAATGGTGAGGCAGCAGTATGCGTAAACTGCACCAGAGCCAAACTGGGGGAGCACCAGCACAATGCTTTTAGCAGCGACTGCCCGGTGCGTAAGAAGTGGGACGCATTCGCGAGAACAGCAATAGCCTATTGCTAAAGTTCTCGGGGCGCCCACTTCAAGGTACACAGACACCACTATCGCTTCGACACAGCCAAAGAATAGACACAAAAGAACGAATAGTAACTTGAGTCGCTTTCTTGAGAAACTGGCTCAAGTTATGCGAAAACATAATTCAGCTCAAAGGGAGTCATCAGGCTGTGTCGGACTGATTGAAGCACAAACAAATATATTTTGCAAAATATGTAGACAAAATAAGAACAGTATAAATAATAAAATAGTATTCAAACATATGATATTTAAATATATAATAAGTATATAGCTTAGATATCGTAAAAATAAAAACTAAAGTCATAAAAACAAAATTAAAAACTAAAAAATATGAAAATTAAATAACTTAAATAACTTAGTAGATACGTAGTTCATTCATTGGCACAAACGTAAGGGTAAACGGGGTTAATAGATTACTTTAAGTCTAACAGTAAAAATAGTTAATGGTCAAAGTATCTCGAATCATTTATTAGTTCATACAAATAAAAATAAGTTGAAAAATATATAGAGTATAAGAAAGAAAGTACTATGTTAAAGATAAAAAAACAAAGCTGAAATTCATATTTGTTGTAGTATATATACACTTAATAAAATAGAGTGATAAATTAACGTAATAATTAAAATAGTAAAACGAAAAGTGTTTAATATGGTCTCTTCGGCCCTCAATCAGCATGAAAAGATAAAACGTCAGAAACCAAGGGCTCTGATCCTCATGTCAGAGGGACACTGGCTGGGCAGGAGTGGGTTTTAGTCGGTTCGAGTCCGACACTACCTCGACTGTCTCACAGCCGTGAGATAGTCGAGGTGTCCGTGGGGATTTCCCACTCCTGCTAAAACAAAAAAAAAAAAAAAAAAACCTAACCTAACCTAAGAGGGAGAGGACGACGCCTTCTCCGACCCCTTCGTCTGCGGAGCGGCGCAGCGAGAGGCTCGTCCTCCCGCGCGCTCCGCCTCCTCCCTTTGCGACATTACGTCCTCGCAAAAGGAGGCGACTGCTGACCAGGCCTCCTCGCTCCCCAGCATGGCGTCGACCACGCCGGGAAGCGAGAGGTCCAGTCCGACCACCGCGGTCAGACCGCGGCGCAGCTCGGACCAAGCCGGGCACACCTCGAGGGTGTGCTGCGCCGTGTCTACCGGCGCGCCGCAGTCGTGGCACGCCGGGGTTTCCTCCCTCCCGATCCGGTGCAGGTGCGATCCGAAACAGCCATGCCCGGACAACACCTGCACCAGACGGAAAGAGAGGAAACCGTGGGACCGCTCGAGCCAGCCTTGCAGGACCGGACCGAGCGCGTCCAACGTCCGGCGGCCAAAGGCGGCGCTGGCGAGGTCCTCCGACCAATGGAGGACGATGGCGTCCCTCGCCTCTCGCCGCACGGCCTCCCGCTCTTCGCCCATGGGGCGCTCCCCAAGCGCCTTCCGGCGCGCCGTCCATTCGTACACTCTGGCGAGCACCCAAGCCTCCAACTCCCAAGGAGGGGTGCCGGCCAGAGCGCACGCCGCCGAGAAGCCCACTGAGCGGTAGGCCCTCGCCACCTGCTGTGCAATGGCCCGCTGGGGCCTGCGGATGGCGGTCGCATTCTCCCTCCTATGGAGGGAGTCCGCCCAGATGGGGGCCCCGTATAGGGCCATGCTCCGCAAGATGCCGGCATAGAGGCGCCGGCATTTCGCCTTGGACCCCCCCAGGTTCGGGAGGAGCCACGAGAGGGCGTCCGCGGCCTTTAACAGGCGCGTCGACAGCCCGCTGAAATGCGGGCCGAAGCGCCACCTGTCGTCCAGCACCAGGCCCAGATACTTCATCTGGGGCTGGACCCCTATCCTGACGCCTTCTACGACTATGTGGGCGTCGGGGGGGCAGCGCTGCCGGGGACCGCGAAAGAACACGGCCTCCGTCTTGTGCAGCGCCACCCTCAATCCCAGGCGGCGGATCCTCTCTGCCACCAAGGATCCACCAGCCGAGGCCAGACAGGCCGCATCCCCGAAGCTCCTCCCCCGGGCAGTGAGGAGAGTGTCATCCGCATAGCAAATGACACTGGTGCCCGGGAGGAGGGCTCCCCGCAACAGCCAATCGAATCCGATGTTCCACAAGGGGGGCCCCAGCACCGACCCCTGCGGAACACCGGACTCTGCGCCGTACCGCCTCACCGTGGCCGTCTTGTCCACGAGGAGGACCTCTCGGTCCTCCAAGTAGCTGGCCAGGAGGTTCCGCAGATATTGGGGCACTCCGTGATACCGGAGCGCCTCCAATATCGTCGAGTGGGGGACGGAGTTGAAGGCGTTGGCAATGTCGAATGATACCGCCAGCACTCCGTCCCCCGCCTCCACTGCCTCCTTCACCTGACCCTTGAGTAGGGCCAGCGCGTCGATCGTCGAACGCCCACGACGGAAACCAAATTGGGCGTCCGACAGATCCGGCCCTACCACCCGCAAGTGGCTTTCCAGCCTCCCGGCGACAATCCCCTCGAACAGTTTACCGACCTCATCGAGCATCATCGTCTCATCGAGCGTCCCGAAACCTGTCCTCCATTTGGGTGGCGGCGATCAACACCACCCGCGCGGGGACGCCGTCTGGCCCGGGGGCCGTCTTTTTTGCGCGGAGGCTGAGTACCCCCGCGTAGAACTCCGCCGCCGTCACCGGGGGGACCTCCTCCTCCGGCGTATCCGCCCCTTGCGGAGGAACCATCGTTGGTGGGGTGAAGTCGGTCCTGCGTGGAAACAGAGACCGGACCACCCCATCCAGCAACGCTGGCTCGAGGGTCTCCGACAGTGGGGGACCATAGGGGCGGAGCTGGTTCCGCGCCGCCTTGTATGGTCTCCCATAAGGATCCCTGTCGAGACCCTCCAGCATCTCGGCCCTTGCCGAGTCTTGCGCAGCGCCCATTGCAGACTTTAGGGCGACCGTAGCCTCTCGGTAAGAGGCGTACAGGCGGTCCTCTTCTGCCCGGTCTCGGTTTTGGGCACTGCGCCGTCGACTCCGCGCGTAGGCCCTTCTGGCCGCCACACAGGTGGCCCGGAGTCCCGCCAGCTCCTCCGTCCACCAGTAGACGGCACGACGGGGAGGCGGACGGCGAGACCGAGGCATGCTGAAGTTGCACACCTCGGTCAAGGACCCCCTGAGCCGGACCGCTGCGGCGTCCACGTCCGGGACCTCCTCGACAGGGGGAAGCGACAGCCAGTCCTGGAGAAAGGCGGCCTCCTTGGCTGCCTCCCGGTCCAGGCGGGTGAGTGCCCACCGCGGGAAGGGAGATTGCCCAGCGCGGGCCGTCCCCCCTCTCTGCTGTGTGGAGATTTCGAACCGCACATAACGGTGGTCCGACAAGGTCTCCACCAGCTCCACCCGCCAGTTGACGACGCGGGCGGCAAGCGCGGGGGTGGCAAACGAGACGTCCACCACCGACCCGCCCTGTTGCCGCACACACGTGTGGACCGCCCCCCTGTTGAGGAGGGACACACCACACGAGGCCGCCCAAAACTCGACGGCGCGTCCCCGGACGTTGCAACCGCCTGCCGGGTTGCCCCAGGCCGCCGACTTGGCGTTCAGGTCGCCAAGCACCACGACCTGGCGTGGCGCCGCCCTCCCTACGACAGCAGTGAGGATCTCTAGGAAATCCTCAAAGTCCGAGAGAGGGCGGTTTGGGGAGAAATACACCCCCACCATCGCCATCTCTCCCCACGCGGCGGCCACGTATCCCGGTCCCCTCTCTAAGAGCGAGAGGGGAGGGGAGTCTGTGGAAGACCGCGCCACCAACGCCACCGAGCCGTCCCGGTCGCCCAGCCAACGGCCAGGGACCGAGTAAGGCTCGGCGACCACCGCCAAGTCCACCAACCACTCAGCCATGGTCTGCATCAGCAGATCCTGGGCTGCCCTGCAGTGGTTGGTGTTCGCCTGAAGGATGCGATGTTCGACCCTATCCATCAGTCGGACATCGCACCCCCCTCCGCAGCCGCCGCAGGAACGACGGTGCTAGCGTTATCAGCGGGCCCGGTCGGCGCTTGCGCTCTGCCCCGCTTAGGGGGAGGATTGCACTTCCTCCCCTTCATTAGGTGGCCTGCCCGGCGGCCACTGGCGGCACACACCGCGCAGTGCGGCGTGGCGGCCTCGCAGGAGGCGGCTTTGTGGCCCTCCTTGCCGCAGCGGTAGCATGTGTCCGTCCTGTCTACCTTGGACGGACACAGGGGCCGGGTGTGTCCGATGCCGAAGCACCGGAAACACCGCAGAGGCTGGTCCTCGAGTGCCCGGACTGCGCCCGAGCTGAACCCGACTTGAAGCCGTCCTTTCGCAAGCACGGCTTTGGCAGCGGCGATTGGGCACTCGAGGCGAATGGTGCCCATACCGCCGCGGCCGGGCCTTATGTCCCGGCCTTGGACCGCCGCGGCGCCACAGCCCCCTACCGCTGCGACCGCCGCCACCACCTCCTCCTTGGTGACGGAGTCATCTAACTCCGTCACTTCAATGGCCGCCGACTTGACCGGTCGAGCCACCTTGGCAGAGTCCGCGATGACCTCTTGCAGCTTGGCTGCAAAGAGGTCCGCGCGGGCACTCCCCTCTGCCCCCGGGAACTCGAAAATGCGAGCCCCGGCTTGGGTCCGCCGGCAGGACACACTGCCGATCCCCAGTTGAGTGGGATCGGCATTAGTACGCGCCCGCACCAAAATGGAGGCGTAGGTCTCCCCTCGCCCCGCAGCCTCCGCGGTGAGCGTCACCACGACGGCTGCGGTTTTTGGGGGGACTAACTGCCCCTTTCCTCCTCTCCTGCCCTTTCCCTTGCCGGTCGTCTGCGACTGGCTGGGAGCGGTGGTGGTGGGGACGGCAGGGACGGCCGTCGCCGACTTTTTCCCCTTCCCTTTGCCCTTCCCCTTTTGGCCCACTTTCGTCCACTCGTTGGACGGGGTGGTCGACGGGAGTTGGGCGTCTTCCGCCTGGGAGGAGGACGGCCCCGGCTCGCTTTGCCTCTTATCCGCCGCAAGCGGCGGTCGGAGGCGTTTCTCCGGCAGGAGCCGGTCCTCGATGCCTGCTAGGCAGGCTCTCGTGAAGGCCCTCTCCTCCATGACTACCTTGCGGATGATATCCTCAAGGTTGGAGGAGGGGCCCTCTGCTGCAGGGCTCGCCTTGGCCTGTTGTGGCCGGGCCGAGGCAGGGCCCTCTGCCGCAGGGCTCGCCTTGGCCTGTTGTGGCCGGGCCGTGGCTTCAGCCAGCTTCAGATGAAGCTGGCTGACCTCCGACTGCAGGCGATCTACCCTCGCCTGCAGTTGCCGCGTCTCGTCGGTGGTCGTCCGCTTCACAAGCTCCGCGACGACACCGCGCATACTCGCGGCCCTGCATTTAAGGGCCTTTTGAAAGGTCCCTTTCAAGTTGGAGGACTTAGAGGCGACCTCAACAATCTTCTCCTCGTCCTCCTCCGCCATTCTCTCCAGCTCTGCCAGGGAATGGTCCGCGTATAGAACGCGGGACGCACCGTACCCGGACTTGGCCCGGGCGACGTGCGCCCGCTTCTCCTTAGCGGCAACCCGCTCCTCCAGCTCTTGCTGGAGCTGCGCCCGCCGAGCCACGTCCAATTGGCGATGGGCTTCCGCGAGCCCAACGTCATGGGTGTCCGCGGCCACCGTCGGCTTTTTAGCCTTCGGCAACCTCGTCGACCCCGAGGCCGAAGAGCCCTCGGACCCACCGCTCCGGTGGACCCGCTTCCGCGAACGAGCGTCGTCCGCGTCCGACATACCAACTAGCGAGTCGTTGTCAGACGACTCGCTAACCCTTTCGAAGAAACTAGCCGCAGACGGCGCGCGGCTAGACTCTGACGCCGGAGCGTCGTTGTGGCCCTGAGAAGAGCCTTTTGGTTGGCCCTGAGAAGGGCCTTTGGGTTGGCCCTGAGAAGGGCCTTTGGGTTGGCCCTGAGAAGGGCCTTTTGGTTTTAAAAAGCGCCCGCAGGCGTCCCGCGAGGGTTTAGGCATAGCCTCCGCAGGTTCGTAGTTCACAAGGCAATACAATAAAATTCGCTACGAGAGCACAGAGCACTTTAGCCAACCCAGTCTGCCACTCCGTTACGGTGGTCAGAACTGGGCTGTTTCCAGGGGACACGACGTGGACGTAAGCTCTGTGGGGGGTCCCCCAACCTAACCTAACCTAACCTAACCGGTGCAGCCAACAGGTATACTTACACAGGTCCTGACGGGGCACGGTGGGTTCTCCGAATACTTGAATCGCTTCAAGTGTAAGGAGAGCCCATCGTGCATCTGCGATCCAAATGTGAGTGAGACCATCCAACACTTGCTCTTGGATTGCCCCGTTCATGCCACCGAGCGATTTAACCTGGAGCAGGAAATAGATGTAAAACTAAATAAAGAAAGTATAGGGGATGTATTTAGCGGAAAACACAGAAACCAATTAATATATTACTGTTTAAATATAGCGTCAAAGGTTGTAGAGAGAAATAAAACAGCATAGAAACTATGTTTCATAAAATATTGGTACATATTTATATGTTAACATAGAAATAGATATTGTAAGTAGAATAGCAGTAATATATAGATAGATTTAAGAAATGTAAGAAAAAATTGAAATAAAATGCAATAGTATAAGTAAATTAGTTTAAGAGTAGTTATAAAATGTAATAGTATAGTATAATAGTATAGTATAATAGCAAGTATAGTAGAAAGAAAATGTAATAAAAGTAAGACTTAGTAAACAATTCTAAGAAATGTATTTCCTGAGGATGCAAATAAAAATTTGTAACATGTCATTTCCCCTGAGTGAAAAAGAAATAAATAAAACATAAGATAGTAGATTAGTTAAATATATTGGAATCCCACCCATAGACACGAGAGATGATGGATGCAAGAAAGATACAGTATGAAGAATGAAAGTACGAGAGGCAAAAAAGCGAGAACTAGTATGAATGTGGTAAGACTAAAATAGGCACCAATTATATTGGTGGAGCAAGATATAAAAAAAAAAAAAAAAAAACAAAAAAAACCTTACCTAACCTAACCTAGTAGTGTGTAATCGTAATTTAATAATATCCAGAAAAATAGGAACATATAAATAGTAAATAAAAATAGAAAAATATAAGTGTAATATGAGTTTTTTTTTTTTTTAGAGCGGAGGGGTCTGTCAGACTCGTACTGACTAAAACCACACCGGTGTTCCCTCGCACACTTACGTCCGGGGGCAACGGGATCTGATGCGACTTCCGCTGCCCCGGACTAGTGCCGGCCCGCTTGAGCTGCAGGCTTCGTCTCGGGGGGTGAGGTGTAAAACTCCCCCCGATACGTCTAGGAGAGGCGCGCGTGGAACACTACGCACCGCCGTCTCGGGTCCAGTGTGATGGGGGTCGACGGATGTCCCTGAATCCGTCGCCCCTGGACCTGTTTAGGGGGGCCGGAAGAGGGCGTTGTCTGCCCTGTGCCGACGCCCGGTGCGTCTGCTACGGGATGGGTGGGAGGTTGTTATCTCCCTCTTCCTTTCCGCAGCTTCCTCCTGCGACATGACGGCTTCGCAGAAGGTCATCACCGCGTCCCAGGCCTCTGCGCTACCAACCATCGAGCGAACAACTGTCAGCAGCGACAGGTCTCCTCCTACCTCTGTAACGAGGGCACGGCGCGGCTCATCCCACGCGACACACTCGGCCAGCGTATGCCACGCCGTGTCCCCCAGACAGTGGACGCAGTGATGGCACCGGGCGTCCGGCTCCCTGCTTATGCGACACAGGTACTTCCCGAAGCAGCCGTGCCCCGCGAGCACCTGCGTCGCCCGAAACGTCAGGGAGCTGTGCTTCCTCCCGAGCCAGTCGTCAAGTACTGGCCGGATCGCCTCGATTGTGTCGAGGCCGGCGGTAGGGAGCTCTAGCCTCCCCCGCCATTCCGCCACCATGACCTGTCGGAGACGAGACCGGTACAGCGTAATCTGTCGCTGCACCGGCCTCTCGCCCCGATCCCTGGCCTCCTCGTGCCACTGGTGCAGCGTCGCGAGGGTCTTCGCCTCCAGGTCCCACGGCGGGGATCCGGCCAGTACACAAGCCACCTCGTAGGAGATCGTACGATAGCCCCGTATGACCCTGACGGCCATCACTCTCTGCGGTCTGCGCAGAACCGCGATAGTGCGGGCCGTCTGGTCTGTCGCCCATATCGGGGCTCCGTATAAGGCCATCGATCGCACGATCCCCACGTACAACCGCCTACAGGCGGTGCTCGGGCCCCCCAGATTGGGAAGCAGCGTTGACAGCGCGCCCGCCGCGCCCATCAACTTGGGCACCACCCGCTGAAAGTGGGGGCCGAAGTCCCAACGGCTGACGAGCACCAATCCCAGGTCCTTCATGGTTGACTCGAAAGCGATCCGAACCCCCCCGACCACAATGTGCGATCCCAACGGCGGCGCCCGTCGGGGGCCGTGAAAAGCAATGGCCTCCGACTTGTTGAGGGCCACTTCGAGGCCCAGGCGTCGTATGCGGCTCACCACCTGCGAGACCGCGGCCGTAGCCAGCAACGCTGCCTCCCTATACGAGCTGCCCCGAGCCGTGACCAGCGTGTCGTCCGCATAACACGTCAGGTTCATTCCCGGTACCCCCCCGCACCGCAAAACCCAGTCGTATCCGATGTTCCACAGGGGTGGGCCCAGAACCGAGCCCTGTGGAACACCGCACGACATCTCGCGACGGCCCGTGCCGTCGCGTCCCATGTAGGTGACACCTTCCCGACAGATAAGCCCCCACAATGTTGCGGAGGTAGGGAGGCACCCGATGGTATCGCAGGGCCTCCCTAATGAAACTCCAGGGCAGGGTGTTGAACGCGTTGGAGATGTCCAGGGACACCGCCAGCACCAACCCCACCCTGGGACACCGCTTCCTCCGCCAGGACTCTCACCCTCATGATGGCGTCGATGGTAGAGCGCCCACGCCGGAAGCCAAACTGGCTGTCGTCCAGGTTCGGCCCCTCTGTACACAAGTGGCTGACGAGGCGATCTGCGATTACTCGCTCGAGCATCTTGCCCGCCTCGTCCAGCAGCACTATGGGCCGATAAGCGGACGGCGAATCCGCCGGGCGCCCCGCCTTCTTGAGCAGGACCAGCCGACCAGCCTTCCACCTGGTAGGGAACTGACCCCGCTCAAGACACGCCGAGAAGAGTCCCCTTAGTGGGGGCTCCAGCTCTTTCAGAGCGAGGACTAGAGCGCGGCCAGGCACTCCGTCCGGCCCCGGAGCAGTGTTTTTTGCCCGAAGCCGCATCACGGCCGCGCCCATCTCCGCCTGTGTCACCTCTGGGACGGTTTCGCTCTCCTCTTCTTCTTCCGACGCTGCAGCTTCTTCTTCCGACGCTGCAGCTGTGGGCTGAGCCATCGAGCCATCGGGCTCGTGCTCGGCTCTCTCAGGGAAGAGAGCCGAGACCACTCGCTCCAAGAACTGCGGCTCGAGACCTTCAGTTAGCGGGGGGCCCACGGCCGAAGTTTCCCTCGGACCTTGCGGTAAGGGCGCCCCCACGGATCCCCATCTAGGGTCGCCAGCAGTTCCTCCCTGGAGCGCGTCTTTGATTCGCCGATGGCCAGCCACAGAGCCTCCTTTGCCGCGCGGTACACCTCATACAGCGCGGCTTCTTCGTCGGGATCCCGCCGACGTCTTCTCCGACATCGCGTGTACGGGCGTCTTGCGTCTACGCACTCGACGCGCAGCCGCTCGACCTCGACGCACCACCAGTACACGCGGCGCCTTGCGGACAGAGAGGAGACGCGTGGCATAGATGAGTCGCAGATTTGCGTCATCGCGCCGCTAAACCACTGCGCCTCTTGTTCGACGTCGACGGGACCGACGGTAGCCGACTCCCGGATCCAGGCTTGGACGATAGTGGCTTCCTCGAGAGCTTCCCTGTCAAGGCGTTTCAGCGCCCAACGCGGGCCGTTACTTCGGGGGGCCGGTTGGCTACGACCTCCAGCGGCGCAGATTTGCGTCATCGCGCCGCTAAACCACTGCGCCTCTTGTTCGACGTCGACGGGACCGACGGTAGCCGACTCCCGGATCCAGGCTTGGACGATAGTGGCTTCCTCGAGAGCTTCCCTGTCAAGGCGTTTCAGCGCCCAACGCGGGCCGTTACTTCGGGGGGCCGGTTGGCTACGACCTCCAGCGGTCTGGGTGGAGACGTCAAAGCGTATGTATCGGTGATCCGATAGCGTCTCCACCTCCACTTCCACGTGCCAATCGCGAACGCGGTGCACGACAGCGGGACTAGCGAATGAGACGTCCACTATGGACCCACCCCGCTGCCGCACACTCGTGTAGGCCGAACCCCGATTTAAGATAGCCAGGCCCGTCGTAATGGCCCATTCCTCTAGCACGTCGCCTCTCGGGTCTGTGACTGGGGATCCCCACGCCGCGGACTTGGCTTTCAGATCACCGAGAAGCAAAATGGGCCGAGGATGAGACTGGCCGACGACGGCTCCCAACTCGACAAGAAAACTCTCGAAGTCGGCGAGACTCTTGTTGGGCAAAAAGTATGCCCCGATAGTGATGATCCCGTTCACAAGGGCGGCAACCCAACCGTGACCCCGGGATATGTCGACAAGAGTCGCGCCGATGATGGCCACGAGGCCGTCCAGATCCCCCGCCCAGTTTTCTCGGGGGGGGGACAAAGTACGGCTCAGCGACCACCGCCACATTTATCGACCACTGCGCCATGCTCAGGACCAAGAGATCCTGAGCCCTGGTGCAGTGGTTAGTATTCGCCTGGAGGAAACGGACGTGTGCCATCACTGACACTCCATTTCCTTGGCGTTTCCTACCACAGGCCGGGAGTCGACCAAAGAGGTGCTGGGGGGTGCGGTCCCCGCAGGTCTTGTCCACCGCCTGTTGCGCTTTCTGGGCGCGCCGCAAGCGTTGCCACCTATGCTGTGTCCCGCGGACTTGCCTGCAGCGGTACACAAGCTGCAGTTTGGTTCCGCGGTGCACTGGGCTGCCTTATGCCCAGGCTGACCGCAGCGATAGCACAAATCGCTACGGTCTGTTCCGCCGGTGCACAGTGCCCGGACGTGACCTTTTTCCAGGCACCGGTAGCACTGCATGGCCCTGGGTGCCAGGAGTTTAACTCTCGCTGACACCCAGCCCACCAGCAGACGTCCCGCGTCGGCGACCTGCTTTGCCGTAGCCGCCGGACACCACACCCAGATGGTGCCAAGCCCGCCAGCATTGACGCGGATGGCGCCCACCCGTACATTTTCGGGCGGGCATCCGCCGCTCCGGGCTATGGCCGCCACCACCTCCTCTGGGGTCACTGTGTCGTCCAGCCCATCGACCCGAACCTCAGCCGTCTTTATGGGCCTGGACACCCGGACCTCCTCGGAACCTAACCTAACCTAACCTAAAGCCATTGGGTTCTAAAATAGCTGGAACGCCGACGGTGACAAGAGCTCGACGGATGATGTCATTTAAGTTCGCATGCCGTGCAAAACGGCCCGCACTTCGGCTGCATGATAGGCCGTGGTGTCCAAGGCTGTTGACAACTTCACCACAGTGACAGCGATGAGGAGAACAACTTGGGGCACCTAGGCGTAGAGAAACAGTGAGGCGGAAAGTAGTGTCGTCGAACAAAGTACCTATGTTCGACGACGGTAGTACGTGAAGCCAAAGACCCGACTCCCACTCACCCACAGCCAGCAGACGTGCACGCTCAGCAGTAGTAGCAGACGTGTTCAGAAAATTATTCTGAACTACTCTGCAGAGCGGCTAGTCTCTGGGAAAATTGGGTTCTTCAGATTTGGGGCAAGCGAGTTTCCAGGCATTGATAGCCTCGGAGAAGCACGGCACATCAAAATCAATCAGTGTGGAAGCCAGGATATTCCTGATTAATTTCTCAATACCGTGGACCGAGGATATGACGCCGAGTCCTCTCATACGAATGGGAAGAGTAGCTTGTGCCCAAGTTCTGTCGTCCAAAGCCACATTTAAAATTGATGATATTGTATTTCTCATAATTTGATCCATTTTATCCTAAAGGTGAGTGTGCTTCCATAAAGGGGAAGTACGAAGGAAATAAATTAATTTTGGGCCAAAACAGCAGTAACGAATTATTGTGATGGCCGATTGTATGTTAATTTGGAGCAATCTTTCCGAAACATCATTGAAATGTTGAATTTTTTCCTCGATAAAATCGGGAAAAGAATTTTCAAAGATCAGAGAACCAAGGAGACGAAGTGAGCTTTTTTCTATAATTTTAATGCCAGGGTCTATTGCGTTAAATTTTGAAAGAGTCAGTTGTCTGTCGGTACTGTCTGCTACATATATTTCGCATTTTGAAAGGTTGAGGTCAAGTCCAATGGAATGAAGTTCATTTTTTAAGAAATTTAGATCTTTTAAAACGGAATCTACATCGCCTCCCAAGATTCCATCGTCAAGATACCAAACGTTAAATTTTGAATATAACTACCCGAACAATTGAATGAATAGCTAAACTAAAACTCACTGGCCCGAGGGGGTCACCTTGTTGACAGCCAACAGTAGATTCCAAAAGGTAAGTTGTCCCGATATAGTAATTTGGATGGGTGTCTGTAACATTGCCAAAGAAAACTATAAATTTGGGGTAATTCTTTTTTACCTTCTGTCAACAAGGAGTCCCTGTTCACTGAATTGAAGGCGTTCTTTATGTCAACCTTAAGGATGACCTCACCTTTGTCAGAATTTAGGTAGGTCGACAAAGCGTGTACGGCAGCCTCGCAGCCCCCTTTAGAGCCGTATGCAAGTTGTAGGGGCTGAAATTTTTCCGAAACCGCCTCATCATAAAATTTACAGCAAATCTTGGCTGCCGTACGACGGTAGGTAGTTCCCATGGCAATGGGACGAATGCCGCCATCTTTTTTGCGCAGGGCACATAGAATGGCCCCGTACAGAACTTCGATGACGGACTCGTTCACCTTGCCGGAGAGCATAAGGTTTATCCGAGCCGTAAGCTCCTTCAAGAGCAACTCACCAGCTTCCCCGGTGGTTTAAAATAAAAACACCCGACTTAAAAAAAAAACTCAAGCTTAGTCGTCGGGGGCTGAACATTGAAAGAAGAAAGAAAGAAAAAATGTTTATTTGTCGCAGGTACATGACGTGCGTACAAGATATAAATTAACAATAATCATTCAATACATAACAAATACTATAAATACACAGGACTTAAAGGTACAAAGAAAAATAAATACAAAATTAACAGCTTGCACGTCGTGACTGCGACAAGCAGGTTACCACTCAGCATGATGCTGTGCTATGGGGGACCCACAGCACAGCGCTGGTTTTTAGTGGTCACTCGTGAAAAAACGTACGGAAGCCAAGACAGCATAAATATTGAATTACATTAAATAAGATAAAACAAACAGTACCTACTTGAATTATAATATAAAGAACTATAGGAAATATAATGAACACTAAAAGATAATAAGTATGTGCGCAGGCTAAACAAAACTAACATGAATACAGTGAAAAGTTTTATAGTTCTTTTTAGTTCATTGCAAAACTAGTTCATTTCATGGTAGCCCCCGACGACTATACTTGGTTTTATTTTAATAAATAGGTAGGGTAGACAACAAGACTACTCTGGGAACCATTCGTCGTTTTAGTATTAGTACCTTGATCGCAACTAGATGGCGTTGTAGTTGAATTAGAAGTCGCTATGGTTTCGTTATATCGGCTTGTCTAAAAGGGCTGGCGAAAAAGTACTCATTTTTAATCATTTATTTCAGGTTGGGGTTTGTCAATTACTTTGTTCTTTTTCAATTGCTGAATAAGTTTTTAATCGTTGTGGGTTTTTTAAAAAACCCACAACGATTAAAAAAAATAATTAAAGAAATTTAATTTTGCTTTTTTAATAAAAATATTTTATGGGTCAAAGAAATTCGAATCGACACAAATTAAAGACTATAATAAAAAATGTAATGAATTATTGAGAATAATTGACTTCCCTAGTAATTTATGTAAATGTTGTGATAAATGTTGTAATCAATCAATCTGTAGCCACCACTGATCACAGCACGTTATTACGTTTTCGACGTTCTGATAAGTGTTATGTTGGACGTTTGAATAAAAGATACCGTTAGGTACACTTGATTTATTAACAGAGCAGACACATTATAATAAATATAGACGGACACAGCAGTGTCACGGACGGGATCAGTTAGGACAGTGATCGGAGTAGTCTACCGGAAGTATAGACAATTACTAGTGGTGTACATACTAATTACATACTAAATAGTGATGTCACAACATCCCCCTTGTTGAGTTCAATTTAGACCCCTGACAAACAATTAAAAGATAGACAATGTTATACAACTATACATATGACAACATGCTTAAAAATAGTTATGACAAATTTATTCTAGACAACATTCTTAATACTATTTAGTTTACATTCAATCAATTTCTTCTATTAGCCTTCTTGTAGGCTTTACGACACGACCTGACCTAGTGGTAATATTTGTGGATTCTTGAGATGAGGATGCTTGAGGTCTAGACTTCTGTCTGTCACCTTCCTCTCTCCCCTGTGACGAGTTGGATTGCATAGGAGGGTTTGCAAAGTTATGTGAGTACTTATGTCTTAAATGAATTCTATTCCTCCTATACCTAACACCATTGACATCCTCAACAACATATGACCTATTGTTCATCATTCTCTGTTTGACAATAGCTTGTTCCCAGTTGCTTTTGGGATTTCTTTTAAAATAGACATGGTCGTTATAATGTAACATAGACAATGACTTTGTATTCTTATCATAATACTTAGATTTATTTTCATCATTTTTCTGTACTGACTCTTTATATTCTTTAAATGTAACTACTTTTGGCTTTAATTTGTTACATGACACTGGAATGTTATCTCTTAGATTTCTTGACATTAATAACTGTGCTGGTGACGACAAATTGTTTTTAGGTGTATTTCTATAGTGTAATAAAGCTATGTATGGATCTGATTTGTTTTCTTTACATTTCCTGAGCATGTTTTTTATAATTTTTACTGAGCTTTCAGCTTGACCATTTGACTGTGAATGATATGGGCTAGTAACAACATGTTCTATGTCCCATTCTTGTAGAAAATTTTTGAATTCTAGTGACTGGAAAGGCGGACCACCATCTGACACTAAAGACAATGGTATTCCATGACGAGCAAAAATAGATTTTAAATGTGTAATTACATTTTGTGATGTACTGTTTTTATTTAGTAATGCTATTTCTATGTATTTTGAGTAGTAATCTGTGACAATTAAATAAACTGAACTATCAAAATGCATTAAATCAATACCAACTTGTTGCCATGGATACTTACATATTTCAAAATTTTGTAGTGGTTCTTTCTGATTACATGGTTTAAATTTTGCACATATTAGACATTGTTCTACTATATTCTTTATATCACTTGACATGTTTGGCCAGTACAAAGATTCTTTAGCTAATTTTAGACATTTTGTTATACCTTGGTGACCTTTATGAATTTTTTCCAACATTTCTTTATGCATTGACTGTGGTACTATTAATTTTGAACCTTTGAACACTAAATCTTTAATTACATGTATTTCACCTTGAATGTTCCAGAATGGTTTTACTAATTGACTGACATTGTTTTTATTTTTTGGCCAACCTTCATTATAATATTTTTTTAATAATTGCAAGGATTCATCACTCTTGGTTTCCTGAGCTAATTTTGTGCTGTATTCATTTGTAATTGCTAAATTAGCATACATTAGATTGACATGACATGACATTTCTGATTCATTTTCAGGTGTGTAATGGTCTTTTAAAGCTGCTCTTGACAAAGTGTCTGATATATACATTTCTTTACCTGGAACATGTATAACCTCTAAATCATATTTTTGTAAAGTTAACATCATACGCTGTAATCTAGCGGGGACATCATGTAATGGTTTTTTTAAATAAATAGACTAATGGTTTGTGATCAGTATGAACTGTGACTCTATTACCATATACATATTGGTGAAATTTTTCACAACCAAATTGAATTGCTAGTAGCTCTTTCTCTATTTGAGCATATCTTTGTTGGGTTTCAGTTAAAGTTTTTGAACTGTATGCAATAGGTTTATTTTTTTGTAGAATGACTGCACCTAATGCTGACTTTGACGAATCAACTGACAAGACTAATGGAATCTTGGGATTGTAATGAGCTAAAACTGGTGAGTTAGTAATCTCATCTTTCAGTTTTTTAAGACATTGACTATGATTTTCATCCCAAGTCCAGACTGAATCTTTTTTCAAAAGATTTCTTAATGTTTGAGTTTTCTCTGACAGGTTACTTATAAAAGGTCCTAAGTAGTTGATCATACCTAGTATTCTTTGTAACTCTTTGACATTATTTACTTTATGACTATTATCTGAGTAACTGACTAATGATCCATTGTGTGATTGTGACTGTGAATACTGACTGTTATATTTATTATAATGATACTGATACTGTGTATTGTTGTGTAATCCCTCAGACTTGTGACCATTTTCATCGTTGAGATGTAAATATGGACTCTGACATTTTTTATTTTGACTATTTGAGTGGACTTTGTATCTCTCTGACCTGTGACTGTATTCATCATTGAGATGTAGATTGTATTCATTACATCTCTCAGACATATCTCCATTTTTATCATTAAGATAATATGGATTGGGACGTTGACTATTGTTATTGGATCTCTCAGAATTGTGACTGTTCTCATCATTGGGATGTGAGTAACATGACTGCGACTGGTCTAAATATGACCGTTGTGACGGTGACTGTCCTGTCTGTGTTCTTTTGTGACTGTGTGCCTGTGTGTTCTGACTGTTTGACTGATTCCTGTGTGGATCATATTGATATAAATGACTTTTATGACATTGACTCGACTTTGAATGACTGCTCAACATGCCAACAAAATAATCTTGACTACTTTTGTCTGAATTAAACGATTGCAACTGACTGACTTTTTTATTTTTGAAACAATATTTAGCAAAATGACCAAAAGATTTACATGACCTGCATTGAACGCCTGTAGCTGGGCACTTGTAGCGATGAGACTGCCCACAGCGACCACATGTCGAGGCGCTGCTCGAAGCTGAAGGTGTCTTGCGACTGCTTGACGGTGACTTGCGACTGCTTGAAGCTGACCTGCGACTGGAAGCTCGCTGTCGACCATCTCCTCGACTACGGCTCCTCCGACTGAGATGCATGACGGTTTCACTGGTGGACCCTTTGACGATTTTCTCTGCATCTTGTTGTGCGACTATGAGTGTCCTTGCCAGCTCGTGCATCCTCTGATATGTCAAATCGGGCTCCTGCAGCAATCTTTGACGTACATGTGACAAATCTATGTGTAGGTTTGCTATAAAAATATCCTTGATTAGGGACTCCCTGAGCGTGCCAAACTCGCATTCTTTGCTCTTATTTTCCAGATCTGTGAGGAAATCATCGATGCTTTCGGATTTGTTCTGCCTGCGTGTGAAGAATACATATCTACACATCGTCACATTTCGCCTTGGCTCGAAGAATTTGTCGAATTTGTTCTTGACATCGTTTAGTGTGCTCGCATCTAACTTGATGTTGAACGCATTGAATATGTTGAGACCACGTTCTCCAATGAAATGCAATAAAATGGCTATTTTCCGTTTCTCGGTTGACTTTTCCAGACCTGTGGCTAGCAGATATAGGTCTAATTGCTGCCACCATTTCTTCCACGCTTCCGCATTATTGTTTGTAGAATCGGATGAGATATGGAGTTGCTTTATGTGCGTGCGCAAACCTTGATCATGTTCGCCATCTTGACTGGCGTCGGTGCTCGTGGCTGGATTTGGCATTTTCACGACTTTGATGATTTCTTCGAAACGACTTCTGACACCATGTTATGTTGGACGTTTGAATAAAAGATACCGTTAGGTACACTTGATTTATTAACAGAGCAGACACATTATAATAAATATAGACGGACACAGCAGTGTCACGGACGGGATCAGTTAGGACAGTGATCGGAGTAGTCTACCGGAAGTATAGACAATTACTAGTGGTGTACATACTAATTACATACTAAATAGTGATGTCACAACAAGAAATATGGAAGCACACAGTTCTGATAAGAACTAAGCCACGTTTTGACGCTCTGATAACGAGTTTCTCTTCCACCTTCCATCGACCTAAAAAATCAAAGCATTTATTTCAAGTAGGCCAGTTACAGGCACTTTTGAACTGTCGAAACAAAGATAACAATGAAATGTAGCTACAGTCCCAGTCACAAGGCATACAAACTGTGAAAGTACTGTAGTTGCCCATTCCCTAGCGTAGATCTCTATGGAGAAGAACGGGCAAGAAACTCCATGGACACTCTTTTAAATCAGCATATTGTTACAAAACCTTGGTTACATCATTCATATTGAGATGGTACATTATGTGAGAACGATGTAGCAAGACGTGCACGTTAAAAGTGTCCATAGTAAAAACAAAAAAGACAATTAAAAAAAAAAAAAAAAAATTATTCAAATAAGCCGTGGCAACTAAGAGATGACCAGTCACAACTGACAGCGCCCGTTCACGAACATGACGCATGGATCAGCACCATTCAACTCAACCATTTTGAAGGGAACTAAATGATCCGACACACGCGCCACCATCAGCGAGACATTGAGTGAGCATGACATACTCTCAACCGCCAGGGCACATTCAAGTCGGGAAAGGACGTAGGTTTCCAGTAAAGGACGTAGGTTTCCAGTAAAGGACGTAGGTTTCCAGTGAATGATGGAGGACATAAGAAAATATTAGATCAAATGTGCTGTGATATTATTCGTTCGCTTTGTATTGCTGATGGTAGTTGCGAGGGTAGGACAGGACGTAAGAAAGGACGAATAATGGGATGGAATAAGCACGTGAGTGAGGCTCATGGGGAGGCAAGGCTTAGGTTTCAGACATGGGTACTTTGTAGAAGACCTTCCTCTGGTCAGGTGTATGATGACATGGTACAAAGTCGAAAAGCTTTTAAATATAAACTTAAGTGGTGCCAGCAACACCCGGAACAGATGAAAAAGGGACATAATTGCATCTCACCATTCGAAAAATGATTTTAGTAGTTTTTGAAAGTGTACCAAGGGACTGAATTGTGGGCCTTTTTTTTTTCTATTTTTTTTTTCGTGTGGGAATTCGTCAAATAACTCCTTCCGCTCTGGGCTGAGCAGGAGGGAGTGTCAGACTTTTACTGACTAAAACCCATCCATGTTCCTTCATCGCCCTTTGTGTTCCGGGGCCACGGTATCTCTTTCGAACAGTCCTGCAGCCCCGGCAGGCATCGGCCCTTGCGGACCCCTTCCTGTTGCTGACATATGTTTGAGGCGCGCGTGGAACACGAACGCGCCGTCGACACGGCCTGTCGTCAAAAGACGGACGGACGGCGAGCTAGCCCATAGCTCACCGTCCACAAGCTGAATTGTGGGCCTGGCTTGTCTACTAGCATTAATGGTGTGACGGACACTAAAACTATTGCAAACCTGTATAGAGATAATTTTTCTGAAAAGACGTCACTTGATTCTGTTGGTTCGATGTTTGATGCTGAGGCAGTCGAGGGGGAAGAGTATACACTAAAGTTCAATGCAAAACAAGTTGCTCGTATCATTCAAGGCATAAAGCGTGGAAAATCACCTGGCTACGATGGCCTCAGTATTGAACATCTTCAACATGCTGGGCCTCATCTGTCGCGAGTTTTGGCAATGTTTTTTACTCTCTGCGTATCACACTCTTACTTGCCGCCTCAAATGACAAAGACCGAGGTCGTTCCCGTATTAAAGACGAAAAGTGGAGATATATCTGCGTTGTCCAATTATAAGCCCATTTCTTTAGCAACGATGATCTCCAAAGTGCTTGATGGTTTACTTAGCATGCAATTGGATCAATACCTACAATTGCACGATGCACAGTTTGGTTTCAGGCCTGGGCTATCGACCGAGAGTGCTATTGTAAGCTTAAAGTATACCGTCGAGTATTACACATCTACGAAGACCCCAACCTACGCGTGTTTCCTGTATCTTTCACGGGCTTTCGATTTAGTAAATTATGAAATCCTGTGGAAGAAACTGGAGGGGGCCTAGCTAGGCCTACCTAGGGATTTGATACGTATTTAAAAGTTGGTACTTGGGTCAGCTTAATGCAGAAAGATGGGGCGATGCCAGGTCAGACGTGTATGGACTACAATGTGGGGTTAGGCAGGGCGGTTTGACTTCACCGAAGCCTTTTAATTTGTACATAAATGCCCAACATAATATGAATAAGCGTTAAAATACTGTTATTATAAAGGGTGTAACAAGACCCTTCACGAAGCCGAAAGGCACTTGTTCTCCCCATCATTGCGGGGTTAGTCCATCTAGTTATACTATTAGTTATACAATATAACAGAATGGACAAAAAAAAACCTATTTGTTACGATCATTTTTTTGTTCTAGGCCATACCTGGGAACCTTCTAGTTACTTACGGAGATATTGGGAGTCAAAGTTCCAACTTTTTCACAGCTGTTTTTTTAAATAAGTACGTGTTTTTAATGTAAGATTTTTACTATAGACACTTCCACGGCCCATATTCCGTATTCAATCCACCCATCAGCACAATGTTTTGAGTGCGTTACATTGAGTTCTACCGTAAAACGTGATTTTTCACCCCAAAAAAAGTCTTTTCCCAGCAATAATTTTTGCGTAAAGTTGCTTAGTTTTATGTATATAATGCTTGGTTGACGGCTTCGTGAAGGGTCCTGTTACACCCTGTATTGTTTTGTGCTGCGGAACCCTTTGTGCGCGAGGACTACTCGCGCTTGGTTGGTTTTGGTAATTTCACATTTGTTTAAATATACATATTATAATGAAAATATAGCAAACTTTTATTATGAAGACTGCCTCGTTGGTCGAGTGGTCGCAAACGCGATTGCTGAGCATGGGGTCCTGGGCTCGATTCCCGGGTCGGTCAAAGTGTTATTGGAGTCTAAATTTGTCCTGGTTGATGGCAATAGGCTCGCCCCCTATCTGAACATAACTGGCGAAATGAGGTTGAACTATTAGGTGCACCTCTGTCTAACCCTTCTGGCATTACAGGCATAATGTTATGTTTAGTGTGAAATGTGTTATTACATATTGAGGAGTTCTATGCTCTGTCTCCGAAGTTCTTCACGAGAGCCTCACTATGTTATTATGAGACCAATCCGAAAGTAAGACCACTGAATTAAAAAAAAACACATGTAAATTGGTTGAAGAAATTTATGAGGTAACATTACTCGTACACAGAACTTATTATATTAAGCTCCTGTGGTCGACGTAACTGCGTGGGCATTGACGGTCCGCGGGAACATTTTGACGCGCAGAATGTTTCGTTGTACCGATCAGCTTGTGTCAAGGCCTGTACACGGGAAGTCTGTGGTTCAGCCGTCCACGGGGGACGCTAAAGCCTTGCGCATCCAATATAACAATGTTTTCAGGATGATGTTGAAACTCCCTCGTTTCTGTAGTGCCTCGGGGATGTTTGCCCAATCGCATGCAGATGGTTTGCATGCTATCCTCAGGATCAAGGTGGCATCGCTAGTGAGGAGGATTGGGGGGCGTAGCAATAGTATCTTGAAAGCCGTGGCTGAGGATCCGAGAGCGCCTGTGCTGAGGCATCTCATGCGGAATCATTGTCTCGTAAGTACATGACTCACTGAGTTGTTTAATATTCTGTTTGTTACTAATCCTAGTGTATAAGCTGTAGTATCTAAGGTCACTAACAAAAATGCTTCCTACGTTGTTCCAAATAAAACAATTTATTATTTATAACTCATTCTGATGTTAAACGTGCGAAAGTAACTGTGTGTCAGTCACTTTTCATGTCTCGGCGGCGGAATAGATTTGGATTGCCTATTCTACCGACGCGACGCGCGACGTTCCCGTGGGACTGTTCCGTCCACAACGCTGGCGATGCCGCGGGCTTGAAGCTACTTATTTATAATTGTGGTGTACATAACAGAGATAACAATCGAGGTATGGGCTTACTTGCGTAGGCTTTTACTTTATTTCAGAATTGGTGCCTTAACAACTGGCTCACGTTCACGAGTGGGCGCCATGTTCTGTAGAAGCGCGTGTTTGTGCCGTGTGCGCGGGAGGTTTCTGTGACCTCAAGTACTTACCTAGTCACTGGTGTGCATCTCGTTGTAAATGTCCTCGCATGATCACATCATTTGACTGTTACAAAAGCGCATCAAGGGCGGCGATGATATCACAACAGATTTATACATCAGGATTTCACGATTTATCATAAAAAACAATGGTCCAAATGAACCGCACGTAGGTAGGTGCGGTTAATTTGTAACTCTCGACCTATCAATTGCCAGAGCCCAGCACAGTCCACTGCTGGGCATGGGCCTCTCGCCTGCCACAGCACCTGTCCATGTCCACCTCCAATAACTTTATAATTCTTTGATTGCCCCGTTGGTCTCGTGGTCGCAATCACGACTGTGCATGGGGTCCTGGGTTCGATTCCCGGGTCGGGCAAAAAGTGCTTTTGGGTTTTTCATTCGAAATTTCTCAGTAGCCTATACCCCCGTGAAAAGCTCATTAAGCCGTTGGTCCTGCGCCTGATCGCTCTCCACGAGTGTTGGATTGCCGTCCCCGAGGACTATGAGAGTAAAGGAACAGAGAGTGCACCTGTGCCTGCGCATACACGCCTGCACTATAATATCTCCCGCGCCGATGGCTAATCTGCATTGAGATTGGCCGCCGTGACCGAAAACGGTCAGGAGAACTACTAATTGTTTGAAAAAAGTGTCTCGCATCGTATCGTCCCGGTAACAAACGTGACCCGCACGTAAGAGCGGCTTACGGTCCAAACTGAGTTGTTTTGGAATAAACGTTTTTTCGTCTCTGGAGCAAAAACTCCGAATTGTGTGTTGTGTTGTGTGGGTAGTGGGTACTCTTCCGGGTATTATCGTTGTTCGTTCACGTAGTAGGCAGATGTATTATGTGAATCGCTGTACGGTGTTTACAAAAAAAATATAAGATTAAGGGGGGTATCCTCACACATGGCACTGAAACTAAAAAATATTTCTTTCATCAAAACCTATACGTCTATAGATGGTCTATAGATAAGTCTTTAAACCTATACGTCTATAGATGGTCTATAGATAGGTCTTACAAATGAAATTGAGGTTTCTAAAACCATTTTCTCTCAAAGTCAATCGTTTGAAAGATAAGCACTTCCAAAGTGGTCAAATTTGTGAGAGGGGGGGGGCCCCCTCTAAAGTAAGAGGAGGAAAATTCTGAAAAAAATATAAGATTATAGAACGTAAAAAACTTACAACCAAAATTGGTTTTAATAAGGTTTGATGTTTATTTTTTGAGATATGGGACTTTTTCATCCAACTGCAGCAACAACTTTGTTTTTCATTACAATACTATGAAAAACAAATTTAGTTTTGTTGATGAATGTAAAACAATACAAAATATGACTTAGCCTTCCAAATATTGTTATTATATTGTTTGGTGCTACGGAACCCTATGTGCGTGTGAGTACGACTCGCAGTTGGCCGGTTTTTTCATTTGAGGTACCTCAAATGAAAAAAGCCTGCAGAAGTTTTAAAATCCTCTTTATTAGGCAACTGCCGCCAAACAAAATATATACAATGTGTAACAGAATAAACGCACAACCTCTTACGGGGTCATTGTACTCATCATTATGAATAACTTTCACTATGGGACCAACACTGAAATCGCGAAAAAAAAGTCGACTGCCCCATACATTTCTGTGCGCATAATTCGACAAAATGTACTGAACAGCTGTTTTTTTTCGCGGTTTCGGGATTGGTCCCATAGTGAAAGTTGTTCATAATGATGAGTACAATGACCCCTTAAGAGGTTGTGCGTTTATTCTGTTACACATTGTATACTTATCGCATTACGTACAAATTACAAATGGTATAAGCCCACTTATAATACTTGTAATTTGTACGTGAGGCACTTTGATAATAATAATAATAATAAATAATAATAAATTTATTTACGTTAACTTTAAACTTCTACAATACATAATCTAACATAGAGGCCTCCTTTTAAGTATGAAAAATACCTGTGCTAGGAGACCCCGCTCTTCTAAAACTAGAAACAGTAATAATATAGGAGTGTCTATACAAAATAAATTAAACTTAAATCTAGGAGCATGTGCGTGTGTGTGTGTTAGTGTGTGTGTGTGTGTAGTAAGTGGAGGATGTGTGTGTGTGTGTGTGTGTGTGTGTGTGTGTGTGTAGGGGTGTGTGTGTGCATGTGGGTGTGTGTATGTATGTATTTTCACGTGGTACTTTGCAAGAGAGTTTCAATGTCGTCATAAGTCTTGCGTTTCAGCCAGTCTATTAAAGATTTCTTACATTCACGATAACACATAGGGTAAATATTTAAAAGTTTATTTAATTTGTTATAGATGGAAGCGGATTGTCTAGTGAACTGTCTTTTCGCATATGTGGTTTTAACCGAGACTTCTGGTGCAACAAGATATTTTCTTCTTTTTTTGTTGAGGCTAGAATCATAGCGGAGGGTTTTGTGTAATTTTAAAGTAGCATGGAGTACATATAGTTTCCTGACTGTGAGAAGGCCAGAAAGCGAGTAAAGATTATCGGTAGGGAATCTATACGGTTTAAAATACATTACTTTCATGAGAGCCCTTTGCGCTCTCTCTAGTTCTAGGAATTTTATTTTAGTGGCCCCGCCCCAAACAGGTATACAATAAACTAGAACTGACTGTGCTAGAGCATCGTATATTTGATTTAATATAGTCTTTGAAGTAACATGTCTTAGAGTCTTGAAAATCCAAATTAATTTCCTAGTTCTAGACATGACCATATCTGCATGTAAATGCCAAGATAACCGTTGGTCCAGCATAATACCTAGATATTTTATATTTGTAACTTTTGCTATTTTAATGCAGGAACAATTTGTGCTTGTAGGGTTATCACAGCTATGTAGTCTAAGGTTATGATTAGGTCCCGGTTGACTGTTGTTGTAATTTGTGAATGTTATATATTTAGTTTTAGAGGTGTTAAGTGTTAACAAAAAATAATTTAACCATTTAGCAACCTTTCTGAGGCCCTCTTCAGCATATTGATGTACCGATTCCCATGTCATGACACCGAAGCTAACCTGTAACTCATCACTGACGTAGTTTCCTATCTTTACACGTTGCTTTCTATCCTGGAGATAATCTGCTAGCAGAGCCAAAGGGACTCCTCGTATGCCTACGTTTTCTAAGCTACGCACAAGGATGGGAACAGAGACGGTGTCGAAAGCCTTTTTTAGATCCAGGAAAACAGTGAGACACCTTTTTCCTGTATCCACTCTTTCAACAATATGAGAAGATAATCCTGAAACTGCGTCTTCTGTCGATAATCCTTGCCTAAAACCATATTGACAGCCAGATATTATGTTTTGTTTGTTCATGTAATTTATCAATCGAGTGTTAATTAACTTTTCCATGACTTTTGAAATAGCAGATAAAACCGAGATTGGTCTATAGTTGCTGACATCGTCCCTGTCGCCACCCTTGTGCACAGGTGTAATGATGGCTTGTTTCAGAACAGGTGGGAAAATTCCTTGCGTGAAACATAGATTAGCAAGATGTGCAATTATTGGTACCACTACGTCATGGGCAGATTTAAGAAAATTGGTAGATATATTGTCCCATCCTGGTGCGCTCTCAGATTTGAGACCCATCAATATGCCATGTACTTCCTGAGGATCAGTTTCTAGCAGCACAAAAGATGAGGCTTGTGAATCCGTTAAATTAAAAGTCTCATGGTTTTGCGATAGATTGGTAGAGATGATTTCCTCGGCCAAAGACTTACCAATGTTAGAGAAATAGTTATTGACGTGATTCACTGACTCATGATAGGATGGTTTTATCTTCAATAAATTTATATTTTGAGTTTTGGTATGTTTGCGATGCGTGATGTTATTTATAGCTTTCCACATTTTTTTAGTGTGATACCATTTTAGAAAGCTAATAAGTCAAGTAAGTTGTTTCTGTAAATAGTACGTCAAGTCGGGAGTTTCTAAAAATGATCGTGACCCGAATTTTACGATGCTATACATTCAATCACGAGCCCTTGAAAAATAGTGAAAATATCAGTTTAATGTCCACAGTGGGTTAGATTTTTCACAATTCGCAGTCATCATTCATCATTTCAGCCGAAAGACGTCCACTGCTGGACATAGGCCTCCCCCAAGTGTCGCCACACTGACCGGTCCCGTGCGACTCGCATCCAGCGGATCCCCGCAACCTTCACCAGGTCATCGGTCCACCTAGTGGGAGGCCTTCCAACGCAACGTCTTCCGGTTGGCGGTCGCCTCTCCAGAACTTTTCGGCCCCATCGGCCGTCCGTTCTGCGAGCAATGAGCCCTGCCCACTGCCACTTCAGTTTGGCAATTCTTCAATTGGCAATTGGCCAACATTGTTGCAAATTATTTCTTTAGGCCAATCAAAATAGACCCTTGCATAAATTCCAAAAAAGCTGAAAATTTACACGAATCGATCCTATGTGTGCAAAATATTTTATGCGAGGTCAAAGTTCGCAAAAATGGGTTTTTTGGATGTTTTAACGAAACGTTTAGTTTTATGAGAAGAATAGCTCAGACAAAAATTGTATATCGTTTCATTATCTAAACCCCCAGTCATTAACTATTTCGAGAAAAAGTTATTCAATGGGGTTAAATGAACTTATGGGGTTGTTTTGATGATTTTATGATTATAATTCTGTCACTACACGTGCTACTTGCGCAACTTATTTTTCATCAACATACAACCTGACACTGACCAGAAAATTATAAAAAAATGGAAAATTTGAATTTCGGGGGATACCCTGGCGCTTCCACCTTAATATGCACACGTTTCATTTCACCTATGAGATGGTACTAATTTAGTATGTTCTAAATTGAACAGTTAGGTACTTCCATAATTGTTCCAAAAAGTAAGTCAGTGACTGGATTATGGCTGTTTAAATCCTCAAACATACGACCTGCCTACCTATAGCATGACCGCCGTAGACACGGGGTTTGTCGACGGAAGAATCAACAAAATGTCAGATTTCTGTTGTTGATCTGTCATTTGTCAAAACCCGTTTCTACGGTGGTCATGCTACCTGTGCATGAAGAGAGTAATGAGAATTATCGATGACTACCGATTGAATATCTTCTCGAATGATTGCTGCCACAGCTTCTAGGATCATAAATCGCTCATCGCCATTCGATTATTTTTTCACTCGAAGCTTTCCTGTTGTTATTGTCAGAGTCAGCGTGCGGATGGAAGGACACTTCACACCGCCCCGATACTGGCTCCCACGTATTCAGTATTCATCATTCCGAGCTCAGGGCCACATACAAATGTTTCATCGGTTATAAAAAATAAATATTAATCAGCTGGTTCCTACAAAACTCCTATACCTACGCGGTGGTTTCTTTGTGGGGGGGGGGACCCCACCCTGCCTCACCCCGTATAAGGCAGGCAACTAATAGTTTTACTAATATTATGTACCCAAATGATGTATATGTATGAACCTACTTACATGCAGCATGCAGTATGCTGAGTAAATTTTAGAATCGCTTTTTCTCGGAATATTAGGGAAAAAAAGTGAGAACCATTTTTGTAGAGAATTCAATATTTTTCTCATAAAACTAACCGTTTCGCAAAAATCAAATCAAATCCAAAAAACCCATGTTTGCGAACTCTGAGATTGCATAATATTTTTTTTCATAATTTTTTGCACACATGGGATCGATGGGGACTTTTCACAATTTAATGATATTGGTATCCCTAACGTTAATGTACAATTTCAGCTTCTTGGGAATTTATGCAAGAATACCCCTATTTTTATGTCTATTTTGAACAGACTACTAGTGTCACCCGTTTTCAAGGAATGCGCCGAAATTTCAATGGCGCTGTATGGTGCCTGAGACCCTAGTAATATGCGGCGCGGCTGGTGACCGCAGGTGACGATGTATGTAAATAGCGCGCGTCGCTGCCGCGCCGTTGACGACCCCTCATTGAGAGCTATTTTTTCCGAGAGCGATGTAATTAGTATCGAGGGATGCGGATGATTGTCTTAAATGGCAGTCGCGTGCGTGTGCGGCGGCGACAGGCGCACGCCTTGTAGGGGCTGCTGCGAGTGCCAAGTGCGGCGACCGCGCCGGCGGTATAAAGCGCGCGCACGCTGGCCCTGCGCTCACTACCGCCGCTGCAACCGCTGCCTCCACTGTGAGTGTCGCGCACCTGTGTCTGTCCTAAATAGATCACTTCGATCTCGGCTCGGTAGCTCCGCAGTCTATATCGGAGCCGTGTTCAGTGCAGTGCGATACTAACGGCGCGTTGTGTTACAGGTGTTTGGAGCTCGCTGGAACCTACTCATCACTAAGCCAGGATGTGTGACGACGATGCGGGCGCGCTGGTAGTCGACAACGGCTCTGGCATGTGCAAGGCCGGCTTCGCGGGTGACGATGCACCTCGCGCCGTATTCCCGTCCATTGTGGGCCGACCGCGACACCAGGGCGTCATGGTGGGCATGGGGCAGAAGGACTCGTACGTGGGCGACGAGGCACAGAGCAAGAGGGGTATCCTCACGCTCAAGTACCCCATCGAGCACGGCATCATCACCAACTGGGACGACATGGAGAAGATCTGGCATCACACGTTCTACAACGAGCTACGCGTGGCGCCCGAGGAGCACCCCATCCTGCTGACAGAGGCGCCGCTCAACCCCAAGGCCAATCGCGAGAAAATGACGCAAATAATGTTCGAGACGTTCAACTGCCCCGCCATGTACGTCGCCATCCAGGCCGTACTGTCGCTGTACGCGTCCGGCCGTACCACAGGTATTGTGCTGGACTCCGGCGACGGCGTCTCGCACACCGTGCCCATTTATGAGGGCTACGCGCTGCCGCACGCTATCCTGCGCCTGGACCTGGCGGGCCGCGACCTCACGGACTACCTCATGAAGATCCTCACGGAGCGCGGCTACTCCTTCACCACGACGGCGGAGCGTGAGATCGTGCGCGACATCAAGGAGAAGCTATGTTATGTGGCGCTAGATTTCGAGCAGGAGATGCAAACGGCGGCGGCATCCACGTCGCTGGAGAAGTCGTACGAGCTGCCGGACGGCCAGGTCATCACTATCGGCAACGAGCGCTTCCGCTGCCCCGAGGCGCTGTTCCAGCCCTCGTTCCTGGGCATGGAGTCGTGCGGCATCCACGAGACCGTCTACAACTCCATCATGAAGTGCGACGTGGACATCCGCAAGGACCTGTATGCCAATACGGTGCTGTCGGGCGGCACCACAATGTACCCCGGTATCGCCGACCGCATGCAGAAGGAGATCACCGCGCTGGCGCCCTCCACCATCAAGATCAAGATTATCGCGCCGCCCGAGCGCAAGTACTCCGTGTGGATCGGCGGCTCCATCCTGGCGTCGCTGTCCACCTTCCAGCAGATGTGGATCTCAAAGCAGGAGTACGACGAGTCCGGCCCCGGCATCGTACACCGCAAGTGCTTCTAGACGCTGCCTGAGCGACGTCATCGCGCTTCACTTCCTCCACACTTTTATACTTGTTGCCAAACAAATGTATTTATTTTATACTCTCTGTCGGAGACTGCTCGCTGTTGCGTTATTGTAAGTGAACTACTTTAAGTGTATGTTGTTTAATATAATTTTATAACTGAGCGTGTGTTCCTCATTGCATTCAACAACCTTATCCCTCCAGGGCCGTTGTGTGCCTCAGCGCACTGCGCGATGAGCCCCAGCTCTGCGACGTCCATATAAGGCAGGGCGGCGTGCGCCGGCGTCGTATTAATAGCGTGGGTGACAATCGAACAGTAGTTTAATTTAGTATCGATGCTGCGAGTGCCAATTGATCGGCGCTCGGAGACAATGTCCCCCCGCACCGCACACCGCCGCGCGCCGCCGCCGGCCTGCTGCAATAATATATTAATACCGCACAGGTAGACGAGCTCTGCAAGATTTACTGTCTCACTAACTGTTTCGTCTTATATTGGCCATTAAAACAAATACCACATTCCTGTAAAACGCTAATTGATCTGGTTGATTAAATTGTTACATTAGAATTCCAAACTATTCAAATGCTTCTAAATATACCAACAAAATGGTTTAATTGGCAGCTCAGTGATAAATATCAAGACACATAAATAGAAACAAAGCTGTCTGTGAACACAATGTGGGTAAGTAGGTCGCGACCTGCAGGTGAGCGCCAGGTGAGAGGCGCGCGGCGTGAGCGGGCCAGGAGTGTGTACCTACAGCGAATGGGAAGTTAATGGAATGAAACGACACTAATCAACACCCTTACACTTTTATTTTATAAAATTATTTACAAGTACTTATTACACCGTCAAAGCCAGTCCACACAGAACAACGCGGAAGCCGCGCGTGAATGTTTTATACTTATGGCTATCACTGAACTCTGTATACTCACTGACTTCTCACATAGTTCATGACCGAGAGCGGAGCTGAACTCACACAACGTGTACCAACAAGTACAGTCAGTGCTCAGAGCAGGCGCCTGTTGGGGGGCGCGTCGTCGTCGCTGTCGCCGCACTCGAAGCGGATGTGGCGCGCGCTGCGGCGGCGCTCAGGTGCAGCGGGCGCGGGTTGCTCTGGGGGCGCGGGGGGCGCGAGGGGTGCGCGGGGCGCCGGCTCGTCGCCCGCCGCCAGTCACACCTTGTCCTCGGGCGGGCCGGGCGCGGCCGAGCGCACGAACTGCAACAGGCGCGGCGGTGAGGCGGACGAGGTGACGGTGCCGCGCCTGCCCCCGCCCATCATACTCACCGACACCGTGGTGGCTGTGGCGGAGTTGGCACGTGGCCGGAACGTCAGCACGCGCCAGCGCCGCCGCAGCTGCGCCAGCACCTCGCCGTTGCAGAAGCAGTAGAGCACGGCCACGCACAGCCCCTGCAGCGACGTCGTCAGTGCCGACACGTACTCGTAGGCCAGCCACCAGCGCGCCGTGTGCTCGGGCCGGAAGGGCATAAGCAGGTACTGGAGGCCCAGCAGTGGCGCCAGCAGGCACGTGGCGCGAAGTGCGTGCAAAGCTGTGGCGGAGGGGCGCGAGGGGCCGCCCGCGCCCACGCCACCGCCCGCGCGCAGCTTGGTGCACAGCACACGCACAATGTTGCACAGGAAGCCCAGGTTGAGCAGCACGGCGCCGCACGCCAGCACGGCCAGCTCCACGCGCGGCGTGTTCTCGTCCATCCAGCATAGCGGCTCGTCGCCTGCGGCGCGGCGCGCGGCGTACACCGCGGCCGACGTGAGCGGCAGCAGCCAGCCCATCGCCAGCAGTGCGCGCAGCAGGCGCCGCTCTGACACGAAGGCGCTCACAAGCACCGTGTGCAGGTACAGCCCCTCGCAGAGCATCCACGTATAGTTGGTGAGCAGCGCGTACTGCAGCAGCACGTTGAGCGCGCGGCACCACCCTGGAGAGTATGTCAGCGTTTCGGGTGCGCGCACCACCAGCGCGTACCACAGCAGCCAAAGTGCGTTGTTGAGCGCGAAAGACGCGAACAGGTTCATGTGCACCGTGATGCGCGCGCACCGCAGCGACCTGCACACACACACACACACGGTGTCAGTACACGCAGGCACACAGCGCGGCACAGTGTCGCCTACACGCACTCACCTGAAGTAGAAGAGGATGGCGAGCGACAGCAGCAGCGCCACCAGCGACACGCTGTAACCCGCCTCGTACACCGCGATGATGTCGCTCACATCCTGCACAACAAGCGTGCGTCAGACCCGACTTACTCGCACATTTTATTTTATTTTATTAATTTTAAGAAACCTTACAGCTCAGCTTGCAGCATTCGACTAGTCAGAAGTAATATGTAGAAGTTTCCACTTATATAAACTTATGTATAAAATTAACGAAACGGTAAAAACAGCGTGAAAGTTTAACATAAAAACAATTGAAGAGAATAAACAAAAATAAAACACATTACACAACAAAGTTACACTCCAAAGAAAAATTTATTTAACATTTTTTTTAATGTTTGGACACTATTTGTAAACAAATCAAGCTCAACATCCATATTAAACATTCGACATGCTCTTAAAATATATTATTAGTTTTCACTATAGGTACATGAAAAAGACATGGTAAAGAGACGGTACCCGAAGTCCAAGTCGCTCGTTTAAAGGAAGAATATGAAATTTCTTACACCGACTGGTATACTTAGGAAGATAAGTATTAGAACGATATTGACTGTACCTTAAAAATCTCCTTTGTATGCTTTCAAGGCGATTAATATAAACATTGTAATTTAGATTCCAAACTTGAGAAGCATATTCGAAATGGCTACGAACAAAAGCACAGTATAGAATTTTCATGGTTTTGACATTCTTCAACTCAGAAGAGACCCTAAAAATAAAACCCAACGCTTTAGAAGCCTTGTTGACTATAGTGTCAATGTGCACATCAAAGACTCAAGCTTTGAGTCAAAGATTACCCCAAGACCCTTGACGACGTTGACCTTGGCGATTGAGGTATTCGATAATTTGTAGTCATACCTAATAGGGTTTGGCTTACGAGTAAAGGTACATACATAACATTTTGAAATATTTAAATCCAATCTATTTTGATCGCAGTAATCATGGAACCGGTCTACATCCTCCTGTAATAGGCGTGCATCCTCAATGGTTGACACTTGACAAAAATTTTCATGTCATCCGCGTACAATAAAATTTTTGAATTTAGGAAACAAGAGGCGATGTCATTTACAAAGATATTAAATAAAAGGGGTCCTAATAAGGATCCCTGGGGGACCCCCGACGGAATGTACATCGCTCTCGAGGCATATCCGTTGAGGACTACAGTCTGGCATCTACTTATTTTCAACATTATGATACAAACCATCTGTACAAGCTACCCCTCACACCAATCCCTAACAATTTGCGCATTAAAAGCGCATGATCTATCCGATCGAACCATTTGCTGTAATCAGTGTATATAATGTCGACCTGAGACCTCCTGGGGCCTTAGTCTGCTATTGCAATAGTGTCAGAATGGTCTATTATTGATTTAATAAGGCCCCTAGCCCACGGCGTATTGAAGCGCGTTCGAAACTCGTTTGACGTGCGTGCAAAGGGTAATTCGTCTGCGCGGGGCCATATTAAATCAATGATAGACCATTCTGACACTTTTGCAATAGCAGACTAAGGCCCCTGGACATATGCTCTAAAAAGATAGTCACTACAGACAACGAGGTTGAAAGTGGTGGAGCGACCTTTTAAAAATCCATGTTGATGTTCGGAGAAATTTAATTTAAGTGAAGAAGAAAGTTAGCGCAGAGTTTGGAGATCAGTCTATAATTTTCAACGCTGTCCTTAGGTCCCTTTTTATGAATCGGCGATAAATACGCTGACGTCCAGATTGTAGGCACCACGCCCAAGTCGAATGACCGTTTGAATAAAAATCTCAATGGAATGGCTAGACACCTGGCACATTTGGTTATAAAAATCGGTGAAATATTATCCGGACCAGCGGATTTATTAATGTCCACTTGCTTTAGCAAGCGAAATACCTCCTCCTCCCGCACATCAATAGAGCAGATGTCTGCTACGAGACCAGTAGACTGATCCATTCTAGCAGAGGCTAGCGTTCATATAATCCCATTGAGTTACTTTTTAAGCGAAATACCTCCTCCTCCCGCACATCAATAGAGCAGATGCCTGATACGAGACCAGTAGACTGATTCATTCTAGCAGAGGCTAGCGTTCATATAATCCCATTGAGTTACTTTTTCATGAAATAGCTATCGAATGGGGTTATATGAACTTGGAGGGTTGTATTGATAATTTGAATGATTATAATTCTGTAACTACATACGTGTTACTGGCGCGATTCATATTTTCATTAACTTACAACCTGACACTGACCTGCAAATTGCAATAAACTTAAGAAAATTTTAATTTCGCGGGCTACCCTTGCACTTCCACCTTAAGTAAATCAGATTCGATAGAATAAGCGAAAGAAATCGTATTAAAAGTGTAGAAACATTTAGTTTTAACATTGTATAGGATATGAGTAAGAAATTTCAAGTGTAAGTAGATCTCACCTCTAAACGCACTAGCATAGAGTATGAAATGACAATAAACAAAGCCTAATGAGTCGAATGAATAGGCGACACCAAGCGATAAGAGAACAAAAGGCAGGTGAGAATGGAATGCGTGCAAAAAATACGTACCTATGTCTCTCAAACTTAAGTTCAACAAGTTCACTATTAACAATAATGTGTCCACAATATTAATTAAACAAACTTTTTCAAAAGGAGTAAACAACACACTATAAAGATGAGATGTTTTAATTAACAAACGGACTTTTTTTAATCTTGCTCTGTTTGGATACAGTGTTTTGGAGATGAGGTGTTTTTTCTTACAAGTATTTTGCATCCTCTAACCCACACATGTTCAAAGCCACACATGCTCATATATACTCATGCGTACACTTACATCCTCGGGCTTGATGCAGGTGGTGTAATTGGACCAGGGCCGGCCGGTCTGCGGGTGCTGCCACCACGTGCCGTTCGCCGTGCACTCCTTGTGCGCCAGCACTGCAAAAAGAGCGCGTGTACACTCATTGAACCGAGCGAGTAGCTGACGTGACTAGTAAGTAAGAGAGATGTGACGCACGTTCAGGACTGAAGCCGGGCACGAAGGCGGGGCAGACGCGGTAGGCGGTGGAGTTGGCTGGCGTGTGCGGCCAGCACAGCCACGAGTCGAACGTGCCCTCGCAGAACACGCCTGCAAGCAGAACGAGCGGTCAGTGTCGCCGGGTGGCGCCGGGTGGCGCACGGTGGCGCACAGTGGCGGGTACTAGCCTTCTTGCGGCGCGGTGCCGTTGTTCTCCTGCAGGCAGGCGGCGGCGTCGCGCGCGATGCGCTCGGGGTCATCCATGTCGCCGCTCACGCCACGCTCACGCCGGGCTCACGGCGCGCTCGCACTGGACGTCGCCCATTACTGTAATCATCGGAACAATAATGACAAAGTCAACATTATAGAATCAGCTATATACTGTGCGGAATCATCTCTCCGTACACACATGATAATATGCTCTATGATCTATGTACATACAATAAGAATATACGAGCACTGATATTAATACAATTAGCAAAATTCGTAATTTTATACTATGTTTAAATTAAATTCATAACTTCCTGTGTTTATACATAGTTTTGGCCACATATGTTTAGTACAACTAGTTTGAATTCTTATGTCATCACTTGTTTTTGAGAATGTGTCTTAAGGTGGAAGCGCAAGGGTAGCCCGCAACATTTAAATTTTCTTACGATTATTGCAATTTGCAAGTCAGTGTCAGGTTGTATGTTGATGAACATATGAATCGCGCCAGTAACACGTATGGAGTTACAGAATTATAATAATTTAAATTATCAATACAATCCTCCAAGTTCATTTAACCCCATTGAGTGACTTTTTCTTGAAATAGTTATTGAATGGTTATTAATAAATGATAAAGGTCTCGAGTTCGAACCCAAGGCACGCACCACTGAATTTTCGGATTCTTGTGCGTATTATATAATTATCAGTTGCTCCTGTGAAGGGAAACATCGTGAGGAAACCTGCATGCCCGAGAGATATTTACTTGTCGGCATGTAAAGCCAAGCCAGAGGCCTATGGGCGGACTAAAAACTCTGACACCAGATTAGGCACTAACCACACGATAAAGAAGAATAAATGTTTACCAAATTTCATTCAAATCAGTTTTTCCGTTATTAAGTAACAAACATCCAAACATCCAAACTTTCACGTATATAATATTACCGCGCGCCTGCTTCGCACTGGCGCCGCATATCGGGTCCAAAACTTTTAAATTCAAATTCATTTATTGTTTGTCACAGGTGAAATATAAGTTCTTACGATTATTACATAAAGACTCGCTGTAACGTACCTATAAGGTGTACAATATTTAGTGCGGGTTCAATATTTATATAACATTAAAAAAGTAATATAATGAATAGCAGGCTTTAGTTATCAGGAATTCCTTCAGTTTTTTTTTTTAAACTGTGTAATGTTACACTGCTTTTTACATAATTTGGAAGTTTATTATAAATTGTTACACCAATCCCAAATATACTCGTTTTAAACTGAACTTTCCTACTCTTAATTCCGCTTAATACATTTTGGTACCGTGCACTTCTCAATGTGTCATAATTATTTAGATCGCGTTTTATCATTACTGCTGCTTCATAAATGTATAGGGAAGGTGAAGTCAAAATGTGTAATCTTGTAAACTCTGCTCTACATGAGTCGGTCTGTTTAAACCCACATATGCTTCTCACACACTTTTTTTGGGCCGTAAAGGCATGTTCTCTGTTCGTCGAATTACCCCAGAAAAGAGTACCATATTTTATTGTAGAACCCACGTATGCGTGGTAGGCGCACAGTAATGCTCTCTCGTCAACAACTTTTCTTAGCATATACAGCGTGTAACAGAAAGGGTATAATCGTATGGAATACTGTGGTACGGACCATCAAACTGAACAACTTTCTCTATGGGACCACCATCGATACGTAAAAAATTATCAGCTGTCCCATACATTTGGGTCGAGTAGGTATTGAAATTATGTATAGGACAGTTGGTTATTTTTTTTACGATTTCGATGGTGGTCCCATAGAGAAAGTTGTTCAGTTTGATGGTCCGTACCACAGTATTCCATATGATTATACCCTTTTTGTTACACGCTGTATAAAGGGCGTATGAAAATTGGTTTAATTTTTTATACACATGATCAACCTGCATTTTCCAATTTTGATCAGAGTCAATATGAATACCGAGGAACTTAGTGTTGCAAACTTCTTTTAATTGTTTGCTTTTATAATGTATATGTAGTAGTTTAGTATTAGAACATTTAGAACCAAACGGCTTCGTACGTGACGATGAGAAGAGACCAGACGGCATGACGTTTGTGCCTTGGAGGGTGGGTAGGCCTTTGGTGTGGGACGCAACCTGTGACACCCTTGCGCCATCTCACGTTGCAAGCACGGCGGGCTGTGCAGGCGCTGCTGCTGCGGCTGCTGAAATCCTCAAGCGGCGCAAATACTGTAACCTTATCGGTAACTACAGTTTTGAGCAGTTTGGGGTCGAAACGCTCGGGTCATGGGACTCGAGTACGGGACTCCTTTTTAAGGAAATATCTAGTTGACTGGTCGACACTTTGCGTGACCAGAGGGCTGGCTCTTTCTTTGGTCAAAGAATTAGCATTGCCATTCAACGTGGCAATGCTGCCAGTCTTCTGGGCACGTTTCCGGATGACATCGATGGGAGGAGTACTTTGACGCCTAAGTTTCGTCGTTGTGTATATGTAGGAACTTAGCTTTAGTCTTCTTTTTAGCATTATTTTAGATATACACAATATAATAAAGACATCAGTATTTTTTTATTTGGTATTTGTATTTGTGAAAGTCATTTAGTTTGTTTTTTCAATATTTATTTTAAGATTATTAACTCTTAACCATTTTATATATCTTCAAGTGATTTCTCATTGTTAGTTTCATATTTATCGTTATCTTGGTTCGTAAAAAATGCTGTACTATCTGCAAATATTTTATTGATATATTATATATATTTTAAATAATACAATTTCCTGTTAAATAATTTTCAGTAGATCGTTTGTAGATGATAAGCAAAAGAGGTTCAAGAAGCTGCAACCAATCATACATATTCAAACTTCGGTGAAATAGGTTGAATAGTTTCCGAAATAAGCGTGTACGAACACAGTAACACGTTAATACGGTGTGTGTGATAATTAAATAAATATATTAAGAAATAGGATCGCATAATATGGCTTCCAAAACACGTGTTTGCAACAACAAAAGATGACAACCAATACAGTAGCGACTGAAAAGTTGTTGGTTGTCGTGGTATGGGCATGTGATGCGGACGAATGAGGAAAGTTTTGAGTAAGTATGAATGTGGGTGGGTATAAAAGTAGAGGAAGACCAAATAAACCATTGATGGAATGTATCAAGTATATGTGAAGTTTCATTAAAAGATACTAAGTGTATGTAGTAGTGCTCGTGAAAATACAATAGCGAAGATTTATTTGTGTTTTACTTTACAAATATGCTAATTAATTAAACACAACCTATCACCTGGCCGTCGTGCCCGACAAACGCCGAGCCGGAGCTGCGGTGCCGGTGGCGCGCGGCTCGTGACGTCATGCTTACAGACATTCATGTTCGTAGCGGCACTCCCACGCGCACCTGATAGATGCTATCTAGTTTTAGACTATGATTAAAATGGATACAATTAAATGGAATGGATTCATTTTATATTCATGTCATCACGTAAAACTAGACTTTGAAATAAAACCGTTTTACACTTTTTATTGCATCACACATTACGCAATTTTCTAGAAAATCAACTCATTAAATAGGCACAATGGAAATTTTAATGAATGGAACAACACGCACTTAGGATTCAAAAGCGAGCGACGCGAGCTCGGGACTTGGGTACTTGTTAGGTTACTTTAAAGCCTGCAAACAGAAATAGGAATATATTCGACAATTCAAAAATGCCTGTAACTGGCCTACTTGAAATAAATGCTTTGATTTTGATTGATTTTGATTAAGGAGGCCCGCCTAGTGGGGCTACGTCGAAGTAGTACTTACTACAAAAACACGCCGTCACAAAATTGCAGTGTTACATGGCCGGGGCCATGAAATCAATCGGCAGCGCCATTTGTCATCATAGGCATTTCGCACTTTGACATAATAACTATAGATATTTTGAACCTTTAGGTAAGTCAGCCGTCAGGTATGTTAAACTTTTAGTTTTAGATATTTTAATACGTACCCTCATGATCACTTTGTGACTGGTGTAGAGGATAAGAATGATATTTAGGTTAAACGTGATTTTGCCAAAAGAATCAAAATATATAAATGATTAAATATCGTGTGAAACATTTGTAAAGCGAAGCGTTTGCCAAATTAATGCTTGTAAAGTGAGTGTTTCTAAAATGAAACATCTGCAGAATAAGTAAGCGTAAGATTTTTTGTGAAATAAATAGTATATGAAACGTTGGTTGTAAATTAAACATTTGTCAATGGAGTTTTGGTGAAACATTCGTGAACCGAAACTCTCCTACACTACTTTCGACCATTATCTAAGGCAAATGGCACGCTACCGGTAGGCCGAGTAACAACGCATCAAAGCGGGTGCTGCACGACGGCGACGGCGGACCGTAGTCCTAAGTGTTATGTTGTCAGCGAACCGTGCATCGCCGAACTAACTGTTGTAGAACCGAGCTGGCACGGAGGGTGCTACTGTGGACTGTGTGTTCACTAATTGTTACAGTGCAGGACAGGGCCCGCGCGGCCACCACTCAGTGGCCGCGGTGTGGTCGTGGCGTGGACGAGGCACGAAAGGGGCGCGGAGGGGGCGCACAGGAGCCATTAACTTAAAGCGGGTCGCTTATTAAATCTGCCTCTTTTCATGGAGGCTCGTAAATATAAAACATTTAATTAGTCAGCTGGCGTACGTTGCTGCGCTTTAGTCCAGACCGCTGCCACTGTGTGAGCTAATGTTAAAACACATTTAAGCTAGAACGTGGCAAGTTGTATAAATATTTATTAAGGTTCCCGTATATTCCCGTTTAATGTCATAAAAGTGAAATAATCCTTGTTAGTTGGCGTCTGGCAATCCAGGAGCCACCAGCCAGCACCGCGCCCGGAGCGCGCATGGAGCTCAGCGCACGGAACAGCACCGCGACGGAGACACATTAGCGCGAGCGACCGGCGACCGCCGAAGATATGATCGTTATTGTAATTTATCCAACAGAACTTCTTTATCGAAATATCAAACCTAACCCAGTCATCGATAGCAAGGGTTGGCGGGAAGGGTCAGTCGCCAACTCGCCACATTCACTGAGGCACATCTACCACGACATTACTCAAAAGTAACCAACACTACATCAATTCAAATGACCTATAAAAGTCAGAATATCACAACGTTTTAATGGCGCCCCAACACACAATGCAACCAATCCAGGCAGTTCGGTTCAATAACATTTTTTTAAATAATAAACATTATTTATTTATTGAGTGTGCGAGCGAACAGCTCACACAGTGCAGTGCGGAGTGAGCCTTCGGAGAGCGTGTCCGTGAGTGCTACGGCGCTACGGTGCTACGCGGCTACTCGCTACGACGCTACGAGGCTACGAGTATCGGTGCTACTATAAAGGACACACGACCATGTGAAGTTATAGTGATTGTTGGGTGCTTCCTAACTGCTTGCTAACATAAGTAATGTCAATGCAAATGTAAAATGTCAAATTTAAACTTAAATGTAGAAAATGTGTGTGTGAATGCTCAACGGGATGAATCTAAATAAAAATGCAAGTTGTTCGACACAAACCACGTCTAATTGAACACTAAAAAATGTAATATACTTAAAATGTATAGAACAATGCAATACAATGTGTCAATGCGCTGCCAAATGTAGGTCGCGTCCAAAGTACAAATACGCGAGCCTACTGGCTAACTTATTGTAATAAATATATTTTAAAACCCATGTACGAGTACGTGCACCGTACAGTGATCTTCACATAATAATATGTTGTACAAGTGGTGGTACTAAGTGGGTACCTACTTGTTTGTTTATTATATGTTCAATTAGTAATAGTTTCTAATCAGATTGAATAATTTATGTTAATTGTTAAGGCTGTAATATAAAATCAAGACAGTATTAAGATGTATGTTATCGAACCGACGCGCGACGGACAAATATTATGAATACTTAACTATTACAGTTACAGGGTTTTTCTTCCAAAAACTAGTCGCGGACAGCACCTGTTGCCGCGCGGGGCGAGAGGCGGGTAGACCCCGCAGGGGCGGGGCGGGGGGGGGGAGGGGCGAGGGGCGAGGAACATCCCCGTCTCTGTGGAAGAGCTCGGCTGATTATTTAATTTACGCTAGGGTCGGGGTGGGGGGTATAACATATCCGGATGAGAGAGTTGTGTGTACGATCTTACAATGTAGCGTCAGGAATGTTGTTAGGGTAGTTTTAATCATATTGATATGGAAAATGAATACAAAATGAATCGTAAGAAGTCATGACTTTATATCTGAAAAAATACATAGCGGGCTATGTGCTGATCTACCGTAGCGGCGGTGCTACGACGTAATGCTACGGGCGTAGTCGGCGTAGCGTTGCTACGGGGTGCTACGGCGTGCTACGCGCCGACCTCTGTCAGTGCCCGCGCGCGTTGCAGTTTGTCGGCGCCGCTACAAACTACAAGCGAGTGTGTATGATACTGAGTTATGGACCTTAAACACAACGGCACTGTTCGCCGGTACAGCGGACAGACTTTCCCACGACAGTACGTGGGATTTTAGGATTCTGTAAGTACTTCAAAAGGGAAAAAACGGCATCCTAACAGAAATGGCGTAGATATGAGATAGCGTACACGGAAGTATGTGAACCTCCCCCTTATTTCAAAAAATTTATTGTAAACAAGGTCGAAACAGTCGGCGCCGTGCGGCGAGCCATATACTGATCGAGTATGAGCAGAGAGCAGGTATTCTTTCTCATTCATATTTATCGTGTAATTTGGTGCTGATGTGTTTTCTTGGCACTTGGATGTGTGTTGAGTGTAAAGCTAATCTTTCAGACCCTCGTAATTTGAGGTAGTTGTCTATACTTGCAAGAAAGTACCGTAACATCATCATCATGCATGTCTATTTGTATTCATCGTAAAGCGAGGTGTGTATGTGTGTGTGCTTGTGCTCCAGGCTGGCGCCTACTGCCCCAACAGGTCGCGCAGCCAGCTCAGCGCAGCTCAGGTGAGAGGTGTGCGGCGTGCGTTCACTTGGTAGGGGGCGAGCCGCGCGGTGCGCGGTGTGGGCCGCGGCTCTAGTGAAGTGCTCGCCTCAACGCCAAATCACAATAACATCTCCCGGCGATAAAACCGCAATCAATACACGTACAGACAGGCATACGTTATGTAGTGAAGATTTGATTAAACCCGGCGAGAGGTGCGGCGCGACCGGCGCGGTGAGGGCGCCGGAATGTAAGCACGCGCGGGCGCTGGCGCTGGCGTCGCGCTACACTGAACGCCGCGCGGTGGACTGAACATCTAGAACCATAACAACTGAATTGAACAATATTTCATGATCGAAGGAAGTTCCTGCTCCCTCAGAATAACAAACAAATCCAGGTTTGTAATTATACTTTCACAACCACTGAGACGCACGGTGCTATCAGATGTTAGCAATCGGAATGCTCAAAATGAACTAAAGTTACGAACCTCTAATTAAGTGATCCTGCACTAATTGCAAAATGAACCTAATTATTTTTGTGTGTATCCTTTTTATTAATAAATTCATTAGATACATAAGTATTTAGGCGTATGAGGTGATTACCTCACTGAACTCGTCAGCTAATGATGATAATGACGAGGACTTGGCCATAGAGATTACATTCATAATGATCGTGTCATTTCAATTTAGTAAAACGAACTTTTGTGATTTCTTAAACAGTTTTGGCTTGTAATGTAAATAGAATATTTTAACCTAGACTTAGCATACTCATATGTAAAGCATTTAAGCATTAAAATGAATCATAAACAAAAAAAAAGATTTTCAAATAATGAGGATTTAAAAAAAAATTGCGCAAATTGTGCGGCAATACGAAGTATGTCAAAAAAATAGAAATAAATAGTACTATAACCGTGTGTCAGGATTGAATGGCTAAACTTATAATTCCAGTGATATCCTCATTTTTCGATTTATGCTTCGTTCGGCCCACTGAGTTTCGTCCCACATCAAAAATTCCTGGATCGTCCCAAACAATATGCTTCCTTCGTCCCAATATTTAATTTCAATTATTTTATTCCCACTTCGTCCTATTTTATATTCCTTCTACGGCCCATATTTTTTGTGTATGCCAAACTTACTTTTTTGTACAATCAGCACCATCTATATCCGTCTATTCCCAGCCGTCACCGGCTTTGTCACCACTAGCGGCAAATGGGAATACCGATTAATTATAGCTCAAATTACGAACCCCAAAAAGTACTAGCCTGACATGAGTGGGTGAGAGGTGGTGTGTATTTTAAACTGGCTACTAATAATCACACTAATAGTAGAAAGGCGAAAGTTTGTATGTGTGTTTGTGTGTATGTTGTTACTCCTTCACGCTCAAATGGCTTAGCGGACTTAAATTAAATTTGATATCAAGATAGCCTATATCCTGGATTAACATATAGGCTACTTTTGATCCCGGAAAAATGTAGTAGGTAGGAAAAGTGCATTGGAAAGGTGCATTGCAACACATGCCGCCGGGCACAGCTTACGTTTACCAGCTTTTAGCATCAAATTATCAAGAAGATGAAAAAATGTTCTTGAAAATTTCATGTCATTCTATTTTCCAGGTTTCAGTTCATGTACAGACTGGAGCACATGAAGCTGCCTGAAATTGTAAAATTTTCCCAATCAACCTGGAACTTAATGACGATAAAGTTGAAAATCTATTTAAGGAATTTGACAGATTGTAGTAGCTTGATGAGCTGTCTAGACGTGTGCTTACTTTTTCACCGCGGGTGACACCGCGGGCGCAGCTAGTTAATTATATAAATACCATCGGACACCAGCCCGCTATACAATACAATACAAATAAAATCTTAGACTCATGCTAGCCTAGTAATGAATTATTTAAACACCATCTTGGACTCATGTTAGCCTAGTACTTTTAAGTTTCACAGCAGAAGAGGACGAAGCGTTTATAGCCTGCAAAAGAGGTCTCTGCCAAGCAACAATGCTTGCTTGCCTGCATGCATGCAACAAACACTTAGCCTAACAACGCTCAACCGACACACATAGCGGTCAAACTTATAACACACCTCTTTTTGCATTGGGGGTTAAAACATCCCGATTGTAGCCATTTAGGGATATATGGCACAAACAAAAAGTACTAGGCTGGCATGAGTTCAAGGTGGTATGTATTTTAAGAATAGGTCTGCTATCTATCTGTCAGCAAGTAATTAATACTATTTTTTAATTTTGGACGTGGAGTTGCGGACACCAGCCCGCTATACAATACAATACCATCTTGGACTCATGCTAGCCTATTAGTTTTCTTGAGGTTACTGGTCATAACTTAAGAGAACGTGTCGTGAACAGAATACAATCCTAAATGTATGACAGCCTAGCACTTCACGCTAGCTCCCGTGATGCACATTTTTGTTTTTGATGACTGTACCTTTTAAGTTCTTGTAATTTGGGACGAAGCAAAACTTCAATAGTGATTTGGGACGAACTAAGAACTTTTTGGAATGTGGGACAAAACTTTAGGACGAACGAAGAATAAATCCATTTTTCATGTGTGTGAGTGCCATACAATTTTTTGTTAAAAAAATGATAACTCCTTCATTTGTACACGCAAAAGTGTCATACGAAATTTTCTAGTCAGCAGAATCCATTTCTAGGTAAAAAAGTACCCTTGAAAATTCAGGTCTATATGTCTATGAAAGGCGATTTTCAGCCCACCGTGCGCCGTGCTCACTGTCCTCACATCACATGTCTGCGACACATCTGTTGAGTTCGTCCCTGCGCGATGTATTCCACCATCTTATCTACACTTGGTGCGGAGCGGTTAATGTGTGGTGGTCGTACGAGGTGCTCCCCGAGTGGCGATACTAACATGAGTCGGACACTGCCGGCGCCGTTCGTCACCGAGCAGCTGCTGCCTGGCCTGCTCATTCATCTAGTTTACCAGTACAAAAGAAGAATTAACTCATTACAGCGGGTAATAATTAATTAGTTTTGTTGTTCACAGCGTCGTGAACAATGTACGCCAGGGAGCCGCGTGACGGGTGACGGTGCTGTCCGTTGTGTAGCGGGTGACATAAAGCGCGCGCGTGACATCGATCGTGTTGTTATACTGCACCACGACGCGGACGACGAGACCCAGAAGGCTCCATGCGCACCAATCGCACGACAGTAATGACGTCGTGATCCAAGACAAGCGTCTGTCGCACGCGTCTTACTAAACAGATCGGCACTCAGAGACAGCTTCCATCGCTACACGAGAGCAACGGAAGCTGCTACATTAGAGCAATTCATTCGCATTAGTTACTCAGCACAACTCTGTACATCACTACACGTAAAAGTAGTAGCTGCTCACTCACGCACGCACACACGGTGTAAGGTCACGGAGCATGTCAGCTGCAGTGGTGACGCAACGAGTGGTGAACAGAGTGCGGTGGTGTGGCATCCGGCGGAATTACGACGCTCACTCTAATCGGTGGTGGACATTATTAGGAAGGCCGCTAAATTAGCATAACCGAGGGAGGAGGAGTCAGTTCGCGGTGAGGTGTTCCAGTGAGGCGAGCTCGAGGTGGAATGCGGAAAGTGGCTCACCTTGTCAGCACAGGAGGTTGCATACTGTGTACTTACTGACTCGCAGAACTCTACAAGCCCTTATCTACAAACGTAGAGCGGTATAGACCACAGTACTGCTCTGGTTCACTCAGTAACGCTACGGTCAACTTTCTCATAATATAATACCAACAAATAAATAACACACTATTATCTCGATTTGATTAATTTTACAATTCGATGCTATAGGTACATACTTTGAGTCAATGACACGGACACGCCGACACGCCTGTACAGTCGGGCGGTACAGATAAAACACGTCATAAAGGTGGTTGCCGAACGTTCGGCGGGCTCGGTTGGTGTCGCTCTCTACTCGCTTTGCTTCGTCCTGTCGCGAGCAGTACAAACCCACGCGCGTGCCCGACTGACTCATTTATAAACGTCGAGCGCACGACTGTGTCCGCTCCGCCGGACCGCCGGACAGACAACTCAATCGCCTCGGCAGTCGGCTCCCAAACGGACCATTAATCACGTGTTGTGGAACATTAAGCTAACCAAGATAAGACACCGCGACTCCGACAACATCGACTCGGCCATTACCCGCTCCGCCGCACAAGGCTGCGGTCTGTCTGCATCAGCGGCGCCAGTGTTGCGCGCGTGTTGCGGCAGTGTTGCGCGCGTGTTGCCGGCGGCAGGCGTCAAACACGTTGCATAACATAACCTCACGCCTGTAGTCCCCGAAGGGTTAGGCAGAGCTCTAACTAATAGTTCACCTAATAGTTCATTTCGCCAGTTTGAGCCTATTGCCATCAACCGGGCACAAATTCAGGCTTCGTGGCTACTGCTGTGAAATTCCTGATGGAAAAGCCCAATAACACTTTGTCCGACTCAGGAATCGAACCGCTCGCGCTCTAATGTAAACAACAACTAATGGTGGCACTTCCCACATAATAATATTTAATCCGCGCTTGCTTGTTTATCCTCAATTTTGTCACGAATCATATCACTTTAATGGTTGGTCATGTTTATTAACCGACTTTCTTCAAAAGGATGAGGTTCTCAATTCGGCTGGATTTTTACAAATGTTTGTTACCTAATAACTCCGTCATTTATGAACCGATTTGAAAAAATATTTATTTATGTGAAAGAATATAATTACTTCCCGCGTGATTGATTCCATAGAAATTTCATCAAAATCTGTTCAGTAATTTGGTTTTTTCCTTGAATAAACATTATTTCTTCTGGGGCTATGTAGATGACATGATGGTTCCATAACAGCTACTTACAATGTAAAAAATTGTTTCGCGACAAGAATTTGTATGGTATACTACGAGTACAACTAAAACGGAGTAACGAGGCTTTTAAGATCATTACATATTTTTCAATACACTTTCTCGAAAACTGGTTCTTATCGCACTACGATTAGGTTCAACATGCAATGTATTTCACACGCGTGTTTTTTTAAATATTTTTTCGCACACGTGCGGAAATAAAAATTTCCACAGATAAGTTCAACGACTATAGCTATAATCGGCGGTGATGGTTTTTTTTAAATCTCGCCAAGGAGATATGCGTCTTTAAGGCGTAAATATTTTTTGAGTATTTAAATTGTTTATAAATAGAATATCATAGATAAACATGATTATTTATAACAAATATTTACTTAAATGAACAAATTAATATTTACTTGTGTTCTAAATTCAAAAATATTTGAATTCTTTCTTTCATAATCTATTGTTTTTTTTTTTCTCCTGACAAAAATAATTTCCGTTCTACTATCTTATTTCTTCGAAAGTGTATTGAAAAACGTCGTTTGATACGCGTGGGGATTTGTTACTGCAGTTCTCGGCTCCATAACACCCTCGCCTACAGCTCGGGTGTTAATTCCGCGCTCGAATGCAATAACAAAGTTTCCCCACTTATATCAAAATGTACTATAGTAGTTTTTCGGCATTAGTTTGAAGGCACAGTCGTGGTGTTGCCATTTAATTAAATTTCTTGGATCGATTTATAGAGCGGTAACACTGATTGGACTGTCAGATGACAGAAATTGAATTCGACGTTTCCGGCAGCTTATCACTTTCCGACCGATCATTTTGGAAGTCAGCCATATTTTGCGATGCTGGTTAAAATCTAAATTTTATTCGTTTTTCCAATGGCATCCAGACCCAGGAATGGTGGTCTTCTATCCCTCTTTGAGGACTTATTTAGTCATACTTCAATTTTGATGGTAAGTTGGATTATTTACGATTTCTTTGAAATCTCCTCGTTGTATTCTTTTATGGAAGCTTGTTGCTAAAGCCTTTTTTTGGTTCACACATTGTTACAGGAGATTAGACGTCCAAACTTACGGGATCCAAACCCTATAATGGAAATATTTTGTTATACTTGAAAGAACGGTGAGTTTTACAAAATTTGCTTGCATCTAAAACGGCGTCGATCGTTATATTTTTGCCAATGTTGGGATTCCAACTAATAAAAATTATTGTTTGTTTCAGCCGCATGGCGTTTTTTTTTTATACTTTCTTTCTTTATATTTATATTGGATTGTCGCTCCTATCCAGATTAAACAACCATTTTAGTGGGTTTTCATCGCGACGGCCGCTGCAATGAGAGCCCGATGATCTGACCGCATGGCACGCCTCAAGCTTTTGAATCGACCGGTGACCTATTTAGATTTAAAATTTTCCACAAAATTTTGGTATGTAGTTTAAACCCTCAGACTTTTATATGACTAAAGTGCAGTGATGATAGGCTATCTTATTTATAAAATTAATTTAGAACTTAAAAACTAGTTGCCCAGACGCTACCTACGGGAAATAAAAATAGACCTATAAACTAAAATAGTAGATTTTTATTGAATCCCCCCACTTGAAGATTAAAAGTACCGGTTTCTGCAGGTGAGTTATCCATGGCATTTTCTTAAGTGTGCTCCTGGCGCCCGAGTTTTCTATTATTACCCAAATTTTGTTTTTTTTTGGAACACACAATACATAGTTATTTTTTTTTATATTACAAAGGGTAAAATAAAAACTTTCTGCGAAAAAAAAACGACTTCCAAGAATAATAAAAAAAGTCTAAAATAACTTTACTTTCGGGAGCCGGTGGTAAAAAGTCAATGAAACAAAGAAAGACACCGACTTCCGAAAGTAAAGTTATTTTAGACTATTTTAGTGTCTTTTGGAAGTCGGTTATTTTTCGCAGAAAGTTTTTTTAATGTATGTTAACAGGCTCGAAGCACATGTAGCTGCGCTGGGAATACATACCGGATTATTGCACTTAGTTCGTGTACAAAACCTGCTTTAATCTGCTATGAGATAGGTTTCAGCTACGATGATTTTGTGTTTCGTAAATAAATCCCTTGAAAAAGCTTAAAAAACGCAGCTTTGGTATTAAATAATCTTTCAGGGTGTCCTTACGCAATTGGTATAATATCAAATTGGTACGTCGTGTAATAACCGAAACGGGCTAATCATTAGTTTGTTCCGACAGCGCTCCCGCTAGTGTTCACCGTCCTGTGTCCGCGAACAGTCCGCACACATTCGCCGCACATGCATGCAGTGGTGATAGTAAGGTGACTTTGTTAAGACTTTAGTTGCAAGCTTCATACAAGACGCTCAGTGTCGGTCCTCGCGGTGCGCGGCGTCCCCACAATGTTGTCGTCGTGAGGGTCGCCTCACCACACTGCGCACCACTGAGATGCATGGCTCGTGAACTACTTCCAAGTGCCGCGAGTTCTATCATCACTCGGCTGCGGGGCGCGGTGTGCCGCGCGGGGTGCTCCTACTGACGAGCTGTAGTACAGCGTCATTTGATTTTCTACAAAGTGAAGCACAAAAATGTTTAATTCCATTAATTATTTGCAATCCGCAATTAGTTACTATTTACAACTATAACAATGAACTCATTCAGTTGCTGGAGGCGTGCATTAGTACTTTTCAAAATTGAAAACGATAAGACTGTCCGCTCTGTCTACGTTTTTACGTGAAAATCGCCATGTTCCATCTGAATACATTGAATTTATTGTTTTTGACATCCAGAAGAAATTATTACCGCAGTTCAATACTCGTTGGGCTCAGGCATCACATAACAAGGATTTTACTTAGTCATCAAAATTTTAATAAAAATATTGTAAAATGTGTCAAAATATATTTTGTTTTTAATTTATTTTGTGTTATTTAGTTGTCTTGATATTTAAAAAGAATAAAAATATCATATTGAAGTCAAACTGATGCATTGATATAAAGTTTTTACGGATTCCTAAAATCTTTCTTTTACTTTATCGTGTGGTCAGTGCCTAACCTGGTGTCAGAGATTTCAGGCCGCCCATGGGCCTCTGACTTGGCTTTACATGCCGACAAGAAATGTCTCTCAGGCATGCTGGTTTCCTCACGAAGAATTCTTTCACCGGAGCAAGTGATAATTGTACAATACGCACATGAATCCGAAAAGTCAGAGGTGCGTGTCTTGGGTTCGAACTCGAGACCTATGACTTGGCAGTCCGACGGTCACACCACTAGGCTTTCACTGCTACAACTATATGTATATGTATATATATCACTGCTTTAATATTCCTAAAATAAAGTGCGAGTAAAACCACGAGCTACCACTAGTTTGTATTAAAAGTATTATTGGTAAAATGCTTATACTATGTTCTATGTGTGCAAAATTTGAAGTCACTATGACTGAAAACAAAAAAGTTACAGATTTTTAATCAGCAAAGCACCTATATTTTCCATACGGCGCGGCGGCGGGTGCAGTACTCGGTATGCTGATCCGAATAATACGGAGAGTGGTGCTCTGCTGGGGCGCGAGCGGCCGCAGCCGAGCCGATTTTAAAATGACAGCATATCGAAGGGCCAGTAAATCTTTACAAATATATAAAAGTGTCTGTTTGTAATACCAAAATAACAGCTTTGTACCGAATGCATAAAAGTATAAGCGGTAATCAATCAAATCAAAATATTTTTATTTCACATAGGCTTAGATGGGCACGGTTCGGGTTGGTCGTTTCCTATGGAGAAGAACCGGCAAGAAACTCCCTGGTTACTCTTAACTTACTCGGTACTAAAAGACAAACAAAAACACAGACAAAAATTAAAAAAAAAGCGTTTTAGTTATACCTATAACTAAGACGCTTTTTTTTTTAATTTTTGTCTGTGTTTTGTTCCGGCTAATCTCAGAAATTGCTGGTTCGATTTTGACGGGACTTTTACTGGCAGATAGTTGATATCATAAGGAGTAACTAAAGCTTCTTTTATTCAAGAATAAGAATTAGGGTTCCGTGCAAAAAAATGAAAACCCTTGAAATTGGTAACAAAATTCAATTAAAAAAGGAAAGTAATAGTTTTTGGACGCGGGCTACAGCCAGTAAATAAATCACAACTAATAATAAAAACTCTAAACGCACAGTATTTAATTCAGTTGATCTATGGATCTCGCTTCCGTTCGCTCGTACACTGTAGCCCCCCCCCCCTCTCCACACCCCACTGTTACGGGGTACACGGTACGTACACCGGCCTGAAGGAGTTTCAAAAGAAACAAGTCAGCTAATGATCATGTTAACTTGTTGCCCAATATTTTACATTACAATTTCAATAGACGTGATTTCGAGTCGAGAGAAGCGAATACCTCGGAAGTTCCCGTCACTACAAGCACATGTGCGCGCACAGGCGTCACGTAATGTCGCGAACATGATGCACTGTGATCAGTGTCAGCTCAATGATTGCATACAGTAACAGACAATGAATATGAAACGCCTTTTAATTGACGCGAGGGTTTTAATAATGCTTATGTTCATAACAGTTGCTGCGAGTGTTGTGTTTCAGATGACGCGGACACTGATGTGTGTGGTGGTGATGTGTTCACCCTGCGGCCCTTTACTCATCATTTACCGATTTAAGGCATTTGTTTCCACACGGACACTTGCAATACAAAGATACAAAAGAGAGTGAGATCAATGTGTATGAGTGTTGAGTCGGCGAGTGGTGGTTCACTACGAGTGCGGCGGCGACCACACCACCTGAGGCTCAATGTATTTATATTCGGCTAAAAGGCTTTCATTTTATTTCCATCCGTTTCGGTAAAGATAACGTATTCGAGCGCAGGTTTCCCATTAACGCGTGTCGTCGAGAGCGCGCAATCGGAGCAGATCAGCGGGAGCGGAGCGGAGCGAGCAGAGAGCGAACGCTTTAGCAGTTGAGCGGAGCGAGATCACATTTGCATACGACTGACGTGGTGATCCTCGCTATCTGGACGAACTTGATTGCCTTGAGTTGGTTAATCAATAGAGCGCAAGAGTGTATAAAGTAGCGCTCGTCTAGCCTCGGCGTTCCTCGCGAGCTCTTTCTCGTGCCGGTTCTTTTACGAGAGTTCTCGGGAGCGACATAGAGAGGATTCTTTGCCGAGAGTGTACAATTGCGAGCGCAATTGTGATCGCAATTGTGATTGCGAATATATGGTATAATATGGCGACGCAAGGCTAACGTTAACTTTTAAAATATTTACTTTTAGTTCCAATCTAACTGTTAAAAATTACTGGATGAATATATATTAGTTTAGATTTGATTATTGTTGTTAGTTTCCTACTTTTCAATATAAAAAGCCGTGTTATGATTTGCGGTTACTATAACAGCAAACCATAACTGAAGGTTTATTTAAACTTAGGTTTAAAAACAAGTTATCTATTGCTAAATTCATTGATTGATTAATAAGCGGTATTCGTTGGTTTTAAAAGAATTTATGATTAAACGAACTTACCTGTACGTGAAGTTCGATCATAATTATACGATGGCTTCGTCCGAAGAGATTAGCATAAACACAATGTAGTAACACGTACGGTGTTGCCTTTGCGCACTGAAAGTCAAAAGCCCTTTACCTAAAACTAAAAAAAAAATACGTTTTATTTTAACATTTTTACGTGAGGGTAGACATACTCTTATTTCCTTTGCTCGATTGCATGTTCTATTGCTCATTTAGTTCAGAGCCTAGATTCTTATTGATATTTCAGGAAATGTCAGGGTATATTTCTTTTTGGGGAAAAAGTAAATATGGGAGGGTGGGTTGCTAATCTCTTCGGACGAAGCCATCGTATAATTATGATCGAACTTCACGTACAGGTAAGTTCGTTTAATCATAAATTATACTCAGCTTCGTCCTCGAGATAAGCATAAACACAATGTAGAATTTGAGAGCTACTGAAATATCAATGAAACACTTTTGTGTAACAAAGCAATCAATTTTAATCAGTGGGTTTCATTTAAAATCGTAATTAATGATGACTATTTATGTAAGGCGTATCGCCTTATATTCTTATATGACAGTAATTAATTAAATAAATAATTCTGCTTACAGTAGGATTTTTATAAACTCAGAAATTAATTACATAATTTAACTTAATTAATTCCAGTCCAGGGGTGGACGTGATAATATATAATTAACATGAACTTGAAAAAAAAAAAAGTACTTAATTGTTATTACAATTGTTTAATACTGATCTTGCAAATAAATCGTCTTCTGTAATAGGTACATTTCTATTGTAGAATTTCATAAAAACCTGAGACGAACCGCTCCATCCCGCGGTTTTTCTAACTGTATCTAAGTTAATTCCTAATTTGTGGGCTTTAGATGTGGCAGCATGTCGGGTGCTGTGAGCTGTAAAGATAGATATATCAATGCCACATTCTCCTAGTGCAGTCTTCACCCACCGACTCAATGTTTGTGCCGAAACTAATTTATGTGGTTTCCTCACGCCGATAAATAGGTTATTTACATTACCACGAAGTGAACTAGTCAAATCGAGATACGCTAACAGTGTTAGGACTGGACAGATTTCCGGTTTTTCACGGAAAAAGGGTAAAATAAGATTTGGTTGCACGGTGTTCCTATCTTTGATGTTTTTATAATATCAGGTATTTTAATAGTGATCTTATCTGCATGAATTTGAATGTTATTTATATTAATTTTTGCGAATGTTTGCATTCGGTGTGCAGTAACTAAAGATAATAAAGTGACTTATTTACGTGAAATTTTATCTAAACCCAAGCTATCGTTAGGATACCACGAAGACAAAATATTTAGAACTTTAGACGTATCCCAAGTTGTATTATACTTGGGTAAGGGTGGTCGAAGTCTGAAGACACCTTTAAAGAAACGTTTTACAGCTTCACTATCACTGACTTTTTCAATCAGTATTAAGGCTAAAGCCGATCGACAACTGTTTAAAGTCCCATATTGTGCACCTGAATCAAACAACGTTGTTAGAAATAGAATTGCATCATTGATCGATGCCCCAAAAATGTCGACATTTTTATATAAACAAAAATTATACCATTTCTTAAGGCAGGTGTCGTATTGTTTTATCGTTGCATCGGAGAGGGAAGCCAACATTATGCCAATTGCAGGTGATGGAAAATTTCTTCTCAACAACGAGGCCCGGACAAGAGACCGGCAGCCAGGGTAAACCGAGGGTGTGCATTGTTGTTGCTGGAAGGTGATAAAATTATTTGTTTATTTGGATCAAAATACAAAACAGATGATACAAGAAGCTTTTTGAACAGAGGGTACCATGGTTGGGTGGGCCATAAGGGAACCACTACAATACCAGTAGCTTTGTCTTTAACAATTTTTCGGAGTGTTTTTAGTACCATTGAAAAAGGAGGGAATGCGTAAAAGTAAATTTGTGACCATGATACGGTAAATGCATTTATGGCCATAGCGTCAGGATCTCTGAGAAGGAAAGTTTGTCTGAAAAGTTTGTAGTAATGAACTATCTGATATTCTCACTCATTTAATAAACATGTCATTTTCCAATGGAACCTTTCCGGATAAATTAAAACTGTCCATAATAAAGCCTTTATTCAAGAAGGGATGTAAATGTGACATCAATAATTACCGACCTATAACTTTAATACCCATCCTGTCTAAAATTTATGAAAAATGTATGTATAAAAGATTAATTAATTACTGCAATAAATTTCAAATTATAAGTGACAAGCAGTTTGGATTCCAAAAGAACAAATCCACATCGTTGGCTATTTTCTCTCTTATGCAAGCTATACTTTCAAATATTAATAATAATTATATGACTACTGGTCTTTTTTTTGATCTATCTAAAGCCTTCGATCTGGTGTCACACGATATATTGCTACATAAGTTAGAAGCTATTGGGATTAGAGGACCGGTACTCCAGTGGCTAGCGTCCTATTTAACTAATAGAAAACAACGTGTGACAATATATAAGAAGAATGCAAATAATGACATAATATCCTACTCATCCGAATATAAACATAATAAGCATGGCGTTCCACAAGGAAGCGTACTGGGCCCAATATTATTTCTCATTTACATAAACGACATCATAAAAATAACTAATCATAAATGCATATTATTTGCCGACGACATATCTATTATAGTGACATCCAACAAAAAACATAATACCGTTCTAGATCATGAGCTTGATATTAATAATACAATTGACAATTTACTGCATTGGCTTGACATTAACCATTTAAAGATAAATTTAGATAAATCAGTTTTCATTCAATTTAATCAATCAAATAATTATAAAAATGACATTAAACTCAATATTAACAAAATCAAAGAAGTAACGCATACAAGATTCTTAGGTGTAATAATAGATAAAGATATTAATTGGAAGGAACACATAGATAATGTCAGCACTAAAATCAATAAATTTGTATACGCACTTAAACAAGTCAAAAATGTAACTGATATAAAAACTGCTGTAATATCATACCAAGCCTATGTCGAATCGGTGCTACGTTATGGGCTTGTAATGTGGGGTAATAGCACCGACTTCCGAAGAGCATTCATCGCCCAAAAAAAGTGCATGAGATCAATTTGTGGACTTAAACCTGACGACTCATGTCAACCGATATTTAAGAAACTTGGTTTGTTACCATTACCGTCACTTTGCATTTACGAAATATGTATGTTTGTAATGAAAAACAAACAATTATTTAAGACTGCAAATGATGTGAATCCTCGGAACAGACGAGATCCCTATAAATTAGTGTTGAATGATTTACCTAGGCTAGCTAAATACAATAACAACTGCCTAGCAATGTGTGTGCGCATTTATAATAAAATACCGAGGCATTTTAAAATATTAAATACAAAATTATTTAAAACAAAATTTTATAAATGGTTACTTGAATATAGTTTTTATAGCTTAAAAGAATTTATAGATAAAAAAAATTGTTTGTCATTCATTGCTGATGCCTCATTGGTTACCTAAATACCTGTCTTTTAAATTTTGCATGCTTGGTCTTATCCTAGCTAAACATGTTTGTGCCATTTAAATTTGTACCTAACACCTTTGTATACCATGTTTTACGCAAATAAATATACTATTACTATTCCCTTTATTTAACTTTTATACAAATTATTTACATTTTTAAATATTTCTTTTAAAAAAAACAATATAAAAACATTTAAAAATATAAAAAATTGTTGCCCGCCGGTATCGGGAACAGGGTCCAAGCTACCGGTGGTCAGGGCTCCAGAGAGAGAAACCTCCTAACAATACGAGCCGTGTCCAGGAGTACTGCTTTCTGTATCAAGCCCTTGATCCAGCTGCCTAACGAGAGCCTCCTCAGGTATTCATCGAGGCTCTTAGCAATTAAGCCATGGGCTGATACGACTATCGGCACAATGATCGCTGAGTCCACATCCCACATGTCGACAACCTCGCGAGCCAAGTCAAGATATTTTATTTGCTTATCTTTCTCGGCTTTCACGAGGTTCTCATCATGCGGGACCGTTATGTCAACAATCATTGCGCGCCGCTCTGATCGATCCACCACCACTATATCAGGCTTATTGGCTAAAATAGTCCTGTCAGTGATGATGGATTGATCCCAGTACAATGTGATATTGCCATTTTCGAGAACTGGGTCGGGCACATACCTATAGTACGGCACTTCCGATTCCACAAGTCTGTATTTTAGAGCAAGTTGCTGATGGATAATCCTGGCTACAAGGTTGTGTCTATGCAAGTACTCTCCGTTAGCCAAACGAGAACACCCAGAGATAATGTGACGGATTGATTCACCTGGACGGTGGCATGCCCGACATATGTCAACCGTGCTGTCCTTCACAATAAATCTCCGGTAGTTATTCGTCATCATAACTTCATCCATAATTGCACAGACAAAACCTTCGGTTTCTCCGAAGAGGTCCCCGGAACGTAGCCAGGCTACGGACGCTGACAGGTCTACATCGGGCCCGTGCAGGGCCCGGAAAAAGCGTCCGTGAAGCTCCTTACTCTGCCATACCTCCCTGCGGTCGTTAGTGTCAAGCACTACAGGTTTGCGCCAGTTCTCTTTAGCCAAGGAGAGCGGGGTGAGGCCCTTGTCCACCGCGACCACATCTCGATGCATCCCCACGTCGGCTTCTAGGAAATATTCCCTGAGACTGCATATCTCGCGATTGTGGAGAGTCTTAGCGTTTAAAAAGCCTCGACCCCCACACTTCCGCGGGATATACAGTCTCATAACCGAAGAACGTGGGTGATGCATTCGATATGCCGTCAACAATGTACGGACCTTCCTATCCAGGGCGTCTAGTTCTGTTTGAGTCCATTTCAGTATGCCGAAAGAGTACATCAAAACCGGCATGACCCAACCGTTGAAGGCACGCACCTTATTTCCGCCTGCTAAAAGACTATTAAATACTTTTTTCAGGCGGCCAAAGAAGCGTTCCTTCAACGATTGCTTCATGTCAGCAACATTGATGCCCAGCGCTTCCGACATACCCAAATACTTATAGGTTTCGGTTGCTGAGAGGGATCTAAGATTTATGGAATCCGAGAGCTGGGTTCCCACAGATTCCACAATCTCCCCTCGTTTTACATGCATGACCGCACATTTGTCCACACCAAATTCCATCCTGATGGCGCTACTGAAAGTTTCAGTAACCTTCAGTAGCTCCATCAGTTGCAAATCGTTGGGGGCAAAGAGTTTCAGGTCATCCATGTAAAGGAGGTGAGATACAACTTGACCACCTCTCCTCAACCGATAGCCTAGACCTGAATCCTCCAGCAGCGTGCTAAGAGGATTCAAGGCTAAGCAGAACCAAAGTGGACTCAAACTGTCACCCTGAAATATACCTCGCTTTATCCTTATCGGCTCGCTATTCCTCTGGATTTGCCGACATCCTGGATAGCGAAGGACTGTCCTCCATTGTCCCATACACGACATCAGGAAGGTGCGCAGAGTTGCATCTACTTTATACAACTCTAGCACCCTCATGAGCCATGTATGTGGCACGGAGTCATAGGCCTTCTTGTCTATTACTATTACTATTACTATTACTATTACTATTACTGAACCAGGACATGTAATTGCAACATTTTTTGTTAACACGACTTGCAAAAATGTCTACTTCAGGAGAACCAAACGTGTTTGTTATCTTGTAAAAAACTGAGTCGCTCAATTCCCACTCAACATCTGGATGAATTCTACGTGATTCCGCGTCGGCTATTGTATTATCTGCCGAACGAATGTATGATGCATATACAATAATATTCCTAGATTGACACCATTCCCATAATTCTTTTGTTATGCGTGTTAAATGTGGATATTGTATGCCTCCCATCCGATTTATGTAGGATATGGCAGTAGTATTGTCAACACGAAGTAGTATTTGACAATTTTTCATTTTTTCTGCAAAAACTTTTAAACCGAAAAAGGCCGCAACGATCTCTAAATAATTAATATGTTGTGATCGTTCGTTAACTGTCCATGCCCCACTAGCTGTCTCTTTTCCACACGCCGCGCCCCACCCCGTAGTCGAAGCATCACTAAATATTTCTAGGCAGTATTCATCATATTTAATTTTACTAATAGGGTTATCTAATGCTTTATACCACCAATCAAAGTCTGACGATAAGTATGACGGTATGTTCATATAATTGTCGTAATTTAATGGGTCATTTTTTAGATTTAAAAATTTGCATCTTTCAAATTCCTTTGTGTATAGCCATCCGTATTCGACTGCAGGGCAAGCAGAACACAATAAACCCACTAAACTTGCAAAATCTCGTATTTTACAGCGTGACATATTTTGAAAGGTTTGCAATTTATTTTTAATTTTAATGGATTTTTCTATAGGTAAACTGATTTGAAATTTTTTAGTATTGATTATGTAACCGAGATATTTACACGATGTCGTAGGCAGTAAGTTGCATTTATCTTCATTTATAATAAATCCTAAGGCTGTCAATAGTTGCCGAGTTACCGCTATATTTTCTAAACAATCATCATAAGAATTGCCAATAAGCAACAAATCATCTAAATATATACTAGACACATAACCGCAGGATCTGAGCAGCCCGACAACCGGTTTCATTATCTTAGTAAATACAAAAGGTGCCGTGTTTAGGCCGAACGGTAACACATTAAATTCATACAAAACATTGTCGAATTCGAATCTAAGATATTTTTTATGATCATCATGAATTTTTATTAAAAAATATGCGTCTTTTAAATCTATTGTTCCCATAAAATTATTTTCCGACACAAGTTTAATTGCTGTGCGTAAATCTTCGAGCTTAAAATGTTGTGTTTCTATAAATTGATTAAGATTTTTTAAGTTGAGTATGAATCTATGTTTACCGTTGGACTTAGGTATCAAGAATATGTTTGATAGAAACTGCCCTTCACAAGGGTTGCAATGAGTGATAGCACCTGTGCATATCAATTCGTCAATACATTTTTTGAATTGTTGTTTTTCTGATGTTGTGTGGACTCTTTTACTAGGGATAGTATACTGTATTACACTAGCTGAAAAAGGTATTTTATATCCAGAAATCCATGAAAGAACAGTCGGATCCGAAGTTAGTTCTGACCAGGTGTCATAAAAAAGTGCCAGTCTACCAGCATAATTGCTTACCCCGGTAACATCTAGCGACGATTGCGGTAGCTGGCCCGTGCTGAGGGCGTTGTCTGCTGCCGACCTCGATATGACCCGCGCGAGGTGCTCGCGGGCGGATTTCTCTGTGCAGGCTCCCTCCTCCTCTGAGTCCCCGTTTGCCTGCGACTCGGGGGAGGAGCCCGCCAGTTTAAATTATTCCGTTGTTGGAACGTTGATTGAGATGGAGTCGGCGCTGTCTTTGTTCTGTTGATGGGTGGCCTTGCAATGGTTGATTTTAATTCTTCTCCAGTTTTTGTTATGGTTTTTGCCATTTTTAATGTTTCAGCTAAGTCTGATCCGAAAAGGTGTTTGTCGATTGTTGTTTTTTGTATTTGTTCCTTCATCTCTTTTTTTAAATTGTTTAAAATAAAGTTTCGGCGGAGTGTTGAGTCCGAGTGTTGATTGTCACAAAGAAGGCGTACAGTGTCCATCATCATTTGTATCAATTCCGAGTCTTTCTCCTCTCTGGCAATCATAAGAGTAATAACATTACTTAGGCATGAAATGGCACAACCTAACTGTTTTTGTTTCATCTCAATACCCTTATCTCTCTTTAAGACGACTTCTGATATGGCTGCCTTTATTTCTAAATTCAAGTTCGGTGAGTCAATTAGCTTGCAATTACTAGGAGGTAAGTATCTTTCAACTAATTCCTTGCGAAGTTCGCTAGACAGGCCCTTAGTAGCCACATGCTGTAGCCGAATAGCCAGGTCGGTCTGAATTTCTTTGCCGTAGATCTTCTTCACAGACGGATCCTCCCCAAATATTTCTAAAATTTTTGGGTCCAGCTCGATGCTCGGATGTGTGTCAGTTGTAATAAGGACTTCAGTCACCGAGGAAGGGACCTGTGGCTGTGAAGTGCTTGTGGAAGGAATTGGGTCTGCAGCGCTAGTTGAGGGAACTGGCTCTAAAGCACTGATCGAAGGGGTGGGATCTCCCGCGCTCATGGATGGCTCATCATGATATTCTGGTTCCAATTCCACTACTTCCTCAAAAGGTCCATCGTCGTAGTATCGACATCGGGGAGAGGGTGTATCCTCTGTAATGTGTAATTAATACAACAATAAGATAAGCGCTCGCAGGTTGGATAGTGTATCTATGGATATAGACACGTACCGCGTACGGCTTAGTATGTATGGTGAAGTGACAATCCCAAAGACTGCCCGCATCATCCGTATAGCTTCACGTATACTAATAAAGTAACAGTTCTCATAACTGATCGCAATTATTAGCCTTGCACGTGATATAAATTAAATGGCGTTTTCAGTTCAAACGTTTATAAATCCGAAGTGTTAACCCCAAAAATTAACCGCAACGACATTTTTGATAACGTTAAAACATTGATGAGAGAGAGAGAAAAAAATACACTTGACTAACCTCTAGAATCCGACGCCGATCTTGTCTCACGCTGAAGTTTCTTCTCCCATTCCTTTAACTTTTTTGTTATATATTCGTAATCGTGTTTTCTTTTCCTTTTCCCCATGACACTGTTTTAAACTTTAATAAAACTCACTTAACACAACTTATACACTGCTAATAATTATTTAAGAAATTGTGTGCGCTCCGGCAGAGCACTGAACTGTGAATGAGCAATAGAACATGCAATCGAGCAAAGGAAATAAGAGTATGTCTACCCTCACCTAAAAATGTTAAAATAAAACGTATTTTTTTTTTAGTTTTAGGTAAAGGGCTTTTGACTTTCAGTGCGCAAAGGCAACACCGTACGTGTTACTACATTGTGTTTATGCTAATCTCGAGGACGAAGCTGAGTATAATATCTGTTTAATTATTGTTTAACAAATAGTTTATTAAATTAATGTGTGTCAAGCGGAAAATATTGCGCGCGTTTAAAAATGTTTTGCGTAAATGTAAAGACAATGTGTGTTTAGACAATAGAGAATTATTGAAATGTTAAAATCGCATGCTAAAAATAGTAAAACTAATTAACAAATCATAGTTTGTAACTCCAATCAATGTTATCTGTAATTTGTAAAAAAAAGATGTTTAATGACTTCGCAACGACGACGCCACTTTTTGGGTATTGAAAAGGCGAGACGCTGCGAGGCCACATTTTTGAAAAGAATATCTTGTGAGTACGATTTCAATTTTAAAGCTGTTTCAATTGTTTTTTGCTAATAATAAGAACAAAACGTGAGTAGATAAACTGTGTGTATTCATTTTTGCAATGAGTGACCCTTGCGGTGGAGATGGTGACGTCAGCTCTGCTGACGCCACGATTTCTGAAAACCTGAATGGTCCAGGTTCTCCGTTATATATTATACTTATAATACATTAGCGAGCGTGCGCGGCTCATTACATGTAACTGTATGCACAGCGCGCGGCAGTGTTGTTTTCACCACAAACAATACATGCAGCGATCTGTATATTTAAATGAGCACCATTACATCCTAACATCTGTTTACACTAACACGAGTAGTAACACGAGCAGATCGCGTCGAAACAACGCTCACAGGACTCCTCTACTTGGTGATGTACCTGACGAACGGACCCATAAGAGTCGTCACATTACGTATACTCGAGTGAGGAGCCTGTCCGACGGTGACCACTGTGAGGCAACTAACGGTAACTGGAGGTCTTACCAAGGAGCGCAGGCACGTGCGAGCAGACCCGGGGAGCTGGTGGCCCGTGCTGCCCTAGCTGAACCCGTGTGTGTAGACTAGCTGCAACAAATAAACAAGCGCGGTGAGTGGACACCTCCACACTGTACACTCACTCCGAGCGGCCAGTTACTTTTTTTTTTTTTTTTTTTTTTTTTTTTTCTTTTTTGTATATTTGCAATCGGTCGTCAGACCATAAGCGAATTTGTTGCAGGTTACATGGCGTTGTGGTGGAGCAGCCAGTGCTGCGCCTCCCACTTATAGAAGGTGGCTCCTCTTCAGCCTTTTTACCACCGCTGTCGGGTTTAACAGTTCAGTCACTAGGGGGTTTGGGTGCATGGCTAGGCGTGCCTTGTGTTGACCTTTGTACCGCTCGATTTCAAAGTTTACGAGTGGCACCTGCAGGAAGTCGTGGATTTCGCTATTTCGAGCAAACCAAGGTGCATTAACTATGGCTCTTAGTATACCATTTTGAACCCTTTGCAGGCAGAGAATGTTTGTTTTGCTGGCTACGCCCCACAATTGGATTCCGTACGTCCATATTGGTTTAAGGACCGAGTTGTAAATGAGTAGCTTGTTGTCTACAGAGAGTACCGAGTTTCTTCCCATGAGCCAATACAGGTTGCGGAACTTATGGTTTATCTCCTCCCTTTATTGTTTAATGTGATGCTTCCATGTTAGGCGCCTATCTAAATGGAAGCCAAGATATTTAACACAATCTGTGTGTGGTAAGGTATCAGGTCCAAGTGTAACAGGAGGGGTATTTCCGTGCCTGAGCGTGAAGGTGATATGGTTAGACTTGGATGCACTGGCGCGTATCCGCCACTTACAGAGCCATTTATGTGTCTCGTCTAACTGATTTTGGAGCTTATTGCTGGCCATTTGTGGGTTGTCGTCCACTGATAAGTAGGCTATATCGTCAGCATATGTTGCGACTGTTATGTCGTCCAATGTGGGTAAATCTGATGTAAAGATGTTATACAACACAGGGCCAAGAACGGAACCCTGTGGTACTCCAGCTTCCACATCAAACAATCTTGATCGTGCTTCGCCTTGTTTCACTCGGAAGCAGCGATCGGATAAGTACGACCGGATGAGCAGGAACATTGAGTGTGGTAGTTTTTCCTTCACTTTTGCCAGTAATCCTTTGTGCCAGACACGGTCAAAAGCTTGTTGTACATCAAGAAATGCCGCTGAGCAGTACTTTCTGCGTTCAAAGGCCTGTCTTCCTGTTTGATAAACTCGGTGAACCTGTTCTATTGTTGAATGGGATTTCCGGAAGCCAAACTGATGAGGTGGAACAACATCATTGACGTCCATGCATGGTTTTAGCCGGTTAAGGAATATCCTCTCCCACAGTTTGGACAGTACAGGAGTTAAGCTTATCGGCCGATAAGACGACGCTTCATGTTCAGGTTTGCCCAATTTGTGAATCATGACAACTTCGGAGATTTTCCAAAGGTCAGGAAAGTGACATGTTCGAAAGATTGCGTTGAACAGACTAGCTAAGAAGGCAATGCATTTTCTGGGAAGATTTTTGAGTATTGAAGGTGTGATCAGGTCAAATCCCGGGGCTTTCCTCGAATTCAATTTTCTGATTTCCTTCGCAATTTCTTTAGGTGTTGTTGGTTTAATGGGCAGACACATCTGCAGATCTTGTTCTAATATTGCATCAATATCACGTTCATCTGCAACGCTCTCGTTGGGTTTGAATACAGAACTCAGATGCATTGCGAATACTTCGGCCTTTTCCAAGTCAGTTCTTGCCCAGGAATCTTGTGACCTAATTGGAGGATAAGACTGTTGAGGGTTATCTAGGTTTTTGGTTGCCTTCCAGAGCGAGTTTGCACCAACCCCCGTAGGTGACATCATCTGTAGGTTTGTTGCCACCGTTGAATTAATAGATTCCTGGACTATAGCTTTTAACTCCTTAGCTGCCTTGTTAAAGTAGAGTTTATCAAGCGGATGACGGGACTGATGCCAAATTCTTCTAAGTCTGCGTTTTTCTAGGATTTTTTGCATGATATCTGGTGGATGAGAGTGGTTGGTCGAACCTCTGGATCGAGAGGGTGTGTTGATCCAGGCAGCTATTTGAATGGCATTTGTGAGATATCGGCAGGCGTTGTCTACGTCGTTTCGATCCATTAAAGGTATAGTAGAAGTAAAGTTGTCAATGAGGTAAGTCTTGAAACTGTCCCAGTCAGTTCGGCTATTTGTCAGAGACTCGGTCATTTCTCGAGTGAGCTCACTGGTGCTAATAGTGAGGATCGCCGGTGTGTGGTCTGATGAACCGTCTAGGCTCGATTCAATTGTCGTGTGTAAACTGTCTATGCCCTTATTTACGAAGAAGTCTAGGAGATCCGGTAGTTTCTTTGGGTCGCTAGGCCAGTAGGTGGCTTCGCCGGTAGATATCGGTTTTAGATGATTTTCATCAACACAACGTTTCAGATCGCGTCCACGAGTGCTGTTACAGCGGGATCCCCAAAATGTATGTTTGGCATTCCAGTCACCACCTGCAATGAACCTGTGGCCAAGTGTCTTAAAGTAGGTTTTAAACATCTCTGAAGTTATTTTGTGTCTTGGTGGGCAGTAGACTGAGGAGAGAATAATAGGGCCTGCTCGGTCCTCCAATCTAACAGTAGTTGCCTGTAGATGCACTGTAGAATACGGTTCTATCTGTGAATGTCTCAGGTTTCCTCGAATGGCCAGCGCTGAGCCAGCGTGCGCACTACCGTCGGGATGGGGAGTATGGTAAATGTTGAAGCCCTTGATGCGGAACGAGCTTCGGGACGTGCTATGTGATTCTGAAATTAGTACCACGTCTAGTTTGTTTGTGTTTATTAAAGTCTCCAGTTCTTGGATATTGGGAGCCAGTCCATTGATGTTCCAGATTGCAATTCGTAGAGGAGTCATTTATGATGCCAGTTTTGTAATGACAGTAGTCAAAAGACCCATTAGGGTACTTATTTGTTGTAGGAGTAGGTCGATTTTTTCATTTTGTTTGATCAAGAGTTGTTCCATAACGGATATGTTTTGTTGAGGGTTGTCTATGTGACGAGGTGTAGCGGTGTTGTCTCGTGGACGATCTTTGATACGTCCAGCAGCTGCATCCGAGTAGCTTTGCTCTGATCGGCGATGGGTGTTACGTTGGGGTAGGGCGGAGTTTTCTGGGGTTGTGTCGATCCGTGGAATATCAGTAGGGAATTTGCCAGTTGGGAGACTTCTTGGTTTCATTTTTCTTGAGAGTATTTCTTTGTAAACTTGACAGCCTTTGTAATTAGCAGGGTGGTCGCAGGAGCAGAGGGCACATTTGGCGGGTGTATTTCTGTCTTTTTTGAGGCACTCTGAGGTTTTGTGGCCTTCCCCACATTTGACACATCTGTATGGCCTCATGCAGTTGTTTTTGCAGTGGCCATATTGTTGGCATCTTTGACATTGTACTATAGTCTTTGTTTTGCGAGGGTCTTCGATTTTAATGCGTTGGTGATGGATATACTGGATATTTTTAACCAATTTATTATTTGGGCTGGGTTCCAAATTTACAAAAAATGTAGAGGTAGGAATTTTCTCTACTCCATAGCGGTGGTTGATGATTTCTCCCCTGACCTTGTTACCAGATTTTTCCAACTCCTTTTTGATAGCATCGTGAGGAGTAGTATGATGGAGGTCTTTTATTACTATTCTGTAGCATTTCGTATCTTTACGAGAGAAGGTGTGTCCGATTAGTCCTTTTTGTCGTATCAGATCAATGACTTGCTTGTAAACATCGACTGTGCTAACCATCACGCGTAATAGGTTTTTATTTATTATTTTATACCGAAATTCTTCCGGACGGTCCAGGTTCTCCGTTATATATTATACTTATAATACATTAGCGAGCGTGCGCGGCTCATTACATGTAACTGTATGCACAGCGCGCGGCAGTGTTGTTTTCACCACAAACAATACATGCAGCGATCTGTATATTTAAATGAGCACCATTACATCCTAACATCTGTTTACACTAACACGAGTAGTAACACGAGCAGATCGCGTCGAAACAACGCTCACAGGACTCCTCTACTTGGTGATGTACCTGACGAACGGACCCATAAGAGTCGTCACATTACGTATACTCGAGTGAGGAGCCTGTCCGACGGTGACCACTGTGAGGCAACTAACGGTAACTGGAGGTCTTACCAAGGAGCGCAGGCACGTGCGAGCAGACCCGGGGAGCTGGTGGCCCGTGCTGCCCTAGCTGAACCCGTGTGTGTAGACTAGCTGCAACAAATAAACAAGCGCGGTGAGTGGACACCTCCACACTGTACACTCACTCCGAGCGGCCAGTTACTTAATCCTTATTTCATGCAAACGTTTCAGTTTGAACGAATAAACACTTTGTGTACATAAACTACAGGGATGTTTTTATTATTACAATGACAATACAACTGCTGAGGAACGCTGGACGCAGCGCAGGTAGTTATACTTCCAGGTGTCTATATACTTCCAGGTCCAGGCGGTTTAGGCGCAGAAGGCCTAATTCTCGAAATGGCAACTGAGGCGCAAAAGAACTAGTTCTCAAAATGGCAAATTCTCTAAAAGCCTAATTCTCGGAATGGCCGATTCTCTAAAAGCCTAATTCTCTGAATGGCCAATTCTCTGAATGGCCAATTCTCTAAAAGCCTAATTCTCGGAATGGCCGATTCTCTAAAAGCCTAATTCTCTGAATGGCCAATTCTCTAAAAGCCTAATTCTCTGATTGGCTGATTCTCTAAAAGCCTAATTCTCTGAATGGCCAATTCTCTAAAAGCCTAATTCTCTGAATGGCCAATTCTCTAAAAGCCTAATTCTCTGAATGGCCAATTCTCTAAAAGCCTAATTCTCTGAATGGCCAATTCTCTAAAAGCCTAATTCTCTGATTGGCCGATTCTCTAAAAGCCTAATTCTCTGAATGGCCAATTCTCTAAAAGCCTAATTCTCTGAATGGCCAATTCTCTAAAAGCCTAATTCTCTGATTGGCCGATTCTCTAAAAGCCTAATTCTCTGAATGGCCAATTCTCTAAAAGCCTAATTCTCTGAATGGCCAATTCTCTAAAAGCCTAATTCTCTGAATGGCCAATTCTCTAAAAGCCTAATTCTCTGATTGGCCGATTCTCTAAAAGCCTAATTCTCTGAATGGCCAATTCTCTAAAAGCCTAATTCTCTGAATGGCCAATTCTCTAAAAGCCTAATTTTCAGAATGGCTAATTCTCTACTGAGATAACTATTTAGTTACTTGTGACTAAACTGTGTGTGCGTGTGTGTGTTTAGTTAGTTGTGTCTTTTTTAATGCTCTCAATTTTAAACATGAGTATTCTCGTTTTCCACCAATAACAGACCGCGACCCAACTTATTCCAAGCAAGAAACCACTTTTAACAATTTTTATTACTTTATCTGAAGACCCGCGTGCCATAGGATAATTTTCGACCAAAACGCGAGCGAAGCCGCGGGCGACAGCTATAGTATGGGTAATATATTTTCACAATATGCATTCAGTAAAAAGCTGTTATTTTGATATTACAAACAGACACTTCAATTATGTATTTGTATAGATTCCATATGTTTACAAGACTGTTTCTGAAGAGACTGTACCGCCGCAACGAATATTCACGTGCGGACGTCTCCCGCCTGCTGCGATATAACGCGACAATACCGAATAATCGCAGTTCAGAGACGTACTACGAGTAACACGCGGCTTCTGCCACGTAGATCGGGTGGCTCGCAGCTTGCTGGGCTGGCTCCGGCCGTGCTTGGTATTAGATACTCGCAAGTATCCACAATCAGTAAGTAGAATTACCTATAGGATTGTGCTCCCGTTTATATTATAACAAAATGAAAATAAAGGATGTTAAACATTATAATAACATCTCACCCGTGCGCGGCCGTCGGGCTCGGGGAGCTGGAGGTCAGAGTTGTTTAAACATTATTTTCCACGAACTTGTAGTGTAAGCCGCCGGTGGCGTGATTCACACGCTCACACGCAGGAACAGCCATGTGTAGTGTAGGTACATCGGTCTGCACATCTGCGGCTGATCACCACGCATGCTGGATGCGCGCACGCACTATACAAGACATGTGTACCTACTTACCTAGTTTAAATTACATAACAACAGCTGTGTCGCAACCATTCATGTAGGTTCACTGCGGAATATTTGGAAACAGCTCTGAACTGAAAGTTTTCTACGTGAAAACTAAATCTATGATTCATAGTATAAGTGTATCCTTTCGTATCAGATATTGTATGTATGTATTTACTGACGTACTGAGTCGAGTCTACACTCTCAGCCAGTTGGAACGCTTGGAGTGGCCGTTGTTATGCCAAACTGCTGATTTATTTCAACTACGCATTGTTTCGCTGAAAAATTCACATCGTTTATTACTGCAGGCGGCGTAAACTCGTCGCGCAGATTACTGGGACGACTTGTAGTTGAGCCGTCACACGCCGTGCCGGTCGGCTGCACGTCGCGGAGACACGCACTACATCAATAACCCGCGGGTATTAGCGCCGGCGGCGTCTGGCAGACAAGCGTCCATACGGACGGCACTCCATCATGCAACCGCGTGGCACGCGACATACATCCGCGCGACGTATATTAGAGCCCAATACAGACTCATCGCGCCGGCGGCGGCCGCGCGCCTGCCTGGTGGTTCAATACAACTTGACGTAATTCTTCAATTAAAAAGGTAGTAGTAGAGTAGAAGTAGGTACTTGAAGAAATCCATCCACAATAGAAAGTGCGACTAATAAGGATGGTCGAGACTGTGGCGAATTAAACAACCAGCGACGGTGAATGTACTTGGTGCTCCAGCTAGCCGCGGACCGCACTACCGCAGCCTCTCGAGATAAAAGATGCAGAATATAATGAAAGGAAGCGTATACCTACATACTCACTTATTGACTCTCTATCTCTATTAGCACATAATGTAATATGTAGTACCTACCTGCTACCTAGACACATAAGCCTTCATGAACATCAAGGTACCAACTAGAATGCCAAGTTAAATGTGTTGTTGAATAGCCGTGGAATCGCCGTCGTTGGCTCGCGAAACATGAACGCTAAAATTAGTAGTAATTTAACTGTTACTCCAATGAAACATCCAACAGTAATTATAATGAATGACAGACAGTAAGTTAGAACACAGAAAAGTTATAGGTACATACGTGTAGTGTTCTTTTACCTAAGCATTATAACGTGACTGATAGTTTTGAGTACTGCCCTATGCTCAACAATCCGTTGTCTGTACTTAATAGTGAACATGGATTAACTTTGTGTAGACGTAGGTAATTATAGTGTTGCTGTTAGTGATTATGTTGTCGCGAGTGCAACGCGTGTGCCTTGCGGACATGCAGTAGTGGAAGAACGAGTCTCTTCTCGACACAGCGTTGTTTGAAAAGTCGTCAAGTATCGGAACACATAGTTGTTGTGCTCGTTAGTGCAGGGATCCTGCATGGACGACGGAAGTGCGAGTCCCGTGACATCCTGATTAAAACAAGGTGAAGCGCCTGCTTGCGCGCCGCGCGGTCTCACAGGAGCCAAGCCCGCGAAATTCAAATTTTCTTACGTTTATGCAATTTGCAGGTCAGTGTCAGGTTGTATGTTTATAAAAAATGAGTTGCGCCAGTAACACGTATGGAGTTACAGAATTATACTCATTACAATCATTAATAAAACCCTATAGTTGATTTAACCCTATTTTGTAACTATTTCATGAAAAAGTCATTCAATGGCATTATATGAACTTGGAGGGTTGTATTGATGATTTTAATGATTATAGAAGGCAATATTCAAGGCAATCATCTTCTCTATACAACCTGCTGAATAAATAATTACGAATATATTCCATGAAGCTCCGGGACTGTAAAAAAGTTGTAACCGATTGGCTTAAAACTAAAACCTACGACGGCGTTGAGACCATTGTATCTACTTTTCAATAACCAAATTACATAACCAAGTTACATTTGGATTGTTGTGAGCAAGGTTAGTGAATGAAGACTTATCTAGCTTCTTTCGATCCCAAGACGTTGTCGCAGGGCAAACCGACAAACGACAACCTGCATCTGTCTGGACCTACACTTCGTCTAGAAGACGTGACTAATAAATAAACAGACAGGATACTAATTGGAAAGAGTGAACTAAGCTTTGCTCATTATCTCAAACACCACACAACCTTACTTTCACACTCACACCCAAACTCACTAACACACTCACTTATGATACACATACCACACGTACACGCGCGATCTGGCCCTGTTCTACATTACGCTCATTAATCTGCTGAGCGGTTTGTATAATTGTCTACATTTCAATTGCTTAAAAATGTCATAAGTGGAAGAGCGGAGTCTCCTAATACAAGCAATCCCTTGCTTAAAAGGTGATCTCCAATAATGTATCGAAATGCCTATTGTAATTGAAATAAAAGTTTTTTATTTTTTTATGATTATTTTGATACAACCTGACACTGGCCTAAAAATTGCACAAAACTTAAGAATATTAGCATTTGACAGGCTACCCTGACGCTTCCACCTTAAGTGCGCGCCGTTTGACGTCTGCACAACCAAATAAACAATATCAATTTAACTTCTCAAGCGGGAGTTTGTGTGGCCTCTTTCATCGTCCCCTTTTTAATCTGTCTTTAATTAGGTGAATCCCCCCCCACCCCACGTCTTGGCTCCCTCTCCCGGGCACACCATTACCGACGCTATTTAATATACAGTTCCGATATACCAGTTTGTCGTTTCTGTTGTATTAACCGCTCTTTGCAATCGTTTCAGGAGTTTCTATGTGGCAAAGGTTTGTGAATTTGGCAAATTGACAAGCTTTCATCGCGTAATTGAAAAAGTTAGTTCGACTGTATTGAGGTGTACCAAAAGGATGAAAACAACTGCCTCATATCTAAAGTAGTCAGATCTGTATTATGGACGGCTGCTTTCTAGCATTCCTAGAACTGCGCGAACAGAACCAACAAACCGCACGTAACACAAATTACATAATATTAAATGGTGGGTAGTGGTAGCTACAGATATACCCCACAAACACAACGCACAAAAATCACAGTTTTGCCTGCAAGACTTGAATAAAGTGTGAACGTTAAGTAAATGTATGAACGCGCTGTCACACTCGTTCGCAGCAGGGCAATTGCGTATCTCTGTTGACAGTTCATAGTGATCATCACTTGGCGAGTTTTGATATACAATGACCGTTCTTGTTTGTTTCAACTGACGCTACCCGTGCAGAACTGTCATTGTATATCAAAACTCGCCAAGTGATGATCACTATGAACTTCCAACAGAGATACGCAATAGTCCTACAGAGCGCGGCCGCCGCGCGCCACCCAGCTCCGGCGCCGCAGCACAACGCAATAGTGTTACCAGAACGAGGCACGACACGACGCATCACATCACTTGTTAAGCTTAGCAAGTAATACGTCATTGCTGTGGGCTGCTGCCTCGCAATTTCCGTGTGCCAACGTTCGCTGTGGGCTATGAGCCAAAATTGAAGCCGCGGCACTAAGTGAAGCTTCTGCGCGTCCAGGAGGCGTGCCTCCGCAAATAATTCTCGGCAGACGGCCGCGATACATCTCGCAGATGATCCGACTTATCTCACAGATATGATTTACCGGCCGAGAAGATACACACGCGCCACCGCCGGTGACGTTTGACGTCACACAAGCTGAGGTGCCGCCTTTGATCTGCGCAAAAGTGGGAGCGAGTTAATTTGTTAACGAGCGACCGGTAGTGAGGAATCGATGTAGTCATATTGTTGCAGATTAAGGTTAACATCTTAGAGGTAACATAAACAACAAAAGTCTTTCAAAAGTTTCAACCTTGGCAGTGGAAAAATGAAGACGTTGAAGATCAAATAAATAAACAGTTTCCATACTCAAACACAACCTTGCGCGCTAATTGAGAACGAACATAAAACCCGCTAGAGCTGGCCGTCGGCAAATATATGTCGCAGTCATCTGGTTGAATCTGCTATTTGATTGAATGACTAGCGCGTTCATTGAATGATAACCTTCAATTGAATGACTAAAAGGACAACTCATCAAGTCGTTGAATGTAACGTTCAACGTCTTGACTAAACGTCATTTAGCGAAGTCGTTGAATGGGATATAGCCGACTTCGTAATGTTTGGTTAGGGTGACCATAAGTTCGCAACATATAATAAAATAATAAGGTAACCTTACTTCAGATAGAAAAAACCGGCCAAGTGCGAGTCGTACTCACACGCACAGGTTCCGTAGCACCAAACAATATAATAAAAATATTTTGAAGGCATTCGTTCCTAAGTTGTATTGTTTTACATTCATCAACAAAACTAAATTTGTTTTTCATAGTATGTTAATGAAAAACAAAGTTGTTGTTGCAGTTAGATGAAAAAGTCCCATATCTCAAAAAATATATATCACATTTTTACTTTAGAAATTAGAGGAGGGGGGGGAGGGACACACACATTTTACCACTTTGGAAGTATTTATCTTTCAAACGATTGACTTTGAGAGAAAATGGTTTTAGAAACCTCAATTTCATTTGTAAGACCTATCTATAGACACCCCGCACGTATAGGTTTGATGAAAAAAATATTTTTTAGTTTCAGTTCCATATATGGGGAGCTTAATCTTATATTTTTTTATTTTTGTATAAAAACCTTATAGTGGTTCACAAAATAAATCTACTTATTAAGTTTCAACTGTGTAGTCCTAATAGTTTCGGAGTAAAGTGGCTGCGGACAGACAGACAGGCTTGGCGAATCTATGTTTAAGGGTTCCGTTTTTTGCCATTCGGCTACGGAACACAGGAGGACATGACATGACACACCTTATTATGATTTTATATTGTATTTTAAGTCTTAAGATAGGCAATACTGACTATTTCTACCAACTAATTCAAGGAATTCAAAGAATCAAAGACTAGGACAGCCATTTTGATATAGATAGAACTCGTCTAATATTTTAATTTTAAACCTCTAAATCTCCGGAAGTATACGACGAAAATTTTCGACAATTTATCATAGAATATTTTCGTTTTGTAATATTTTTCTCTGTCGATTGCCGTAAGTTTCATCATTGGCCGCCAAAATTTTAGGTCGTCCATAGGGACCCCACTTTGGACGACCTAAAATTTTGGCGACCTGTAGGGTGACCATAAAGATTAGGTATGTCTATCAGGTAGGATGCTCATGAGAATTTTGCGAGAATTAAAAAAATACTGATTTATAAACTGCTACGTTTAAAATAATAAAAGATTGTAGCATGATTTCCGAAGCTTTACTTAATCTCATATTTTTGCTTACTATAAAAAAGTAAAAAAAAGAAAAAAAAATATCATATTATTTCAAAAGTAATTTATTAAAATATGCGAGTGTCTGCGGGACTCCAAAAAGTTGTTAACTTAAGTCTTTGTCACCTAGTGAAATGAGGGTTTAGATAAAAAAAATACATATTTAAAATCACAGGATCAGTTTCATTTATTAAAGTATTAGTGAAAAAAAAACAACAAGTATAAAAACGATTTATTAACATATAAAATAAAAAATATCAATAAAAAAATATCTGTGGGAGCTGTTTGACGCCAAATTTGTTTTGGTGACTACTAGCACCGCAGTGGGAAAAAATGAATCACCATGACTGATTTTACGTCCGCTCTGTTCAAAGGGCTATGTTACAATCCGCTAACTAGTTGGATGTTGAGTGACGCTTGTTCAATCAACGTTCGGCCTAGTCATTTAATTGAATGTTGTCATTCAATTAACGCGCTTGTCATTCAATCAAGTAGCAGATTCAACCAGATGACTGCGACATATACCTCAAACAATATGAAATATCAGTGTGTAGCCACAATAAAAAGCTTTCATCTGTGAAATTATCCGCGAAGACCTACAGCGATACGGAGCCGCGACCGTAGGAAGGTCTTACGGTCCAGCCACACTTACCGTGCGTCATGGTTGACGCACCGTTGTTTGACGCAAGTGACTGAAGCAACATACGTACTATACTATACTTGATAGCTAACAGAAGTAACAGCTGAACAACACCGGCTCGACGTCGATGCGTCGCATTTGTCAAATTACGAGAGATGAATGGTCCTCGCGACACGTGTCGCAGGCGAGCGATACGTTGTATTTGCGATAACATCAGTCGGGAGGATATTAAATTATGTAGATGTGGGGTATCGGGGCGGCAAATAAAAAGTCAAGACGCTTCGCTTGCAAATTGTATGAATCAAATAAGATGAGTTGTGAGGTAACACGTAACACGCGCGTCTTTCTGAAGGGATCACTTTATTTGCGTGCGGATAGATTGCGGACCTTTTCAGAAAGGACAGGTCCGTTTGTACGATTGCGTTGGGAACTTGTTACACGAGGTGTGATGTGAGGCGCGTCGCGTAACGTGGCGTAACGTTGTACTATATTAGACAGAAGGTTTGATTGTAAGGAGATGGTGGGATGCCCCTCGGGGAGGTTGCCAGGCTGCATCATTGTGGCCGCGAGGTAATGCTGGGTGGAGGATAAAGAGGTGCATTATCGCGACGCCTGTATATTAAATGTGAAGCCGACGACGCGGCACTGAGAGCCGAAACTAAGATGCCACATTGAGTGCTTTGCATGTAAATGTGCTCGCTCCTTTTTAAACTACTTAGGTATATATAAAAGAGTAAAGAAGAGTTAAAGTTGAATCAAATAGCCTGCTTCCTAAGTTAACTCGATAAAGGAAAGCTTTACGCACATCATTGTAGGATCTGCGTAACAAAACGATTGATTTGAACATTAGTGTGCTGCAGCGCCGTGATTGCAATAATGATTTCATTGTAAAAACAAAGTTGACTATAGTACACACGACAACATAATGTGCATTTGGGTCATTTCCAACTTTCAGTATAAACAGACAGCGTTGTGGTGACATGGCGCTGTACTTAATGAATGCACACATAAGCGGCTAACGAAGGATGCTGTGTGACGACCGAATTATGATGTTTGTTCACAAAGTTGAGGCCACAACGTTTGTGTTCGTTGTCATCCGGAAAGGTTCCGTTTGTGTTCCCGTAAACAGCGCCCTGTATGTGTGTCTGCACCACCACTACATCACGGAGACCACCACTACCTATGCCCAATTACAGTCAAATTAAATACAACTACTTTGAGCTCCTTATTTTTATTTACTGCAATATGACTGCTAGCACAGTATAAATATGGACCGTATGGAAACTAGGCCTAGTTGGTAAAATTATTACCTGCGCTCAGCACTAAGGTTGACACTTTTAATGTTTTTGAAATTGACATTTATACAGCGTGTAACAGAAAGGGTATAATCATATGGAATACTGTGGTACGGACCATCAAACTGAACAACTTTCTCTATGGGACCACCATCGAAATCGTAAAAAAATAATCAGCTGTCCTATACATAATTTCAATACCTACTCGACCCAAATGTATGGGACAGCTGATTATTTTTTTACGATTTCGATGGTGGTCCCATAGAGAAAGTTGTTCAGTGTGATGGTCCGTACCACAGTATTCCATATGATTATACCCTTTATAAGAAACATTTGTGTTCTGTAGTATAGTATCAAACAATCGAGTTGAAATAAGTAGTTTATAAATAAAATTAAAATATATATAATCTCATGGCGTCGGATATTAACAGCAAAAGACGATAGTTTATAACACGAAACAGTAGAACTATATTTCCTTCCTATGTTATTCCTATGTTTATTTTAACTACTTTGTTTTTAAATTGTTGATAGTTATAATCTTTTACTCTGGACGCTCTTAATTTGCACGTCTTTCTACATCGTTCTCACATATATGTATAATCTCAACATGAATGACGTAACCAAGATCTTGTAACAATATTTTGATTGAAAAGAGTGTCCATGGAGTTTCTTGCCCATTCTTCTCTATAGAGATCTACGCTACAGTATAAATATGGAACAGTACGGAAACTAGGCCTACTTGTTAAAATAATTACCTACGCTCCATTGCAGCATTAGGGTTGTCACTCATAATGTTTTTGAAATTGAAATTTATTTATGAAAATATTGTGTAGTGTATTGATCAAACAATCGAGTTGAAGTAGTTTATAACACGGAACAGTTTATTATTAACACACAATAACTTGTAGAAGTATATAAATTACACTTAAAAAACCATAACATTAAGAAAAATACTTTTATTCTCCATACTTACAAATTAGTAACTGAAAAATACTTTCGTCTGCTACTACATGTTCGAAATGCTTTATCATTATATTTTATAGTGTAATAATTTCTCATTCTAATAAAGAGTTTATTTAAATAAACAATTGGGAAACAAGGACAGAGTACTATAAAACCTATATTTTCTAATTCTTTGTAAATTAATGCAGCTATTTTGCAGTTAATGTGTTTTCTTTTAAGCAGTAACGAAAAATTGCATCCATTTTTTCGACATATTGAACAAAATCATCTGGTGGTACTTAGTATCTTTGCTGTATTAATAATAAGCCGCCATCTTGGATTGACATTTTGACAGCACTATCGGCTTCAATACCCTCGAAAACCACGAAAACGACACCCATGACGAAAAACTTGTCATTTTTTGCAGCCGCCATCTTGGATTTACATTTTGACAGCACTATCGGCTTCAACACCCTCGAAAACCATGAAAACGACACCCATGACGAAAAACTTGACATTTTTTGCAGCCGCCATCTTGGATTTACATTTTGACAGCACTATCGGCTTCAACACCCTCGAAAACCATGAAAACGACACCCATGACAAAAACTTGTCATTTTTGCAGCCGCCATCTTGGATTGATATTTTGACAGCACTATCGGCTTCAACACCCTCAAAAACCATGAAAACAATACCCATGATGATAAATTTGTAGCAGCCGCCATGTTGGATTTACAAATAAATTCACGAATTTATAATGATCGATCACATGGACTTTTAATTCGATAACGAATAAAACAATAAATCATTCTTACCGTTCTAAATCAGCAGAGTTTAAAAAACGAAAGCTCCCGTTTTGATAAAGCCGTGTATAAACACTCATAGGCTACGCAATATGAACGTGGCATTTAAAAAAAAAAACCGGAGAAAAACTTACTTCGCGACTACTCGTCTTGACGCTACAGTCACGACTGAGCGCACTCCGATGTCCGCTTCGGGGTCTCGTAGATGCGGGCGTTTGTGTGAGTGTGCCGATTCGACCGTTAGTACGTAGTTTCCGTACTGTTCCATATTTATATTGTGTCTACGCTTTGGAATGGGCAATTACAGTAGGTACTTTCACAAGTTATTATGCCTTGTGTCTGTGACTGTAGCTTCGCCTTTGTTTTTCTGACTTTCAAAAGTGCCTGCTAAGGTCTAATTGAAATAAATGCTTTGAGTTTGAGTTTATTCCTTTCCTTTCCTTGTCAATATGGCGTAGCCTTTTACATGGGCTCGCGTGAGCCTCGGAAAGACGAAAACGTTTCGTGCGCTCCTCGTCGGAGCAGGCGCGCGGGCAGGTGTGCTATTCTCTAAGGATACGGCCTTGTGTTAGTATTGTGGCCCCAGCGTTGAAACTACAGTTTGTCATTAAATGATTTTCAACTTTATGCTCTAGAGCATAAAGTTGAAAATCTATTGAAAACAAAATCGGGCTATGTGATTGGCCGGCGCGTCAGCAGTTGGTTTGAATTGATTTGATAGTTTTACGTACCTAATTGTAATTTTCGAATGTTCACATCAAAAATGCGTTAAAGACAAACTGTAGTTTCGTCGACGACACGAACCAACATTTTTTTAATTAACACATTCAGTGCCGGGAACCCACCTGGTGGGTTCACTCAAGTCGCACTTGGACCTCTTCCTAGATGCCGAGAACCCACGTGGTGGGTCCTATTTCAGGGATGAAAAACCATAGGCACGATTTGAAATATATTCTAAAAATAATTATTTTTCCATTTTAGGACACGAAAATGAGTTTAAAATCGAGGCTTTTTAGTGTTCGGCATCAAAATAGACAAAAACTAATACTTATTACTGTGAGATTTAGTCTGCCTGCCCGTTTATCTCTCACAGGCACGCACAGCTACATATTTCAGAAACTATTATCGCTACAGACTTGACATTTGGAATAAATAATGCTTAGCATTTTTCAATTAAATTGCCTATACTACGAACCCGCCATCCTCTTCGTGTTAGGTTTCTTTAAACCTCAAACATGCAAAATGTCGATGAAACAAGCAAAAGCAACGACTTCCGAAAGTAATTTTAACTTTTTTTGTGTTTTGTTTATAAATAGTTTTTTTTTGCAACATTTATATTTGTATATCGTGTTTATAAACCGTGAAGCTTAAACGAGCGAGCTCATCTCAGTGTGAACACGGTTGCGCGAAGTACGGCTAGGGCACTTCTATGATTTAAATCGATGTTGTATTTAAAATAACTGCACTACTTGTGGTCATTAACTTAGCAAAATGTCATCAAATCCGTTTTTTGTTTGGTTTATTGTGTTAAGATATCGATATCCATCACAACTGCAAAGTATCGCTAGCTAATTTAATTTAACCCAGTATTACAAGATTTACAAGTGACGGAATAGAATATGTAATTAATAGTTACTGGGTGGTTCAAACAAAACTAACTGTCAAAGAAATTACCTACAAATGCAAATGCAACGTTTGTAATCATTCAAAAGTTTTAAAATGTTATTTATTAAAATCTAAAAGAAACAATAATTGCGATTACGAAAATTAAATTTAAAAAAAATTGCATGAAAATCTCACAAAAGTTTGAACACCCCTGTCACGGGATCAGAGCGGGCGATTTTACTTTTTCATTTATTTTTTTATTTCTTTGTTATTGCACTTCCCCTACCCTACTAGGGCATGAAAATACCCCCACAGATAGCTAATATAGCGATAACACCCCCTGAAAACTCTATTTTACCACTTATTTTAGGCTTTTAAATCTTAATCCCAAACCTAATGCCGAGAGCCCTCCAGGTGGGTTCTCTTTTGCGCAAACGTAATGCCACGGACCCACCTGGAGGGTCCACTTGCAATATGTATGGTGGGATGGCACATGCGCACTATGAAACAGGGGTGGACTCGAATGTGTTAAGTACTTAATCAAAAACAGGTTATTTGTCCAAAAGTCCAAAATTTAAATAAGGAAATAAAAACTAAATTTTTAATTTTTTTTTTTTAATTAATGTAAAAAATAACAATTTATAGGTTTTGTGGAGTCCTACCGCTGAGGTGCAATGTGTGCCGGGAATTGTTATGTGTAAGAAAACCCCGACATGTGTGTTCACCAAGCAGCTTTATTGAACTAACTTTAATTACAGTAATGTGCATGCAATAAGGTATAAACGTAAGTACAGTGATCGCGGACGTCAGCATAAAATTGTCGAGTGAACTCGTACAGGTTTTCATACCATTTATTCATTTTGTACAGTTAGGTATTGGAACTAAACGTAAACAGAAATCAACCTCAATAATTAAGATAGTTACCAATCTTAAGACTCCGTCAGAATATTATTTCCATTGATGTTGAAAGTTGTCCCTGAATCGGTAAAGTTTTCATCAGAATTATTCTGGGAAACGAAAACATGAGGCGGAGGGTCCACCGCGTTCTTTACCTGAATTAATAACAATAGAAAACATATCTACTGGCTCTTTGAGAACGTCCTCCTTGTTGTCGAAGTCGGTTAAAAATAAAAAAATAATGAATATAGTAATCTTTTTATAATGTTTCGAATAAATCGATATTCTTTCAAATTGATAAAAATAAATAAATGAGGGAATACATATATCCACATTAATTAATTGCAAATTGTCAAAAAAGGGGATAAATTGAAAATGGGTGCTCAACCTGCCCTGTCCGTAGCTCCATTCCAAGAACGAGCCAAGTTGATGAGGAGCCAGAGGTGACTGGGGTAGACCTGAGAGTGGCGGTAGGCAGGCTTAAGGCCAAAACTGCCGCCCCAGGACCCGACGGCTTACCTGGCAAAGCCTGGGTCCTGGCCTTGCAGGCTCTCGGGCCCCGACTGGAGGGGCTCCTAAGCGCATGCTTGGAGAGAGGCCAGTTCCCGCTTCGTTGGAAGACGGGGAAGCTGGTCCTCATCCGGAAGCCGGGGCGCCCTGCGGACTCTCCGTCCGCATACCGGCCCATTGTGTTGCTCGACGAGGTGGGCAAACTCTTCGAAAGAGTTATTGCCAACCGCCTCGCCGGGCACCTGGCGGGGATTGGGCCGGATCTTGCGGAACACCAGTTCGGTTTCCGCAGGGGGCGCTCGACGGTGGACGCCATCATGCGCGTGAGACGACGGGGGATGCGGTGTCCCGGGGTGGGGTGGTCTTGGCGGTGTCTCTCGACATCGCCAACGCCTTCAACTCCATGCCCTGGAGCTGCATTAGGGAGGCACTCCGGTATCACCGGGTGCCGACCTACCTTCGTCGTGTGGTCGGGGACTACCTGACGGACAGGTACGTCATCTACCCTGGTTGCAGCGGAGAGTGGAACCGGCGAGAGATGTCGTGCGGTGTTCCACAGGGATCGGTTCTGGGGCCGCCCTTGTGGAACATCGGTTACGACTGGGTGCTGCGCGCCGACCTCCCTGACGGCGTCAGCGTAGTTTGCTACGCTGACGACACGCTGGTGCTGGCGCAAGGGAGGTCGCACGAGGCGGCGGCCGAGCTGATGACTCGCGGGGTTGCGATAGTCGCGGAGAGGATCCGGCAATTGGGTCTCGAGATGGGCCTCGGAATGCGCCACCGTCGGGATCCATGCTCACGGTGGGAGGGGTTCCCATCGGCGTCGAGCTGACGTTGAAGTACCTGGGTCTCGTCCTCGACAGCCGGTGGAACTTCGTGGAGCATTTCCGACGTTTGGCCCCCAAACTGGAACGGGCCGGGGCTGCCTTCAAGCGGCTCTTGCCCAACCTGGGGGGTCCAAACGCCTCCTGCCGGAGGCTCTACGCGGGGGTCGTGCGGTCCATGGCCCTTTACGGGGCCCCGGTGTGGGCGCGTTCTTTGAGGCGGCGAGCCGCCCACTATCTGAACGCGCCCCAAAGGGTGGTAGCCGTAAGGCTAATCCCGGGGTACCGCACGATCTCCGGCGAGGCGGTGAGCCTCCTTGCCGGATTGCCGCCATGGGATCTGGAGGCGATAGTCCTCGCGCGCCTGCACGAGTGGCGCGTGGAGGCACTACGCCGGGGGGAAACTCCGCTGCCGCGGCAAATTGTCGCTCAGCGGACAGACTTCCGGCGTGATCTCATGGCGACATGGAGAGAGCGACTGTCGCAACCCCGTGCAGGGCACGCCATTATAATGGCGGTAAGTCCCCTCTTTGAGGAGTGGCTGGAGAGGCGCCACGGCGCCCTCACCTTCCGCCTGACGCAGGTCCTCACCGGACATGGTTGTTTCGGGAGGTTCCTGCACCTAATCGGGCGGGAGGAAACGCCCGGGTGTCACCACTGCGAGGATCGACCGGAGGACACGGTGGAGCACACTGTGCAGGTCTGCTCCGCTTGGGCGGAGCAACGCCGTGTCCTCGTAGCGGCGATCGGCGGCGGCGACCTCTCGCGTCCGGCCCTGGTTCAATCCATGGTCCGGAGCGAGACGGAATGGGACGCCGTCACCTCCTTCTGCGAAGCAGTCATGCTAGCGAAGGAGGTGGCGGGACGTGAGAGGGAGAGAACCTCACGTCCCAGCCGCCGCGGGAGACGCACCGGGCGTCGGGGGCCACGTGGTGGCTCCCGGCCACCGTAGACGCGGGCCTGTGGACGGTGAGCTATGGGCTAGCTCGCCGTCCGTCCGTCTTATGACGACAGGCCGTGTCGACGGCGCGTTCGTGTTCCACGCGCGCCTCAAAGAGAGTCAGCAAACAGGAAGGGGTCCGTAAGGGCCGACGCCTGCCAGGGTTGCGGGACTGTTCGAAAGAGATACCGCGGCCCTGGAACATAAAGGGCAAAGGAAGGAACATGGATGGGTTTTAGTCAGTAGAAGTCTGACACTCCCTCCTGCTCAGCCCAGAGCGGGAGGGGTTATTTGATGATTTCCCATCGGTAAAAAAAAAAAAAAAAAAAAAAGTTGATGAGGAGGGTTTCACTAAAGTGGAAAGGAAGAAGAAGAAGCCCTGTTCTCGTAACCTATGCGGTGCCGCACCGAGTGGACCCAACATGCTGCTGCGCCCTGCTGTGCCCATGACGCAGCTGTACGTTTCACGTCTGCACCACTCCACGACGATTGAGGAAGTCGTGCAGTACGTGAAAGTGAAGACCAACTGGATTCTGAGGGTCGAAAGGTTGGAATCGCGCCACAACATCAACTTCAAGTCATTTGTGGCACGAGTTCCAACCCACCATCTACGGACCTGTTTGAAAGAGGACTTTTGGCCGAAAGGTGTCGTATATCGACGTTTCCGAGGACGCTTACGCGACACCACGCTGCGAAACACGACGCTAACAACGTGTGTTTAGTTATAGTTTTTAAATGTACCTAAAATGTAATATTGTGTATTTTATCTATGGGCCTTAGATGCCTGATAATAAAATGATTATTATTTCCTTTATTTAACTTTTCTACAAATTATTTACATTTTTAAATATTTCTTATAAAAAAACAATATAAAAACATTTAAAAATATAAACATTGGTGCCCATCGGTATCGGGAACAGGGTCCAAGCTACTGGTGGTCAGGGCTCCAGAGAAAGAAACCTCCTAACAATACGAGCCGTGTCCAGGAGTACTGCTTTCTGAATCAAGCCCTTGATCCTGCTGCCTAACGAGAGCCTCCCCAGGTATTCATCGAGGCTCTTAGAATAAATTAAATGATTATTATTATTATAAAATACTGGTATTCAGCTGCATACGGTAAGACTGGAAGCCGACCACAAAATAGTTGGTAAAATGATGCAGATGATGAACAATACATGTCATGGTAATGGGCTTATCCCCAATAAATGGAAATCTGGATATTGTACACATCTGCGTACCCCCTCAGAGCATAAGGGCGTGATGTTACGTCATGATGTTGTATAAACAATAAACATCCAAGCGATTGCAGCAATCACGACAGATTTTCCGTCTATTTTTGAAGAGTTCCATAGTATATCTCCGAAGATCATCATCAGATCTTCACCAAATTTAAATGGGACCACCTCAGAAGTATAATCTTTCAAATAAAAAAGGATTTTGAGAATCGGTCCACAAATGGGGGGGAAGTCAGGTAAAGTAGATACAAAAAAAAGACTTTTATACACACGAACATCCTCCTTTTTTGAAGTCGGTTAAAAATCGATCGTTTCTATGATTGTGTACGCAGCAGATTAACAATTAGCAATTTGATCGAGTTTACTTTGCGAAGGCCGCTATTAATGAAGACCGCAGTGATGATGTGGTCAGACGATCATCGTGAATATATTAGACAGGAATCTTAAATGTTTAAGACTAAGACGAATACTTGTAATTGGCTGTCAACTATTTTTTGTTCTGTTTTGTTTAGCTGTAGTAAAGTATAAAGAGTAAGGTTTGTATGTTTGTGACGAATAAACTGAAATACTACCTACTGGACCCATTTCAAAAATTCTTTCCCGGGTAACGAGGGCTGCGGGGACAGCGGGGAGTCAGCCGGCCCACCGAACGGGACGGCCGAGCGCGGGCCCCCGCACCACACCAGTCAGGTGTTGCACGCCTCCACGCACGGCTGCGGTAAGGTACGCGAACTTAGCATCTAGTCATTTTTCTTATTTACTAGTTCAACCGACCGTTGTAGTTAATTCCATTTCTTATATTATACTTGTATACAGTCCACTACACGTTTCATTGGCTCCACCACGGCCTGCATGTCGTCGTGATCAAGAATGCTATATTATCTCTGAGTAACATAGGCTATATTTATTACTAGAAAAATAGGGGGGGGGGGATTTAGGGGAAAATAAATGTCCACCCGTGCGAAGCTGGGACGGGCCGCTAGTAACTAAATAAATGTCCACCCGTGCGAAGCTGGGACGGGCCGCTAGTAACTAAATAAATAAGTACCGAATTCGAACTACTTTTGTTCTTGAATAGTTATCGTCGTTCCTCTTGTGAAGCGGTTTGCCGAACTGGTTATCGAAGGTTGTAGGTATTTGGTATGCTCACAATCCCTAAATATTTCCTTGTCCCGTAGCAAACAACATCTTGGGATTACTAGAATGTGTCAGAACGCATCCTGTGGCATCGCCAGTGGTCCTACTGCTCAGTGGTGACAGCTCCCCGGCGGCGGGCGACACAAAGGCGCTCTCAATTGAATCAGTGCCGAGATATCCACACTGATTGGTACTCACCGCGACACGCTGATCGCGATGTCACTCACTGTTACTGTGTCGACACTCGACAGGCGGCCATTGTGTCAGCATGACTAACTGCTGAGTTTAGTACGAGGGCTCACATCACTGCCCAACAAGTTCGCAGCTTCATTGGCATACACGACACCAATTATAAACAACTCGCGCTGTTCCATGCCCGTACAATTACTTATTGATACGAATCATTTGCCGCTTCCTGAACGTTCGTATTAATGCATATTTTAATTGTCATGTCGCATTGTGTCATACATAAATAATCGAATTTGTGTTAGCTACTAAATGTTTCAACAGACACCGGGGAAATACGACTGAATATGAATCAGAATGTTTCGATCAAATCGAAGTTAAAACAACTTTTAATGTAAAGGAATTCGATCAAGTCGGATATCCGGATATTACCATGTATCTCGACGAATTTCAGTTTGTGCAGCTATGATTGTGTGTGAAAGAAGACTTCAAGCTGTTCCCGAGAACCATATTATTATGTCAGTAAATACGCGGATGTCCCCCGTCCCCCAGACGACGCAGCCTACCTGCTCACCGAGTGGGCAGCTCATCAAACGGTGACGTTAACATTATGACACGGACAAGGAGAGGGCACTGGCTCTTGTACCACAGGTCTGTACCACCTAGAAGAGGAGTCAGGGGCTTCCCAATTTTGGAACCACTTTCTTGTGTAATAAAGATTATTATTGATTGATTGACACGCACTCGACTGCGTCACCAGATCACTGCCATACATCACGACCTCGGCGCGGCGGCGGCGACTCACTTCACTAATAAATCTAGTAAAGTACTTACCTACACCGTGTAAGTGAGTCGGGATGGCCAGTTAGCGTGTCACCGTGTCACGCTCACTGTCTTCGGCCGCCAGATATTTATAGCCGATTTAGCCACAGATTGGATATACCTACACCGCGTCCCCCACACTCCGACGTTCACACAAGGAAGTTTGGAGTTCAGCTTATTTATGTTTAATAATATAACGGCGGTGGCCTACTGACACGATTGTGCACATCAGTGTTATGTGTTACGGGCGAGGGCAGTACGTTTAAAGCTTTTGTTTTTTACAGGTAGCCACCGTCACGCTTGATTTCCTCAGAAGGTTAATAAAATAATGTAGATAAGACATTTGTCATTCTGAGACTTGTGAAGTTGTGACACGATATCGTGTATCCGCAACACAAACACAAGGGCGACGCGGCGCGCGGCGACGCGACGGAGCAATCGAGGTCAACCAGCAGACCAACTGCGATGCGGTACAATACCTACGACACTACGATGGGGCTAAACAAACTGACATTATTCAGAGCAGAGCGCTGCTGTATATTATATGCCGGCTCTCGACATGAAAGGCGAGGAGATGCGATGATGTGACGCGCACAGTGACGCGGCACCAGTCGCCAAACAATGTTATGATCATAGAAAGGAGAAGTGGCAAGGGGGCGTGTCGGTGTCTCCACGACCGGCCCATGTTAAGCATGTGCAACGGCCGTCTCCGCGAACTAGTGTGCTTACGACCGCGATCGTGACATTTTATAAGAATGCCGTGTTGTTCAGTGGTTTCTTGTAAAAACCGAAGCATAAACCAAAACTTTGTAACTCATAGAATCACTTTCTACAAGTATTTTACTATATTTGTCTTAAAAACCATGAAAAACAACAAATCGTAAAATATTTTTAGCTCTTACTATGTTATTTTTGTGTTCAAATATCACAGCGACTGTACTATTTACTCCTAAACCACTACCAAAGTTTATCGCTAAGTGACTGGACAAGCAATGTAAAAATAACAAAACGATACTTTTTTAATCGGATGCATCGCGTAGTACGGTCGCTGCTTCTTGCGACGAGTAAGTGATGTGCTTGTGCTTGTTTCACTAACGTAGGCTATCGACAATGTCGATTGACGAATGAAATATGTTTTTCAATTTATCAACCGTTTTAACCCGGTTGGAAGATCGAAGTCGAATAATGTTTTTTATGTATTTCGATTATTTTACAGCGTAGTAGAGAAATGCGTAACCAAATTTCGTAAAGTAAGATAATTAAATTTCAGTTTAATAATCGGTGGAAAGTTTTTGGCTTTGAAATTTCATAATATATTATGCCTTATCCTCGTGTTATTTACATTAAAGAACATAAAAAGTAAGGACTTTTTATGTTCTTTTTTTGTATTTTACTACCATTAAAGCTAAGCCGATTACTACGGGCATTCTACCGTAGTAATCGGCATGGTTCAGATAATATAATAGTGACTTTTCCTTAAAATAAGTCAACATACTCGTGCTATTTATTTGTTATGCATGGGTTTGTTTTTATTTATTTACAATTTTGTACTTACTAGGGTTTTTATAACAAAAATCTATTACCCGCGGAGTAATTGCGTAACACACTAATAGTAGGGATTGATTTCCATATTTACTTTGTTGCTCAGACCAATTTTTCGAACACATGAAGATTCGATAACTTTCTGATTTAGTCAATCACTAGCGTATGTATTAAATTAAATTGCTTTTGCACAGAACAAAGATAGTGACCGATGTTTTTGTGTGAGTAAGTTGTACGGTGCATGGTAAATACACGCTGTGTTTGATGGGCCAAGGTTTATAACTGATTGTGTAGTACGTTCTGTTTTAAGCAATGCGAGTGTGTGCGCGACTGCGTATCTATTGCTTTTACTGAACTGCATGTGTAGTAGTTGCCGCGTAGTAGGGGCTAACAGAAGACAGACGATACCGATACATGTTCGTCTAATAATAAGATTCCATAATGAAGCAGAAATATACAGTTAGCAACAAGAAATTAAAAAAAAAATGCAAAACTGAATAGAATAATTAAAAAATGTTATCAATTTAGGAAACAACACAAACACTTTTCCAAATATATTCCACTGAGGAAAGAGTCATGTAATGTGTCAATGTAGTTGTCAGACGGTTGAGAACCATGATACTGTCCAGCCTGAGGTAACGGAAGACCCGTCCCAGGATTTGAATTTGTCTCAGGACTCTATACTCAACCAAGAAATAACAGAACTAACAGAAATAACAGAACAGAATAATAGAACTAGTATTACACAAGATTATTTGCACGTGGTACAGCCTGAGATTTATGATAGTCATGAATGTTCTTACTCAATAATGTTCTCAGACAGTATAGGAAGAGGTGTAGGTAAATTAGTAAGTAATAAACTGAGTTGTTCCAACCAAAATCACTGTATGCCAGGGTCAACATACAAACAGATAGTGGCATCAGTAATTAGAAATGTTTATAATGCTAATACTGCATTTAACAATATTTATAGGAAATAGTTTAAAAATTAAAAAACAAGACATAACAGAGTTAAGACATAACTGAGTTGTTAAAGTTGAATTGTCGTAAAATAATATTGTGTGCTTTCCCATACTTCGAAAAATTGTCAAACAGGAAAAACAATTATATTCACATGTAGAATAAGCATGTTCATTTCTTAGTAGGTCACTATAGTGACAGGCTTGTATTTCTTGATATCAACAGCTTTGTTGGTAAACTTAAGTCGACACGGGGTAAAGTGTATCTACCTATTAGTTGTAGACACAAAATAGCTAGGCTATTAGTTTATAATATTCACTCAGACATAAGTAGTATGTCTATGTTTAGTTATATTATTCAAACTGCGACTATTAGTAATAATACTAATAATTATTTTTACAATTACGGGGAGGATCCATGTGTAACTTTAGAAGATTCTCGAGTGGGGTCCACTAGTACTAGGATCTCATTGTCTTGTAATGGCATGGGAGTCTTGGGGATCACTCCGGATGCTCATTTAAACTAGTTAGTAAGACAACAGAAGATACCAGAAACATTAATGTTACACCGAACAACAACAATGTACCTTCTTGCTCTCAAATAGCTAAATGTAAAAAAGGGGCTAAGCAGAATTCCATGCAGTTATTTCATCAAAATATTCAAGGTTTCTCTTCAAAGCAACTAGAAATTGAATTGTTTTTAGAAAAAAAAAAGTTTGAAATTGTTTGTTTCACTGAACATTGGTTAAAAGAATATGAAATGCTTATTAATTACGCAAATTACAGTGTGGGCAGTTGTTTTAACCGGAAAGCTAAGATTCGTGGGGGTTCATTAATCTTAGTTAAAAATTGTATTAAATTTAAGACTCGTAATGACATTGTTGATCTATCGGTTGAACATAGTATTGAGCTGTCTTGTGTTGAGCTGGATAAGCATGTAATAGTGTGCGTTTACAGACCCCCAAATTATCAAAACTACTCTATATTTGAGTCAGTAATGGAAGATGCTTTAGCAAAACTTGCAACTGGTAATAAATCATTAGTTATCTGTGGTGACTTTAATGTTAATATTTTAGACAAAAATTCGAATAGCAGTAGATTCTTACATCTTTTGAAATCATTTAATTTGTCAAACGTGTTTTCGGAACCAACTCGAATTACTACAAATACTGCTACCTACATGTATTGATAATGTGTTTTGTTGCTGCGATTACTTAGATAAATCCATTGTAAATTACCTTCCTTCTGATCACAGCGGGCAAACCGTTGCTTTCGAGTCCTACACACCATTACAAAGAATCCAGATAAAATCTAGACTAATAACACCCAGTAATTTGAATAAATTTAAAAATAACTTAATTAGTAATTTAGGCATTCCGAGCCATATTATTGAAAATGTTAATCAATTTTATGAGGAATTCTTTTCGGTAGTTTACACAGAGTTCAACAATACATTAAAAATGAAAACCAAATCTATTTGCCCAAAGTTTATGTTCAGTGACTGGGCAACTAAGGGTATTAGGAAAAGTAGGGAACGATTGTTTGAGCTGTACGGCCTTAAGCCTTACATCAACTCAAATCTTATTCAAACTAATTTTGGTTGAAAGTTTTTTTTTATGTTCTATAATCCTATATTTTTTTCAGAATTTTTCTCCTCTTACTTTAGAAATTAGAGGGGGGAGGAGGGGTCACACATTTTACCACTTCAAAAAAAAAAAAACTTTGGAAGTGCTTATCTTTCAAACGATTGACTTTGAGAGAAAATGGTTTTAGAAACCTCAATGACATTTTTAAAGACCTATCTATAGACACCGTACCGCACCGCACGTATAGGTTTGAATAAAAAAAATATTTTTTTGTTTCAGTTCCATATATGGGGAGCTCCCCTTAATCTTATATTTTTTTAATTTTTTTTATAAAAACCTTATAGCTGTTCACAGAATACATCTACCTACTAAGCATCTACCTACTACTAACTGTGTAGTCCTAATAGTTTTGGAGTAAAGTGGCTGTGACATACACGGACAGACAGACAGTCAGACAGACTTGGCGAATCTATAAGGGTTTCTTTTTTTGCCATTCGGCTACGGAACCCTAAAAAGACACAAGTTAAAAAGATGTTAACTGTAACAAAATAGGGCTGCAGGCATATCATGATCTAATTAAAAACTATTCAAAAGCAAGACATTTCAGTTTAGGTTCCTAAACTGTATCGCTTCAAATCGTACCATGACATCCAATTCGCTCAGCGGCACTTGGATCGCTAAAAGTGAATGAAAGATCGCAATTTGTGGCTAAACCGCGTTTGAAACGTTTTTGGTGAAAAAGAGATAACGCTATTATGATCGAATAACTTTGTTTCGCTCACATTTTAGTGTCAGACACGCTCAGAAGCATGTAATGTTATAATTGTTTTTAACTCGGTATCATTACTTAAAGTAAAAAAGACAATCAACAGTTGTTTTTAAGATTCCACGTTAATGCGGCAACTATTGTTAAAATAATTCCTAATCAAAGTAGATATTTATATACCTTTTGCTGTTTATTATACGAAAGAAATATTTTTATTTCGACGTAATAAAACAAATTATGTTTAATGTTTCGAACGTACCAGAGTAAAAAAAGTTGTGTGGGTTGTCACGTCAGTGTCAGTTTGACTAGATGCTTAAGGTGGATGCGCAAAGGGTAGCTCGCGAAATTTAAATTTTCTCAAGTTTATTGCGATTTGCAGGTCAGTGTCAATTTGTATGCCGTTGAAAATATAAATCGCGCCAGTAACACGTATGGAGTTACAGAATTATAACCATTCAAGTCATCAATACAGCTCTCCAAGTTCTTAAAATCACATTCAATAGCTATTTCAAGAAAAAGTCACTCTTTGAGATTATATGAACTTGGAGGGTTGTATTGATGATTTGAATGATTATAATTCTGTAACTCCATACATGTAACTGGCGCGATTCATATTTTCATCAACATACAACCTGACACTGACCTGCAAATTGCAATAAACGTAAGAAAATTTAAATTTCGCGGGCTACCCTTGCGCATCCACCTTAAGTAGTCTGTGGAGTTGTAATTACGGTGGGAAAATTTAAAGTGAATGAAGTGTTTAATTCGTTAAAAACATTATTTCAAGGAATGTCGTAAGTATTAAACATTGTGTTATTTGTTTATGTACTGTCAATCTCCTATTTTATAGTCACTACGCGTGTACGCCTTAGAATAAGTCCAATTGTAATAAGACTTGCCTCGAGAAGCCACTTAGTTTGTCTTTGTAACAAGAATTTCAAGTGCTTTTTTTGTTGCATTCTAGTCGAAAGCGGAGAGTAACATTTAACCAGCTCGAGACTTTGTGGGAGATTTTAAATGAGAACAGAGCTCTCGCAACTGGCTACAACAAATCTTCCCAAGCCCGAGAATATTCCAAAAGGATGTGATTAATTCTTTGGATAGCCTTTAGCGCCTAATGAATTCGGCATCCTCAAAGTTATTGAAGGGGTCCAATTGGCCGCGTAACTGGAGCCTCTTACGTTTTTGGGCATTGTGTGAGGCAGAATCTTCCTCAAAAAACTCAAACAAAAGTAGTTCATCAGACATCTGTTAAAGAAAAACAAATGCGGTTAGAAATGCATGTAAAATAGGTATTTTAGACTTTAGAAGAAAGATTAAAGTACACTTACACTGGTTTTTGTAAAATTCCACTATGTTAGCACTAAAAAACTTTATTTTCGTCAATAATTCACCCGTCGTTTTCGTCGTTTTTAATTCGTGGTAGGCATGTGTCAATGAAGCATTTTGATTACTTCAATAAACAATAAATTACTTAAAATAAAAGTAGTCGCTGTGATCATTGTGCTTGATAGGCTCAGATGCAAACAAGTTAGGTACTTAGTCAATCTAAACAAAATCTTGATTGTGGCAACTACTTTTCAGTGTATTCGGGACCTTTGAAGAGCCTTGAAGTAATTGATAACATTGCAGGTGCCTAAAGAAAGACTCCTGTAATGATTAAAAACTTGGGAATGACTTCGCTTGCTTGCTGTATACCGCGGAACCGGAGCGACTATCTAACATAGTTTCATCGACGTCGTGCTGACACGACATGCAGTAACGAATTGCAATCTACATCATGTGTCGGAACATACAGTATCGACATACAGACGGTTCACTCACTACAATTACTGATATTTCCAATTTTCCATGTGATTGCAGACTGGTCACACTCGCTTCGAGCTTCAGACTGACTCTGAATTCATTAGCCTCAGATTGTTTATGATGGAAGTCATGATTATGAATAGCTCCTGTTGGGGACCGCCACACCGTTGTGCGAGCCCGTGTGCCTCGCTCTCTGTCCGCGCTCCACTCTCTCTTGGACGCTACTCCTGTAGCTAGCTGTGACGGGAAATCACGTCACTGTGCCTGCAGAATGCAGTTCTACGAGACGACTGTGTCGCACTAGCGTCATGTCGACCTTCAGTTTGTCGCACAAGCGTGCATTCGAACTACAGTGAGTCGAGCAACATTCCAATCTATTTTATCCATTTTGGAATCGTTTACAAAAATGAGAATGAACAAAAGTGTATGAAGCTTAGTCCAAATGTCCACCACTAACGAGACCTATGTAATAAAATAGCCTTTTAAATACTGAGACATTATAACCAGACCGCAACCAAAAATACGCAGTCAGTAAAAAGTTATGACGAATGAAAAGTCATGTATTTTGACCTTTTAATGCGAAAAATATCCTTAATATCATTCTGTCCTTAGCACATTTTGAACTAATCTACGCATGTTATGTCATGCCGCTTGGTGTCCCGCGTTAGGTTCTCGCTGAAATAGATCTTGATCAATGGTCCGGAAGAAAGAAAACACAAGAATGCTTCACAATAGTCTGTTTTATTCATGTCTTACTTACTTACACATAACATAAAACTGATATAATTAAAAATGAACATTAGTTATACGTCTACATCTATTAAAATAAATAAAACAGAAGTGTTTGTTTGTAATTTCAAAATAATAGCTTTTTTCTGAATTCATCTGAAAGTATATGTAGTATTTATTTATTTATAAAGTATGAACGTCTTGGTTTTGTCCGCAATCGACTGCATACCGCACCCTCAGCCAGCAATTGCGGCAGACATAGTGCTCGCCATTTAGTATTAACTGTAACAAATAAAAAATAGATGTTAATCTATATGTTAAACTATTTATACGTATTCTTGTCACTCTCTAAACGCCAACCGATCAGCGCGTCCGACATACGCCTATAATCTAATAAGTATTTAAGCGTTTTCTCTGTTTAGTACTTTTATCTCAGGATATCATTTCATTGTTTTAAAACATTTCAATACGAATATAGAAGTCAATTACTCTCATATGCTTTTCGGAAATAAATTAGGCACTGGCTCTAAATAAGTGATGAACTAACCGAAATAATATAAATATATAAATAAATATTAAAAACATGTATAAATGTACTCACTTGTCGATGTGCCAAAAGTTCTTGAATATGCTCAGCGGTTCCCGGGTAGTTATCCAGAAACTGTTGAAGCAACTGATAATTCCTCCGTTGTAACAATAAATGATTGCAATAAACACAGTTTCTTCTTTCCACTTGCATTGTCACAAAAAAACAATCACTAAGCAAAAACAGAAAGTCCGAAATGATTTAACCTAGGTCGTAAGTAAAGATTTAGAAAGAATTTGTGTGGTATACTACCACTAAAAACCCGACTAGTCAATAATCGCGCTCTAAAATCGGGGTTTTTTTTCGGTTTGTAGCCTGTTACCCGGAGCATAATAACAACGAATCAATATACCTTATTCATCAAAATCGGAGGAATAGTTAAGGCGCTACGGAGAAACATACGTAAATACAAACAAACAAACATACATACATACATAGACTGCTTTTTTTTTTTTTTCGGATGGGCAATCATCAAATAACCCCTCCCGCTCTGGGCTGAGCAGGAGGGAGTGTCAGACTTTTACTGACTAAAACCCATCCATGTTCCTTCCTTTGCCCTTTGTGTTCCAGGGCCGCGGTATCTCTTTCGAACAGTCCCGCAACCCTGGCAGGCATCGGTCCTTTCGGACCCCTTCCTGTTTGCTGACTCTCTTTGAGGCGCGCGTGGAACACGAACTCGCCGTCGATACGGCCTGTCGTCATAAGACGGACGGACGGCGAGCTAGCCCATAGCTCACCGTCCACAGGCCCGCGATATATAGACTGCTAAAATCATGACCCTTCCTTTTGGCTTTGCCGTAGTCGGGTAAAAAGTCCAGTAAGAGATACTCAAAGTAGCAAGGCTAGGCAAAAATAAAACTGTTATTATTTTTCTTAAATAGTCATATCTTTTTACTGACAGCTTATTTTTTTTTGTCTCATACTGAAAGTTACTCTCTGTTTAGTGGACTATAAGTTAAAAGAGGTCTCATTAGTGGTGGATATTTGGACCACTTCGGTTCATTCTCCTTTGTTTTGTTGCATTGCCTTCATTACAAATATCATGTAAATAATATTTTTCATCACAATTTTGTATATTTCTAGATATAAAGTCAGCTGGATTTACTGAAGTTTTAGTATGTCTTATTTTATATCTAAATGCTGATAAAAAATGGCATAATGTTACAATCTTTTTGCTGCCATTTTGGGTATTTATTAGGTGGTACCAAATATCCTACATCCTACAAGAGCTGAACTATCAGTTTCCAATTCAAATTTTCTACCATAAATTGTAATTATAAAACTTGGTCACACCAAAGACAATAACCAATGCCTCTTTATCTATAATTGAGTATTTCTGCTCAGTTGCACTAAGTTTTATTGGTCTTACTATACCATTTAGTGTTGCCCAAATGCAAGACCAAGACGAGACCTTAGCCAGTCTTGGTCTTGGTCTTGCGTCAGTACACCTGGTCTTGGTCTTGGTCTTGGTATTACGCTCTTAGTCTTGGTCTTGGTCTTGCAGCAAGAATCTCGCAAGTCTTGCGAGACTCTACTACTTAGACTAGACTACTTTCAAATACCTATTAGCCTATTGCTTTAAAGTATGTAACGTAAACCCTGTTGTTCCTTGTAGCAGCGTATATATACTTACCTATAGGTTTACCATTAATGAAGTTATAATTTAAAAAAAATCAAGTGGTAGTCGAATATCATCCTTAATCAGATAGTTTTTAAATTCAATACATTGTTACAAAATGTTTTTAAAATCTGAACTTACAAGTACTAATCGATCTAGCCTACGGTCGATACCTACACATTAGCCGCCGGCGGCGGCGCCTTTGATTCGCGATAGCTAGACAGGTTGGCGCCAAAACACAAAGCATGCCGCCTGCGCCGCCGCTGCCGCCGCGTTTGATGGCACGTGCACCCGTTGTACGACCGCCACTAGCCGATTATGCCCCTCACTGCCGTTCAGTCGCCTGCGCAACTTATTTCCGGACGGATGTATCGTTGATCTACGTTGACAACATTGGAAAAAGAACCAAATTATTGTGATTTCGTATGTGAATTCTGTGTGTGTGCGTTTTTTTTTTTCAAAATGTCTTATTCAAATGAGGAATATTTTAAGTGTTATCAGTTAAACAGCTGAGTTCATGACCCTAGTTAGTGGTATGGTAGTGTGCGGCGCGGCGAGCGGCGACAAAGCGACAGCGGCGCGGCGCGGCGGCGCCTTTGTTGAAAAGCAATTTGCTACCTATTTCTATTTGCAGAGGTGAGCAATCAGTGTTACTTTTGAAATATTTGAAAATATAATATTTGAAAAGTAACACTGATTGCTCACCTCTGCAAATAGAAATAGGTAGCAACTTGCTTTTCAACGTAATTACCATCGGATATCGATTCTGAAAACGTCCCTACTTGGAACAACAGGGTTTTTGATACATACTGTACAAATAACACGTTAGTTTAGATCTTAGAACAACGTAACAGAGTAGGTACATGTTGAGCTTAAATTGACATAGGCATAGTGAACCACCAAATTAATGTGCCAACCCTACTAAAATAGGTAACAATTTTGTGTGCTTCTGTCCATACTCTGTGGCGGCGAATGCGGTGCTCAAACAGTGTCAAATGCTGTGATACACTTGTTGCAGTCTTTGATACACCGCGGCATCTTTGTCGGTAAATTATCAAATGAGTAGATACGTAATACACCGACCGACCAACGTTTTATTCGCGGAACGTCAAATTTTCCCAATCAACCATGAACCATAATATAGCGATAAAGTTGAAAATCTGTTAAAGAAATTAGGCAGATTGTAGTAGCTTGATGTGCTGGCGTCTGTACCATAACATCGGCTGGCTTAAAAACTGCTACTAGTACTAGACCTACTCGACTCGCTGTTAGTTTTAAATTTTGCTGAATAGAAGAATAATATAAACTTTAAAACATAAGTACCTACATAATGTTTACTAACCTACTAACGTTAGATCTGCACATTAGACTTATACAAGCATAATATAATACTATAGGTAGATATACCTACAAGGTATGAAATGAACTTTGCTAGAAAGTTATGCTAGGTACATTTTTATCACATGGGAACATATTTGTGAGTAACTCGCTACCTACGTAATAAATAGTCGAAATATATAATAATCAATACAATACCTTTCCTTTTAGTGTTACGACGATACGGATTTGATACTGGGGAACGTCTATCAAAATCGGGATTGGAACCAAATACCTACTATAACGCCCAAATCTCAGTTTGACTTAACTGCGAGACGCAAGAGTCTTGCAGGCTTAGTCTTATTCTTGCTCAAGTCTTGCAGGGTTCAGTCTTGGTCTTGATCTTGCTTCAATAAGTCGGTCTTGGTCTTGGTCTTGGTCTTCCAAAAATGCAAGAACAAGACCAAGACCGATTTTGGGAAACACTAATACCATTATTGTCTCTGTTTGAGATCACCGCGCCCAACTCCACATCTGAGGCATCTCAATCATGTTAATATTAGGGGTAAACTGGGGTCATAATGTCGAAGATTTTTTGCTGATGCTAATTTATGTTTTATTGCAAGAAAAGCGTCTTCACACTGTGGTGTCCAATGGAACTTATCTTTTTTAGTATAGTTATATAATGGAGCCAATGTACTAGCCATATCTTTTAAGAATCTGGCATAGTAATTTATTTTCCCTAAGAAATATTTTAACATTGTTAAATTGGTTGGGGACGGTGTTCTCAACAGAGGTTGAATATTTAATTTAATTATATTTATTCCATTTTTATCAATCCTGTATCCAAATACATCAAGATATTTTTGAAATAATTTACATTTCTCTGGTTTTAATTTAAACTCACTTTGTTGTAATTTGGTTAAGACTTTACTCAATGTGTTGACCATGTCATTGAAATCTTTGCCTGACAAATATATGTTGTCAATGAAAACTGACACATTTGGAAGGCCTTCAAATTTTTTAATCATGAGTCTTTGAAACGAGCCCGGTCCTGTGCTCACTCCAAAAGGAAGATATTTAAATTTTTAGGTTCCTATTTCAGTAACAATTACAGTATAATTTTGGGATTCCTCACTTAAAGGTGCCTGCAAATATGCTTCCTTCAGATCCAGCTCGCAGAAATATTCACCACCCTTTAGGGTTTTGAAATATCTCCTCAATACGTGGTAAAGGAAAATGGTCGACTTCCATATAAGGACTTAATGTTAATTTAAAATCACCACTGAGTCTTACCGATCCACAAGGTTTAACAACGGGTAGGTACCACAGGTGTTTCCCACTGACAGTGCTCCACTGGTTCAATGCGTCCATTCTCCAGTAATCTAGTAATTTCATGTTTTACCTTTTCTCGCAGTGCAAAAGGAACCCTACGGGCTGACAGACATTTTGGTCTTGCCTCTGGTTTCAATTTTAAAGTAACTTTCTCTCCTTTGAAATTTCCCCATCCAGGTGTGAATACCTGTGCGAACTGGGTCTTTACAAATTGTTCTGCCTTTGAAATATTTAAAAAAAATGTTTTACTATTCTAAAAATATTCGTAAAAATATACTTGTTGAGGATTAATTTGAGCCTCTAACAATTTTGGTGGCCACAGGTTCATTTGGCTCAACCAATGTCTACCTTATAAGCAAGGCACATCAACTCCCAACATAAAGTTCTTTTTAAAATCGCCAAAAGAAACTAATACACTATCCAGAATACCAACCGGTTCAGACGTAAGTTGATCAAAATTTTATTCTTAAAAAGAACTTTTCATTTTTTAATTTCTTTGTTTGGTATTATTTTTTTACATCTAACTGAGCCCGTGTCATATAGAAAATCAATATCTACGTTGTCCACCTTAATTGAGACATAATGTGGTGGGACTTTACTTACACCAAGCGAAAATACCTCAAAATCCTCGCATAATGTTGATGATGGGTCCTCCTCCCTTAAGTCATCATTTTCACTTTTCTCCGTCTCAACAACATTTGTAGATCTGGACATTTTATGTTGCTTACACATTTTAAATATATGACCTTGTCTTCCGCATTCTGAACCGTATTTTTTTTGTAATGAACACTGAGCTCGAACATGGTTAGACTTTCCACAACAATAACACTTTTTATCATTTGATTCATGTTACCTATTCACAGTTTTTGATCTTCCTGCGCCATAATTAAAATTCTTTTGCCTAGTCAAATCAAATAAATTTATTCGCAAATGTAGGTTTCATTACAATAGGATGTTAGATGTTCAGTTCGCTACATTTTACTCGAGAGCATACAAATAATAATAAAATTCGTCGTGTCGAAATCACAGACACACATTTACAATTAAATAACTCAATTACTTACATACTAACACACAATTATTTACGCACTAGCAAACAATTTACCAATGTCAATATAATAATAACCTAAATATGAGAACAAGAACCTAAGACATTGTCACATAGAATATACTTAAATCTATTTAAGGTGAGTTAGGTGACACAACCTTCCGGCTCGCTACTTGTTTGCGATTGGGCGCTCCTTGCGGGGCTCCACATCGCTGTCAATGTGGTGAAGCAGTCGACTGCCTCGGACACCATGGGCTTTCTTGTAGTAAGAGTGCAGGTCGGCTTGCGCGGCACGCTAGCATTAATGATCTCATCCGTCGTGCTCTTGCCACCGCCGGGGTGCCAGCTGTCTTAGAACCAACTGGCTTGGCACGCGTCGATGGGAAGAGACCAGATGGTATGACCATAATGCCTTGGAAGTTGGGTAGGCCTTTGGTGTGGGATGCAACTTGCGTCGACACCCTTGCGCCATCCCATCTTCCTAGCACAGTGAGCTGCGCTGGGGCGGCTGCTGCAGGTGCTGAAAACCTCAAACGGCGCAAATACAATAATTTAATTGGTAGTTACGTGTTTGAGCGGTTTGGGGTTGAAACACTAGGCCCATGGGGTCCGAGTGCCCACCTAGTATTTCGGGAAATCGCCAAGCGGTTGGTCGACTCTTCACGTGACCAGAGGGCGGGCCTATTTTTTGGCCAAAGAATCAGCATTGCCATACAACGTGGCAATGCTGCCAGCCTTCTGGGCACTTTTCCTGTTGACAGCGATGTGGACGAATTTTTTGACGCCCTGTAACCCTTTTGATACTTGTACGTATTTTTATTACTATTATAGATTATAGATTTGTAGTTTGTAAATAATGTAAATAACTTGATTGAAATAAAATATCATTAAAATCTATTTTGAAAACAAAATAATCAACCATTTTAACAACATTTAAACCAATTATTTAAGAGAATAAAATTATTAAATTAAATGTCATAATATAATATATTTATATATATATATATATATATATATATCTATCTACATGTCAGTGGTGTCCTCCATAAACTCAGCTGTGGAGTACTCGTAATAACATTAAATTTATGAATTAAAAATTGTTTCAATATCTTTTTAAACATATTATTATCAAGGTTTTTTTATATGTTGTGGAATTTTATTGAAAATGACTGGAACCATTCGATAAATGCTTTTACGTAGGAGGGTTGTTCTACTGCGATCAACACAAAGAATGTTCGAATCCCTTTCCTTAACCGTGGATCAGCTGGGGTGGCTCTTATTTTGAAAAGCTCTGGATTTGTCTTAACAAACACTGCGACCTCAAACATGTATAACGACGGCAATGTCAGAAGATTCAAGGATTCAAAATATGGTTTCCAACTGTCCCTTGAGCGTAAATTACATATAGCGCGTACGCATTTTTTTGTGCGATGAAAACGTAATGATTGTGAGTCGAGTTACCCCAGAAAACGACTCCGTATCTTAGAGTTGATCCTACGTAACTATGGACCATAGTTACGCAGTCAGTATGCACCATAGTCTATGGTAGGCAAGAAGCACGGCGTCACGGTTTACTACTTTAGACAGCTTATGAAGAGCAAAAGCAAAACTGTTAAGTTTTTTACAAATTTCTTCAAAATGCGGTTTCCACGTAAGTTGTCTGTCTATTACTAACCCTAAAAACTTTGTCATATCCGTTTTGGTAAGTGAATGTCCATTGTGACTAATATTAATCGGTAGTTGTTGTCGTTGTCGCTGACTAAAATGCATTAAACACGTCTTTTCTAAATTAATTTTTAAGTTATTTGACTTGACTAGTTTGTATTGAATTCTTAAACATTGGTGCAATGTTACCTGTAGCTTGACATTTGAAGTTCTAATGGCTGCTTCTATGCCTTTTGCCAAATTAATTAGTTTTTCTAATTCCAGTTCTGAATTTTTTATTAATTCATATTTTACTATGTTGGAGTTTACTCCATATATTAATTTTTCCTTAATCTGATCATCTATGTCCTTAAAATTGCATGATTTGGCTAGTTTTCTCAATTCCAATATGTAGTCATCAACGCTTTCCCCAGCATTCTGGTTCCGGTGTCTAAATTCTATTTATGTGTATATGTTGCAGTCAAAACTCTTAACCAGTCAAAAGTACTTGTTACTTTTGTTTTAAGTTTTAATTGAAATTTTCCTGTTCTGTCTTTTCTACACACTGTGTCTACATTTCTAATCCAACTTTCGTCTGCTCGAAGTAATTTCTTATGAAATAAGCAGTACCTTTGTGCTCTTCTGTAATGTAATGTCCTCTTAAGTATTTTGTGTGTACATAAATAAATTAGTACTTTTAACTGAATAAAATAGGCAAAAGTAATTTTGACTAAACAGGTTGTTCACAAGTGGTTTTGACTGAAAATCATTGCTTAATAGTGCTTTTGACTGCAAATTTGCGGTTAAAAATTGTTTTAACTGACGTTCTTAGTCAAAACTAATTTTAACTGCTAAAGAATCAGTCAAAAGCGCTATTAACTGGTTAGAATGTAAATAAAGATATTTATTAAATGTGAAATCGTTTATTGCGAAAGTTTGATATTACAATCAATACAAAAAAGAAGTAAACTTAAAAAAAAAACATTAATACAGATATTCACAAAATACGTAGGTTATAAAACCAAAGTATATTAAGAATATTACGTTAATCGTTTTTTAAATAATTTTATAACATTAATTGAAACAAAAAAATCAAAACAATATTCGTTATTGTATAATGAGAACCTTGTAAATCATAAATGTAACTATGTTTCAAAGTTCCATTTTACAAGTTTTAATAAGTTTTAGTTTTAAATAAGCTTTTAATGTATTTTTTTTACTATAAACACCTCCACGACCCCCGTACTATTCAATCCACCCATCAGCACAATGTTTTGAGTGCGTTACATTGAGTCCCACCGTAGAAAGGGTTTTTCACCCCAAAAAAAAAATTCGTGTCCCAGCAATAATTTCTGCGTAAAGTAACTTAGTTTGATGTACATAATGTTTGGTTGTCGGCTTCGTGAAGGGTCCTGTTACACCCTTTATTAATATAAAACTTTATAGGTGCGTTTTTTTTGGTATTTTTATCGACCTCCTTATGTTTTTAAGTGCTCTTTTACGGAGACGCGGCGCGTCGAGCGGCGCGTTGAGCGTTTCTTCCGTTTACGGAGAGGCGGCGCGTTGAGCGTTTTTTCCGTTTACGGAGAGGCGGCGCGTGCAGCGGCCCGGGTTACTGCACGCCCAAAGACAAACATATGGCAATGTACGATGCTAATTACGGAGAGCGGCGCGTGGTTCGGTGCGTGAGGAGCAGCGGTGGCCGCCGCGGGCAACGCATGCAGTTCAAGCAAACGCGCGTAAAATCGCTTCTCCGTAAACGCTCTCATACATTTCCATATGTTTGAATTTAAAGCGGGCCGCGCCGCGCAACGCGCCGCGTGTCCGTAAGTGAGCCCTAAGAGTTTTGACTGATACAACCAGTCAAAAACACTTTTGACGGAATCAGTTTGTAAAAACTACTTTAACCAGCTCCATTGGGCAAAACTACTTTAACTGTTATTTCAGTCAAAAGTAGTATTGTCGAAAGCATACGGTTAAAACTACTTTTAAAAGTACTTTTGACTGGTTAAGAGTTTTGACTGCAACATATATATTCTTTGTCTAAATTGTTTTAAGAGGTTGCACATTTCTGTGAAAGTTTTCTTTAATGGAGAAACTGGTGAACAAATATTAATTATCTTCTCAAACACTGAGGACTATAGTTTAGTGATTAACAGTGGTATTATCCTCTTTAGTTTCACTTGGCAATATAACACATTCCAGTTATTTCTCGAATGCTTCCCAGTTGCTCCCATCAAATGGTTTTATATCGCACGATGAAGTCATTGTAGATTATGTTTTGATTGGGGTGCACACTTTGGAGCACTCTGTTTCACCTTCCTTAATAAATTACTGGCTTATTGTTTTACGCAATTGATCCACGGTGCAATTCTCTTGTAATGTTATTTTCAAGTATTTGGCCACTCATATTAGTTGTTCTTTTGTACATTCGTAGATAAATTGACTTTTTCGCCTTCGTATTTTTTTTTGAAGTAGATCCTTCCTCCTCCAGTTTTTTTCCATTTGTCTCTGTCATTTGCAATATTCTGCCAATCGTTTCCTGCTGTATGTATTATGTCGCCAGCCCACCTTCTCTTCGGGCTGCCTACTCTTCTTTTACCATCTGGCCCTTTCCACTCTGTAGTTTTAGCTGTCCACCTACCGTCTTTATATTGTGCTACGTGGCCAGCCCAATGCCATTTCAGTTTTATTGCTTGCGTAAGGGCATCAGTTACCTTGGATTTTTGTCTAATAACTTCGCTTCTGATTTTGTGTATTTTCCTTATATTCAGTATACTTCTCTCCATTGCTCTTTGTGTTGTTTCAATCTTTTGTTTCCCAAATAGAACTATGGCTAATGCTGTCGAACGTTTTGCTATAATCAATAAAACCTAGATAAAGAGGCTTGTTAAATTCTTCATACTTTTCGATAACCTGTTCCAGTGCCTGTATATGGTCTAGTGTGCTAAAGCTTGAGCGGAAACCTGCTTGTTCTATTGGTTGTGCACTATAAATGTCTTGTGTTATGCGTTTTAGAAGTGTTGATGAGGAAATTTTGATATATATTTGCTGATAGCTGATTGGTCTATAATTGTTGATGTCGAGTAAATTACCTTTTTTGTGTAACAGTATAATATCTGATGTTCACCATTGAATTGGTACTATTTCTGTTTCTAAAATCAGGTTGAATAATTCTGTGAGAGGGCCCAGTAAAATTGGTGCGCCTAGTTTCAAGGCTTCGTTAGTTATGCCATCGGGGCCTGGGCTTTTGTCTGATTTTACTTGTTTCAATTGTAAGTATATTTCTTTTTCGTCTATAGGTATAATTGTTTGTGTGTTATTAGCCTGATTTAATTCTTTAGTTTTTTCGATTTTGTCTTCTTAGCTTTTGTATAGTTCTTGGTAGAAAGTGGTTGCGTGGTGTATAATATCTTGTCTCGTATTGCTTCCTTTATATTTACCTTCCAATTTTTGTATCCATGTTTTACGTAGATTCAATTCTTTAAAATGCTTTTTTTGTGCTTCTGAAAATTCAGAAGCACAAAAAAAGCATTTAAGTTTTCTGTTATTATTCTTCATCTGTGCCCACTATAATCTCTTTTGATCGTTTTGCTGGTTTCTTTGTATAATCTGCTTAATTCTTTCTTTGCGTTTATGTCCTTATATTTTTGTATTGCTAATTCACATCGTTTATTTATTAATGCTATTGTTTCTTCGCTGAGTATTTTATGTTGTTTTCCTTTCTTTGGGCTATTTCCATTGGTTTGGCTATATGTTATGGCTTTTTCCAGTTCATCATAGTAAGATTGTACGCTTGTAATTCCTTGTAAGTTGTTTTCGATATACGATGGAAATGAATGCGGGCCGGTTATTCACTACTTGCAGCCAACTTCACTCTTGCTCGAACGTGATTTTGCAGTAATAATTAAACTGCAATCCTTGGAATACGCACAGTTTTTTAATTTCAAAACACGATCCCATCCTCGTCGCCAATGAAGTATCTTTGCAATTAAAACATTGTAGTTAATTAATATAGATAATAAATCTGTCATGCGGTTGCCATTCAATAAGAATGGCAACCGCATGCACAGTTCTGGTCTTGACCACAGAGAGACCAAAAACCGCAGACTCAAAATGCACCAAGTTTTGGATGCGTTCTCACAGTCTATAACTAACATGAACTTAGCAACACGCCTGTAGCCCGCGATGGGTAAGATATACGTGTACTGATAGCGCTCCCAAATTTCGCCAGTTATCTTAAGTTCCATGAAATAGGACAAACGAGTACTCCGTGGCTGTTACTGCGAAACTCCTCATAAAAAACTCCCAATAATTGGCAGATAGCCGTTTTATATGGAAGCGTCAGGGTAGCCCGCGAAATTCAAAATTTCTCAAGTTTTTTGCATTTTCAGGTCAGTGTCAGGTTGTACGTTGGTGAAAATTACACGTATGTAGTGACAGAATAATAATCATTAAAATCATCAATGCAACCTTCTAAGTACATTTAACCTTTAATAACTTATTTTTAATTGGAACACTTACTGTTTGATGAGCTCCTCGGCAGGCGGCGGCGGCGGCGTCGGGCTCTCCCAGCAGCGTGTCACGCAGCTCGAGTTCACGGCGCACTACAACAACAGACGCAGCCCCGCCACAGCAGCCCGTCACATCGACCCCCTGGCCACGGCCAGCACACGCTCGCGGCGTGACAGATAACCACGGGTACACGCGCAGCCGGATGGCGACGATGCGAGTATCTGCCCACTATTGCGACATGCGGAATTTTAAACAAATAATTTCAACACATTTTTTGTTTTCCTGCGCAGTTGCGATAACACTCAATAAATCAAATGTGCTTGTAAACGAATGGAGTCGCACGCAGATGTGACATCTGGCGTGTGAGTGCTAACTCGCATTCTATTATATATATTATATACCACGGGACAGATGCCAACAGAAGGTCTTCTAGTGCTTATAAAGCATAACGACGCATTTGTATTAGTAATAAAATGATGGGGCACATACGTTTTGAATGATGCCAATGAAAAGGTTCGAGATGATTAAACGACCTCGCGCAGTACGAAACATCGCGAGGTATGTTCGTGGTTATGCCAGTGCGGCAGTGGATCTTCTGCAGACGGTTACTGGCTGGCAGCGAGTCGGCGGCATTTCACCTGCACCCCTGACCTGCGCGCTGACGCAAGCTGTTCACAGTGCTCTCCTTACAATAACCACTCGTCGTAAAGAAAAAAGTAATTTTCTGAAAATTAAAACTGAATTTCCTCCGGCAAAAAATAATAATACAACTGGGAATCCTACCTATTGTAAACATAGTCTCCCAAAACGGTTAAGGAAAACATCATGAGAAAACCGGTGTCACTGAGGGCCATCCATTCCAAAACTGAATTACGCGTAGCTCCGTCACCCCGCGTAGAGTCCTGGGGGCCGTGTCCCGCACCAGCGAGAGCGTGGCAGGCCAGGCTGAGAGTAGTTCTTTGGCGCTCTTGTCTGAGACACTGAAAGACTTCGCCCACTTTTACGTCTTAGGGTAGGAAATAGTTATTAGAATAGTTTATAGCGGTCTGCCTCTTCCCAATTACTAACCGACTTGAAACAAAGGAGGGCGAGGTTCTCAATGCGGTTGTATTTTTTTTTGTTTGTTGCTTTACAGGCAGTTCTACAGGCAGTATTAACTGCCTTAAACAACGTGTAACAGAATTTGTACTCATCATTATGAACAACTTTTACTAAGAGACCAACCCAGAAATCGCGAAAAAAAAACATTAGTTCAGTACATTTTGTCGAATTATGCGCACAGAAATGTATGGGGCAGTCGAATTTTTTATCGCGATTTCAGTGTTGGTCCTATGTGAAAGTTGTTCATAATGATGAATACAATTGCGTTTATTCTGTTACAAGTTGTATTACCTTATAACGCGTCGTTTTAATGAACTGATTTGTGAAAGGATGTATAACTAGAAAGTGGCAAATAAAAAAACTTTTCGCAAAAAAACCGACTTCCAAAAAATCACTAAAAAGTGTAAACAAACAAAGACACCACACAACAGTTCAGGAAGTAGGTAACGTTATTTTGGACTTCTTTAGTGTTGTTTTGGGAGACTGTTTTTTAGGGTTCCGTACCTCAAAAGGAAAAAACGGAACCCTTATAAGATCACTCTCTTGTGCGTCTGTCTATCCATATGTCACCACCGATTTTCTCAGGAAGGGTTAGACCTAGCAAGTTGAAATCTATACCAGATACTGGGGTCTATAGTCCCTATTAGGTGTATAAAAATCAAGGTCCTGAGTCAACACGATAAAAAGATATGGGCAAATTTAGATTTTCGCGAAAACTTGTAAATACGAGTATTACCTTAATTTTCAACTTTTTCTACTTGTGCTGTAAGACCTTGCTTTTAACCATCAACCGGAAGTACCCTATAGGTTTTGGGTTGAAAACCTATATGTTAGTTCCGAACGAAATTTGGCAAAAAGCAAGGCCTTACAGTTACATTACAAATAAGGGAAAAATCCAAAAAATAAAATCCCCTAAATACATAGTTGACGCCAATGAAGATATTTTTTATTTTTAAGTTAACTTTACGGAACCCGTCGTGCGCGAGTCCGACTCGCACTTGGGCGGTTTCTTTTTGCAAAAAGCTTTTTATTTCTTATCTAAAGGGTGTAACAAGACCCTTAACGAAGCCGAAAGCCACTTGTTCTCCCCGACATTGCGATCACTTTTTTGTTGTAGACCATACCAGGGAACCTTCTAGTTACGGAGATATTTGGGGTCAAAGTTCCAAATTTCCACAAGTTATTTTTTTAAATATATGTTATTAATGTAAGATTTTTACTTTAAACACCTTCACGACCCCCGTACTATGCAATCCATCCATCAGCACAATGTTTTGAGTCCTACCGTAAAAGATGTTTTTCACCCAAAAAAAAAATATCGTTTCCGGGGTGTAAAGTGTGTAACAAGACCATCAACGAAGCCGTCAATCAAGCATTATGTACCTACATCAAACTAAGTAACTTTACGCAAAAAATATTGCTGGCAAACGACTTTTTTTACGGTAGGACTCAATGTAACGAACTCAAAACATTGTGTTGATGAATGGATTGAATAGTACGGGGACGTGGAGGCGTCTTTAGGGATTTTATCGTCACCGTGTGACCGTGACAATCCCTATTTATATGAGCACTGCGCTAACCGGCTATGAAGTCTCTGGGTTCACTTAAATAAACGAGTGTTTACTACTGAGTGAGTTTTATTCCAATTAATCCCAAGGAGAACCTTCCGACAGGGCTAGTGCGCAGTAACTGCCCGCCGCCGTTCATACGTCTCGCTCACAAATGCATTTTGCTTACCTTGCGTTCTGTCTATCGTGCACGCTTACATGTGTTCCCAGGTATGGTCTAGAACAAAAAAACGATCGCAATGATGGGGAGAACAAGCGCCTTTCGGCTTCGTTAAGAGTCTTGTTACCCCCTTTATTAGATACAATTTAGTATTAAAAGTGTGTAAAACTTAAAATAAACATAATTACAACTGCTCAATTACATCATGTTTATGCCGAAGCATCGCATTATAATGAGCTCGGTACCGCAGTACAACTCAGCAAGTTTGTGATAGGCCTCTTACGTTCAGATTGTGCTATTTATCCAAAAGCAGAAGATAACAACAGTTGAAGACGTGAGCTCACTCCTCGCTGCCCGCGAGTGAAGCCACGTCGTCCGTGTTTATCTTGCATGAATAACACTAACCTGCGCTCTGGGGCCTTAGTCTGCTATTGCAATAGTGTCAGAATGGTCTATAATTGATTTAATAAGGCCCCTAGCCCACGGCGTATTGAAGCGCGTTCGAAACTCATTTGACGTGCGTACAAAGGGTAATTCGTCTGTGCGGGGCCTTATTAAATCAATTATAGACCATTCTGACACTATTGCAATAGCAGACTAAGGCCCCTGTATCGTTGTACATCGGAAGTCGGCAGGGGCATCGCACAGGCTGCTTGTTACTCTTCAGTGTAACTAAACGTGCGACATGGCCGCTAAACCATCTCGAGTAAGTCCGCTGCGAGCGCTGTGAGCGGTGCGAGCGATACGAGCGATGCGAGCGACTGAGCGCCAAACGACTTTGTATTTTCATCGTAAATTCTCGTTTACTGTCTGGCTGACAGTTTTATTTCTCCAAACTATTGCTTTCTCTATAAAAAGGGGAATATATCTCGCCACATAAACTATGTGTTCTGTGCGCGGCCATGAGAGCTAACCGACGCAACAGAGATTCTAACGTAGTCTGTAAACCTGTACAGCAATATACTGACTTGTTAGTGGACTGCATGTGTGACAATATAACCATTTTAAATGATTCCTAGTTGGCCAGTATTGCAACAGAACAGTGCTTTTAGTGGCCACGTCTTCTGTAAGCTTGCGAGCCTGTACAGATTTTTGTTTAACATAGACGCAGCTTCCTGCCCTAAAGCTGTTCAGTGTGGAACCCGTTGACGCACCGTAACTGAGCCAAGTGAGACGGTTCAGTCAGTCTTCCCTAAGTTTGTCAACGACAATTATGTCAACAATATATAATGTCATTCAACTAAGGAGCCATCCACGATTGAAACAACCTGGATAGTTTCAGTGAACGAAACGATGAGCGGCGAGCGAGGCGAGGGCAAGGTCGAGTGTACGAGTGTTTACATTATATTAGCGTGTTGTGACAAGTGGGTGTTAGAGCCAGCTGCGCAGCTGCGCGTGTCTGAACGGTGTGCGGTTCATTGACTGCGGGCTGGTGCGGTGCGGCTGTGGGCTGGGCCATCCATCACTGCGCCTCATCGGCGAGCGGGTACGAGCGCGGCGTGTGACGTCGCGTGCTCTGTTGATATGTCAGAGAGACACGTGTGTGACAGATCACTGTCTGCAGACAATTGACTGAGAGCGTAGACGAGCGTCACTAATTATTTAACGTGTTAATTTTCAGCTCATTTGTAAGTTTCGTGTCACTGGTTGTGGTTTAGTAGCGAATCTCTGAATTCTTTAGAAAGTCATCTGCGATAAAATAAATCGAATCCTTGCTTAGCCCAGAGTTAATTTTCTCTTCCGACTATCTTTTATAAGAAACTCCTCTCAGTGAGGTATTCCTGACGGTTCTGCTAACAAACTCAATTCCAACTTTATTTGTACAGTGGTGTCAGATAATAATGCTACTTTCACGTCGAACTCTCCGATCAGCGACAACCCCGTCTAGTAAACGTCGCGTCGTTCAGATAATCTCGTTTGAAAGCTCGCTGGCACAGGAGCATCGCTCACTGAACGTTTCACAGATAATGTAAGCGCATGAAAACTAAACACGCACTCGAACTATTTTTACTTTAAATCAAAATGATCACATATAAAAATGATGAGGCGCGTGTAAACACGCAGTCAATTATTAGTTGCGCAGATCGCTACATATACAAATTGTAGTGATACAAGGAGTGACGTCACTCGCGCAAGTTAGCATGCAGCAAGAATCGCGCGAGACTCTGACTGCAACTATTAATCAACGAACACACTGGTACTAGTCGTTGGTGTAACTAAACAAAAATGTAAGTATCTTTCGACGCTCGAACTTAGACTACTAAGCATTACTTACCAATTCTAAAGTGTTCACTGACCTCAAGTGCCAAATACTTATCATCGTAATACGATTCACTTAATCTAATATGTAGTTTTACTGCCATATACACGCATTGACAAACATGAGAACGTAATGTAAAAGGGTTGCCCGCTGCGGCTTACCATCAGAAATAATTGATGGCTCGACGAATATCTGGCCCCAAGTAATGAGCTTACTGCGTAGCAACATATCTGTGGACAACTATCTCGCAGACAGAGCGATGTGTCCCGCGAGCACGGAGCCAGGTCAGTCTGCCCCTCGCTCCTCGCCCCACCCCCCGGGGTGTCCCGCAGGGTTTGTAATCATAATCGTTGTGCTAAGTTTAACAGGGTCGTACAGTATTAGTTCAGCGAGCGAGGCAGACAGCGAGGTAATTCCTAATATTAACAAAACACCGAGGTCCGGGGGGCCTCTATTTACTGAAGCAGAAGATTGAAATATATGGACTTATAACAAGGATTTGTGTAACTCAATTTATTCGAGATATAATCTCAGCTTTAATGGCTGAATCGCATGTTCAGAAAATTATATTAATAGTGTGAAGAGACTATTCATAAACTATGGGCTAGGGAAATATAATAATATTACAAAAGGTTTGTGCTACATAAATATGTATACCGTTTGATATCCCCAGCAATATAAAACAAAACATGTGGTGCGGCAATAAAGAGTCAGAGGTCAATGTCTACAGCTTATAGTGAACCACACTGTAGTACACGGCTCAGAGATCAAAGGTAAGGTAAGTAAAGGTAAGTGTAGTAAGTAAGCATATTTATTTACGTCAGATAAATTGCAAAATACTGCGGTATCAGACTGTAGGTAGATAATTAACGGAGACTGTACACATAACTCTTGCTAACATATGACGATACATAAGACGACCTATTCTACAATCCCTCAAGCATATTTGGATAGTTGATGACGAGGCACTTGGTGACTGACACACACAGTTTGCAGCACATATACAGCGTGTAACAGAAAGGGTATAATCATATGGAATACTGTGGTACGGACCATCAAACTGAACAACTTTCTCTATGGGACCACCATCAAAATCGTAAAAAAATAAACAGCTGTCCCATACATTTGGGTCGAGTAGGTATTGAAATTTTGTAAAGGACAGCTGATTATTTTTTTACGATTTCGATGGTGGTCCCATAGAGAAAGTTGTTCAGTTTGATGGTCCGTACCACAGTATTCCATATGATTATACCCTTTCTGTTACACGCTGTATAGCTGTCGGCGCCTGCAACACTTACGAGCAGTTACCGCCGGCACAGCATGCAGCGGCACTCACAACTCAGACGTAATTGCTCCTGTGTCGCGCCAGCAGCAGCCAGTTTGTGGTGAATGTAGCTTATAGCTTATTGCTCTTGATACCGCTCGTCGACGACGATGATAGGCTTTTGTGTTATAGTGTAGTGCATGCCAGAACGTACACTGGCACACACACAGTAGTGTGCGCTGTTTAATGTGTATCACTTCCTCGCTCACGTCGCTACACCCCGAGTTATTCCGATCCAATCCCGTAAATCTGATTCCCTCGGGGAAAAGGTTCTGCTTTGAGGATCTGACTGGAGGTGCTCTCTTTCATCATTTACAAATTGGTTCAAATCATAGAATTACTAAGTAAACGGGGAAATCTTACACCTTTTTGTCAGGTTAATGGGGAACCAATAAACCCGTAGTGTCCTGGCCACACGGGTTGAGTGGGTACTGGGTAGTGTGTGTGTTTCAGCGCCAGATTTATTCAATTTCATAACAAAGGTAGAAGCACGAAGGATTGAAACCCAGTGTCACCAAGACAGAAGGAATCATAAGTAGGTGCGACCTCTCGTGGTTTGTGCTCCGAACCGTTTGCTTACAGTTAATTTGTTAGCTCTATCATCTTCTTCATAGGAAATGCGGTAGGTGTTTCAAGAAACTATCGCTGTCGCTCTTCGAGCGCGATTTCGACATTGGTGCGACAAGGACAACTACAGATCCGACAAGTAAAAAGTCATATAGAGAAAGTTGTTCAGTTTGATGGTGCGTACCACAGTATTTCATATGATTATAGCCTTCCTGTTACACGCTGTATAATAAGGGTATTTCGACAAGAACTTTGTTTTTCAATTGGGGCAACACCAAGAACGTGATAGTTTTGACATTTAGTTTTTGGCGGTATTCGTAGTAGGTGCTTTGGCAATTTATTGTTATAATGAATTCAATTTCGCTCGAAAATCGAATTAAAATAATTCTAATCCACTATGAAAATGGTCGTTCTGTTAAAGTTACATTTCGTAAAATTCGTGATATTTTCGGACAACATAATCGTCCTTCTGAGACCGCTATTAAGAATTTGGTCGCGAAATTTGAGTCGACAGGCTCGGTACAAAATTTTCCAACACCAACACGTGTTCGAGTGGGGTCATTCAACAGAAAACATCGCCGCCGTGAGCCACAGTGTTGAAGAAGATCATTATTTGTCAATTTCACGACGTTTCAGCCTGTCCGAATGAATTTAAATTTCAGCATATAAACCGCATAGCAGTCATAAAAGCTTTTAAGCAAATCAAGATCAAATTAACCGAAGATCTATGGGGTATGTCTATCAAAGCTTGTACCTCAATTATTGAGACTATAGCACCGTATTTAGCCTCAATATTTAATTTGTGCGTGGATCAAGGGGTCTTCCCGGATCTAATGAAATACAGTAAGGTAATACCGCTTTTTAAATCCGGGGATAGTAAAGACACCAATAACTATAGGCCTGTATCTGTGTTGCCGGTTTTCAGCAAGGTGTTTGAAAAGATAATGCTCAATCAAATGCTAAACCATTTTAACGCCAATAAAATCTTACACGAGCAACAGTATGGTTTCACCAAGGGACGTTGTACAACTAACGCCGGTGTTACTTTATTAAAACACATATTTACTGCGTGGGAAGAGGCACAAGATGCCATAGGAATCTTCTGTGACCTTTCGAAGGCATTTGATCGCGTAAATCACGAAACCCTGCTCTTGAAACTTGAGCATTACGGTTTAGGTAAACTTGCACTCAGTTTAGTAAAATCGTATTTGAATGATAGACAGCAGCAAGTACAGGTAAATGGTGTCAATTCAATGGGTTTAAAAGTTAAAATGGGTGTACCATAAGGTTCGATATTGGGTCCTTTTCTCTTTTTAGTTTACATTAATGACCTACCTCACTTATTTAACAACCAACCGCAAATGGTGTTGTTTGCTGACGATACTTCTTTAATATTTAGGATAAACAGACGTGCCACAAATCTTGACGACGTCAATAACGGCCTACTGCAGGTTCATAATTCGTTTACCGCTAATAACTTAGTACTAAATGGGAAAAAAACAAAGTGCATAAAATTTTCTCTGCCAAATGTCAAAAGTAGTGATTGTGACATAATATTGAATCAAGAGAAACTAGAATTTGTGAAAACTGTTTTCTTGGGAATTACGCTCGACACAAGGCTACAATGTATTTAAAACTAATTCTAAATACTTTTGGACATACATTAAACATAAGCGTAAAAATAAAGTACAATCCCGGAAAAAAATATTTTAAACAATGAAGCTTACAACAGTGCCGATATCTGTCAATTATACGCAAAGAATTTCTCATCGGTGTATAATCAGAACCACCCTAAACAGCAAACTAATACATCGAGCAGTTTATTGCATTGTGGAAGCCTAGATGTCTTGAGTCACATTACCCTTACAGAGGATATGGTTGCAGGCAAACTAAAATGTCTGGACGTACGCAAAGGACCAGGTCCTGATGAGCTTTCCCCAATTCTTCTTGCGAAGTGTGCGAAGTCATTTGCTACTCCTTTAACCTATCTTTTTAACCGCTCACTTCAATCAAATAGTTTTCTGACCGCGTGGAAAAGGGCTAAAATAATCCCTATTTTTAAAAATGGTCGCAAAAACGATATTCAAAATTATAGACCGATATTGATAATTTCCATTATCCCTAAAGTTTTGGAGTTGTTAATTTATCCCAATCTGTACAGCCACTTGAAAAATCATAAAATAAGCAATCAGCATGGTTTTTTTCAAGGCAGATCCACTCATTCTAATCAAAATCAAAAATCAAAATCAAAGCATTTACTTCAAGTAGGCCAGTTACAGGCACTTTTGAACTGTCGAAACAAAGATCTGATAGCTTTCGCAGAAAACGTGATAGAGCATGTGGACCAACGGATTCAGGTTGACGCAGTGTACAATGATTTTAGTAAAGCGTTTGACAAAGTAGACCATCAACTGTTAATTCAAAAACTTAAGAACTTCGGAATCCACGGTCCTCTATTGCTATGGTTGCAGTCATACCTAAGTGATCGTATGTCGTACGTTGTTTTGAATGGCACCCGATCTGAGGATTTTCACTTGACGTCTGGGGTACCCCAAGGCTCCCACCTGGGGCCCTTGCTTTTCAATATTTTTATAAACTCCATTATCGACTGTTTCCATCACGCAGCATCTTATCTATTTGCAGACGATCTCAAATTGACACTGCCCATAAAATCTATGCAAGATTATTATTTTCTACAGGCTGACTTAGACAGATTAGTTGAGTGGTGCAAAGAAAATAGGATGAGTTTAAACATTGACAAATGTTTTCATATAAAATTTTGTCGCAATAAAAACGTTTATAGCACAAACTACTCAATTTTGGGCAACACTCTCAAGGAAGTGAATAGTATTCGGGACCTTGGAGTCTTGATGGACAGCAAATTGACGTACAATAACCATATTGATAAAATAATATCAAAAGCAAACAAAATGCTAGGTTTTGTATTAAGGACCTCAAAACCATTCAGCAATTCTCAGACTAAAATTATTCTATATGAGACCTTGGTTCGCAGTAATCTGGAGTACTGTTCACAGGTATGGTCACCTCATTACAACGTTCATAAGCAGCGTATTGAGCGAGTCCAAAGGAAGTTTTTGTATCATTTAGCTTTAAAAAACAAAACCGCGCAACAAATAAAATCTTACAAGGACCGTGCTGTTCACTTTAACCTTAAAAATCTAAATAATCGCAGAAAAGTACTGGATTTATGCTTCCTTCACAAATTAATGACATCTAAAATAAATACTGACCTTCTGTCAATAATATCGATCAATGTTCCTAGCAGGTTACCACGGTCACATACCTATAATCTGTTCCGACAATCTATGCACAAAACCAACTTAGGCGATAACTCTCCCCTTACGAGAGCAACCAAATTGTATAACGCTATCTGGCGCAAAACTGAGCTCGACATCAATCACGATAGTCTTAACGTATTTAAAAGGAAATTATATAAACACTTTCGGTTAGAGGACATTTGAATTATCATTCCAATAATTACTAATTAAATAATGTTTATTATCAACACAATTTTAATTTAATTTAATTTGTATTTTTATTCAATTTGTATTTTAATTTAATTTGTAATTTAATTTAATTTGTAGTTTAATTTAATTTGTACTTTAATTTATATTTCTATTTCTATTTTTAATCTCAATTCCAACCATTATTAATTGATCATGACATTACTATGTAATTTTTTTATTTGATTTGACTTTATTCTAATATTATTAATAGCATGATTGTTCAATTATATGTATTCCTAATTTTAATTTCTATTAAATTATGTATTTAGAGCTTGTGTACTCGATAATGTGTAAGCTGTGGTTACCTGTAATTGAGTGTGCGTTACATGACCATGTATTTGTAATAGTTTTCATTTATATAAGATAAATTGTAACGTGACTTGTTGGTAATCCAAAATAAATATATAAATAAACAATGGGGGTCCTCATTTAACATCTCTTGCAGGACGGCTGAGTTCAGCAGCATATGCTGTTAGAAAAATCCGTCAGTTTACTGATGTAGATACCGCGAGGCTAGTCTATTTTAGTTATTTTCATAGTATTATGTCATACGGTATTTTACTATGGGGACGGGATGCAGACATTAAGTCTATATTAATTCTGCAGAAAAGAGCCATCAGAGCCTTATATGATCTACGTAGGTGCGATTCTCTGAGAGAACTGTTTAAAGAAATTAACATCATGACAGTACCTTGTCAATACATCTATGAAAACATTATGTACGTGAGGAAAAATCTGCATTTATTTAGTAAGAGAGGTGACAGACACCACTATAATGCTAGAAATAGGAACCAACTAGTTCAGCCAGGTTTCAGGCTAGCTAAAGTAGACGCATCTTTCATGGGGTACTGTTTAAAATGCTACAATAAAATACCTCCTCATAGCGTTGCCAGGCGTCCGGATAAGGCCGGACATAGGTAGACTTTTTGATTGTGTGTCCGGCCAAAACAAACGGCGTCCGGCTTGTCCGGCTTTTGTTAGGCTTTTTACATTTCGCAAACGAGCGAGCGCCGAGCGTGGCCGAGCGCAGGCGACGAGAGTCGACTTCGGTCGCTCACGCAGACCGAAGTCCGCCCGTCGCCCCTGCGCTCAGTGCGCTCTGTCGGCAAACCAAAAATATGAATAATTAATTTTATTGTGTAACTCAAAGAGAAGAAGTTTCGTTTTATTGTTTAATTTTAATAGAAGAATTTTTGTTTCGTTTCATTGTTTAACTTAAAGAGAAGAAGCTTATGTTTTTTTTTAGTTATAATAGTCTTATTTGTGCCTTTCATTAGTATTTATGAAGAATTTAAATATGTTGATACATTTTTAAGTATCTAGAATTTAATTTTGACTGATGACTATTTGACTGATTAATAATAAAGTACCTACCTAAGACTGATTTGGCATTCGATCTTATTTATTATTTCACCAGAATTTAACAAGATTTTTGTAATAATCACAAAAGCTTGATTTTACATCCAATTTTTTGTCGTACCTATTCATACTGAGTCAAAATCCTCAATAATGTAGGGTGTCCGGCCTTTCTACCCAAATGTCCGGCCAAACTGGCTGGTCTGTCCGGCTATTAGGTTTGGCGACCTGGCAACCCTACCTCCTCACATTCTACAACTGAATAAGACGAAATTTAAATCTTGTATAAAACGCACACTATGTAGGCAAGCATATTATAAGTTGGGGGACTATATTGATGATAAAAATGCTTGGCTCAATGCTGGTCCTGCTCCACAACCATAGGAGCAAACTAATTGATTACCATGTTAAGTTATTGTAGAAGCTGCAGAAGATTCCATCTCTTAATATTATGTAATTGCATAGCACATGTGTGAGTACTATGTACTGTAAAGCAACCATTTACATTTATTTGTCTTTCATTGACTTGAATGTAGCCTGGTGGCTGAGAGAATGTCATGCTCACTCAAATTTCTCGCTGATGGTGGCGCGTGTGTCGGGTCATTTGGTTCCCTTCAATATGGTTGAGTTGAATGGCGCCGAGCCATGCGTCATGTTCGTGAACGGGCGCTGTCAGTTGGGAGTGGTCATCTCTTAGCTGCCACGGTTTATTTTAATTACTTTATTTTGAAAGTGTTGATTATTTTAATCTGTTACTCTGGGCGCTCTTAATGTGCACGTCTTTCTACATCGTTCTCACATATAATGTATAATCTCAACGTGAATGATGTAACCAAGATTTTGTAACAATATTTTGATTAAAAAGAGTGTCCATGGAGTTTCTTGCCCATTCTTCTCCATAGAGATCTACGCTTTGGAATGTGCAACTACAGTACTTTCTCAAGTTATTATGCCTTGTGACTGTGACTGTAGCTTAGCTTTTTTTTTGTTCGACTTTCAAAAGTGCCTGTAATGGTCTAATTGAAATAAATGCTTTGCGTTTGAGTTTTGACGTTCTCAACAATTGGGGTTAAGTATCCAACAGCAGAACAGAACATGGCGAATTGTGCGAACGGACTTGGCTTTGAAGACTTACAAGATTCAACTGGTGCAGGAATTGAAGCTGACCGACCATTCAAATCGCCGTAGATTCGCTCAGTTCATTCAGGAACAACCGGCTGGTTTTTCTGAAAAATACATTTTTTCAGACGAAGCCCATTTTCATTTGTCAGGGTACGTCAACAAGCAAAATTGCCGCATTTGGGCTTCTGAAAATCCTAAAGCAATTATTGAGAAGCCTTTTCATGCTCAACGTGTCACTGCGTGGTGCGCTATGTGGTCTGGAGTTGTGATTGGGCCGTTTTTTTTCGAAGATGAGGCTGGAAATGCGGTAACAGTCAATGGATCACGCTATCGCGAGATGTTAAGCACTACATTTTGGCCTATTATTGATGACATGGATATCGCTGAAATGTGGTTTCAACAGGACGGTGCCACATGTCACACAGCCAATTAAACGATCAATTTATTGCAAACCAAATTTCCCGATCGCATAATTTCGCGAAATTCTGCTGTTAAGTGGCCAGCCCGATCGTGTGATTTAACACCACTGGATTATTTTTTGTGGGGCTATGTTAAAGACAGAGTCTATACGGAGCCAATTGAATCGATTGCAGCCTTAAAACTCAAAATCCGTGATGTCATTAACGAAATAGACCCTCCATTTTGTCAAAAAGTGATTAAAAATGTTGATGAAAGAATCAACATCTGTCAGCGTAGTCGTAGTGGACATTTGCCAGATATCATTTTTCATTCATAATTGCCAAACTTTTCTCTTTGTAATACAATAAAAAATGTATTCATTTTCCTCTAAATTCTTTGTTTTATTTTGTTTTAGAAATCAAAGTTCTTGTTGAAAAACCCTGTACAATGTGACAAATCTGCCTAGAATTATCCTTACTTCATTGGGGTCGGCTTCAAGCCTAATCGGATGCACCTGAATATCAGTATTTTACTTGGAGCGATTGCCTATCTGACCCAGAAGACAACCTAGTTAGTACTGGGTGTATAACACGGTAAGTACCCCTTGGTAAGACTGGTTTTCAGACTTTCGGGCCATTGACTTCCTGTAACGACTGTCAAAGAACTACAAATGACTGAATCACTTGTTGTACAATCTACAATTTTTTTAAACACCGAGAACTGTGCAGGTCTACTCACAAAATTCGAAAGATTTCAACTTCATTATTTTTATTTATAGTTTTAACAATCTTTAATATTGAGACAGACTATCGCGAGTGTAGTTTTAGACGCGCACGCATTTAAAAAATTGCGTGATTCAAATTTTTATTGTTATAATCTCTGTTACGCTAGCAATGATTAGGTCAATGTACGTAAGCTACAAAGTACAAAAAAAATGTTGATATTATAGTAATAATAATAAAAAATAATTATAATAATATTATTATATTATTACAGGATTATCCACCAGCAACTTGCCTTGAAATATAAACTTGTGGAATCTGAGGTACCGTACTACAAGTATGTGCCCGACCCAGTTCTCGAGAAAGACCATGTCACGCTGTACTGGGATCGGTCTATCATCACTGACAGGACTATTGTCGCCAATAAGCCTGACATAGTGGTGATAGACCGATCAGCGCGCCGCGTAATGATAATCGATGTTACCATCCCACATGATGAGAACCTCGTGAAAGCTGAGAAAGAGAAACAAATGAAATATCTCGACTTGGCACACGAGGTTGTCGACATGTGGAATGGGCACTCGGCTATCATTGTGCCGATTGTTGTGACGGCCAATGGCCTTATAGCCAAAAGCCTCGACGAACATCTCTCGAGGCTCTCCTTAGGCGGTTGGATCAAGGGCCTGATACAGAAGGCAGTACTCCTCGATACGGCTCGCATTGTGAGGAGGTTCCTGTCTCTGGAGCCCTAACCATCGGTAGCTTGGACCCTGCTCCCGATACCGGCGGACCACTATTTTTTATATTTTTAAATGTTTTTTTAATATTAATTTGTTTAGAAATATTTATATGTATATAATTGAATAAAGGAAATAAAAAAAAAAAAAAAAAAAAAATATGAGTGAAGCCAGTGACGAAGACTGCTATTTAACACCCGAAGAATTGAAGCATAATGTAAAAAAATACAGAATTAAGCTTTGAAAAGAATGTCAGTAGGGAGCAAATCCAAAAAGTCCAAAATATTTTCGCCCGCTAACATTAATAAGTTTCTTAATGAAGCTCCGGACTGCAATTTTTTCGCTGCAAAAGTAAGTACCTATGTACTTATCTGTAATGAATGAAGTATTTTTAAATATAATTATGTACACACTACCCATTTGTGTGATTATATTTTAAATATAATTATGTACACACTGCCCATTTGTGTGATTATATTTTACAAATCTCAATATATTTTCCTGTATATAAATTGTATCCTATAAATACACAAAATATCATCGTCTAGATATCTGTATGTTTGTGATAAGCACGGGAAGTACTGGACCGATTTTGGTGCGGTTTCCACTAACATTTTACTTTATTCTTGGTTTTAATATAATTTAAGTAGGTATGTATATTTTATATCTGTGTATTGTAATTCATCACATCGGCCTTGTCGCTAGTTTTAACTAAATACGAGTTACTTACTTATTAAAGAAAGTGGGTATGTCCTTATGTTTTGTCTGTTGTGAATTTTAATAACTCATGTACCTAATATTTTGATTGCAGGTTATCTTCATTATTGGAATAAATGGAGCATGCTGCACGAACGAACTATTAAATCTAACTGTTACTGCCATCGAAAAGCATTCAGACAAATTTACTGTTAATCAACTTGCCGAATACAAAGACGAACCTTTGTTATTCTCGACGAACATGTGAATATTATTCTTATTCTTTATTGCACACAAAATACAGAAGTAGGACACACCACACAGGGGCCTAACTTATGTACAACGGCGAGCTTAACGCGGAATTGGGTTAAGCTCGCCGCTCGCCTTTAAAACTAAAATGTACTTTACTGAACTAATACGTTATATATATACACTATATAATAGTATATATTTTTTAAACAGTGCGCTAAAAAAATGTTGGTGGTTCAGTATCAGTAATAAATAATAATATAAGCAAATGTGTTACCAACAACATTTTCCACGGAATACATACAACAAATACAAGCTTTACAAACCTTGCAAGTTTAGACCTACAAACTACAATAATTTATAAAATATTGGTGTTATTTTTTTTTATTACATATAATTTAGTTTATAATATAGAGCTGCTTTTGGGGTGTTTGATTTTAGCAAAGACAGAGAAAAAGAAAAGAAATAAGGCATGTGAGTAATTATACTCGTACCTACCCAATGCAAAGTGTTTTCAAAATGACGTTTTTAAATTTACCAGCAGAGAGAGCAAACATGTCAACATCTTGGAAAAGTTTGTTATAGTTGCTGGTAAGTCGACGCAGAGGTGCCCGCAAACCTGCGTTATTATGACACGAGCTAACGGCAAACAACGGCCGAGCACGCACCCCGCGGCATACTGTCGTTCTAGGAACGATGTAACTAATTTTATTACGAATATCAATACAGTCATATACATTACTACACAAATCAAACAAGAATCACGTCTCCAAGAGAGTGCGTCTAGATTTCAGATCAAGTAATTTAAACTTTTTAAGTGAATCATTACAAGATATACATGTACAGAAGCAACAAAATCAAAATCAAAATCAAAGCATTTATTTCAAGTAGGCCAGTTACAGGCACTTTTGAACTGTCGAAACAAAGATAACAATGAAATGTAGCTACAGTCCCAGTCACAAGGCATAAAAACTGTGAAAGTACTGTAGTTGCCCATTCCCTAGCGTAGATCTCTATGGAGAAGAACGGGCAAGAAACTCCATGGACACTCTTTTAAATCAGCATATTGTTACAAAACCTTGGTTACATCATTCATATTGAGATGGTACATTATGTGAGAACGATGTAGCAAGATGTGCACGTTAAAAGTGTCCATAGTAAACACAAAAAAGACAATTAAAAAAAAATTAAAATAATAAATTCAAATAAGCCGTGGCAACTAAGAGATGACCAGTCACAACTGACAGCGCCCGTTCACGAACATGACGCATGGATCAGCACCATTCAACTCAACCATTTTGAAGGGAACTAAATGATCCGACACACGCGCCACCATCAGCGAGACATTGAGTGAGCATGACATTCTCTCAACCGCCAGGGCACATTCAAGTCGGGAAAGGACGTAGGTTTCCAGTGAACGATAGCTCTTTAGTACATAGCACTCACACAATATGGGCTTTATATAATACTAAAGATATTGAATCTATACAATGCAAAGATAGTTGTACAATCTTCAGCAGCTCCAACAATACTATTTAATGTTATCAATTTATGCGTCCCTGTCCTTGTGGAGCAGGACCGGCATTGAGCCAAGCATTTTTGTCAGCGATATAATCGTCCAACTTGTAATATGCTTGCTTACATAGTGTGCGTTTAATGCATGTTTTAAATTTCGTCTCATTCAGTTCAAGAATACTTTGTGGAATTTTATTATAGCATCTCAAACAGTACCCCATGAAAGATGAATCTACTTTAGCGAGTCTGAAGCCCGGCTGAACTAATTGGTCTCTATTTCTAGTACTGTAACTGTGTCTGTCACCTCTTTTACTAAAAAGATGCAGATTTTTTCTTACGTACATTATGTTTTCGTAGATGTATTGACAATGTACCGTCATGATGTTAATGTCCTTAAACAGTTCCCTTAGAGAATCGCACCTACGAAGATTATATATAGCTCTGATGGCTCTTTTTTGCAGAATAAATATTGACTGAATGTCTGCAGCTCGTCCCCATAACAAAATGCCATAAGACATTATACTATGAAAGTAACTAAAATAGACCAGTCTAGCGGTATCAACATCTGTAAATTGACGGATTTTTCTAATAGCATATGCTGCTGAACTTAGCCGCCCGGCAAGAGACGTTAAATGAGAACTCCATTGTAGCCTTGAATCAAGCGTAATCCCCAGGAAAACCGTTTTATCTACGAATTCAAGTTTCTCTTTATTCAATATTATATCACAATTACTACTTTTAACATTCGGTAAAGCAAATCTAATGCATTTAGTCTTTTTTTCGTTTAATACTAAATTGTTTGCTGTGAACCAATTTTGAACCTGAAGTAGGGCATTATTCACGTCATCTAGAATTTGGGCCCGTCTATTTATCTTAAAAATTAGAGAAGTGTCATCAGCAAATAACACCATATTTTGAGGTTGGTTTTTCAGTAAATAAGGTAGATCATTTATGTATACTAGAAAGAGGAAAGGACCCAATATGGAGCCTTGCGGAACCCCCATTTTTACTTTTAAACCCTGTGAATTGATACCATTTATTTGAACATGTTGAGGTCTATCACTCAAATAAGATTTTACCAAACTAAGTGCAAGTTTTCCTAGTCCGTAATGCTCAAGTTTCAAAAGTAATGTGTCGTGATTTACGCAATCAAACGCTTTGGAGAGATCACAAAAAATTCCTATGGCGTCTTGGGACTCTTCCCATGCAGTAAATATGTGCTTTAATAAGGTTACACCGGCGTCAGTCGTACAACGTCCCTTGGTGAAACCATACTGTTGATCGTGTAGGATTTTGTTGGTGTTAAAATGATTAAGCATTTGATTCAGCATTACCTTTTCAAAAACCTTGCTAAAAACTGGCAACACGGATACAGGTCTATAATTATTAGTATCTTTACTATCCCCGGATTTGAAAAGTGGTATGACTTTACTGTATTTCATTAAATCAGGGAAAGCTCCTTGGTCTACACACAAATTAAAAATTAAAGCTAAGTAAGGTGCTATAGTCTCAACTATGGATGTACAAGCTTTGATAGACATTCCCCATAGATCTTCGGTCACTTTGATTTTGATTTGCCGGAAAGCTTTGATAACTATCACAGGGCTTATGTGTTTAAATTTAAATTCAGCCGGGCATCCAGACACGTTGGCCCTTAATAAACCAATTGAGACTTCAGGTGAGGAATTTAGAGCTTCCGTAGTTTTTAACGGGATATCGGTAAAGAAGTTTACAAATTCTTGAGCTACTTCCAAATTAGAGCTTTTAGGACCACATGCTGTATCTAATGTGTAGCTAGTGTTACGTATTTTCTTCCTGTTTGTCTCGTTATTTATGACTTTCCAAACAGTCTTTATTTTATTTTCTGCTGTTTTGATCTTGTTGCTAATGTGCAGGGCTTTAGCAACCTTGCATGTATTTCTAAAAATGTTTGAATACTTAGCAACATACTTGTTGAAAGTTTCAGTGTTTATGTAAGGCTTAAGGCCATAAAGCTCAAATAGTCTTTCCCTACTTTTCCTGATACCTTTAGTAGCCCAATCACTAAATATAAACAACGGTAATGCATGGCTTTTAGAAATTTTCTTTGGACCTTTTCAATATCATCTGAGTATTTATTGTAAAAGGGATTCCACACCGGCACCGCATATTCCAGCTGTGATATGATCAGAGACTTATATACATCAGCAATATATGGACACTATCTATTCATAATAATATCAATGGGCGCGCGCCATGCGGCGCACGCGGCGATGTTGTGCAGCGGGGGTGAAATCCCTTCCCGAGTGGCAGGGGCGGGGGGCCGACGCCCGCGGCCCGATAGTCACTCATCACATGCGCTGTCGTGACGACGCGTCCAATCTTTCCCGCGCAGCTCCTGCGCCACACGTGTGTCGTACTCGTACCTACAGGTCACGATGTCGGACTTAAGTAACCGCGAGTTTTATGAAATGGTGCGGGTGTATTTATTAAGTGGTGAAAGTTTACGAGCAGCTCGCAGAATGTATGCAACAGAGAGCATAACCCGAATGCGAGCCCAAGGTATCCTTAACCCCATATGCGGCTGCTGCGGCTGCCGCCTCTGGACCTGGGCCGTCCAGCCAGCCCTCCGGCAGGGCTGTGTCGGCCCCCGAAAAGACGGCTCCGGCGCCGGCTAAAAAGGCGGCGGCCCGCAGAAAGAAGAAGGGCAAGGCGGTTCAGCCATTTTGCCCCTCGTTGGCGGCTCCCCAGCCCCCTAAGCCTCCCGTGGCCGAAGCCGGGTGGCAGGTGGTCGGGGAGTAGAAAAAAGGGAGGAAGGCGGCCAAAAAGGCCCGCAATGAGGAGCGGAGACGCCAGCACAAGGCGCGAAGCATCGCGGCTAGGCTCCGCGCCCCGAAGACCGCGGCTGTAGTGATCACACTGCAGCCGGAAGCGGAAAAGAGGGGCGTATCCTACCGCGACGTGCTTGCGAAGGCCAAGGCTTCGGTGAACCTCGGCGAGCTTGGAATCACCGGGGGCCTCCGGCTTAAAGTCACCGCGACAGGGGCTCGAGTGCTGGAGATCCCCGGTGAAACCAGTGGCTCGTCCGCTGACGCTCTAGCTGAAAAGCTCAGAGCGTCCCTAGATGCGGACGAGGCCCGAGTGTCCAGACCCGTCAGGTGCGCAGACCTGCGCATCCTGGGCCTGGACGACTCGGTAACCGAGAGGGAGGTGGTGGCCGCCGTCACTAGGACTGGTGGGTGCCCTGCCGAGCAGGTGAAGGCAGGCACCTTACGTCCGGACCTATCGGGCATGCGAACCATCACGGTAAGCTGCCCGGTGACGGCGGCGAAAAATATTGTGGAGGGCCGAAGGCTCCTGGTGGGATGGGTGTCTGCGCAGGTGAAGCTGCTGGAGCCCAGACCTCTGAGGTGCTTCCGCTGCCATGTGGGGCACCACGTGTCAGTGAAATGCACTTCGGAGGTGGACCGCAGTGGGCTCTGCTTCCGCCGCGGTCAGCCCGGTCACAAGGCCGCGGCCTGCTTCGCCACGCCGCACTGCGTCTCATGTGCGGCGACTGGCGGGCCGGCTGAGCACCGGGCAGGGAGCAAGGCCTGCGCTCCACCCGCCAAGGCCAGGGGCAAAGGAAGGCCCTCAGCCACCGCCCCAACCGTCGCCACCGCCACAGCCGCCACCAGTGTCGCCGCCGCTGCCGCCGCCACCGCCGCCGCTGCTCCTCCCGCAGCGGGGCCCTCGCAGGGGGCCCGAGTGGAGACCGTGATGTAGTGCCAATAACGGCCCCATTACGCCTCCTTCAGGCGAACATCAACCACTGCGCCTGCGCTCAGGATCTGTTGCTCCAGAGCATGGTGCAGTGGTCGATCAATGTCGCCGTGGTCTCTGAGCCCTACTTTGTCCCGCCCAGGGTCGACTGGGTGGAGGACCTTAGCGGCTCAGTGGCCATAATTTCGTCGGCCGCCGCCGGTACCCCGACCCATGAAAGTGTCAGGAAGGGTAGGGGGTGCGTAGCAGCACGGTTCGGGGACATCGTTGTAGCGGGAGTCTACTTCTCCCCGAACCATACTCTCGCCGAGTTCCACAACTCCCTCAGGGAGTTGAGTGTCGTCATCGGAAGCCATTCCCTCCCCGTGCTTGTGCTCGGGGACTTCAATGCCAAGAACTTGGCTTGGGGTTCTCGTTACACAGACGTGCGGGGAAGGATGGTGGAGGACTGGGCTCTGGAGGCAGGCCTGGTCGTCCTAAATAGGGGTTCTGTTCCCACGTGTGTGCGGATGCGGGGCGAGTCGGTGGTGGACATCTCGTTCGCTAGCCCCGCTCTGTCACCGCGTGTCGTTGACTGGCGCGTCATGGAGGGGGTGGAGACCTATTCCGACCACCGGTATATCCGGTTTGACGTCTCCGCCCAGACCCCAAGCGCGCCGGTCCTACAGGCCCCGAGTGGTCCGCGTTGGGCGCTGAAACAGCTGGACCGGGAGCTCCTCCTGGAAGCCTCGATCGTGCAGGCCTGGGTGACATCACCGGACAGGCCTGCCGACGTCAACAATGAGGCGGGTTGGTTCCAGGAGGCCATGTCCGATATATGTGACGTGGCTATGCCCCGGGTTCGGTCAGAAAGCGCCCGGCGTCAGGTGTACTGGAGGTCGCGAGAGCTGACGTCTCTGCGCGAGGCGTGCGTCGATGCGCGGCATCTGTACGCCAGGCATCGCAGGCTCCGCATCCGCCCTCCGGATGCGGCGGCCATTGAGGCGGAGCTGTATGAGGGATACAGAGCGGCGAAGACCGCCCTCCAAGAGGCTGTCCTGCGGGCCAAGGACGTGGCCCGCGAGGAGATGCTGGAGACTCTCGACAGAGATCCGTGGGGGCGCCCTTATAAGATGGTGCGGGATAAACTCCGCACCAGGGCCCCTCCGCTGACGCAGAGTCTCCGGCCTGAGCTCGTGGAGGACGTGGTGAGCGCCCTGTTCCCTTCGCGAGGGGAGCACACTCCCCCGCCTATGGCTCCGCCGCTTGCGGTGCTGGAAGCGGACCACCCAGAGGACGATGACGACATTCCGGAAGTGACCGGGGTAGACCTGAGAGTGGCGGTAGGCAGGCTTAAGGCCAAAACTGCCGCCCTGGGACCCGATGGCTTACCTAGCAAAGCCTGGGTCCCGGCCTTGGAGGCTCTCGGGCCCCGACTGGAGGGGCTCCTAAGCGCATGCTTGGAGAGAGGCCAGTTCCCGCTTCGTTGGAAGACGGGGAAGCTGGTCCTCATACGGAAGCCGGGGCGCCCTGCGGACTCTCCGTCCGCATACCGGCCCATCGTGTTGCTCGACGAGGTGGGCAAACTCTTTGAAAGAGTCATTGCCAACCGCCTCGCCGGGCACCTGGCGGAGATGGGGCCGGATCTTGCGGAACACCAGTTTGGTTTCCGCAGGGGGCGCTCGACGGTGGACGCCATCATGCGCGTGAGAGCCCTCACGACGGGGGATGCAGTGTCCCGGGGTGGGGTGGTCTTGGCGGTGTCTCTCGACATCGCCAACGCCTTCAACTCCATGCCCTGGAGCTGCATCAGGGAGGCACTCCGGTATCACCGGGTGCCGACCTACCTTCGTCGTGTGGTCGGGGACTACCTGTCGGACAGGTTTGTCATTTACCCTGGTCACAGCGGAGAATGGAACCGGCGAGAGATGTCGTGCGGTGTTCCACAGGGATCGGTTCTAGGGCCGCCCTTGTGGAACATCGGGTACGACTGGGTGCTGTGCGCCGACCTCCCTGACGGCGTCAGCGTAGTTTGCTACGCAGACGACACGCTGGTGCTGGCACAAGGGAGGTTGCACGAGGCGGCGGCCGAGCTAATGACACGCGGGGTTGCGATGGTCGTGGAGAGGATCCGGCAATTGGGTCTCGAGGTGGCATTGCACAAGTCCGAGGCCATGTGCTTTCATGGGCCTCGGAATGCGCCACCGTCGGGATCCATGCTCACGGTAGGAGGGGTTTCCATCGGCGTCGAGCCGACGTTGAAGTACCTGGGTCTCGTCCTCGACAGCCGGTGGAACTTCGTGGAGCACTTCCGACGTTTGGCCCCCAAACTGGAACGGGCCGGGGCTGCCTTCAAGCGGCTCCTGCCCAACCTGGGGGGTCCAAACGCCTCCTGCCGGAGGCTCTACGCGGGGGTCGTGCGGTCCATGGCCCTTTACGGGGCCCCGGTGTGGGCGCGTTCCTTGAGGCGGCGAGCCGCCCACTACCTGAACGCGCCCCAAAAGGTGGTAGCCGTAAGGCTGGTCCGGGGATACCGCACGATCTCCGGCGAGGCGGCGAGCCTCCTTGCCGGATTGCCGCCATGGGATCTGGAGGCGATAGTCCTCGCGCGCCTACACGAATGGCCCGTGGAGGCACTACGCCGGGGGTAACTCCGCTGCCGCGGCAAATTGTCGCTCAGCGGACAGACCTCCGGCGCGATCTCATGGCGACATGGAGAGAGCGACTATCGCAACCCCGTGCAGGGCACGCCACAATAGTGGCGATAAGTCCCCTCTTTGAGGAGTGGCTAGAGAGGCGCCACGGCGCCCTCACCTTCCGCCTGACGCAGGTCCTCACCGGACACGGTTGTTTCGGGAGGTTCCTGCACCGAATCGGGCGGGAGGAAACGCCCGGGTGCTACCATTGTGAGGATCGACCGGAGGACACGGTGGAGCACACGGTGGAGATCTGCCCCGCGTGAGCGGAGCACCGCCGTGTCCTCGTAGCGGCGATCGGCGGCGGCGACCTCTCTTCCGGCCTTGGTTCAATCCATGGTCCGGAGCGAGACGGAATGGGACGCCGTCACCTCCTTCTGCGAAGCAGTCATGCTAGCGAAGGAGGTGGCGGAACGTGAGAGGGAGAGAACCTCACGTCCCAGCCGCCGCGGGAGACGCACCGGGCGTCGGGGGCCACGTGGTGGCCCCCGGCCACCGTAGGCGCGGGCCTGTGGACGGTGAGCTATGGGCTAGCTCGCCGTCCGTCCGTCTTATGACGACAGGCCGTGTCGACGGCGCGTTCGTGTTCCACGTGCGCCTCAAAGAGAGTCAGCAAACAGGGAGGGGTCCGTAAGGACCGACGCCTGCCAGGGTTGCGGGACTGTTCGAAAGAGATACCGCGGCCCTGGAACACAAAGGGCAAAGAGTAATTATAACCCAGCAAATAAACTAAAACTAAAATACACAAGTACGTAGAGTTATAAACTTAATAAAATTAATTTTACTTTAAATTAAATAAGTATACAAATTTAGAAAAATCTGAAGTAGCTCTATACAATCAAAAGAGTATATAAGCAAAGTGACTGAAAATGTTTACGCCTTACTCTATTAATCAAAGAACGGTAGAGATGAAAACAATATAATAACTAAATTACGTTTAAGTAATATTGCTTAATAAATAACTTAATTCTATATAGGACCCATGAAGTAGGTGGGTACATGGCCTAAATAAATTACGGAAAAACACATCTACATCAATATGAAAGTTAGATAAGTACAGCTTTGGCAAAACTAACTCTATAATCAAAAAAAATAATACCCTAAGTTTTAAGCATAAAATAATTAGGAATAACTTTATACAATAGGAAGCGGACACAACTTTGAAATAGACCTTACAAAGGTTTTATTCTTACATTTAACTTCAGCAACTCTTACATTTTTATCATTGCCAGGAAACACTTTTACAATGCGAGCCAGTGGCCACTCTAGAGGAGATGAATTTACATTTTTTATCAAAACAAGATCATCTTCTTTCAAATTGGGAGCATTATATTTCCTCTTGGGACGGCTTTGCAATTGCGTTAGGTAATCTGATACCCAAGTTTTCCTAGTCTTGCTTTAATTTTGTAACCAGCTTCCAAAATTTTAAACGATGTGATGGAATTTCCGTCAGATCTACTTCGGGGTAACTAGTCAAAGCAGTCCCAATAAGGAAGTGTCCAGGCGTTAAATATGTTCCTTCCCTAGGGTCTAGGGAAAGCAGGTGCCGGGAGTTCAGCACACCTTCTATCTGAACTGCAACCGTATTGAATTCTTCGTAGGTCAAGCACAAGTTACTAACAACTCTTTTAAGGTGGTGCTTGACGCTCTTAACACCTGCCTCCCATAGCCCTCCAAATTGAGGTGAATAGCTAGGTATAAACATAAACTGAATATAATATTATTCTTACCAAATTTATAGACTGACTCCATAAGAGTCTTTGAATTATGCAACTTGTAAAGCTCATTTAATTGATTTTGTGCTCCCTTAAATGTTTTTGCATTATCGAAAAACACTTTTGTGGGCATGCCGCGCCTAGAAATAACCTACAGATCTGGCTCCGGCAATAAAAATGCTGTGTTGAGCAAGGCAGAAACGAATTTATTAGGAAATCACTGGGATCTTTGTGTGGATGGTACAACGGTGCAGAGCCAAGAGGGCTCAGAAAGCAAAAAATGGCGATGTTGCCAGTACGAAATTACAAAATAAATATTTTAACATAGATAATTAAAATCGACTAAAATAAAATACATTATTAAATATATTACAAAATATATGTTTGATATTGAATCGAACATATACGTATATGGTGGTGTGGTGGTTTAATTTTTACTAAGTTGTTTTTTTTTTCCTTTAGGTATATGTTCTCACTGCTGAGGTGAAAAGTTGTATGTCTTACACGAGACTAAAGTTATTTGCATCACGTGTCTTTGAATCCCTCGCTACGCTCAGGATCTAACCTAGAATCACTCGCTACGCTCGTGATTCAACTATAGAATCCTTCGCTTACTCGGGATTAGGGCTTGCGGAACGAGCTTTCGGTCCCATAGTAAGAAGATAAACATTTGTGCTGCTTACCTACCCGCGCCCGTAACTCTAAACCACCTGGAATCGTTGTTAGACAACGCATCGAGGGTCAGCGAGACTACTGGCGATGACATGATAATCATCGGAGACTTTAACTTGGGATTTATAGAATGGATCGCAGACCACCGGACCTCTCACGCGACCGCTACTAAACCTGCCAATTACAGCAGTAGTTTAGGCTATTGTTTAGTGGACTTTATGTCATCGAACTCTTTTTGTCAATTTAATAATGTTAAGAACTCAAAAAACAGAATCCTAGACTTGATTCTAAGTAACATACAAAATATAAAAGTCGAAACATCTGTAACTTGTTTATCAAAAGTAGACGATCACCATCCGCCCTTAGATATAAACTTTGATATTGGTGTATGCAGTAGCTTAAAACCTAAAAAGTCATATAAGTATAACTTTAGAAAGGCTGACTATGGATTAATCAACGACAAACTTAGTCAAATTAATTGGAGCGAAAGGTTTCAGTCTTATTCTAATGTTGACTCAATGGTTACTTTGTTTTATGAATGTCTACATAACATAGTTGAGGAAACTGTTCCCAAAACAACTTACACTAATCTTAACTTCCCTCCTTGGTACACTAAAGCTCTGGTCAGAGTCCTCAATGAAAAGGAAAAAACCAGAAAACGCTTCAAAAACCACAACCCCCGCGATAAAGTTGAGTATAGACTTCTTGACGACCGAGCGCGACTACTCATTAAAGAATGCTTCAGAAAATATGTGCATACAATGGAAAATAATATTCGTTACAATCCAAAATCCTTCTGGTCATTTGTGAAGTAAAAAAACTCCAACTCCTCAGTAATTCCTTCAGAAATTAAGCTTGATGACTCAACAGCTACTACGGGTGACGACTTATGCAATCTTCTTTGCTCAACACTTCTCTTCAACGCTTAGTGTTTCCTCCACTAATAGCCAGGTACTACCTCCTGTGTCGCAGACGCAAGAGTTTCCTCAGACTACACTAACGACGATGAAATTCACCGAAAGACAGTCCTAAAAGCACTGTCAGGAATTGATGTTTCTAAGGGAGCTGGGCCCGACGGGATACCACCTTTTTTCATTAAAAAATGCGCTCGCTATCTGTCTCTGCCATTAACACTGATATATAACATGTCAATTGAAACTTCCCAGTTTCCCCTAGAATGGAAAAAGGCTAACGTCGTGCCTGTTTTTAAAAAGGGAGACAAAACTGATGCGGAGAACTATCGCCCTATCTCACTGCTATCGTTATTTTCAAAGATATTCGAATCCTTAGTCGTTCCCATCTTAACTTCACATCTCAGATTACATATAAATCCACAGCAACACGGTTTCTGTTGCAACAAATCAACTGTCACTAACTTATCATCATATCTCAATGACATCTCCGAACACGTTGACGCAGGACAGCAAGTCGATGCATTGTATACTGACTTTAGCAGCGCGTTCGATAAAGTCGATCACCAGATACTACTTACCAAATTAGAGAGACACGGTGTTCATAAGAACCTTGTGGAATGGTTTAGATCATACTTATGCGATCGGAAACTAAAAGTAGTGGTAAACGGCTTCCACTCGACACATTATTGCGCTACTTCCGATACTTTTCATTCTGTTCATCAATGATATAATAAACCATATCAAGCACAGCCATTGTTCACTCTTTGCAGACGATCTTAAAATGTATCGGCCAATCGAATCCCCAGCAGACGTCGCTCTGCTACAGTCTGACTTGGACTCCCTTCATTTACTGACGTTGAGCACCATCTTGTTTGCAATACACTATTATTGCAAACAAGATGGTGCTCAACGTCAGTAAATGCCAGCACATCACATTTACCCGCAAAAAGCAAATAGTGACATCTTCTTACTCACTCAATGGAACAGTACTGCAAAAAGTCGACATCATAAGGGATCTGGGAGTTTTACTCAGTAGTAACCTGTCGTTCATTCCTCACATAGATAAAATGTTGACCAAAGCCGGAAAGATGGTCGGGTCATAAAAAGGATCGGGCATGACTTCAAAGGAGCACATGCATTGAAAGTACTTTTCAACTCCTTTGTGCGAAGTACCCTAGAATACGCTTCTCCAGTCTGGAATCCAATGTACAAAGTACACATTAATCGTATCGAACGCATCCAAAAAAACTTCACCAGATTCCTTCGGTATAAAGATCGTAACTGTCTATACAGAGCTAACTACTCACAGCGATTGTCTCACTTTGGTTGGCATTCCCTTGAACAGCGACGCATGTTGGCTGACGTCACGACTCTCTTTAAAATTCTTAATGGTCAAATATCCTCACCCTACCTTCTCGCTAATATGCACCTGAGCGTGCCTCGTCAATGTCTAGTCAGAACAGTACGAAAGCCCCAAATGTTCGTTGTCAAATCATCTCGCTCAAATCTCGGTCGATCAGCACCATTAAACCGAATGATGGACACCACCAACAAGGTCATCTCCGTTAATACTGATATCGACATTTTCCGCAACAGTATACACAGTCTCAGGCAAAAATTGTTGGAAATTCATTTGTAGTCAGCTTTCCATCACACTTATTGTTTAATTATTCCATTTCTCATTTTTTATATGACCGCTTTTAAAATTTTTAGAAATGTACTTGTATAAGTAGTATACATATATAGTATAAGTACTTGTATAACATCTCAAGAATTATTTATGTTAATGTTAAGAATTGCATATTTATTAATCTGTAAGTATTTATGTTAATCTGTATCTATGTTATAAATTGTTTTTTTTTTAGGATTATTATTTCAAATTATTTTTTTATCATAGGTGTTAATGTCAATTACAAGAATTTAATTATGTCAATTAATAGAATTTGTTCAATTATTTAATTTATTCTTCTCTGTTTCTATGTTTCTATTATAAAAATATCTTTATTTAAATTATTAGGGGCTTAATTTATAACTTTATTGTAAATGTTGTGGTCTCCTATAAGTGAAGGAGTACACCTACCAAATACCTTGTGTTTTCCATTAACTAATAATGCGTTGTGTACATCTTTTGTTGGAGATCCTTAAATAAATAAATAAATAGTAAAACCGGTTTTGACCGGGTTTTGCTATGGGACCGAAAGCTCGTTCGGCATTCAAAATCAACACTCGCAGCAAAAACCCACTTTGCTCTCTTGTTTCACAAATATTCTTGATTAATTTCTATCATCTCGGTTATACTTATGAACATTTATTATGTGAAACTCCAGTAGCTAATGGCCAGGGACCCAAGAGAGCCTGGAGCCAAGCGCGAATCCACCGACACCTGCGCACGTTCCACCTCCACACGCCGACATCATAAAACAGATGCGCCATAAAATGTAGATTGAACAAGTTTATCGTTGCGCCGCCATTCCGCGCGATGTGTCCTCTGTAAACTTTACTACGCTCTTTATAATGCAAACAAAGGAAACAGCCACATCTTGAAGGAGCCGGCGCGGTCAAGGTTGCTCCTCTGTAAACTGTAATCAAGTACGAATACACACTAGATTACCTTGACACATAACCTTCAGAGGAACACACAAGGTTCATAGTTGTTGGAACGTTTTTGTCTTACATACTCCCGTAGTTTGAAATCATCAACGTCATGTTTCTCTCCATGTGTTCCCCACTCACCCTGTGAACGGCACACAAGAGTTGGTGCAGTCGCGCATCGTTCAACTCACTTCAGCATAGTTTTACAATCCATCGTAACGCCACGCCTCCAGCTCCGTATCGTATCTCATTCGTCTCGGTGGTGAGTACTGTAGACTGTGATTGTGTATACACGATATATTCAAGGAAACTCATTAGCAAGATTTGACACAGTCAGCGGCTTTTAAACATTACTGGTGTACTTCTCTAATGATTTCTTATTCAATGTACAATCCCTTTTATCAATATTGTATATGCCGTACAACACGACCACCAGTGCCTGTCCCATAGTTAGTCCGTCTGCCCAGTTGCAATTTCTTTAGCGCTGAAATAACAGTAATGAGTCAAGACTGTCACCACACAGGGTGTGTTGTGTGTGTGTGTTGTGACTGTCATCTTAGAGACTGTTGTATTTATTAGAAACAATCCAGAGTTATTTCCCCGCATGTCAGATCAATTTCCGAGAAATCGCCGCGATCAAAGTCAGATCTGCCTTCATGCAAGTCGGACAGCATTTATGCGCAAGAGTGTTCTTTGCATGGCTCCAACTATTTATAATAAATTACCAAAAAGTTGGAGGGAGCTTACTAACATAGACTTGAAGACGAAATTAAAACTATTTTTGACGACCAAAGCTTATTATAGCATTAATGAATTTATGGCCGACTCATTTGCAACAAGTTAAAATGTATTTGATATCTTATGTTATTGACATAATGTATTGTAATTTTGACATTTTACTGTAAAGTTTGACATTGTTATAGTTTTCTTATTTTATTTTATTGACATTTTTTACTGTTAATTTGACATTTTCTTTATTTTATTATTATTATTATTAATTTGATTTTTTCCAATGAGTGATATTTGATGTAACCTTCTGAATTATTTTATTTACTGAAAATGGATATATTAGCGATATAGAAGCGATCTCAATAAAATTAAAGCCAAAACGAAACCAGCTGAATAACTGTTTCTTCTTCTTCTTTTCAAGATTCCACTGTACAATCACTGTTTATCTTCTATGTTCCTCACCTAAGTTAAGTAATATAATTTTTTCTATGTTGCATGTGTTGTTAATTTTAATGATGAGATTTTACTGTTATATTTTTTATCTTTACATTTTTTATCTTTATATTTTTATTCTTTTATTCTGCTGCTTTTACTATTTTTACAAAATTGTGCATAAACTTATTACTATTTTAATCAATCGAAATTTACTAACTATAAAATTTAAATCAATTTTAAATGCAATTTTTATAAAATCAAACTTACCTATTATGAATTATAAATCTAAACTATATAATTTATTTCTAAACTTAAATGAACTTTATATAATAATTTATAATTCAAAATCATACACTGGCTATAATGTTATCTTATTATTTTATTTCACCAGCTATAAATGTACTGATAGAATTCATTGGATTCCACAATGTATCAAGTTCTACAAAAAAACGCGAGATCTATATATATTTGTTGCAATACAATCTGTTAATGGATAGTACTGATAATTTGTTAATTTACTACCAGAACTGTAGGGGAATTAGAACTAAGCTACACTCGTTGCTCGTGAACATCTTGGCATCATCATATGACATCATAATATTGACAGAGACTTGGCTGATACCAGAAATAGCGAATAGCGAGTTTATTGACCCTCGATACGTTGTGTTCCGCTGTGATCGGGATCGTGGCGCTACGGGAAAGCGAGATGGGGGTGGGGTGCTCATTGCAATGCTGCGTGAACTTCAATCGGCCTCACTGGATATTCTCAATAACCCGCATTGTAAGCCCTCGGCATGTATCGAGCACCTCATGGTTGCGTTACCATGCAAAAACGATAAACATAAGATACATGTTATCAGCGCAGTGTACATCCCGCCGGGGACCAGCTCCGATGTCTATACATCCCACTTTGATTTTCTACAGGACACCTTAAATGCACCTAACGTCATGAATGTTTACATCGTCGGAGATTATAATCTACCTAGTATCACATGGAGCACTGTAACGGCGGGAAATGGGGCCTGTACGGCATGTGTTTGTACACACCCTATATGCTCGGAACTGACGCATCTTATGTCTTCACTAGATGCTCACCAATATAACAATATCCCCAACAGCGGAGGAAAGACCTTAGATTTGTTTATCTCGAACACTTGCTGTTCAACTAGCCACCTTAAAGATCCATTATTACCTGTCGACCCCCATCACCCCCCTTTTGTTATAACCGCACCTGTTAGTCTATCTACACAATTGATGAAGAGAAAGCCGATTAACAAATATAATTTCCGTAAGGCCAATTATGATCTCATCAACAAACACATGGACGAGGTCAATTGGTCCGCGCTGTTCGATAATCTATCATCCGAGGACGCTGTAGAGGCTTTCTATAGCATGTTGAGTGACATAATTAGTCCAATAGTCCCCCCCGCAAGAACTAGATCGCTTGACTTCCCGATCTGGTTTACGCCACAATTAGTTAAAATATTTAAAAAGAAGCAACGTCTTTGGGTAAAGTGGAAAAAATACAGCAACGTTAAGAACTATAACAACTTTTCCGAATATAGGTCTATCTTCAAACATACGTGTAAAACCTGTTATTCAAATTATATTAACTCGGTTGAAGATAGTCTCTCTAGTAATATAAAACATTTTTGGTCCTATATTTCTAACCGCAAAAATAAGTCAGGCATTCCGTCCACGATGCAGTACCAGAATGTTAAATCAAGTGATCCTGATGTTGCCTGCAGTATGTTTTCGGACTTTTTCTTATCCGTATTTGAGCCCGTATCACCTACGCTCGCCGCGTGGAGTCCGCCGCAGCAGTGCGCAGAGAGTGGTAGCTTAATTAGTAGTTTGCATATTGATAAATCCAAAATACTCAGCGAGTTGAAACGGTTGGACCCCTCTAAGGGGGCAGGACCTGATGGTCTTCCGGCGGCCTTTTTTAAGGCTACGGCTGATAATATATGTGAACCACTCTATATCCTTTTTAACAGATGTCTGCATGAAGGTGTGTTCCCGGTGGTATGGAAGCAAGCCAATATTACCCCAGTGCATAAGGGTGGCTCGAGGCATGACGTCGAACAATATAGACCCATCTCAATTCTGCCGACCTTGTCAAAGCTTTTTGAAAGACTTGTTCACAACGAGATTTATCCTCTTCTGCATAATATTATAATTCCTGAACAACATGGGTTTGTTAAGCGCCGATCGACGACATCTAATTTGCTAATATTTGCTAATTACCTTTTTGAAAATATTGATAGGCGATTGCAAATAGATGCGGTCTACACTGATTTCAAAAAAGCTTTTGACAAGGTCGATCATGAAATTCTCCTAAGTAAAATTGCTTACAACGGAATACGCGGAAATCTGTTGCGGTGGTTTGTGTCGTATCTCGAAAATCGGTCACAAAGGGTTGTGGTTAATGGTCATCGGTCTGTCTCTGTCAATATTACTTCCGGCGTTCCGCAGGGCTCTATTCTGGGACCGCTATTGTTCATCATTTACATCAACGATATTAAGAAATGTTTTAAAAAGTCCAAATTCCTAATGTACGCTGATGACTTGAAGGCGTTTCAAGTGATCCGCACTATGGATGACTGCCTGTCATTTCAGGAAGATCTAGACAGACTAACTGCCTATTGTATTGAAAATAAGCTGCATCTAAGTATCCCCAAGTGTAACTATATACAATTTACTAAGAATAATTTAATATTTAATTTCAATTACAACCTTAACTGTATACCCTTAAATAATATTTCAATCGTGAAGGATCTAGGTGTTCTCTTTGATTGCAAACTATCCTTGAACCAGCATATCGAAGCCATAGTCAATAGTGCTTTTAAAATGTATGGATTTGTGATGAGATCTTCAACTGAATTTAAGCGTACCTCTACATATCTTTATCTGTATAAGACGCTCATTAGGTCTCAGTTAGAATATGCGGTCCCTATTTGGAACCCCTTCTACCAAAAGTACGTAGTCGCAATAGAAAGGGTCCAGCGCAAGTACCTTCGTGCTATGAGCTACAGGTGTCATGGGACTAAAACTTATCTGTCATACTCCCAACTTCTTGATAAGTACAAGCTTATCAGCCTGGAGAACCGGCGCAAATACCTGGAGGCCAACGTGCTTCATGATATTGTTCACAATCGTTTTGACGCCATTGATCTAACGAGTATGCTATGTTATTCTGTCCCCCGAACAGTTCAGGTGCGTCAGGTTCGCGCTCGTACTCTGTTCGCGCTCAATTCTTGTCGAACGAACTCTGGCCTACGCTGCCCTATTCATAGAATGTTGGAATCCTATAATTCAAACTTCATTGATATTGACATATTTGCATGCTCGAAAAATAAATTTAAATGTAATATTATAAAAAAATTATTGTAATTTTATTGTAATTTTGTTGTAATTTTATTGTAATTTTATTTTTTTAATTTTAATTTTATTGTAATTCTACATTATATTTATTTAGTGCATAATTCAAGTAAATTAAATTGTTTCTTAATTTATCTGATTTAGTCTTGTAGCTATAGCTAGCTTTATATTAACTTATTTGTAGAGTTGTTTCAAAATACTTGTTAATTTTGGTAATGCCCATCTAGTGGCAACCACTGATCTTTAAATATGTCTATCTGCGGATAATGCAGTTGGCTGCAACGTTATTACTCACACATTGTTAATCTTATGAATTATGTATATGTTGTAGTTGTTTATTATCCCTCAATAAATAAAATAAATAAAATTAGCGTAATAAAAAAAAAGAAAACAACATAATATATTTGCACGTCGCGTATGTGGCAAACATGTTGCACATAAATTTATAATAATATCCTGCATGCATAATATCATCGTTCTGTATGTATACACATGTTTGAGCAAATAAATATACTTACTTACTTACTTACTTACTGTGATTTACGTATACCCTATCATATTAATAACATCGCGTTATAATAAATACATGAGCCATCAGTAAGCCGTCCGACAGGAGGATGTTGTTACAGCGGGCGAGCGGAAATGAACCACTGAGTGAACGACGCACTTCACTGTTTTTTGAACGTTCGTCGTTCAGATCGTAATGATGGAGACCCGCTTGTGTTTACCAACACTCGGCCACAGCACACAAGGCCGAGCCAGTAGATCAACTGCGGCGAATAGTCCCGAGAATTGCGTGGACATGTCGCTATGCGCCGTAGATCAGTGGCCATCTGGACAGCTGCCAGGTAATTATTCACGTGAAGATAATCATTATTATAATCCTCGTCTGCCGCGCGCTCAACTAATTTATGTTTAGCGTAGTTCGTCACAGCGGCGGCGCCCATTTACTCTGAACGTTTCATACGACTCATGAGTACAACCAGTTTTTCTTGAGAAAAATATGTGTTGTGTGATAAAGTTATGTAGAGTTTGTGAAAAAGTTTATTAAATGTATCATTGGTCTACTGGAGCTCCATGATTTCATTTAGTACTTATGCCTCGTGCAACGGCTTGCTATGGCTTCGCATCGTGGAGATTGCTTGGAAGGAGGCTTGAGCTATGCCTCGCGCTCAAAGCTTGCAAGACGCGCGGCACTATTGTAGTAGAATTTCAAATAAATGATACCGATCACCTGAGCGCTCAGATATGAACTGCCGTTCGAAATAGTTGGAATGCTGTTTAAGTGGTGGACTGTGCCTGCTGCTCGCTCGGTGGCTATAAAGCGGTTGCGTGAGGACCACCTGTTGCCGGTACCTTCACCCCCCTCCCTGCCCCGCCTGCCTCGCGTCCCTCCCTCGCTCGTGCTTACTAAGCTCGCTTTACGCCACGCCGCCCTCGCTGGCGGGTCAGCTGTCGGATGTCATAGGTGACGCATATACACGCGCACTTTATGGACGGTCGTATATTTTTCAATCACTGTCACACACTTTATGCTTCGACGTTAGAAAATTCCTGTATTGCGTGTGATGCTTTTACATAAATCATTTTGAACGAAAGTAAATGAAAAGCCTTTAATTGCTGAAGTTTATTGAAGAATGTTCAGCATGAGGTAGGTATTCCGGCCCGAAGCTGTCTGTTATCGTTTACAGTGAGTCAGAGAAGCGCGCGGCACAGTACTGCGTGCATTACAGCTTAGCTTGTTAATTAGCTTGTTCGTAGTTATATCAATTAGCGCGCGACTGTAGAACCGCAGCAGCGTGTCGGGCGTGTGCGCTGTGTGCGTGTAGCTTGTGTTTATACTCTAGATCATAAAGTAAAATCTTCGTCGAAGATCTTCAATTTCATAGACTAACCTCTTTATTTTAATTCGTTTCGTTAGTATTATAAGAACAAGGCTATGATACCAACAGCCAAAGTACACAATAAAACTTAATGAAATAAACTTATATTAATTATTTCGTCCATATTTATTATTTCTCATTGCCCTAATGTAACTTTCAATTTTAATTAGATTTACAATATTTACATGTTGCTGTTTCATTTCTTCGCTATCGAAGTGAAAAGTAGAGTGTACAACTCGTCCATAAAACCCATTTTACACTCTAGTTTATATTTATCCTCGCTCGCAAGGTCGCTCGGATGGATAAACGTCTCGCGTAAGATGGGGCGTTTTATGCACTTGATGTACAATTTACTATTTCCATGCTCCTATCCTTTTCCGTCGCTCACTCGGAACCGTCACTTGCTAGAGCAACACACAGAGCGGCAGCGCTGACGCATGCAGCAGCGTCGACGCCGCCGGCAGCACGCTCTCTTCTTCTCTATCTTAGGTCCACCGCGCCGCGGCGTCGCCGTCGCGTCGCCTTGCCTTCAGTTTATATAATATTGAGGACACCAATACTCATTTTACATTAATAAGTTCGCTGGTGTCGTGATCTTAGCTCTTTTGTGTTAAAACAAGCTCGCTGATACAACGATCAGGTTTCAGCACCAAATACTTTACATTACACAGCATAGTTATTTCGTTTTAGTTAATTTGGGTACCAAAATACCTCCTGCCTAAAAACCCCCAGTTCAGCGGCAGGCCTTGATGCGATGGGGAAATAGCTATAAGTATAATTATTCTGATAGAGCATTTGTGCTACAAAAGAGGGCGATCAGAACAATAGTTCGTATTCCCCAAATAGAGTCCTGTCAGCAACATTTCCAAAGTCTATCAATACTTACAGTAAGGTAGGTACTTAACATACTTACAGTCTTGACCAGCCTAGCGAAACACATACGTGATTATGAAACGCAGGACGAAAGACATGAAAGGGAAAGCACAAGGAACCAATATTTGATGCATAAAGTGAACCCTACATTGAATATTGTATCACATTGTGTACAGTATCAAGCGGTAAAATTATTTAATTGCTTGCCTAAGGACATAAAAGAGCTGCTATATAAAACCACCTTATTTAAAAATAGACTAAAAAGTTACTTACTGGAAAAATGTTTCTATTCCGTGGATGAATTAATGACTCAGTGACATTGGTATAAGGGTGCTTTTTCTTTTTCATTCGTTATCCAAAATTGGTTTAAATTCTGTTTTTCCCTATGACAATGAGTAATGACATAAATTCTATGACATGATTTTTAATTGATTTTGATGAAATGACACCTGTCACCTGGGACAGTCGAGAAAATTTTATTTAAAATCAATAATTTTATTTTTTCACACTAAAGCCTGCCACTATACCTACTGAAATGAATGCCTAATCTCCTGAAGTTTTTTTTTTAAACTATTTATATCAATAGTATCAGAAAATTGTGAAAATTTTAAAGTTGACGTGCTTTCTATAGCTTTGTGCCCTGTGATTATATGATAGTGCCTGTGTTTGGCCTTTATATTGGATGACCCGAACTTCAGTTCTATAGTGTCGAAGGCCAATTTAAATCCGGATCTGAGTTCGACGCAGAGCCGAGGCGACACCAGGCTCCAATTCACCTGGCCACGGTGACGAGGGCTGCCCCGACTTGCGTTCATCGGGTGTGCGGTGTCCCAGGCCCGCAGTGCGTGTGTGCCGCCGCTCCTGACAGCGTGTCACCATTTAACTTTTTGTCTATTCAGCTTTTTTTTTCTTTTATTTTTATTTTAGTTTAATAAAGTTATTTTTGTTAGGTTTAATTTTTTAAGAATTAGTTTAATGAGTAGTAGCAGCAGCGTTGTGGTGGGGAATAGTAGTAGTCAACCTTCAACTTCGCTGAACACCCTGGAGAGATGCCCGCTTTGTACCCAGGCACGTTTTTTTAAAGGTAAGCGGGGTCTGAATGTGCATATTGGTAAGGTACATAAACCTCCAAATGCCTCAGACCCTGTTTCAAATCTTCCACCTTCAACTTCGGCTACATCAACTTTCGACCCAATCTGGCAAACCCTTTCCAAATTAAAAAACTCAGTTCCTGTTTTAAAGCGAGTTCCCCGCGGTGCTAGGCCGCTAGTTGCACAAAACCTAGCAGGTTGTGTGCGCCTTGCCGTCCGAGAGAACTCGCTAAGTGCTTGGGAACAGTTGCTTACCTTCCCTTACCGAATACTTCATGTTCAAAAGAATTTGGCCACAAAAAAGACTTTAACAGCTCAAATTAAAGATAATTGTAATATTTCGGCTCAAAATTTTTATTTAAATGTAACGTCCCAGGGATATACCTCTCGAGGAGGTATATCCCATCTGGTTGAATCAAAGTTAGGGGAAGGTGACATTAGCGGTGCAGCCAGGATTCTCTTCAGTAGCGATGTGGTGGCACCGTGTTCTCCAGAAACACTCGCAGCTCTGGAGACCAAACATCCCGCCCCCACGGATGGCCTTTCTTTTCCCGAGCCCCTGATTCAGACATTCACTCCCTCACCATTACAGGTCGAGAGGTGGTCACAGCTGTTTGCTCCTTTCGGAGCGGCTCCGCAGGCGGCCTCGACGGCCTAAGTCCCCAGCACTTAAAGGACCTAATCTGTTCAGGCGCCGGGGAGGCTGGTGAGATGCTCTTGAAGGAGCTTACAGCTCTGATTAACCTTATGCTCTCCGGCAAGGTGAACGAGGCCGTCATCGACGTCTTGTACGGGGCCAATTTATGTGCCCTGCGTAAGAGGGATGGCGGCATTCGTCCCATTGCCGTGGGTACTACTTACCGTCGTATGGCAGCCAAGATTTGCTGTAAATTTTATGGTGAGGCTGTTTCGGAAAAATTTAAGCCCCTGCAGCTAGGTTACGGCTCCAACGGGGCTGTGAGGCTGCCGTACACGCTTTGTCGACCTACCTAAATTCTGGCAAAGGTGAGGTCATCCTGAAGGTTGATATAAAGAATGCCTTTAATTCAGTTAATAGGGACACCTTGTTAACAGAAATTAAAAAAGAATTACCTCAAATTTATAGTTTTCTTTGGCAGTGTTACAGACATCCGTCTAAATTACTGTATCGGGACAACCTTCTGGAATCTGCTGTTGGCTGTCAACAAGGTGACCCGCTCGGGCCAGTGATATTTAGTTTAGCTATTCACCCAATTGTTCAACAACTAAATTCTAAATTTAACGTTTGGTATCTTGATGATGGAACCTTGGGGGGCGACGTAGATACTGTTTTAAATGATTTAATTTACTTAAAAAATAAACTTCATTCCATTGGCCTTGACCTTAACCTTGCAAAATGCGAACTTTATTTAACGGACTATACCAACAGACAACTGACTATTCCTAAATTTAACGCAATAGCCCCTAACATCAAAATTATTGAAAAAAGTTCTCTTCGTCTCCTTGGGTCTCCAATCTTCGAGATTTCCTTTCCCGATTTTATCGAGGAAAAAATTCAAAATTTCAATGACATTTCGGAAAGATTACTCCAAATTAATATGCATTCGGCCATCACCATAATCCGTTATTGCTGTTTCGGCCCAAAATTAACTTATTTTCTACGTGCTTCCCCTTTATGGAAGCACACTCATCTTTTGGACCAAATGGATCAAATTATCAGAAATACTTTATCATCCATTTTAAATGTGGCCTTGGACGATCGAGCTTGGACACAAGCTACTCTTCCCATTCGTATGGGAGGACTCGGCGTCCGCAAAATTTCTAGTATTAGTTTACCGGCTTTTATATCCTCGGTCCACGGCACTGAGAAATTAATGAGGAATATCCTGGCTTCCACACTGATTGATTTTGATGTGCCGTGCTTCTCCGAGGCTATCAATGCCTGGAAACTCGCTTGCCCAAATTCTGAAGAACCCGACCATCCATTTTCCCAGAGAAGGTGGGACGAGCCGCTCTGCAGAGTAGTTCAGAACAATTTACTGAACACGTCTGCTACTACTGCTGAGCGCGCTCGTCTGCTAGCTGTGGGTGAGTTGGAGTCGGGTCTTTGGCTTCACGCACTACCGTCGTCGAACACAGGTACGTTGCTCGACGACACTACTTTCCGCCTCGCTGCTTCTCTACGCCTAGGTGCCGCATTATATTCTCCTCATCGCTGTCACTGTGGTGAAGTTGTCAACAGCCTCGGACATCACGGCCTGTCATGCAGCCGAAGTGCGGGCCGTTTTGCACGGCACGCGAATTTAAATGACATCATCCGACGAGCTCTTGTCACCGTCGGCGTTCCAGCTATATTAGAACCCAATGGCTTGGCACGCGACGATGGCAAGAGACCGGACGGGATGTCTTTGTTTCCATGGAAGATGGGTAGGCCTTTAGTGTGGGACGCAACATGTGTCGATACTCTTGCGCCATCCCATCTTCCTAGCTCATCGTGCTGTGCTGGGGCTGCCGCTGCGGCTGCAGAGAACCTCAAGCGGCGTAAATATAGTAACCTCATTGGTAACTATATTTTCGAGCCGTTTGGGGTTGAAACTCTAGGACCGTGGGGTCCGAGCGCTCACAGCCTTTTCAAGGATATTTCTAAACGTTTAGTTGACACTTCCCGTGACCCAAGGGCTGGCTTTTACCTTGGCCAAAGGCTTAGCGTTGCCATACAACGTGGCAACGCCGCCAGTCTCTTGGGTACATTACCAGTTGACAGCGTTGAGGAGGAGTTTTTTGACGCCATTTTTTAAGTTTGTTGCTAGGTTATTTACTTTAGGTTATTTTAATTAATAAGTCTGTATATTATGCTAATTCAATTAAATAAGGTATTCAAATTGATTTTATGTTTTATGAATTTATGATTTTAATTTCTTGATGTTGGATTATTTTAGAAATGAGAATGATAATGATATATATATATATATTTTTATGGGAGATGTTTCTAATGGTTTTGGTGTGTTATGTTTTAATTTTTGGCGTATTGATGAATTTTTGGTATGACGAATAGATATGTATTTCAATGAATTTTATGTAAATGATTTTTAACAACAGATGAATTTGAATGTAATTTTTAGATTTTCTTGTTTAATGAATAATTATTGAATATTGTTGGTTATTTATTATTTTATATGACTTGTTTTCTTAATGGATTTAATTTTGGATTTTTATTTTTTTTGTTATGTAACACATTCAGACACAATGTAAAATTCTTTATTGAATAAATGAAATGAAATGATGCCTACGTAGAAGTTGGGCGAAGACAACTGAGCAACACGTAAAACAATAATAGCTATCATGAGATGGTAATAGCAATTCAGTAAAACAAGGTTTTAGAAAATAATATAGTCGGATGTAATATTCAAAGTTGTTGAATAAAATCAAACCAAATTGCTTGTGCCGGGGTGGGAGGGCGGAGGACGGAGTGAAAGAGGGACGGTTGAAAAGTCACGGGCGGCTAACGAGGCGAGCCGGTCATTAAAATATAAAGTTAGCAGAAGTTACCGCGCCCTGCATCGGGCCAGTGCTCCGTGCCGGCTGGCGGCAGACGTAGTACACACAGAGAGAACGCGCAGAAGACGCACTCCAAACAAACACTAAGGAAACAATATAGAGGAAATGTTTGGCCTCCTTGTAGGCAAACACCCACTAGGCGTACAGCTTTAGCTGGTTTTTTTTAACCGACTTCAAACAAAGGAGGATTTCATGTTGCCAGTTGTTGTTGTTGTTCTGCCAGTATCTTTCGTAACATGCTTGCTGGCAGCCAGACCGACCACTAGCTACTCGCTCGTCTGGGATGCAACGAATGAGCGGCTCACTGCCATGCTGATACCTAAAGATAAGCTTTGTTGGTGTAAGTGCCGTAGATGTTAGCTTTCGTTTAAATGTATTGCTGTTAATGGAGAAGATGCTCTGAAAGACATTCCTCTTAAATCCATACGAATAAAAGTGAAATGACGCAAACAGCGGGAGTTCCCCAGTTTGACTCAGATGCACAGCTCAGGGTCAGTGACAAAAACACCAAATGAATCAACCAAAGGTCAAACTTCAGAAGTCCTTTGATTGATTTTGGGTTTTTGTCACCGACTTCTGAAGCTTGATCTTTGTTTGATTGATTTGGTGTTTTTGTAACCGGCTTTTGAAGCTAAAGTTATTTTTCACTTTTTGTGTTTTGGTTTGTTATTTTTGTTTTTTTTTTATTGTTTTTTTTAAGTCGGTTTTATTTTTTAGACAAGCGTTTCTACGGTTGCTAAGACACATCAAGCAGTAGACAAGATGTAGTTTGACAATAAAGAACAAGAAAGGACAATCATGTATTGCTTGGCTGTTTACTTTAACCATCGAACCTAGCCCAAAACTAGCCGTGACTAATCACGGCTAGTTTAGTGACTGCACGTTTGCGTTGGATCGATTTAATGAAAGCGCCAGGGTATGCGCTTATGTGATTTGCGGCCGTAATACGCATGTATTTCCAGAATTATAATCACTAATTTCATCAATACAACTCTCATAATTCATTTAATTTTAATCCCATTGAATACCTACCTTTTTCATGAAATAGTCATTCAATGGAATTAAATGAACATAAAGGGTTTGTATTGATGATTTTAATCTTCTTCCTTTATCGTGTTGCAGTGCCTAACCTGGTGTCAGAGTTTTCAGGCCACCCATGGGCCTCTGACTAGGCTTTACACGCCGTCAAGAAATATCTCTCAGGCATGCTGGTTTCGCGGGTCTGTGGGCGGTGAGCTATGGGCTAGCTCGCCGTCCGTCCGTCTTATGACGACAGGCCGTGTCGACGGCGCGTTCGTGTTCCACGCGCGCCTCAAAGAGATTCAGCAAACAGGAAGGGGTCCAAGCAGGGGAGCAAGTGATAATTATACAATATGCACATGAATCCGAAAAATCAGAGGTGCGTGTCTTGGGTTCGAAGTCGAGACCTATGACTTGGCAGTCCGACGGTCACACCACACCGCTAGGCTTTCACTGCTGATTGTAATAATTCCTACTGTGTAAAGCCACGTTTACGTAATATAAGACAGGGTGTAAGCGGACCCTTCCCCAAGCCGTCAACCAAGCATTCTGCCCAAACAGCAACACTTAACTGCCCATTAAAGACGCAACTGAGAGAAATTATCACTGATCGAAAGGGATAGATATAAGTTTGTCATTTTCCATGGAGTCATAAGTTTTCCAGGTTAATTATTCTTTATTCGGTCGTATTGCAACTCTACAACACTCAAATTGACATTTACTCAAAGTTCTATAGACAGACAAATCAATAAAATTGAAATGTGTGTTTGTAATATCAAACAGCTTTTTAATTAATGCAAATGAAAATATATACAGCACATATAACAAAAACACATTTTATTTTTGTCTGTCTGTCTGTTTGTTCTAGCTAATTTACAAAACGGCTGGACTGATTTTGACGGGACTTTTACAGGCAGATAGCTGATGATATATTAATAAGGTCTAACAAAGGCTACTTTTATTTTAGAAAAATAATTAGGGTTCCGTGCAAAAAAAATTAAACCCTTGAAATTGGTAACCAATCCGATTTAGAAAGGGAACTAATATTTTGTTATAATAACTTCACGCAAACGAAAAGATGCTCTGTGGTCGCGGGCAACAGCTAGTTTCAAATAATAACGGCATTGATCATAGATGCGATGTTTTAAAAAGTTAAATCTTGATGTCAACAATTCCGTCTACTTGCTTGACACAAGATCTAATAAATAAATTTTCAAAATCTACATTATGTTGATAAAATTCCTGCACGGCTCACCGCTGCGGAAAGAATACGCATCGTAATTATGAAAGAAATGGAGATGAGAGTGCCGAAATATCGCGACAATTATATATGCACGTAAATTTTACACTAAATCAATGGCCGGCTTAAAGCCCCGATCTAAATCTCATTGAGAATCTTTGGACACAAATGATTCTCAATTGGGATCCCACTGAGGTGCGTAATCAGACCAATCCACGAGATCTGGTGTATTCCACTTGGGAATCATTAAGAGGCAGCGAAATATGCTGGAACATGGTGGAGGAAATGTGAATGTAAACAATAATAATATAAAATACAATAATAATAATAATAATAATAACTATTTTTAAACAGTCTGGAACCCAATCTCCCTTTTATATATTATCATTTTTCCATTTCCTAATTGTACACAATAATATGAAGCCATTTTATAACAAAAAACACCAAAGAAAAAAACTGTGATCAAGAATGACGTCTGTCATACATAAAATCGGACTACAATCTACAATATGAGATCTGGATAATGTTGACGAGATCAGCTGCTCTACGCGCACGCCTATCGCCTCCGGACCCGTCGCTCAGCTCCGCCTCGCCGCCGCCGGAACCCAGCCCCATCGTGAGCGCTGTGACACCGGCCGTGGCAGTTGCGTCGAGCTCGAGCGACGAGTATTTCTCTCCGCCTACGACGCCACCACCAGTTCGTCGACGGGGAGGACGCCGGCCGCCGGACGGCTTAGGACCTCGAGGCCCACCGGCCTCTGATAGGGTCCCAGCTCCCGGCGGGAGTGTGCAGCGCATGCGATGGACGCAATCCATCAATGAAAACGTCATGCGCTCATACTATGGGGCTACAGAGGGAGGAAACAACCTGACTGCGTACCGTGTTCGGATGCTCTCTCTGTTTCAGGTGCTTGAGCCAGCTGTCAACGTGTCGGCGCAACGACTGTCGGATCAGGTGCGAGTCATCCAGCGTAATCGTATGTTGGGTGACACCGTACTTGATCGCTTGCGGACTGAAATGCAGAGTAGCCATGTCATTACCACGCCGTCGCAGGCTGTGGTTCCACCACAGTTTACCACACTACCAGATCGCGATAACGACGTGAGTAATGACATGGTTACTAATGTAAGTACCCAGTGCAGTGAGGATATGAGGAGTGCTTTGGAGTGTGCGATTCGAGAATATCGGTTCATGACTCCCGAACTTAGACCACGCTTACCTCGTTTGCCCATGCATAACAAAAATAAGGTGCTGGTGGCTGTTCTGGATTCGCAGTTGTCAAACTATTTTGATAACTGCGAAAACCTCACCGATGCTCATTCAATCTTGTATTGTGCGGCTGTTGCGGCATGTCGTTTAGCTTACGTCAAATTTCCGGATAACAAAGCTAAACGACCAAAACCAGCCGTACCAGCTTGGCAGTACAGGATTGAACAACGTATTGGTGGGGCCAGAGCACTCATCGGCAGACTAATCTGCTTCAGGGAGGGCAACACTCGCCCTCGAGTGATGCGCTTTGTGAGGCGGGCATTTGCGGGGACTGATATCAGTCCTCGAGATTACATGTCCCGTATCACAGAGCGCATCGACTTCCTGAAGCAGAAAGTGTATGCATGGGCAAACCGTATTCGTAGGTATAAGCGGCGGGTGGAACGATACACTCAGAATCGCACATTCCAAAGCGATGAAAGGTGGGTTTATAGAGCATGGGAGCGACCGGACCAAGGTGTGTCTGACACGTGCTTACCGGATGATGACGCCATGTGTTCTTTCTGGCGCAGCATCTGGTCGGTGCCTGTCAGTCATACCGAGGGCGAATGGACAGGGGAGGTCGAGCGAGCGTGCGATCCAATACCAGAAATGGGGGCGATCACAATCAGCCCCCAAGATGTAGCTCGTGCGGTCCGTCCTTTACCTAATTGGAAATCTCCAGGACCGGACGGGCTGCATAACTTTTGGATTAAGTGGATCCAAAGATCACACGCTCGCTTGGCAGCCCTTTTCCAGTCAGCGTTAGAGTCGGGATCGCTCCCCGAGTTCCTGACAACTGGAATAACCCACCTGCTCCATAAATCGGGTAGTACTGCGGAACCCAAAAATTATAGACCTATTACGTGTCTCCCGACGGTCTATAAAGTTCTTACCTCCATTTTGAGAACTAAAATCACTAAACATATTGACGAAAATTCTGTTATGTCTGCTTCTCAGAATGGATGTAGGAACGGGTCCCGTGGTACTAAGGAGCTACTCCTCATTGATATGGCCATTAGCCAACAGGTTCGCCGTTCCCGAAGGGATCTGTCGACATGTTGGATAGACTATAAGAAGGCCTATGACTCTGTGCCACATACATGGCTCATGAGGGTGCTAGAGTTGTATAAAGTTGATGCAACTCTGCGCACCTTCCTGATTTCATGTATGGGCCAATGGAGGACAGTCCTTCGCTATCCAGGATGTCAGCAAATCCAGAGGAATAGCGAGCCAATAAGGATAGAGCGAGGAATATTTCAGGGTGATAGTTTGAGTCCACTTTGGTTCTGCTTAGCCTTGAATCCTCTTAGCACGCTGCTGGAGGATTCAGGTCTAGGCTATCGGTTGAAGAGAGGTGGTAAAGTTATATCTCACCTCCTTTACATGGATGATCTGAAACTCTTTGCCCCCAACGATTTGCAACTGATGGAGCTACTGAAGGTAACTGAAACTTTCAGTAGCGCCATCAGGATGGAATTTGGTGTGGACAAATGTGCGGTCATGCATGTAAAGCGAGGGGAGATTGTGGAATCTGTGGGAACCCAGCTCTCGGATTCCATAAATCTTAGATCCCTCTCAGCAACCGAAACCTATAAGTATTTGGGTATGTCGGAAGCGCTGGGCATCAATGATGCTGACATGAAGCAATCGTTGAAGGAGCGTTTCTTTGGCCGCCTGAAAAAAGTATTTAATAGTCTTTTATCGGGCGGAAATAAGGTGCGTGCCTTCAACGGTTGGGTCATGCCGGTTTTGATGTACTCTTTCGGTATACTCAAATGGTCTCAAACAGAACTAGACGCCCTGGATAGGAAGGTCCGTACATTGTTGACGACATATCGAATGCATCACCCACGTTCTTCGGTTATGAGATTGTATATCCCGCGGAGGTGTGGGGGTCGAGGCTTTTTAAACGCTAAGACTCTCCACAATCGCGAGATATGCAGTCTCAGGGAATATTTCTTAGAAACCGACGTGGGGATGCATCGAGATGTGGTCGCAGTGGACAAAGGCCTCACCCCGCTCTCCTTGGCTAAAGAGAACTGGCGCAAACCTGTAGTGCTTGACACTAACGACCGCAGGGAGGTATGGCAGAGTAAGGAGCTCCACGGACGCTTTTTCCGGGCTCTACATGGGCCCGATGTAGACCTATCCGCGTCCGTAGCCTGGCTACGTTCCGGGGACCTCTTCGGAGAAACCGAAGGTTTTGTCTGTGCAATTATGGATGAAGTTATGATAACGAATAACTACCGGAGATTTATTGTGAAGGACGGCACGGTTGACATATGTCGGGCATGCCACCGTCCAGGCGAATCAATCCGTCACATTATCTCCGGGTGTTCTCGTCTAGCTAACGGAGAGTACTTGCATAGACACAACCTTGTAGCCAGGATTATCCATCAGCAACTTGCTCTAAAATACAGCCTTGTGGAATCGGAAGTGCCGTATTATAGGTATGTGCCCGACCCAGTTCTCGAAAATGGCAATATCACATTGTACTGGGATCGATCCATCATCACTGACAGGACTATTGTAGCCAATAAGCCCGATATAGTGGTGGTGGATCGATCAGAGCGGCGCGCAATGATTGTTGACATAACGGTCCCGCATGATGGGAACCTCGTGAAAGCCGAGAAAGATAAGCAAATCAAGTATCTTGACTTGGCTCGCGAGGTTGTCGACATGTGGGATGTGGACTCAGCGATCATTGTACCGATAGTCGTATCAGCCCATGGCTTAATTGCCAAGAGCCTCGATGAATACCTGAGGAGGCTCTCGTTAGGCAGCTGGATCAAGGGCTTGATTCAGAAAGCGGTACTCCTGGACACGGCTCGTATTGTAAGGAGGTTCTTCTCTCTGGAGCCCTGACCGCCGGTAGCTTGGACCCTGTTCCCGATACCGGTGGGCAACAATTTTTTATATTTTTAAATGTTTTTATATTGTTTTTATAAGAAATATTTAAAAATGTAAATAATTTGTACAAAAGTTAAATAAAGGGAATATAATAATAAATACGCAATCTTTTTTCTGCAATTCAATAATTTTATATATTTTTCGACAAATTTAATTGTTTTATATATGTTTTGGACAATCAGAATACAAGAAAAAAAAAACTAAAATGGAATTAAATAATTTGGAACGAGTACCTACGAAATTCGAACATAAATAATAATGCAGGAATATTGAAGCGTCAAATACCCAGGAATGCTGACTAGAAGCCGGGCAAAGCAACAGGCACACCCACCATCTCCGGGCTCGTCGCTCAGCTCCGCCTCGCAGCCGCCGGGACGCGCCACATCCGTGAGCATCGTGTCACCGGTCGCTGCAGTTGCGTCGAGCTCGAGCGACGAGTTTTTCTCCCCGCCGTCGACACCACCACCTCCACCACGACGACAAGGAAGAGGACGGCCACCAGCGGGCTTGGGACCTCGAGGCCAACCGGCCCCGAACAGGGTCCCCGCTGCCGGTGGAAATGTGTCGCGCATGCGATGGACTCTGTCCATTAATGAGAACGTCATGCGCGCATATTATGGGGCTACTGAGGGGGGAAGCAACTTGACTGCATACCGTGGTCGGATGCTCTCTCTGTTTCAGGTGCTTGAGCCAGCTATCAGCGTGTCAGCACAACGACTGTCGGATCAGGTGCGGGTCATCCAGCGTAACCATATGTTAGATGACACCGTACTTGAGCGACTACGCCTCGATTCACGGAGTGACCCAGTTCCGCCTGCTTCGCCAATGATCGCGGTACAGCAGCAAAATGTAACCAGTGCTTTGCCGCGATCCGACCGCGGTGGTGAAGAGGATGACGAAGTTATATCCGTGAGTAGCCAATGCAACGTACAATTGAGGAGCGCTTTGGAGGGTGCGTTCCGGGAGTACCGTTCCACACCACCTGAACTTAGACCACGTCTACCTCGTTTGCCAATGCACAAGAAAAATAAGGCGCTGGTGTGTGCTCTAGATTCGCAGCTGTCAACCTGCTTTGACAGCAGCAAAGACCTCGCCGATACCCACTCAATATTGTACTGTGGAGCTGTAGCGGCATGTCGTGTAGCTCACGTTAAATTTCCCAACAACGACAGAGCTACACGACCAAAATTAGCTGTTCCAGCTTGGCAGTGCAGGATTGAGAGGCGTATCGGTGGGGCTAGAGCACTCATCGGCAAGTTAATCTGCTTCAGGGAGGGCAATACTCGTCCTAGAGTGATGCGCTTTGTGAGGCGCGCATTCTCGGGAACTGATATTAGTTCTCGAGATTACTTAGCCCGCGTCACAGAGCGTATCGACTTCCTGAAGCAGAAGATCTGTGCATGGGCAAGCCGTATTCGTCGGTACAAACGGCGAGTGGAGCGATACACTCAGAATCGCACATTCCAAAGCGATGAAAGGTGGGTATATCGGGCTTGGGAGCGACCAGACCAAGGTGTGACTGACACGCGTCTGCCGGATGATGACGCCATGTGTTCATTCTGGCGCAGCATCTGGTCGGTGCCTGTCAGTCACACTGAGGGCGATTGGACCCGGGAGGTTGAACAAGCGTGTGATCCAATACAAGAAATGGGGGCAATCATCATCAGCCCCCAAGACGTAGCTCGTGCAGTCCGTCCGTTACCTAACTGGAAGTCTCCAGGGCCGGACGGACTGCACAACTTCTGGATTAAGTGGTTCCAAAGATCGCACACTTGCTTGGCGTCCCAGTTTCAATCAGCCTTAGAGTCAGGGTCGCTGCCCCAGTTCTTGACGACAGGAATTACCCACCTGCTCCATAAATCAGGTAGTACTGCGGAGCCCAAAAATTATAGACCAATCACTTGTCTTCCAACGGTCTATAAAGTTCTTACATCCATTTTGAGAGCTAAAATCAATCAACATATTGAGACTAATTCTATCATGTCTGCCTCTCAGAATGGATGTAGGAATGGGTCCCGCGGTACTAAGGAGCTGCTCCTCATTGATATGGCCATTAGCCAACAGGTTCGCCGCTCCCGAAGGGATCTGTCTACATGTTGGATAGATTACAAGAAAGCCTATGATTCTGTGCCTCATACATGGCTCATGAGGGTGCTGGAGTTGTATAAAGTAGATGCAACTCTGCGTACCTTCCTGGTGTCATGTATGGGGCACTGGAGAACGGTTCTTCGCTATCCAGGATGTCGACAGATCCAGGGGAACAGCGAACCGATAAGGATCGAACGCGGTATATTCCAGGGTGATAGTCTGAGTCCATTGTGGTTTTGTCTAGCCTTGAACCCTCTCAGCACACTGCTGGAGGGTTCAAGTCTAGGCTATAGGTTGAGGAGAGGTGGTCAGGTCATATCTCACCTTCTTTACATGGATGATCTGAAACTCTTTGCCCCCAACAATTTGCAACTGATGGATCTACTGAAGGTAACAGAAACCTTCAGTAGCGCCATCAGGATGGAATTTGGTGTGGACAAATGTGCAGTCATGCATGTAAAGCGAGGGGAGATTATGGAATCCGTGGGAACTCAACTCTCGGATTCCATACACCTTAGATCCCTCTCCTTAACAGAATCCTACAGGTATTTGGGTATGTCGGAAGCATTAGGTATCAATACCGCCGTCATGAAGCAATCGTTGAGGGAACGCTTTTTTGGCCGCCTGAATAAGGTGCTAAACAGTCTTTTGTCAGGCGGAAACAAGGTGCGCGCCTTCAACGGTTGGGTCATGCCGGTTTTGATGTATTCTTTCGGCATACTCAAATGGACTCAGACGGAACTTGATGCCCTGGATAGGAGGGTCCGCGCGCTGCTGACCGCAAATCGAATGCATCACCCACGGTCGTCGGTGATGAGACTGTATATCCCGCGGAAGTGTGGGGGTCGTGGCTTCTTAAATGCTAAGACCCTGCACAACCGTGAGGTATGCAGTCTCAGGGAATATTTCCTAGAAGCCGACGTGGGGATGCACCGAGATGTGGTCTCAGTGGACAAGGGCCTCACCCCGCTCTCCCTGGCTAATGAGAACTGGCGCAAGCCTAGAGTATTAGACACTAATGACCGCAAGGAGGTATGGCAGGGCAAGGAACTTCACGGACGCTTTTACCGGGCCCTACATGGGCCCGATGTAGACTTCTTAGCGTCCGTATCTTGGCTGCGCTTCGGTGACCTATTTGGGGAAACCGAAGGTTTTGTCTGTGCAATAATGGACGAAGTTATGATGACGAATAACTACCGGAAATACATTGTGAAGGATGGCACGGTTGACATATGTCGGGCATGCCACCGTCCGGGAGAATCGATCCGACATATTATTTCTGGGTGTTCTCGTCTGGCTAACGGAGAGTACTTGCATAGACACAACCTCGTTGCCAGGATTATCCACCAGCAACTTGCTTTGAAGTACAACCTTGTGGAATCAGAAGTGCCATACTATAAGTATGCGCCCGACCCAGTTCTCGATAATGGTAATATCACGTTGTATTGGGATCGACCTATCATCACTGACAGGACTATTGTTGCCAATAAGCCTGACATTGTGGTGATAGATCGATTGGTGCGTCGCGCAATGATTGTTGATATAACGGTTCCGCATGACGAGAACCTCGTGAAAGCAGAGAAAGATAAACAATTCAAATATCTAGATTTGGCTCGCGAGGTTGTCGACATGTGGGACGTGAGTACAGCAGTCATTGTGCCGATAGTCGTGTCGGCCAATGGCTTAATAGCCAATAGCCTCGACGAACATCTGAGGAAGCTCTCGCTAGGCAGTTGGATCAAGGGCTTGATTCAGAAAGCAGTACTTCTGGACACGGCGCGTATTGTTAGGAGGTTCCTCACTCAAGAGCCCTGACCATCGGTATCTCGGACCCTGTTCCCGATGCCGGTGGGCTACTATTTTCTATATTTTTAAATGTTTTTTATATAATCTTTGTTACTGAAAATATTTAAAAATGTATATAATGTGTAAAGAAAATAAATGAAGGTAATATAATAATAATAATGAATGTAATGTGATGACTTGTAAACTGACAAACGGTGAAGGTCACATTCCATACTGAAGGCCTTTCCCGAAAAAGTGGAGGTTATTGCCATAAACTCCACGCTAGGCTGGCGGATTCGATTTCATCTATTGGCCCGTGTCCATGTGTCATGCAAATTGGTCCTGCTGTTTATAAGTGATTAGGATATAATAGAATGGTCATTTACTTCTTACAACAAATGGAATATCAATATTTATCATCTATTTGGAAGTGTGTGCTGTGCAACTTTATCTCATTTTACCACCTGTATGATATTTTCCGACCATGATTCTCTGGAGGTAATTTTGTTAGTCAAATAACACTATATTGAGTAGGAAGGAATCGTGCTACACTTCGCTTCGCTCAATAATGACGATTTTCAGATGATACCAATGTTTTACGAAACTAAAGTTATTTTTGAGTTGGAGTTTATATGATTGTGCTGACCATACAATTTAAAATAATTACACAAAATGAAAAAAATAATAAAATAATAATTACAATTATTTGTTTTAATTAAATGTGGTTACGGATAGTCGATAATATCCTTTAGACCCGCAGTGTTGAATTCTTAAAATGTTGAACAGTAACAAATTATAATATCATTATAAGAAATAAGATGTCTAAATGTCGTCGCATTAAGGTAAAACGAAAAAAAAAACGACTCTTACCGATTTTGCCCGATTTGATAAATTATCCGACGAAATTAAGCTATGTTACTCAGCCACTGGCTAGGGTTCATAATTGTCAACGTCAAATGTAAGTCTCTTTCCTGCGATATGTCAGATAAAATTGTGTATCATTAAGAGTGTTGCTGTTTGTAAATTCAAGTAAGTAACTTTACGCAAAAATTATGGCTGGGAAACAACTTTATTTGGAGTGAAAATTCACGTTTTACGGTAGTACTCAACACATTGTGGTCATGGATGAATTGAATAGTACGGGGGTCGTGTAGGTATTTAAATTAAAAATCTGTACATTAAAAACATGAATAAAAAAAACCCGGCTAAATGCGAGTCGTACTCATACGCATACAGAGTTCCGTAGCACCTAAACATATAATAAAAATATTTAAATGCTCATTCAAATGTTGTATTGTTTTATATTCAACAGCAAAACTAAATTTGATTTTTATAGTATGTAAATGAAAACAAAGTTACTGCTGCAGTTGCAAATACCTATCTTTATACAACCCGCACGTATAGGTTTGATGTTTTTTTTCAGTTTCAGTTCCATGTATGGGAAGCCCCCCTTAAACTTTTTTTTTGTCCAATTAAGTAAAGCGATTTACAGAATTACCTATCTGCCAAGTTTCAACTGTGTAGTCCTAATAGTTTCGGAATAAAGTGGCTGTGACATACACGGACAGACAGAGAGGCAAGGCGAATCTTTATGGGTTCCGTTTTTTTGCCATTCGGTTACAACCCTAAAAATGATCGCAATGACGGGGAGAACACGTGCCTTTCGGCTTCGATACGGGTCTTGTTGTTGTTGTTTTGTGCCCTTTATAATAATATAATCATGTTTAAACAACAAACATGGCTGTAGGTTCATTAAAGTACGATTAGTATATTAATCAACCTACAGCCAGACGCTGACCTGCTAATTGCAAACAACCTAAGAAAATTTTTGATTTTCGCGGACTACCCTGGCGCTTCCCCCTTAATGAGTTCTGACACTCACGTCCTGAACATTCACGAACATTGCTGAATATTCCCGAACGCCGCGTGTTAAAAACATTAATTTTTACAGCGCCACTATCCGCTTCCCCCGATTTCCCCTGAGTGCGAGTACTGAGTAATACATAACGAAATTACTTCCAGCACATACCTACCGACTTACATACATACACGACGTACGAGCACGTAGTTGCGACAGCTTCGTACTCAATAACCCCGGGGTTACTATTACGATCAGTTGTTACAACCGACAGACGTCTAGATGTGCTCTCTACATTGTGCTCATACAATAACTGCGAAAGGCCTACGTGTTCGAAATTGCTTCGCAATATGTGGGATCACACCAGATGAACACATTGGAAGCGTCCATCTATAGTGGGTGTGGTGTGGTGTTGGCGTGTGGGGTACTTATTGTCCGGTGAGGGCACGGAGCGGGTCACCGAAGTAACCGCAATGGGCAGAAAATGGCGAACCGCTAGCTAGTAAGTGCCGACGGTAAAAGTTTACGAGGTGTCGAAAGGCGGCCAGGCGTCGCGGCAGGGTGCACTATATCATAAGCTCGTGTCGCGCGCGACAGACACTTGTCGCTAATGATATTGCCGACAGCTTTTATTGACGCATCACGGGAGGCGTGGGAGCGGCCAATGTTATGTTGTACCCCAGACGAATGTTTGCAGTTGAGTTGACGAACACTACTAGCCAACACGCTACACGCGTTCTGCTACACTATTATTTCCCCTTTTTTTTTTCTTGGATGGGAAATCATCAAATAAGCCCTCCCGCTCTGGGCTGAGCAGGAGGGAGTGTCAGACTTTTACTCACTAAAACCCATCCATGTTCCTTCCTTTGCCCTTTGTGTTCCAGGGCCGAGGTATCTCTTTCGAACAGTCCCGCAACCCTGGCAGGCATCGGTCCTAACGGACCCCTTCCTGTTTGCTGACTCTCTTTGAGGCGCGCGTGGAACACGAACGCGCCGTCGACACGGCCTGTCGTCATAAGACGGACGAACGGCGAGCTAGCCCATACCTCACCGGCCACAGGCCTGCGCCTACGGTGGCCGGTGAGATTGAGTCAAACTGGGGAACTCCCGCTGTTTGCGTCATTTCACTTTTATTCGTATGGATTTAAGAGGAATGTCTTCCAGAGCATCTTCTCCATTAACAGCAATACATTTAAACGAAAGCTAACATCTACGGCACTTACACCAACAAAGCTCATCTTTAGGTATCAGCATGGCAGTGAGCCGCTCATTCGTTGCATCCCAGACGAGCGAGTAGCTAGTGGTCGGTCTGGCTGCCAGCAAGCATGTTACGAAAGATACTGGCAGAACAACAACAACAACTGGCAACATGAAATCCTCCTTTGTTTGAAGTGGCTACCCTGGCGCTTTCACCTTAAATCGATCCAACGCAAACGTGCAGTCACTAAACTAGCCGTGACTAAATGGTTAAAGTAAACAGTCAAGCAACACATGATTGTCCTTTCTTGTCGAACTACATCTTGTCTACTGCTTGATGTGTCCTAGCAACCGTAGTAACGCTTGTCTAAAAAATAAAACCGACTTCAAACGAAACACAATAAAAAAATAAATAAAAAGAAAAACAAAAATAACAAACCAAAACACAAAAAAGTCAAAAATAACTTTAGCTTCAGAAGCCGGTGACAAAAACACCAAATCAATCAAACAAAGGTCAAGCTTCGAAGTCGGTGACCTTTGATTGTTTTTTTTTTGGTTTGTTATTTTTGATTTTCTTTTTGTTTATACATATGTATATATATTGTTTTTTTTTTAAGTCGGTTTTATTTTTCCATTTTTAGTTGTTCCCATTTCGAATTATATATAATTTTATATATATATATATATATATATATATAGAGATACCATCACGGTAAATGTTGATCTTTCAAGACGTACGATCAGTTAAAAGTTGATCCAAAAACAAATGTTGATCCGAAGGCCTTATGTTGATCCATTACGCTTTTTTTCATACCAATGTGGCTCCAATCGGATCAACATTTGACATTCTTGTGACGTCACTCGACTGAAAAGTACGCTTGTCAAATGTGGCTCCAATATACAAATCCGCTCCGATAAATGTTGATCCGATTCAAACGGACCAATCACAATGAAGGACTTTCTTACTTCCTCCGTGATTGGCCGACGGTGGTCACTCCAACGTTGCCGTTCCGCTTACTACAAATCTTCGTGAATTTTAGTACAAAGATTGCTAGCACGCCGGAGACGGACATAGGCTACTTTTTATCAGCTATCGAGGGTCTGGAGTACCTGACGTGGAACATCAAGAGTCCAGTTAAACTGTACGAGATACGGAAATTATGCCTTTGTAAAAGTTGTTCATCGTGATGGGCCGCTTCTGCTGGCACTTAGAAATTGAGGACCTGGAGTACCTGATGTGGAATATCAAGAGCCCCATTGAGCCTCACCTCGCGCCTCGTCTCGCGACTCGTACGCGAGTGTAAATGCCGTATAAAATAAAGCTGTCCACACACAGAGTAGGAGGCGGTTTTTTCGGTGTTATTCGAATTAGTATGAAATCCGGAGAGTAGGCATGGCTAGCTTTTCGTCGCACCGCGCAACGTCTACGTGTGGACACCTCCGCTCCGCGCTCTGTGCCTGCACAGCACATCGATAAACAACTTTATCATGCCTTCTGGAGCAAGGATCATCTGATTCTGTCTTTTCAATTTGCTTACTTCGGGAATGTAACCTACGATCTGATCGAAAAACCAACACCCTAACCACTAGACCACGGAGGCAGTTTAAGAAGAGCGCCAATGAATTGTGGTGAACGTGAGGGAGTGAGACCTAGGTTCTACAGTGGTCAACTAACATGTGGTCAATCTGAAGCTATGTGACCAAGCGTCACACGAACTTTTTTAATTTCGAAAATGTGGAAATCTTCTTAGTTTGCGAGCACTAATCACTACACCACTTGAAAAACTACTGGTCCATTGCTGCTGCCACAAAGTAGGTAAGTAGGTACCTACCTAAGTATGGAGCGGCGGCAGCTGCTATTGCTAGCTAGTAGGTACCTACCTACCTAGATCTGTAATTTTACTTCAACGTGAAGAGACTCTGGTGTTGAAACTAGAATGAGTAGGTACCTACATCAGCTGTAAGTAGGTAATTAGTAAATGGCCTTGGGTCAACTTTTATTGCAGACGTTAGAAATAATCTTAATTAAGGCGACGTATCACTGTGCACTTGCTGCTGCCACAAAGTAGGTAAGTAGGTACCTACCAAGTATGGCGCGGCGGCGGCTGCTACTGCTAGCTAATACCTACCTAGATCTGTAATTTTAGTTCAACATGAAGAGACTCTGGTGTTGAAACTAGAATGAGTAGGTACCTACATCAGCTGTAAGTAGGTAATTAGCAGTGTAAAAAGCCTAGGGTCAATTTTTATTGCAACAACGTAAGTAAAGTCATAACTGAGGCGACGTATCACACACACTTATGAGGCGACTAGGGTTATTATCCGAGGGGTGGCCAGTAGCGCTTCTCGTTTAGTAGGTATTGCGGTCACCGACCCTTGCACAGCGTGCTGAAGTTTATTCAGCAGTTTCGTTTTGCATTCCATCACGAATGGAGCGCCAGTAAAATTTGTGGGAGACCTATCGTCCAACAGTGAACGGATACCTAGTTTGTTGTTAATGAAGGTCAGTTTAGTCCATGGGAAGTAGGTATTTTCGAGTGGGTGGGAAGGTCAAAAACAGTCTTCACAAACTCTAGTGTCAGACAATCGGGCGATTCGATTTGAATCGAAAAGTAAAAGCAACAAGTACCTAGTGGGGAAAATTGCGTAACTTACCTAACACTTTATGTCCTTCCTGTGGAAATCGAACTTGCCTGCCTGCTTGCGAATTTCCAAGATTCTTTGCCGTAGGTTTTACTAGGTACCTACCTAGGTAGATTAACAACGGTCTTGTAAGGGTGAAATTTTGTTACTTATTAGTTTGGTTTAGGTACCTATCGATAGATTTTTGTTGTTATTTTTTGTTTTGGGTGATTTGAGTTTCTTAAGTAGGTAGGTAAGTCGAATTTATCTGTCGAGTTAACTAGCCTACTGTGTCACGTGGGGTTGGCAGTGGGTAGGCTGTAGAATATCCTTGAAATCTGCCAAATTCTGCCATTTTTTAAATCGACAGCTTAATCTGCCATCCTTAATACTTACGAGCCATATCTGAATTCTGCCACAAATGGCAACACTGCTGCCGCCGTATTCTACCTATGACGATGAGGCTTTTTGGCGGGAACTCGACGGCAGTGGTTCGAGCTGTTGTTCGAATTTTAATTTTCTGTGTTAAAAGTGGTTTGGTGGATATTAAAAATAGTGTGTTATGCAACAAAAAAAAAAAAAAAAAATTACTGAATAGTGCCTAGGGAATAGAAAATTCAAGTGATAGCGCGTATTCCCTCCGTTTGTATTGTCCCAAGAAGCCACCGGCCGCTCCTCACCGGAATTCGCAAAGTGCACTATCTTCCCCCCCCTATAACAATACTCCTTGGCACTATTGCTTTATGGCGGGCATGAGGAGCTGACAAGACATGATGGGGTGATACCCCAAGACGACTTTCAGTGTGAAAGGACTTACGAAAACAATTTCTTCCCACATAAGACATGTGTTGTATGGGCACCGATCCCTTTACCTTTCCAAATGGAAGAACCCGAACCAAAACCAAAAAAGTGGTCAAGTGCGAGTCGGACTCGCCCGTGAAGGGTTCCGTAGTAGCATCCGCAAAAAATAACGCCTGCAAAAACAACTTTGTTTTTCATAGTGATTGCATGAATGACAAAGTTATATTTGCGGTTTTTGAAAAATTGCTATATCACAAAAACTAATGACGACATCTTGTTCAAACTAATTTTCATTGAAAGTTTTTATCGAGATCTATAGTATATGTTTTTTTTAGATTTATCACTCTCTTACTTTAAAAGTTAGAGGGAGACACACACATTTTACCACTTTGATTGGAAGTGTATAATTTTCAAACGGTTGACTGAGAAAAAATGGTTACAGAAACCTCTAGGTCATTTTCATAGACCTATCTATAGACATCCCACACGTATAGGCTAGGTTTGATGATTTTTTTATTTAGTTTCAGTTCCATGTATGGGAGCCCCCCCTTTATCTTTTAATTTTTCTTTTTTTATATAAAAATCATAAAGAATTTCACAATATACATCTACCTACCAAGTTACAACTTTGTAGTCCTAATAGTTTCAGAATAAAGTGGCTGTGACATACGGACGGACGGACAGACGGATAGACAGACAGACAGACATGACGAATCTATAAGGGTTTCGTTTTTTGCCGTTCGGCTTCGGAACCCTAAAAACACCTATAACGATGAATCTAATTTTATTTTATTAGAATGAAGAGAAAAAGGGTTTCTTTTATCAACAACAAACAAATCAATTATTATGTAGGTATACCGATAATAGTAAATTACAGAATACCTACACAAAAGCTTTGGATAACACTTTAAATATTATAACCCGTCGGAAATATCTGTGCGTTGCCTATCGCGTGACAGCAGGGCACTAACTAGGACATGCGCGCAAGGCCCCACGGGGTAAGGCGCGTTTACTTGAGGTACTCCGATTGGTGGGAGGCGGAGAGCTTCCGTTCTGTATGTTAGTACTATTATTAATTCTATGCCCTAACGTAAAAAAAATGGAATTTTGCAGTTCTCAATTTTTGTCGTGTCTCACAAGGACAAACCATTCAGTCCATGGGAAAGATCTAGTAAAAGATCGGATACAATTATTATTATATTATTCTCCATACATAAAAAACAACAAAACGATACCTCGGTAAAAACGGTCCATAACACACCTAGTCTTAAGCTCTTTTTCAGGATAACAACATTCATACATACATAACACACCTAATAGTTAAGCTCGTTTTCAGGTTAACAACATTCATACATACATAACACACTTTACACACCTAGTAATTAAGCTCTTTTTCAGGATAACAACATTCATCAACAACAGCTCGGCTCGAGGGGCTCGAGCCTACCCTGAATTATGATTATCAGGCCTTAGACATAGTAGCCCCCACCAGTAGAAATAACTTAAAATTGAAAGTACCTTTCGTCGTCAGCTCAGCAACAAAAAAACAGCAACAACAGCAATGAAAAATCTACATAGCTTATCATATTTTATGAAAAGCACTGTATGTATGCATGTGCCTAAAAAAAATTGCTCTCGATATCCCCAGGAGCCCATTATCAGATCCTGACCTGGTGAACCAATACCTGCAACCGTAGCATTCAGTCGCATTTGAGCGATATTATCACATCCATCTGTCATATTTATGTGATAAAGTGGCATAAAGTGGCTGTTTCACTTATTACTGACAGATGGATGTGATAATATCGCTAAAATGCGACTGCATGCTACGGGGGCTGGTGAATGAATATACTTGTTTGTTCAAATGAAAAAATAATTATCAAAATCTATTCATAAATTGGCGGAGTAATCGAGTAACATACATAAAATGGATGCATGGTTGTTAGGAATAGGTATATGGTTGGTTGGGATGGATGATTGATTGGAATGAGTGTATGGTTGGTTAGGATGGGTGGTTGGTGTAATTGGTAAGATAAAACTACAAAGGCTTCAGAATTATAATGTTTTCGACTTTATTAATTTTAAACCCTGAATAATAATAACATGAAAAATCATAGACTTTAAAAATTGAAACTTAAACGTTTTCTCTTTTAACAAAAAATAACTTTTCTAAAAACTAATAATACTTTTGTAATACGTTTGTGCCATATAAACTTGGACAAAAGTAACTTGACGCCTGCCTAACATAAACACAGTTTTGTCTAACGATAAAGAAAAATCTAGGTCTCGCGCCGACCTCGCCTGGTAGGTACTACGATAAGCGAGCGATGACAAATTTGTCGTAATTGTCATAGATATTTCTTTATCGTGAGACAAAACTGTGTTTATGGTAGGCAGGAGTCAATGCACATTTGTCCAAGTTTATATGGCACAAACTAGTGTAATGCTTTTGCAAGCTAAGGAAATTAAATTATGGACGGATATTCCAATACTCGGAAGTAAAAGTAAATTAAATAATCAAAATATTTTTTATACAGGGTGTAAAAAAACAGTACGGATACTTTGGGGGTTTGTTGTATCCGTGAAATTTAACATCTTTCTCCAAGGGACATAGGCCGAATTCTCAAAAAAAAATTTGGGCCTCCCATACAAAATTGGCGATCAGCTGATCAAATTACTATGGGGAGGCCAAATTTTTTTTTAAATTCGATTTATTTTCCTTGAGGATAGTTGTTCAGTTTCACGAATACAACGAACCCCCAAAGTATCCGAACTGTTTATTAAACATCCTGTATTTTAAATACTATCAAAACATAATTATGTCATTAGACTTCAAAATAGTAACTCAAAAATCAAAATTAATAAAAAAAACTCTAACATCTTCTTAAGTAGGTAATTTGGAAACATTGTTCGAAATAAATCTAATCATGGACGCACAAAGAAGACAAACAAACAAATATTAAAGATAAAAAAAAAATTCAACGACATTTAATTTTTTTTTGTAAATATTATTTACGTATGTATTCAGTTGCATCCATGTTCTTGTTTGCAAAACTGGTGCCTCTTTGAGAACTTCCAAACATTTAGCCTTTCCGGGATTAATCTTCTTTTTGATGTAATCTTTAAAATACAACTTCACAGCCTTAATTTCTTCGTCTGACCAAAATCTATTTTTTTTTTCTTCTTTGCACTATAAGTTCTTCTTCATCGCTATCTTGTGATGGACTTTTTGTGGTCTTCTTTTTTCTTCCTATATTAATTTCTTCGTCACGGTCCTGTAATAAACGTTTTTTCGTCTTCTTCTTTATTAGTTTCTTACAGCTTTCATCATTGAGGTCTTCACTTGAAGAAGATACGTTTAGTCGTGCTTTGTTTCGTTTTTTCACTTTTATTGGGATTTTCTTTTTGGTTTCCATCTGGTCAATATCTTCATCACTGTCCTCTAATGAACGTTTTTTGGTCTTCTGTTTTCTCACGGTTGGTTTCTCACAGTTTCCATCACTGAGGTCTTCATTTGAAGAAGATACGTTTAGTTTTGTTTTCTTTGGTTTTGTTACTTTTTTATTATTTTTCTCTTTGGTTTCCGTCTGGTCAACAGTTTTCTTTTTGAATCTTGTTTGAATGTTACCATACTTCTGATTTTCACGGAAATCTATTTTATTCAATTTAGAAATAATAGGCTCTTCCGGCACGTTATTAAGGTCATCTTTATAATTTATTTCTTTTAATTCTACTTGTTTTTTTGCTTTTGATTTTGCTTTTGATTTTTCTTTATAGTTTTCTATCGATTCTTCTCGATCACCTTTTTGTTCTTTTTTTTCTGATTTTTTATTGTCATCTTCTCCGTTATTTCCTTCAGATTCTTCTTCTTTAGTATCGTCTTCTTCGTTTTCTTTCTCTGATTTTTTATTATCGTCTTCGTTTTCTTCATCTGATTTTTTATTATCATCTTCATCGTTTTCTTCTTTTGATTTTTCTTCATTATCTTTTGAGTTTTCTTTTAAATTTGTTTCTTGTTCTGAATTTTCTTCGGATTCTACTGTTTTGTTTTTAGAAAATTCACTGCTTTTTTCGTTAGCTTTCTCATTTAATTTAATTATTTGTTCAGAATCTTCTCCTCTAGGAACCACAAATTGCTCTTCTGTGTCAATAATTTGAGATGGTGATCTGTTTCGATGAGGTTCATATTTCATGAGCTGGGAACCAACTACTGCTTTTTGCAATACTTGTAAGGGTAACCTGTAATTTTTGGCATGCACAGCAATATCATACCCCAAAAATCCAGCTAAATGTTCCGTGTATTGATCATTTCGTTTTGCATGCAATTGAGACATAGTCGCTATATGATGCCTCATCCCTGTTGAAGTAAGCATTTCAGGTCGTTTTAAATTACAGAGTTTTTTAATTTTATCACACTCACTTGACTGCTTGGACCAGACTGCCTGAGGTAGATAGAAATACATCTCTTGCGCAGAAATGCGCGACAGCATCTTGTCTCACTTTAACTTGAAGTAGGAACTTATGTTTATTTCATTCGCACGCTAGTGCGATGTTGCCGTTCTGTTTTTTAGTACGTACCCTTCATATTCAGCTCCGGAGCAACATTTACCACTAACAGTCAGATATAAACCGGAGCCACATTATACGCTTCAGTATCATTTTTTTGACCGTTATTGGATCAACTAAAACCGTAAAATTTTATGACGAGTAATTTAAAAACAGGCAAATGCACATCCACTGACGTCACACGGTGAATTCATATATTCGATAAATACAGCTCTATCTCACTCCAGAGCCAAATGTACACACGAAATAGGCGGATCAACATTTGTTCTAAATCTAAACTGGATCAACATTTACCGTGATGGGTTGATTATATATATATATATATATATATATTTTACATATAATAAAACAGTAAAAAAACTGTGTCTGTACATTGAATATATTAAAAAAATTCGTGCTCTATTACTGTTTCCAAACCCCCCCGGGTTTGGAAACAGTAATAGAGCACGAATCCAAAAAAAAAATCTGTCTGTTTGTTTGTAGACGCTAATCTTCGGAACTACTCGACGGATTTAAATGATTTTTTCTTGTATAGGTATTAAATCTGGGCAGCATATAGGCTATAATTTATCTTGGAAACTTGAACATCTGATGCAGCACCGCAACAGACCAGCTATACTATAAGAGATACAAAAATGGTACCATAGCAAAAATTGTTCCACGTGATGAGCATTTTCTGCTAAGAGAATAAATTTGAAGATCTGGAACACCTGAAGTGGAACTCCAAGAGCCCAGCTACACTATAACATATATAGGAATGACGTCTTAGCAAGAGTTCTTCAGCCTGGTGAGCACTCTCTGTTGTGGTATAATATTTGAAGATCTGGAACAGCTGATGTGGAACTCCAAGAGCCCAGCTACACTATAACATAATACAGGTGACGTCGATAATCAGCACCATGAGATGATGATGAGCATACGCAAATGTCTCAATAGCTTTAGAAATTATTTTTTACTAACATTTATGTCGTGGCTATTGTGTTGTGTACAAAATACTGGTATTTAGCTGCATCCGGTAAGACTGGAAGCCGACCACAAAAAAGTTGGGAAAATGATGCAGATGATAAAAAATACATGTCATGGTAATGGGCTTACCCCAATAAATGGAAATCTGGGTATTGTACACATCTGCGTACCCCCTCAGAGCATACAGGCGTGATGTTACGTCATGGTGCTGTATAAACAATAAACAACCAAGACATTGAAGCAATCACGACAGATTTGCCGTCTATTTTTGAAGAGTTCCATAGTATATCTCCGAAGATCAGCATCAGATCTTCACCAAATTTAAATGGGACCACCTCAGAAGTATAATCTTTCAAATAAAAAAAAAGAATGTTGAGAATCGGTCCACAAATGGGGGAGAGATCAGGTAACACACATAAATACACAAAAAAAAAACAAAAAGAAATACATACACACGAAAATATAACATCCTTCTTTTTGAAGTCGGTTAAAAATATACTTGTCCTGTTGCACTACAAATAAGTATTTTCTTCCCGCAACCGTATCCCATTCTCTAATAGTACCTACAACACATTTTATGAAAAGCCCTGATTCTCCACTCACTACAACAATTTTTAGTTAAAAACTAAATTCCCCGTTATGATCAGTTGACAGCGTTGTGTTGTTACGTGACGTTTACCGAGCGAAATAACATAACAGACGCAGACCACACGCCTCGGCGGGCTCATGGCATGCGGCAGCGTGGTAATATCGTAGGCGTATCGCGGGACGCGACCTATTGTATCGCAGAGGGACCACGCACACAACACAATACACAGGTGCCTCCGAATAAAGCCCAATGCCTCCGAGATGGCTACTAATGGAATGTGTTCGCGGATCCTCTCCATCAGACAAATTGTTTCGCCGACATTTTTAGAAAAGAAAGTGCTTTTTGTTATTGTTTTTTGCGAACCGAAATATGATTTGAATTCCAGTGTTGTCGGCGCGGCCATCAAATACATTTCTTTGGGAGAAGTCAGCGCGGTGCGTCAACGTGGTATATTTAGGGGTTTGCCTTGATCCACCTGATGCTATTAACTGAGATATTTACCTAACCCGCGGCTATAAATATTTTTGGATATAAAAGACGAGGACACTTTGCATTAGGTGGGACAAAAGTAAATAAATTGGATCAGTAGTTCGAGATACATATCTACGGAGTCGTTTCAGGAGGCTCGTGAATATGCTACGCAGTTTCACTATCCGTAGCTAGTTCATTAGCTTCCTGCAGTTGTCCCGTGGTACTTGAGGTCAGCTCAAAACATGTTCGTAGCTAGTACATTAGCTTCCTGCACTTGTCCCATGGTACTTGGGGTCGGCGCAACACATATTCGTAGCTAGTTCATTAGCTTCCTGCACTTGTCCCATGGTACTTGAGGTCGGCGCAATACATATTCGTAGCTAGTTCATTAGCTTCCTGCACTTGTCCCATGGTACTTGGGGTCGGCACAACACATATCCGTAGCTAGTTTGTACACCTACTTATTATTGAACTAACTGTGTCATAATTATAAAGTTTTGTAGTGTATTGTGGGTACTCGTAGATGGGTATGAAACAGTCTCGATTATACGGAGCTAATGAACGGCCGTGTCTGCGTTTTATTTTCCCACCAAGCCACCCGGATAGCACCTAATTCACGACAGTGGAGACGAGGATTAATACGAGGAACGAGGAAAATACTGGTGGACGATAATTGGTGTTATCAGTGCAAAAATTGTGTCCGGGAACTGTGATCGTAACGTGAAAATGTCTATCGGAAAAGTGAGTGCTTTCGATGTGAATACGGGAGTATGGTCATCATACATCGACCGTTTAGAAATGTATTTTACGGCAAATGACGTGTCTGGTAACTTAAAATTACCTACTCTGATAGCCGTAATGGGGGACGAGCCCTATGAACTTCTAGTTAATTTGGCCAGTCCGAGCAAGCCGTCGACCTTAACGTATGAGCAGGCGGTTAACTTGTTACGTCAGCACCTTCAACCGGAACCGTCGTCATTAGCGGAGCAATACCGTTTTAGGCAAAGGAGACAGGGGCAAGAAGAAAATATCGCCACCTATGTAGCGGAACGCAAGAAGCTATCTAGATTTTGCAAGTTCGAAACTAGTCTTAACGATAATCTACGAGACCAATTCGTTTGTGGGTTACGCAGCGATATTATCCGTCAGAGGATATTTGCGGAGGACACAATATCAAATGCAGAGGCAGTGAAACTGGCAACCTCTTTGGAAGCAGCGGAACGGGACGCGGCGGCTGTAGAAGCGCCACACAGCGATAGTACGGCGGGGGCAGCCGGGAGACCGGAGAATCCATGCGCTCAACTTGGCGGGGACCGGGTGGTCGGGGAACCGAGGGGGTCGCGGCGGCGGCGGGCGGGGCGCAAGCGCCGGCTCGATGACAGCGCGTGACGTCGACATGCGCAGCGGCACGAGCGGCAACATACGAAGCGGCGGTATGCAGAAAAATAATTGTACTGCCTGCGGTGCTTACAATCATCATCATCATCATCATCCATCATCTCATCCTTCTTTTGCTGTGCCCGACAGGGTCCACGATTGTATCTTTTTTTTTAAAATGTTTACCACCTAAGCCTACATTGTGGAATGCAATAAAGAATTGAGTATTGAGTATCATGTTCAAGAAACATGTCGATTCCGGAACTACGAATGCAGCAAGTGTCAACAAGTGGTACATTTGCGACGGGTGTGTCCAAACTGGGGAGCACCTGGAGCATCGCGAGGAGGGGCCCGACACCGGGCGGCAGCAGCAGCAGGCCGGCGCGGGGCCGTCTGCATTTCGACAAGGCCGAGCAGCAGTCTGACGAGGATATCGGAGGGGACATCGAGGAAGAATTACATCACTTATGCTTGAATGACTATAATCCAGTTAGTGTGTCTATTGAAATTGACAATAGAATTAACTCGATGGAAATACATAGATACTGGTACGGCTATTTCATGTATTAGCAAGTCTATGTATGATAAATATTTTAGTTACTTGCCGATTGAAAAAAATAACACTATTTTAAAATCTTATGATGGCACAAAAATAAAACCGGTAGGTATAATTACGCCAACAGCCCGATACAATGACCATAGTCAATGTTTGGAATTGTTTGTCATAGAAGGCGGTACGACTTCCCTACTGGGAAGGCAGTGGCTGGGAGGATTAGGCATAATAATACCTAAATTTCATTGTAATTTACTAAATCAAGTGAGTTGTGAACACGCCAATATAGAAGTTAAAAATTTAATCCACAGATCTAAAGAACTATTTAGCGGCGGGCTGGGGCGGTACAGGGGCTGCACGTGAGGGAGGGCGCGGTGCCGGTGTTCGACCGTGCGCGGCCGCTGCCGTACGCGAAGCGCGAGCGCGTCGATGCCGAGCTGGACGCCATGCTGCACGCCGGCGTCATCGAGCCTGTCGACTGCTCCGACTGGGCCTCCCCGCTGGTACCTATCAATAAGCCCGATGGTTCACTTAGAATTTGTGCAGACTATAAAGCCACATCCGTCTTTACTGGTCGATCGTTACCCACTGCCTAAAATTGAGGATGCCTTAGTAAATTTAAATGCAAATAGGTATTACAGTAAAATCGATCGATGGATGAGACAACAAAATATACAGTTATAAACAGTCACCGCGGGCTATTCCAGTACAACAGGCTTGTTTACGGGGTATCCTCGAGCGTAGGTATATTCCAGCGTATAATGATAAACATATTGAGTGGTACGAGTATACCCAACGTTGAAGTGTTTCGAGACGACGTGATCATAGGAGGGAAGACGGAAGGGGAACATTTAGACGCTCTAAAGTTAGTTTTCCAACGTTTATTAGATAACGGGTTAAAATGAAAAAAGAGTAAGTGTGTTTTTGTTAGCTGAGGAGGTAACTTACTTGGGTTATGGAATATCGAGAGAAGGAATAAAGGCTGATAAATCGAAAATTGAAGCAATTATTAATATGGAGCAGCCTCGGAATGTATCAGAGCTAAGGTCATTTTTAGGTACAGTAATTTTTTTCGGTAGGTTTATTAAATACCTCAGTGCAACACTTTTCCATTATATAATCTTCTACGGAAAGGTATGGAATGGGTTTGGTCTAGGGAATGCGAACAAGCGTTCACCGAAGTAAAGAAGATGTTAACAAGTGCCAACGTACTGTCATTACGACCAGGGTAAACCATTGATAGTAACGTGAGACGCGAGCGGGACCGCGCGGCGAGCGCGTCGTGGCCTACGCGTCGCGCACACTCAGCGACGCAGTGAAAAATTATTCCCAAATCCATCGTGAGGCACTTGCTATCGTTTTCAGTATAAAGAAATACCATCAGTATTTATACGGGCGGCGTTTTGTCTTACGAACTGATCATAAACCGTTGGTTTCCATATTTGGGCCTAACTCGGGAATTCCTAGCATGACAGCTAGTAGGATGCAGCGGTGGGCCATAATACTATCAGCCTATAGCTATGATATAGAGTATGTAAACACAAAAGATAATTGTGCCGATGCGTTATCAAGACTACCCGATAGTAGACAAAAAAAGACTTCAGTAGCGGTTCCAGAACAAACGTACCTACATTTCGCGCAAGATGCGTTGTTATTAGATTACACGGAAATAAAAAAGAAAACAATTACAGATCCGCTGTTAGGAAGGGTTCTCAGATACATTAGAGATGGGTGGCCAACCGAATGTGACATTGATGGTTTAAAACCTTATTATAATAAGCGAAAGGAATTGTTTGAAGAACTCGGGTGCATCATGTGGGGTCACAGAGTAGTCATTCCGCAATAGGACGCAGTTACGTGTGGTGGGGCGGCATAGACGAAGCGGTTGAGGCGACGTGTCGCGCCTGCATCGTGTGCGCTGCGCAGGCGGACGCACCGCCGCAACACGCGCTCCGCGCCAGGCCCTGGCCCGCGAGCTCCTGGCCGCGCCTACACCTCGACTTCATGGGCCCTATCTATGGGAAAACTTATCTTGTAGTTGTGGACGCTAAGTCTAAGTGGATAGAGGTATTCCCAGTTCCTAGTACGGCGGCGGCGACAACTATAGGTAAGTTGTCAGAATTGTGGGGTAGATTTGGTATTCCAAAACAAGTCGTCAGTGATAATGGCCCACCTTTTACGAGCAGAGAATTTGAAGAGTTTTTAAAATTAGACGGTGTAGAACATATTTTTACAGCGTCTTACCATCCCGCATCTAACGGTGCAGCCGAGAATGCAGTAAAAACTATAAAAAGGGTAGTAAAAAAAGCGTACAGTGAAAATAAGAATACAGACAAAACACTCAACAAGTTTTTACTGTATTATCGGAACACCGAACATTGCTCAACGGGGGAAAGTCCGGCTATGTTGCTAATGGGTAGACGTCTACGAACACACTTGGATTTACTAAAACCAGATCAGATGGCGAAGGTACAGCGTTGTCAACAGCGGCAAATGGATACCAAAGGAGGATCTGATAGGAGTATAAATGTAGGGGAGGAAGTCTGGTACAGGCAGTATTTAAAAGGGGAAAATGACAACCAGGGAAAGTCAGTGGCGCGTTAGGTAGTACGGACTATAAAGTGACGGATGACAGTGGTAACGTAGTACATAGGCATATCGACCAGTTAAGGCGTAACTCAAGGAGCTCGTTAGTTTATCCGACAAGGGACAAAGACAATACTCTTCCTAAGAATAACATTCCGGTATCAACATCGGGTACGGTCCGGTCGCAGCGGTCGGAAGGGACAGAACCACCGCCGTCGGTGCCACCGGCGCGAGGCATGGCTGAAGGGGAGGATTGTTTTGTAACTCCAGAAAAGGAGATGAGTTCAGCTAAGCCGAGCCCGACCTCACCCGCGGACGCTGCGCGCGCTGTGCCGCCACGGACAGACACGGCGCGGCGGTTAGAAAGTGTAGGGCAGTCAACCCTCCAACATACAAGTTTTAGAATAAGTAATTTACTAGATATTAAGTTACATAATGTATGTCAGAAGTTTCATTAGTAAAAAGTAGGTACTTTTGTTAATGTATCCATTAGGTAAGAATTAGGTGATGGTTATTTGTTTTACTTTATTATACCTTCAATTAAGTATAGAGGAGTGTAGTGTATTGTGGGTAGATGGGTATGAAACAGTCTCGATTATACGGAGCTAATGAACGGACGTGTCTGCGTTTTATTTTCCCACCAAGCCACCTGGACGGCACCTAATACACGACAGTTATCATGTGGAAAATAATTATGTACATGTTTACTAGTGTCAGTGCTGTGTGTTTCCGCTTTGTAATCTGTTATCGCACAATGCCATGGTTATATTTTAGGTACAGGCTTTACTTGTACGCAGATTCATTCAGGGACACAGTGAGCGAGCAGTGCTCATGTTATAAACATTAAAACTTTAATTAATACTTAAATAAACACAACTATTGCCATCAACCGGGAACGTAACAAAAAAGAAGTAAGAATTCAAGCAAGAAAGTAAGAATTCGTGGCTCAACCCAACAATACTTTTCCCGACCCGAGATTCGAATCCAGCACCTTATGCTCAGCAATCGCGCTTGCGACCCACTAGATTCACGAGGCAGTCAATTAAGGCTTAATATCATCAATGTAGTCTTTAATACTCAACTAAGATTATTTCGTTAGCATTGTAGTTGTCAACCCAGTGTGATCGGCCTTCTGCACAGTCACGTGATCACATCGCAGTCTGCACGTCAGCACATTGGGCTTGCTGAGTGACAAGGGCCTGGCCATTATGTTTTGTGGGTGCAACAGTGAGTACGGTGTAGCACAAACGATTGCTTCACATTCGGCGGCGAGTCAGCGACTCCGCGTCGGTCGCTACATATTTGATGGAAGCGCTATTTATAATGAGTCGCCCGTTGTGCCGGACTGATGAGAAGTGAGGGGAGAGGGGGAGGTACCTCCAGCGGCGCGCTAAATAAACAAGTCAGTAATGTTTTTACATATTTTATTATAAACAGCGCGGGAATGTTTCAGCGGCGCGCTGGGGCCGGCGCGCGGCGATACGACGCGAGGTGACGAGACACGCCGCCGTCATATCCAACACATTACAGCCTGCTGCCTGATATGTCGTGTGTACAGCAGCAACAGCGGCTTAATCGGGCGATACTAGACTCGTACATGCTGTTATTTATTGAGCACACCTTCAATCACCTCCAACAAATGAAATTGTTTCAAACAATTTGCTGTTGAATCTCAGTTATTCAGCTCTGCTACTACGACAAACATTGCTGACCTCTCGTGACTGAAATGCATTCATTCCCGATTGCGCTACAAGCGATTGCAGCGCTGAAGTCCCGCGGGAACAGTGAACTACGCTTCATTCAGCGAAGTCAGCGCTCGTCGCCACAACCACCGCGACCCTACGACCTTATGATGACGAAGCGACTGCGCGACGACAACTCTTTACATTTCCGAGTACACCTGTCCATACAATTTCGCGTTTTCTTGCTAAAATAAAATCGGAAGCATGATTCAGAGCCCTCTAATACGGTGATAGGGCCCGCGTTTATGAGGAAAAATGTATGAAAACTCGATTGAATTCAAAAGGAAAATATAAGTACCTACATAAGGTTAAACAACAATTCTGAGTAAATAACGCGGCTTTCGGAACACTTGAGCATGATTTGGTGTCCGCAATGGATACGAGTACCTGAAGTGGGTCCAGCTTCTTGACCTTTACCCTGGGAGTCCTGAGACACTAGAGAGTGGGAAGGAACTCCTGCGGGTACCCCGGGCGGATGCCATTGTTATAGGCCGCGAAGCACCCTTACAACCAAATAATTTGAACCCGACAGGCAAGTCTGAATGTTTTCAACTATCGTCATATTCAACAATGATAATCTCTTAGAGCGTTGAATGACGTTGTGGGTCAGCGACAGTGTCAGGTAGTCAGGCAGGTCGCACCAAGCCGGGTGCGCCGACCTGTGCAACACATATAGCTGCGGATAATCCGACGCGACGTCTACGAGAACTAGTCGTTTTAGTTAGTCGGTGTACATACAGTTGGAGGGTGCGGCTGTGAGCGGTTCGACACTGACTTGTTTTTACTTGCGCTGTGCGTGAGTGAAATGATAGAAACGAAGACGACAAACATAAATATTTTGGAAAACAGCCTTTTCGTTCTACTACAAAGTCGTGTAGTTTGCAGCAGTAGGTACTGTACTAACTTTCAATGTAAGACCACGCGTGCTGACGCCTGACGCCAACATTGGCGGGTGGTGTTGCTGCCACGCAATAACTGGTCGCGACAATACTTGTGCGATTCGTGAACACGCTGTACATGACATTGTTTACTTCGCCGTGGCACTTACATGCTGACGCTTCACTAATTATAATATCATAATAAATGAAAAGAAAAACAATTCGATGTTAATGTCCCTTGAGCCTTGGTGTTTAATTGGGATATGAGAGGGTACTACGGAATGTGTATTACTTGCCTACATACATACCTACATATTTTCAGGCTAGCTTAAGTAAACGCTTTGCTTTGTTCTACTCGTACGGGGCTTGCTGTGATTGGTCGAGTGACAGCAGACATTCCGGAGCTGAGTCCCGGCGGGTGGCTGACGGTATACGGTACCGGCCATACCCGGGAATGTTGATACGTAGCCGCCATACCGAGACGTACCCGACTAACATAACATCACGGAGTACGGCACCTAATAGTACACCCACATTTCGCCAGTTATGTTTTAAATCCCATGTATTATGGGGCGAACCTATTGCCATCAAGGTATCAACCGGGTACAAATCCAGACTACTACAGATAAATTCCTGAACCCAATAACACTGCGCGACCTGGGAATCAAACCCAGGACCACTCGACCGACGAACAAACCCGACTAACCGGATAATATACGGGATACCGTAGTAGGTTGGAAGTTTCCTTCAGTAAACTGTAAACTTGCCACTTACGAGTACTAACTAAATATGTTCGAAAGAGTTCTTAGTAAGTTGGTGTCTTTCACCTCAGGCTAACCTTTAAGAAAAGGAAAAGTTCTATGAAATAGTAAACTTGTAAAGCTGTCTGCGTTCTTACAGCTCATTTACGGAGACGCGGCGCGTCGGGAGGCGCGTCGGGAGGCGCGTCGGGCGGTGCGTTGTGCATTTTTTCCGTGTACGGAGAGACGACGCGTGTAGCGGCCCGCGTTACCGTATTGCCAAACACAAACATAATGGCAATGTACGATGTTGTTTACGGGGACGCGGGGCATGACACAGCGCGGGAGGAATGCGTGCTGCGCCACTTGCAAGAAAGGCTTGTCGATTTATTTAAAAAATTGATGTTTAGTTCGATTCAAATCGAACATACAATCATAATATCAAGTTCTATTTTGGCGTAGCGGCGGGCACTGCCATATTCCGTATCCAGCTGCGGGCACCGCCGCGTTGAACGCAGCGTACGACGCGGCGGTGGCATCTGCGGGCAACGCTGCATTTCAAGATTTTCAAGCAAACGTGTAAAATCGCTTCTCCATAAACGGTCTTATAATATCCCATATGTTTGAATTTGAAGCAAGCCGCGCCGCTCAACGTAAAGCGTGTCCGTAAATGAGCCCATAGTGTTCACTGTGCGGTTGTCAAGTGTAACAAATAGCTGTGGTAGAATAGAATAATTTTTATTTGTGTAAAAATTACAAATGTCTTATAAATAGGATTGTGAACTTACATGTTTCGCCATAGAATGGCATACAAAGTACATGTTAGACATAGAATTTTATTACGAAACATCAATTTGTTTAAATATTAATATAATAATATGTCTTGGTAATAAGAACACCACTTATCATTTTAGGATTCGTATCTTAACATTAACAGATGCTTGAATTTAAAGAAAAAAATAAAACATTTTAAAACACTCTGTAAAACTCAGTAGCCATATCTATCGGTTACTTTTTTTTCAAGAAATTATTTTACCTTATAGAAACAATTATCAATAAGCCGTTTATGTAATTTGGATTGAAAATATTTTAAGGTGAGTATTCTCAATTCTTTTGGTATGTTGTTAAAAATAATTATTGCAGTGATTATACTATTTTTTTGGCATAATGTGCTTTGATGTGAAGGTATTCTTAATCTTGTGGGATCTCGACGAGTGTATTTGGGATGCAGGTCACATGCTATAAAAAATGTAGAGTGTTCCTTCACAAAAATACCAGCTTGCATTATGAAAAGACCTGTTAGGGTTAATAGTTTTATTTTTTTTTTAAAGTGATCTGTTTAAAAAATCCGATAAATGTTGGTTATTCCCAAGCAGCACGCAAGCGTTTTTAACATCAATTCACCAGCTCATTTAGAACTTAAAGTTCTTTTAAAGACGTACAAGAGTGTCAAAATATGCTTTTGTCGTTATTAGAGGGATTTTTGAGATGTTATACGGCTTGTGCTGTATAAGATCTGTATTAAGGGATCCGGATCAGCTTAGGGTGTTATAACATAATATGGAAGCACTTCTATACAACTTTAAGTATTTTGTGACACTTTGAGCTAGTTTTATTTATTTAAATAACATGGGAGACTTACAGCTAAAACAAACAGATCAAGGACAGTACATTAGTCTGAAAGCCAATTACAGGTCTCCACTTATAAAATACAGACGAGAGAGAGTTAGAGTTTTATCGTTAACGCTGTATAAAGGCTATATATTGCATATGATCACTTACTTACTACTACTCTAAGTGTTATTATGACATCACTCGATACTTAGTTCTGTACAATAGTATATGAAAACTCCTTTATAAAACTTATTTATATAGCGTAATTAGACACTCTTGTGAATACAGTGGTTTTATAACTTCTGTCTACAAGGGTGCTTTGAAACTAAAAGAATAAATTATATCAACAGTACTAAGTACTTCAAATAAAGATGACAACGAATTTTCAAAAAATATGTTGTTTTGTCAGTGAATAAAAAAATGGACTACAGAAAGAAATATATCTGAAATAGCTTTAAACTATTTAGCCGCAAATTTTAGTAAAATTTTAGGTTCTATCAAACAAATACGTATCAAAACGATTGGATAAGGTAAATACTGGGATACTGGCCTAGCAAAAACTTCAAAGAAATCATTGGAGAAGTGAATTGATGATACAACTAAAATTACTTTAAAGGAGATCACCCAATTATTAATTATTGTGTTTAATTTTAATAAGCTGGCAAAAAAAAATACCCCAATCTGGGAATAACTTTTAGGTGAATTGACTTACGGCTTCGGTGTAGTAATAAAACATATTTATTAAGTTATGCTCTACCTAAATAATAAGTTTATTTTCGTTGGATGAATAATAAGTTTCTTTTGAAAATAGCCCAATCTGGGTGATCTCCTTTCAATTCCAAAGGTCTCCTAATATTTAAAAGCTCAAATAGAGGGTTTTAGCCAATTTTGTGCACTTCATTTTAAAGACCTGATATTGAGCCGTTTGTAATTGGAATCTATTGTGGTGTTGGCAACAATTTCAGTCGATCCCCACCGTAATGAGTTTGAAGCTCAAACCCCTTTACGAATCCAGGAAAACACTGATGTAAATCAGATTGAAAATAATATAAAATTAATTTTAGACAATCAATGTAATGTGGCAAAAACAATAAATGTTCTTGCAGATAATTAAACGTTGTCTGTGATTGTCCTTAAGATCCAAATTTGTTTTTTTTTGTAGCCCACTAGTTCAGACTCTGCACACAACCACGTAATGATAATGGCAATGATTGATATAGACATTTCTACATAAAGTTGTATGTTGTGTCTTTAATTGTAAGTAAGTATACGGGTGTAACAACAAGGCAAAATAAAAGACATTGTTTCGATGATATGATGTATTTAATTTATCTTTTAAACTGTATGCAAAAGGGGTTTGAAATATACCTTCATGTCCGTTTCATACTAATTTAATTTTTATATCTTGAGAACTAACAATGACTTCTGTCCGCGTGTCAGTAAGCTTGTAATTTGGCTTCGGATTCCAATGACGGGGATAACAAGTGCCTTTCGGTTTCGTTAAGGGTCATGTTACAACCTTCATTTTGATTTCACTGGCATTCACTGCTAACAACAGTTACTTTCTTCACATTCAAAATGTCATAAGTGTCGCTATATTGAACCATGAGGTCTAGTTCTCTTATTGCTTCTTCATATGACGATAATGACGACCATTTTACACAGCATTTTGAGGTAGACCAATTATTATCTGAAGGCCTTCATCCTTGACTTCTAATCGTTTTTTTGACCATCTTAACTCGCCTTTCGTTTCTCACAAACTTGGCACAAAGCTTTTTTTGCCTTTTCTCTATATTTTCTATAATTTTAAACGGCATAGTTTCCTGAAACTGTAGTAAAATACGTTCAATATACACAACAAACTATTAATGACACTTCACAATAAGTTTACTTAGTATATAATGAGCTGCTAACTTGTTTAGTTATGATAACGCAGCAAAGGATAAAAACAAAATGAAATGCGATTAATTTGCAGTGGATGAGCGTCTAAATAAAAAAAAACAAATGAAAAAATGTTTATGTTCCATGATAAAATTTAATAACCGAAAATTGATTTGAATAATAAATAAAACGAAGGTAATTGTTTTATTTTCACAACATTCATTTTATTATCAAAATCAAGACTATCAAATCAAAACTAAAACTTGCTAAGGGATAATCAATTCTTACACGCATCTCTAAACAGAATTATAATTTATGAATGCAGAACCTCATTAAAGCCTAAATAATAAAAATATTCTTTTATAACGCTGTTTAAATACAAAAAGCTGTATTATAGAATCCATATCCTACGTAGTACAGCTAAAAAGACTATAATACCCTCCAAATATCGTCTAAGCTGTAAAACAAATTGTCGCCATTTTAGAACGAATGAAAACATTTTTTTTTAATAAAATTAAACCAATATTTGATAATAGCTTGAGTCGTTTCATACTTATTAGCTAAAATAATGATCACTGTGTCCTAAAATCTATTATTTCAACTACAATGTATATTATAACCTTAAAACAAACACTTACTTACCCGTATTTGGTAATTTTATTTATTTTTCCTTGATAATTTACTGGCGCGTGAATATATTGTCAATAACAAACCACATATTGACAGTAAAATTTGATTTGCACATTGATTTATCAATTAACACTATCTGACTTCCAAGATTTATCATTATTTAGCATGCAACTTGTACGAAAAACTATTTCTAGTTTATTTTTATGATTTTGTAATTACCTTCAAACTACTATTTAAAACTTTAATCTTTATAAGATATTTAGAAGATATATTATTTGGAGTGTAATGGTTCCTCCTTATACCAAATAACAGCTCCTATAAAACTACTATACAGCTTATGAAATAATTCTACAGCTACAATACAGCTCTTCTAAAGCAAAAAGCTGTATAACGTGGGCCCTTTTTTCACTTATAAGGGCTGTACAGCGCTTATACAGCATTTATAGAACCTCAATAAGCAGGGTTAAGTATAAAAATAAATTAAAATACAGCTTTTAAACAGCTTGTCATGCTACTTGGGTTGCTGACGAAGGTGGAAAGGGGTCACTGGAAAATTTACAAAAATTATCGTAGTTCTAAAGCAACCATTTCTCACGCTTTTTATCAAAGATTAGTTGCAAGCTTGAGTCTGCACGCAATTTAATACCGATACCGATACCGCTACCAATTCTTAGCGATAAAGGCCTTTTGTCATGTTTTACTTTTTCAGCAGTAACTAATGTTGAACAAGTATCCTTCAATATTTTTCCAGTTAGTAAACCTCAATATACATATAAGTAATGAAATGAGGATTTGGATAATAATTTGCACATGGAGTTTAATAGAAACATTTAGAAGAAAAATTGTCTTCATTAACCATAGACGATTTTCTGACATTTGCGAATGAATTTTAAGTCACTACACTCATGAAAGTGATTTTCTTGAATATTTTTACGTAAAAAAACATCAGTTACCAATTTCAAAAGAAAAAAAATTAAATTAAATTTTGAAATTTCTAATTTTCATTCATTATGATTCGATATTTTAGAAGTAATTGAAAAAATAGAAAATTATCAAAAAATAGTTGACATTTATGCATTATTTCGATAACAATAAACAAAGAAACAGACCAAATTGGCGTTTAATGGGATGCACGCAGGTCACACTATTACGCCACAGTATGAATTCGTCGAATTAGTAACAAAAACGTGGGTTATTGTAAATTCGCCACAAAGTAAATTCGCCACGAAAAAAAGTATGTGTAAACTCGCCACAGCTCTATTTTCATGAAGAAAAATCCGCAATATTGTTTATTTCCGTACAGACAGCAGAAAAATCTAACAGTAAGTAGAATAAAACTTTATTTCTTTATTTTTCACTAGCACTTCGCCCAGGACTTTGTTCGCGAAAATTGTGATAGCTCGGCTAATTTGCATGATATAATTATAATTTATTTGACCAGCGTCATCATCATCATCATCATTTCAGCCGAAACTCGTCCACTGCTGGACATAGGCCTCTCCCAAGTGTCGCCACATTGACCGGTCCCGTGCGACTCGCATCCTGCGGATCCCCGCAACCTTCACCAGGTTATCGGTCCACCTATTGGGAGGCCTTTCAACGTAACGTCTTCCGGTTCACGGTCGCCACTTCAGAACTTTTCGGCCCCATCGGCCATCCGAGTTCTGCGAGCAATGTGCCCTGCCCACTGCCACTTCAGTTTTGCAATTCACCGGGCTACGTCGGTAACCTATGTTGTCTTACTCCGAGCATAGCCCTCTCCATTGCCCTTTGGGTGACTTTGAACCTTCGAATGAGGCCCATTGTGAGCGACCACGTTTTGGTCCCGTATGTAATCACTGGCAACACACACTAGTCATAGACTTTCGTCTTGAGACACTGCGGTAAGTTGGACGAGAAGATACCGCGCATCTTCCCACTGCCAAGCCGAGTCGGATTCGACGGTTGACCTCTTTCTCGAAGTTAGGCCTACCTAGCTGGACCGTTTGTTCCAGGTAGACATAATCGTCTACAACTTCGAGTATAGAGTCTCCGATCTTGATAGGAGTGGGTGTTACATGGGCATTTAACATGACCTTGGTTTTGTCCACGTTCATTTTAAGACCCGCTCTTTCGGAGCCTCTAGTGCGGTCCTCCATGGTCTCAGCCGTGACCACTATATCGTCGGCAAACCGAAGGTGAGTGTTGTTCTCGCCATTGACGTTGATGCCTAGCCCTCCCCAGTCCAGAACCTTAAAGACAACCTCCAGTGAAGCGGTGAACAGTTTCGGAGATATGACGTCTCCCTGTCTCGCACCTCGCTGCAGAAGGATAGGTTCCGAGTTCTGGTCCTGAAGTTGGACTGACATGGTGGCGTTTTTGTACAAACATTTCAAGACCTCGATGTACCGATAGTCGATTTGGCACCGTTGGAGAGACTGCAGTACAGCCCAAGTCTCGATCGAATCGAAGGCTTTCTCGTAGTCTACAAACGCTAAACAGAGCGACAGGTTATATATACTCTTCGGTCTTCTGTATAACCTGCGGCAGCACATGTATGTGATCTACGATGCTAAAGCCTTTTCGGAATCCGGCTTGTTCGGGAGGCTGAACATCGTGAAACCTGCGCGCGAGACGATTCGTGACGACTCTTGAAAACAACTTGTAGACATGGCTTAGAAGTGAGATGGGCCTATAGTTAGATCAGCATAGAATAATATTTTTGGATAAGTTGAATTTTTCGACTTCATTATGTCGAAAAATACTTTTTTAATACATAAAAGCTACTATTTGCTAAAATATAAAAGATATGTTGTTGCTGACTTTATTCTTATTTTTAGAACAGAAAAGCTGCTATTTAGACTTAACTATATAGTACATAATTTTTACTACACAATGATATGCCTTATTCTTTACATAAAGTCAAGTATGTCTTGCATAGGGCATTATCATAAAAGTGGAAAAAAAGAATATTGTAGTTCCTACTGTCTTTTACACTTACATAAAGATGTTTTGTTTTTTGTTAGTTTTTGTTCTTTTTTTTATTGGTTGGCACAACGTTGAACAAAATTTATTGAATTAATCGAATTAGGTGAAGTGAGTCACTGGATGACTGGACTGATGAGTATCGATCATTGACCGGTACAGCTAGAAAGAGATAGATACAGGGAACGAGCGAGCGCGTGATAGCATGTGTAGGAGCGCAGAAGAAAAGAAAGATTTTAAAATCATTTTCAATTTGAGCGCTAAAAACCAATAACTTTGTTTGCTACCAGTACTTTATGCAAAAATTATATACCTATGAAGACTTGACGAATTTACACATATTTTTCATGCATGTGGCGAATACACTTTCAATGTATGGATTTTTTTAAATGTGACGAATTTACTTTGTGACGAATGTACAAACAGCAACACACTTAACTGCCCATTAAAGACGCAACTGAGAGAAATTATCACTGTTCGAAAGGGATAGATATATGTTTGTCATTTTCAATGGAGTCATAAGTTTTCCAGGTTAATTATTTTTAATTCGGTCGTATTGCAACTCTATATAACACTCAAGTTGACATTTACTCAAAGTTCTCTATACAAATAAATAAAATTGAAATGTCTGTTTGTAATATCAAACAGCTTTTTACTGAATGCAACTGAAAATATATACAGCACCGTATAACAAGAACTCTTTTTTTTTTTGTCTATCTCTCGGTGTGTCTGTCTGTCTATTTGTTCTCCAAAATGGCTGAACTGCTTTTGACTGGACTTTTACCGGCAGATAGCTGATTTTCGATGGTCTAACAAAGGCTAGTTTTATTTTAGAAAAATAATTAGCGTGCCGTGCAAAAAAATTAAAACCTTTGAAATTGGGAACAAAATCCGATTTAGAAAGCGAACTAATATTTTGTTATAATAATTTCACGCAAACGAAGGTCGCGGGCAACAGCTAGTTTCAAATAAAAACTGCATGGATCATGCATGCAATGTTTTAAAAAGTAAAATCTTGATGTCATTTCTGTTTACTTACTTGACACAAGATCTTTGAAAATTATTTTCAAAATCTACAAAAAATTGATAAAATGCCTGCACGGCTCACGGCTGCGGAAAGAATACCCACGCATCGTAATTTTGAAAGAAATGGAGATGAGATTTGCTGAAATATCGCGATAACTAAATGTGCACGTAAATTTTACACCATCAAATCAATGGCCAGCTAAAAGTCCCGATCTAAATCTCATTGAGAATCGTTGGGCACATACGATTCTCAATTGGGATCCCACTGAGGTGCGTTATCAGACCAATCTAAGAGATCTGGTGTATTCAACTTGGGAATCATTAAGAGGCAGCGAAATATGCTGGAACATTGTGGAGGAAATGTGAATCAGAATGACTTGTATACTGGAAAACGGTGAAGGTCACATTCCATTCTGAGGGCCTTTCCCGAAAAAGTGGAGGTTATTGCCATAAACTCCACGCTTGGCTGGCGGATTCGATTTCATCTATTGGCCTGTGTCCATATGTCATGCAAATTGGTCCTGCTGTTTATGCGTGATTAGAATAGAATAGAATAGAATGGTCATTTACTTCTTACCACAAATGAAATATCAATATTTATGTTCACCGGTGGGAGACTGGTGTTTAAAAGTCGGACTTATAGAGACGCACTGATTGGGTCGCATCTATTTGGAAGTGTGTGCTGTGAAACTTTATCTCATTTTACCACCTGTATGATATTTTCCGACCATGATTATCTGGAGGTCATTTTGTTAGTCAAATAACACTATACTGAGTCGGGAGGAATCGAGCTACACTTCGCTAGGCTTCGCTTCGCTCAATAATGACGATTTTCAGATGATACCAATGTTTTACGAAACTAAAGTTATTTTTGAGTTGGAGTTTATATGATTGTGCTGACCATACAATTTAAAATAATTACACAAAATGCATAATGTAAATAAAATAATAATTACAATTATTTGTTTTAATTAAATGTGGTTAAGGATAGTCGATAATATGCTTTAGACACGTAATGTTGAATTCCTAAAATGTTGAAAGTTACAAATTATTAATATCGTTATAAGAAATACAACCCAAATGTCTAAATGTCGTCGCATTAAGGAAAAACGAAAAAAAAACGGCTCTTACCGATTTTGCCCGATTTGATAAATTATCCGACGAAATTAAGCTATGTTACTCAGCCACTGGCTAGGGTTCATAATTGTCAACGTCAAATGTAAGTCTCTTTCCTGGGATATGTCAGATAAAATTGTGTATCATTAAGAGTGTTGCTGTTTGTACAACAACCCAAAAAAGTAAGTATTCTGCGTATTGATTACTCTATGAAATGATAATATTATGAGAAAATTTTTATACGAAACGAAATTCTATAAAAAGTTTGTCTATAAAACAGTGTACAACCACAATAAACATGTCACGTGATAAAGCAGGTAATGTGAATGAACAATATTGGATCAAATACTTATTGGATAATAACGTTATAAACTGTCGGTCAACACAGAGATAGGTATTATAAGTACCCATTCCATTAGTGTTGTATCTATGGAAACGTCCAAACAAGTGGAGTCCAAATTCGGTTGCCCTCAGCGGTGTGCGGTGTGTCACATCAACCGTATTAGCGTGCTTGTTGCTTGGTGTACTGAAATAGCTCACTTACTCAGTAACCGCGCTATTTATAACCGCCGCTATTCGGGACGTGTTCAACTTAGGAATGCCTCCTATATTGTGTTATGTGTGACATAGGTGGCAGTTCTGAACAAATATTATGCCCTATAAACTAATGCCTACATGTGCCACAACAGAGAACTGGGCTTACTGCTTCCGAGATGTAGTCGGTCGAGTGCTCCGATGCTGGTTTGTCTTGGCACGTCATCGCTGAGGCTGGTCTTAGACTACGTCTAGTTCAGAACGTTGTCTATGTATGTAACATGTATGTAACACACTAAGATAGTACAATATTCTTCATAAGAATGTAGGTACCTAGAAGATTAATACCGAGTTACGTAAATCTCGTATTTTTTTAAATATTTTAGCTTAAGTGTAGATTGTCTCTGTTTACAAAAAAGTCGTCCGTTCGAAAACATAAATAGCGCAATGGTTGTGTGTTGGAACGGTCAGAATGAATGGCATTGTCAAACATGGCAAACAGTGGTCTGCAAGCATATCGAAGTCAAGAGTGAAGCGCACCCTGCTAACATTTTAAAGACTAGATTCAGTCTTAGTTCATACTTCCATAAACAAGCATAGTTCTTTATATCACTCATTTCTGTCTTTTTCGAAGTTATGTGTCAGAATAGTTGACCTTACCTTTGTTCTTGTAACCCGCACCATTTACACTATAACACTGTTTGCCACACTAATCAATTTCACACTTACTTTAAAAACAAAACAAAAAAATTACACAAGCTATTTATTTAGCCCATTTGTTTCACGTCATATGCCTTATTATCCACATTTACAAGGAACCGTTTATAACCCCAGGTGGCGGAACAGAAACAGAATGTACATATGCATATGAAAGCAGTTCATACGCATGTACATTCTGTCCCTTGCCTTTTTCCTCTTTTTCTACGTCCCCTGTTTGTACTATCAATAAAAAATGGGTGATTTAAACACGATAAATACAGAGATTGAGCAGGTTTCGGTCTCCAACTTATTCGTTTGCTCGCCCGAGTTCAGCCACAACTAAGTGAATGCATCTTGTTCTCTAAAAGTTGTATACATGAATAAGCGAAGCTTAAACTGTAATTTCAATCACTTGTTAGTCCTGATAACTAGATTAAAGTTCTCAATTGACGTAATATTACTTTCCGAGTGCTGGCTGAGCAAGTGTCCAAATATTCCCTCCTAACCTGGTATGTAACCCACGCTTCCTCTTTTAATAACCAGAACGAAGGTGTTGTTGCCTTTACTAAAAATTAGTTAAAGTGTTCTATATAAATCCCCTCCTTTAAAGACGCAAATTGCCTCGTCCTTAAATTTACCAACAAGTTTGCACTTATCGCTCTGTATCGATCTCCCTCGTATAGAGACTTGTCACCTTTCCTTCGTAGCTCGGATGATCTACTAACTACATTCAAAACAATCGCTCTTATTGGAGCCTGTTGAGATACATACGACATAGGGATAAACTATCTAGGACTTTTCTGAAAAATCCTGAAAATGACTCACACAAACTAGTCTTCCACCGCTATCGAAATCACTGCAATAATCTCCTCAAAAAATTAAGACAAGAGTATGAAAGTTCCAAGTTCCAAAAGGCCAGGAATAACCCAAAAGCGACATGGCGACTTATCACTCAAGTATTAAACCTGAATCAGGGTAACAAGGAGCCTGCTTCGGAATTGCTGTGACGATCCCACCAAATTAGTTAACGAGGTCAACCACTATTAATAGTGCTAGTGTCGGTAGTAATCTAGCCTCTAAAATCCGGCAACCTACTCCTCCCACAGTCAATACAGATAATCAACCTGAACCTGTAGTGCTGAGCTCTGTCAAACCATCCCCATCCAGTTCAATGCTTCTGTACGACGTGGACGGGGATGAACTAGACAAAAATATCTTAAATCTAAAAGAAAAATATGCTGTTGGCTGTGACGGTATAACATCGTCCGTGTTAAGGCTAAGGCACACTATCATCCCTATTTTAGTACCTACACATCATTTCAGCTTAAAATGGGCTCATCAATTAAAGTTGTACCTGCATATTGAAGTGCTGCGTGTAACTACAAAGTCGAATAAAAAAAATATACTACCATTTTGGTGTTAAATACTTGGAGAAGATAGGGTCGCAATAGTACATAGTGTGGCAAATATTACGTTTTAGTTGCACCGAATCGCGCCGGAAATGAAACCCGCCGCCGGCGACACCCGCAGCGTCGCGTATGTCAGCTCAGGGCGCACACTCCTCTCGACAGCTTGTTACTGCAGTGTCAGCGCTTCCCGAACACTTTTATATTCATCGCAGTGTCAGCGATGTCACGCCAAGTCAACTCCACCACCTGTCAAATGACATACTGAATACCGAATGCAATAAAGTTTGAAATTCTGAATTAAATGTGGTTTTTTGATGAAAATCATTAAGAACTTTTGCAGTCCTTTTTTCAATATCTTACCTTTACTTCAATACTTTTGAGAAAAGACGTGATTCTAAATATTATTTAGAAATCTAAATATTAACTGTAAGTGTTATCATGACTCTGTTTGCGGCGGGCCTTCCGGACCACACCGAAAGACTTGTCCGCCGCGCCCTGGTAAGCACAAATTGTGTCGTCCTTCGTGAACTCATATTTTTATAGACAAGCCACCCTTTTAAGAAGAGAAATAAGTAAGTCTGACAGACACCACCGTTCGATCAGCTACAGTACCCGCACGGCAGTAGTATCGAGGGTAATAGTGACCCAATAAAGGCAATCAGGCTCTCACAGCCACAATATTGTTACAACGGGAAAAATATTTCCTCCGGTAAAAAATACGAAATAATGTCAAATGACCCTCACTAACTTCAGAACGTTTTAGTTTGCCTTCCTCATCGGTCTTCTAAATCTGATTGATTACATTAATTCCACGTACTGTCGACTCATTGCACGGTTTTCTTTGTTCTTATCGTACGTATCTACGTTGTACTGTATCGTAAGTTCGACTCTATGCAAATGCTTCCAACGACGCTACTGTAGCTCGCTACCTGCTCAGTATCACTAAAGTGGGAAACAAGTTGAGCTTTATCCAAACGAAATTAGACGCACTTACAACAAGTTGCTCGTTTCGCGTAATTACAAGCGGTGCGACTCGCGACACGACGCGCGACTCCGCAACAGACGCGCGTTCAAGCGCACGCGCGACACGTTGGGACACATCATTATGGTAATCGCTTCAGCTGTTCACTGGGTCATGTACACAATACCTGCGCTTAATTACTGTAACAATGTACGTACCGAGTAGGTACGTAGTCAACAACATGTTATACATTATATTTCTATAAGACATTTTCCGCTGTACACAGAATAGATTGGATTTCTTTGATCTGATTTGATCTGGGAAAACACATTTAAACAAGAAGTAAAAATGTTCTCCAAGACTGTCAACAGTGGGTAGGCAGGCAGGCAGTGTGTGAATACTACATTGATTACCGATTGATCCGTCGAGCCAGCTCATCGACGTAAACGGGTTCACGGCAACTCACACGTTCATAAAATTTTGTGAAAATGGTACAGTGACTGTCACATTTGGTCGTGGACGGGAAGTTCTGAGAATCGACACGTTGTGATAGCTTCTCAACCAGCTGGTAATGTGTGGCTTGAGCGAGAGAGCCCAGCACACAGACTGCTACTTGAGCGAGTGCGGGAGCTGTGGCACTGTAGCGCGCGAGTGCTGTGGTGTGGCGAAGGATTAAGGTGGGAGCTATCTCAGCATGTTAGCCAGGAAGAACGAGACGTCCTCCAACTAATAGTAAATAGAGCATGAAATCAGCTCACTTAATAGTGAGCTGATTCAGACAATGATTGAGTGGGCTGATTCTGTGAATTCGCCTACCGCAATGATCAGACATTGATAAAAGAATTGTATTTAATCCTTTAGTTTACTTGATATGTGTAAAACACTGATCTATCATGTTACTTACGTAGTGCTAAAATCCCGACGTTTCATTGTTTGCACAGACGAACTGAATCTCGCACACAGATTGGTCACAGATCGTAACTCGTAACTTATGCGGAAACATGCGACGACCGCGCCTTACACAAGCTATTTTATTAATGAACAGCTACACAAGACCATGTGTTTCGGTGAAAATATAGTTCCTTGCAGTCACATCCGAAAATATCTGCTTTGGTTGTATATGACGCGCGTGACGTCAGCTCACTAAATGTTAGGCCAGAGTCAGACCCGTCGGCTGGCACTCGCGCTGTTTCTACAGCAATCAACATTAAACGTGTTTGTGCAGAATTGTTGTAAAACATACGATACAGCGCGAACGTTTATTAAATTAACAAACAGTAGAATTAATCGCTGCTCTCTGATAGTTTATGTATGACGTCGATACCTGACGCTAGTTGAACCTCTCGCCGGAGATTTGGCTCACGTTACAATATTAGTGTAATAAACTCGCGAATAAAACTGATTGTGATAATACAACTGTTTTATTTATTTCAGTAAAATACATCTCAGAAAAACGTCGAAAGTTCTGAGTAGACGACGTGCGGTCAGTCTACCACCATTTCCATTCGTTTGTAAATAAAGTGCCGTCTACCTGCATCATCGTACGTACCTTACTCGTACCTCGAGCCAAACGACATGGCTGCACACGAATATATTTCATTCCAAACTGTTGTTTAGACTCACTCGGAACATTGATTGTAGCACAAGTAGCCCATACGGGAGGCCACTTCACCTTCCAGCGGCCATTGTCTAGGAATCAATGGAGGGCGGCAGTTCGCCACAAGTGGCCGTACACGGAAGGTGCCCACGCCGTACACTCGGGTGTATAGCAGGTAGACGGAGCTAATTATAGCGGCCCTCAAATGTCGGCCATGGCCCGTACCTACCGCCCACAGAGCTGGAGTGTTCGAAGTCACCGCGGTGGCGGTGTATGTCGCACGAAGTGTATCGGGTAAACGCCCGACCCATGCAGCTCGATTAAATTTTCAGCTAAACTAGACCTAGTTAAATGAAAACATTATTGTTTTATTTATCCATGTGTTGTCATCAAAACAGACACATTTTCACCATATGCCTTATTATCACGCTTGTTATGGTAGTGCCCGCCGCTACGCCAAAATAGAACTTGATAGTATGATTGTATGTTCGATTTTTAAAATAAATCGACAAGCCTTTCATGCAAGTTGCGCAGCACGTATTCCTTCCCTCCTGCAACGCGGCGGCCAACGCGGCAGCCACCGCTGCTCCTCACGCACCGCACCGCGCGTCTCGTCTCCGTAAACAACATCGTACATTGCCATATCTCTGTGTTTGGGCGTGCGGTAACGCGGGACACTGCAAGCGCCGCCTCCCAATAAACGGAAAAAGCGCTCAACGCACCGCGTCTCCTAAATGAGCACTTGTTCGTGACGTATAAGGTCATAGAAACGCCACTAATTAGTGAACGCGAATTGACTGAGACTGACAGGCGATACGAGTATCCCATGCTATGACTTCATGAACTTCATAATGATCTAATTTGACAAGTAGTCAGACATACAATTATTAAGGATTCTTTTATTTGTTCGTCCAAGCATAAAATTAGAGAATATATTTCAAACAGAAACGTACAGGTATGAGTACTTGTAGTAGTAGGTACAAGAAGTCAATTCATTCCACATTGGTAGGTTCTAGTTCAACGAATATTGTTCTCAGAATCTGAAACAGGGCAGCTTTTATAAATATTTATGAGTGAGTAAATATTTGTGTCCTGTTCATTGGTGATTTAAAAGGTATTTGTTTGGGATTGCGACAGACCCGCACAGAGGGTCTGTCACAGTTCAGGGGTCAGCGACGAAGTAATCTGGTAGCGGCTCAACAACGACTGTATACGTTCGACGGGCAGTAAATGGAACTATTTTAGCCGTTGCAGCCAAAAAGACAAAAAGCCGAAAAGACACGAAAATGGTCTTAGGAGACTATCCATAATTTTTTTTGTGAAATTTTGATCACCATTCAAAGATTAAAAAAAAAAATACAGTTAGCAAGAAAATAGCCATTTACACAAAACATTTTTTTGGTGCCAATCGGTCCTGTTTCTAATACTTATTGACCAAAAACTTCTATGGGACTAACCCAGGTTGGAGTACTAAAAAAGTCAAATATTGAAAAAAACTTTTCCCATACATTTTGTTTGAAACTTGTAACCATTTTTTTATGTCTATCAATCCTGTTTCTGATCAAAAACTCACTCGAAATCTTTGCAAGTCCTAAGAAAGAATTTGTGAATTTGAAATAGAAAAAAATAAATAAAAGACAAAATGATCACGAAGACTGTATGTAACTTTACGTCCTTTGCGATTTTTGACTTCTTAGTACTCCAACGATGGCTGGACCGGTAGAAATTTTTGATCAGTATTAGAAACAGGATCGAACAACATCATTTTTTTTTTTTGTGTATTATGGCCATTTTCTACAAACAATTGTGGATAGTCTCGAAAGACCAGTTGCGTGTAGCTATAACAGTTAAGGTAGTTCCTCTTGCTGCCAGCTTGAACGTATCCACCCTGTACACTGTATACTGTGAGATGTAAACGTTGGCAACTAAACGCTTGCTCGTAGGTCTCGGCGGTAACAGTCACAGGTTTGATGTCCACACGCAACATTTCGTGGCTAATAGATTTGAATGCTGCTACAATGCTAAGTAGCTTCGCCAACTTAGAGGGCAATTTGGTGAGGGGCGTTTCTTCGGAAGAACAATCAATAATTTCAGTTTTATATTCAAAGGATACATTCACAAGGGCATAGTCAGCACCCTGATAATGATATCTTCCATCAATGCGATGTCTCGGGAATAAAAGTAGATCTCACCAGGGCCCGTCCCACGCGTCTGCCGCATCAGCACACTGAGAGTGAGGGCTAAGCGGCCTTATATCTGTTCTACAATCCAATAATTGTAGCAACAAGTTATTTTTCGCTAAACATCCATCAGTTTGATATGGCATCTAAATTATTCTACATACACGTAGTATATCGACGATGTCATCTCTACAATCTCTTATCTAGAGATCGTCCACAACGCGTTGCTATTAGCCACGCGACTCGTCTCCAGGTTAACAGACAACATCGTGAAGATTGCGACGTGTGTGAGCAGATGATCTAAAATCACGATATTGTGACGATTCGTGAATCGTGAGACAATTCTGTATCGTTGGGGCGTATTGGTATTAGTTATAGCTTCCCAAACGAGCTGTTACGTGAAAATGGTTTGAAAACGTAGCTTTTAAGCGTTAGAGCGGTGGCTTGTGAAGTGGCCACTAAAATAATTTGTGTGGCGGTGAGTGTGCGCGGCGCGCCGCCGGAAACACCGACATTTTGGAAATTGCCCAAGATTTATGAACCTCGGTTAAATACCGATCAGCGCGCACTCTCGTTACAATTTACTGTAACGATGGCTTTTAACGGCGACCTTCAGATTGATTGTGTTTTACAGATACAAGATTGTGTGTTATTTCGCCGTCCCGTCGTCGCCCGTCCGGAGACATCGTCGTCGTTAAACCATAATGCCCGCCGCCATTGGCCGCGCACCGCACGTACGGTAGTATCGGGGCTCAATGTGTTCCTCATGCTAATCCAGACTTCAATTAAACTGTAGCTGTCATCGTCGACAGCTACTTGGTACGTGTTGTTGGGCCTCACTGACCAACGCAAACAAAATTAGTTTGACAAGTTTCTGATAATGGACAGTTTATGTGCATAATACCTTGGAATTTTATACAAACCCTTGCAAGAACCCCACACGCTTCCTTCAGCGCTGATCACACACTTTGAACACAGTTTAGAGTGACTAAATCGCGCAACCACACATCCACGTACAGTTTACACTAAATGAAATCTACATATATTTCCATATGGAAGCCGACGCCGGCGCCGCGAAATACTACTTTTAATTTACGATATGAACCGCAGCACGGAGATTTATTTTATGTGATTTCCGACGAACTGAACGCCACAAGTTCATCGAAACCTTACTATAAAATATTGTAACGGCTAACAAATACTACTTTACGTACCGGATTGAACTCCAAAACTTTGTGAAACTCCTGCAGAAAGTATTAGTAGTGTTGTGTTTCTCAGAGAGCGTATCGCAGCGATAAGCGATTAGTGTCGGCGACACGGTGCTCGGTGTCGGTCACTGCACGCACTCGCGCCGCGGTCGCGTGGCGGGTGGGTGGCGGGCGTGTCGGGCGCGGGACGGTCAGCGCGCGCGGAGTACGCCGTGCGACTGGCGGAGCGCGCCGCGCCGCACGCCGCCGCGACGTCACGCGACACCCGCGCGGCATGCGGCAGGCGGCAGGCGGCAGGCCGGCAGCACGCGGCACTCTAGCCACAACAAACCTGTGACCTTGCCTTAACATTATGTTTGAACTGTTTGGGCTGTTTTGTTGACAAACAGCAATCGCTCCATCTCACATTATCGCATTCTCACACCTTCCGATGAAAGTATCATAAGAATCAACAACTAGATTTATTCGCTGCTTATCGTTCACCTTGCGTACGTGCTCCATCCTACGAGTACGTGCTATAATAAAACTTGACTGTATGTCTGATTCTCTGTAAGATCTGTATCAAGTGCTGAAAAAGGTTTACCTGTCAAAAAAAAAACCTGATTATATTTGGCACACTGATACAACTGTGCCCCCTGCCCTTCTCTTCTGAATACACAGTCGTGATCTCGTGACGTTCTCGTTGTACCTTAGATGTAACTATGTACGTAGGAACTACGTGTAGCTAAACAGAGCGCATTCACACAGCAGATTGTGCTCGTTAGTCGGTTAGTGTACAAACATTCGCGCACTAAGCTTTTAATGTCCCCGAAAGACATTTCACTCACCCTGCGGTCTCTCTCCGGCTCACTCAGATCGCCGCGCTCTCACAGTGCAGCAGTGGGGCTACAGCAGTGATCTACAGCCAGCCATTACCTGTTGCATTCCGAACAACTACTACCTGGAAGTAAGGTGGTACGGAAATTTACAGTTTTCACAAGTTCTTCTGCTGTGAATTACAAACAAATATATATTCAATACATTCGATAATAAACCTGAAGAGGGTCGAGTTTAGCCATTTGTGTTTTAAGACATCATCTTCGAAAACCTATGAAAAAAACTCTACCTCGGGTAGAGCATAGCTTCGGAATTGTCAGTCGCGTCTCGGGTTCACGATCACTATCTTAGTACGCTAATGTTCATTTGAGAAAAGCATCATAAACCATTTTCATAGAAGATCTTCTTGAAACGGATGATGATCAATATTTATCTATGAGCGACTGTGAGAGTATGAAGATAGATGAGCCATTACTCTGACAGCCGGTAGATACATGCTCAGAGCAGATGCACACTGATGTCCGCTCGGTCGCGCGGCGGGTAGGTGGACTCGTGCAGCTAACTGTTATTAGTTCTCCTCGAGCACCAGCAGCATAACTTCACTTACACAGGTACTTCACTGTTGTACTTACTTTGAAAACTTCCTACTCACTAATTCTATTATGAACTAGCTGTTGCCCGCGACCTTCGTTCGCTTGAAATTATTATAAAAAACATATTACTTTCCTTTTTTAATCGAATTTTGTTACCAATTTCAAGTCTTCATTTTTTAGTCTAAAATAAAAGTAGCCTTAGTTACTTCTTATGACACCGGCTATCTGCCAGTAAAAGTCCCGTGAAAATTGGTTCAGCCATTTCGGAGATTAACCACCAGAACAAAGAGACAGACAGGCAAAAATTTAAAAAATATGTGTTTTTTTAAGTACAGTATATAGGTTGTAAGGGACAGCCCTGCGCAGACTGATGGGGTGAAAACAGAATATCATACTTATCGTTATCGTGGCAAAACGCACGTAGCGAACGTCAAGCGCGACGACGAGTTCGATGAACTCAGTAGCTAGGCAGGAAGTGAACAGCTGATTTCATGCGTCGTTCGTTAGAGTACTTCAACATCCATTGTTGGGTTTTTGATTTTAGCCGTAATATTTACATGAATGGAGTGCTGCGCACAGAGGATTTAATTTTACATTGGAAGAAAGGAATAGTAACTATTCGAAAAAACGATTATCAAAACGGGTTCCGTACCATTATCTAAAAAAAAAAAACACGTTTGTTATATCTAAAATATTTATTTTATTTTGTTTTTATGTTGTTATAGCGGCAACAGAAATATATCATCTGTGAAAATTTCAACTGTCTAGCTATCACGGTTCATGAGATATAGCCTGGTGACAGACAGACAGCCAGAGATGACAGAAACTAAACGAAAAAATTTGGGATTGTATAACGTAAAAAAACTTTCAAAGAAAATTGGTTTGAATAAGATTTGATGTGTGGTTTTGGACTTTTTGATTAAACTGCAGTAGTAACTTTGTTTTTCCTTAACATACTATGAAAAACAAATTTAGTTTTGTTGTTGAATGTAATAATACAATATATGAATGAGCCTTCAAAATATTATAATAAAAATTGTTTGATGCTACGGAACCCTGTGTGCGTGTGAGTACGACTCGCACTTGGCCGGTTTCTTATTTAGTTTCTATGAAATATCCAATCCTATTTAGTCAGGATGTCAGGTCGCTGGCCAGCTGTGGGCAAACAAAGCGGATGATAATGAGCTCATCAATCAATCAGCGGATTACGCCCACTGTCCTTCGCGAGGTTTTTGTTCGTGACTTGTTCTTCCGACTTGCCGCGAGAATTGTGTTTGATTGAGAGACGCAGCCGCCAGCCGCCAGCCGGCAGCCGGCAGCCGGTCCTCAGCCAGATAACTTACCAAAGATTGTAATACATATGAAGGATGGCGGTCGTGATTGTCGCGAGCGTTATTTATTCTTCAGTCGTATTGTGACTCGCGATAATGAAACACTTACTTACTTATTAAAACAAACAACTGTTTACCTGTGATTTTCTAGAATTGCACTTATCGTAGCGCTCAGGAGCGTAGTGCGGCTGTCATTTAGGAATGAATGAATCACCTCCAGCCTCAGCCTCAGCCTCAGTTCTACACTGTAGGAGCCAAACGTTTCTAAGTTTGTGTTTACTTTAATTAAACTGAAACGAGAGCTTGTTACTCTTTCGTTACGCGAACAATTTTATATTTTAATAGGAATACTTGAATTATAAAGATGCTTCTAGAGGCTATTAACCGATTCGCTGAAAGCGATCATATAGAACAACGCCTATTCGTACATCCCTTCTTCATTTTTTAAACGCAAATATTTAATCTTTGTTTTGCTTTGAAGGACTTTATCTAAATTAGATCCTCGTTGTAAATATCAACAGTGAACAATGCCAAATTAAATTTTTTCTTGTAAGGCAAGGTTATCTCTCTTTTTAAGAATTTAGGTCAAAAATAACGTAAAGTAACTGCAACTTGACTAAACGAAATAAGGGCTTTCCAAAAATATTATAAGTCTTGCGTCGGACAGAGCCGCGGGCTCAGCTATTAGTCTTGTATATTTAGGCTGAACATGATTGCTAGTCGTGCCTCAGCATTGATTGTCAAAATAGATGGATTTAATAAATTCATTCATTGCTTGTTCGCAGATCGGTCATTTTAAGCGTAGTGATTACAAAGTGTGATCACTGTGAATGCGAGCAGCTGTATGTATAGAGTGTACTCTCCAAGCTATACATAACACAACTCCTCAAGTTTAGCCAAGTGTTCGCTTGGAGTCTGTTCAATGTTCATGTTCCACATACTCACAGCCCAGTTTCCCGTGATCGAACGTGTCCCGCACGAGGCCCAGGCGGTGCCTATTGCTATGACAAATGATGTGTGCTCACTGTTGGTTGCCCACTTGTAACACTTTCACATGGAACGCGTGGTATGTCTGTCTGAGGCTGGAGTGCCCAGTCGACGGTGTACCGATGTATGTTTCTAACACAGCTCGCAAAACTACCTGAGGAAAATGTTCTTAGTTTTTCCATAACAAGAAAAAATACAATTAAATGTAACTCAGGTAACACAAAATAACACTTTGTTATTTATTAAACATAACTTAAACCGATTCAGGTGTTAATTTCGTAATCGAAATCGCTCACTAATGTAAACTCACCGGTCGCGTGAAGTCGTGGTTCCAGCGTTCAACTATAATGTGGTGTGGTCACGCCAAGCGCCACCTGGCGGCCCCTACGTGAGCTACTTCTGAGGTACGGCTCCTCCACGTTAATATACTTAACATATATCTCTCGTTACAATCTAAGGGAGTGTGAATCTAAGGAAACTGAAGGAAAAGGATCGCAAAGAAAATGTGTTATTGATATTGTTAATGTTATGGCAAAATACTTTTTGTTGGTTATTCAATCATGGCTTACTTGAAAACATAATGTAGTTAATTATCGGAAAGCTATCCATAAAATGTATTTTAAGTACCTACATAGGAAATTAAGAAATATGTAGTTTGTATCTCTGTTCACATAACACACATGTACACATAACAGTGTAGGTAAATACAGCTTAGTCACGAAGTTGAAAGCTCTCACGTGGTTGAGCATCGCTGTGCTTAACCGCTTAACTGAAACAACTTTCGGCCACATAAGCTATTAGGTGGGGTAGGGGGGGGCAGTAGGAAGGTACTGTTCCAAGTTTGCACAAGTTCACTAAACTAAAACCATAAATCAATTGCACAACTAATCCACGACCGCCATATTTTGTTTGAATTAAGTAAGTCGTTTGTATTCCTCGAGCGATTAAATTATATTAAAACAATATAACGTGGTTGTTTTCAAGCCATGTCCATTAACCGAGCTGTAATTAAGCCGACCTCCGGCCTGGCTTACATTGCATTAAATTGGAGCAATACTTCCATTCCCTAACCCTATAGTACAACAAAGATTTTCTGTACGTACAGCGGTGTCACGTGGCGTGCGAGATGTGCGTGACGTGTTGCGTGTACCTACTGTGGCGTTAAATAAATAAAAAGCTGCACACTACATTAAATAAAATATAATTTAATGTTAAAAATAATTAAAGAGATGGTGACGGTGGTGGTGGTGGTGGTGGGTTGGTGATGGGGGTGGTGGTGGTGGTGGTGGTGTGGTGTGGTCATCTGCTTGTTTTTATTCGGGGTAACCCCTCCCAACCAAATTCCTGGCTACGGCCCTGCGTGATCCCCCCCCCCCAATCTTTGGCTGGGACCGCGCCTGCGTGCAGAAGGACCTCTTAAACTCAAAAACAGAACACGTCGTCGATCCTGGACAATCTCACTCGCCTGAAGCTACTCTGTAGTCATCTATCGGGATCCAGTAGACGGAGTAGAGAGATAGGGTAAACCCCTAAAAAGTCGTTTTGTGAATGCTGTTATAACGTTTGCAAAATTTTTGTTATAGGCCAAAAATTTTCTCGGGGTCGTTGGGGAAATATAGTATATGCTATACTTACACTTTATACTATACTTACAATTGTCATACCATATACCATTTATCATCCTTTTTTATTGATTTGTTTATTTATACTCAGCGAATCGATCTAAATACGATTCGTTTTCATTATATTTGCTGAAATAAAATATAAATTTTCATAATTTTCAATGTTGTGACATGTACGTCAGATTTGCCAAACTGTCAGTTACTTTTTCTTTCTGTCATAGAGTTTCTTACTAGCTTAGTGTATAATGTTTTTGGTTTATCTAATCTAAATTATATTTTTCAATGTTTAGCTGAAATATTGTATTTTATAGATAATAATGATTGTTTAGTAATAACTTAATTTTAAATTATATTTATAAATTCTTTACGCACTCATGGTTTTATGAAGTAAGTCTGCTATGTCCTGGCCGACTACACTTGTCAGATGAGATGATTATATGGCCGCAAGAAGAAAATCTGAGATTCAAAAATGGAAGCAGACTATTGTGGAGACCAGTCGAGACTAGACGAGACGAGAGAGCGTTTCTTGAATGTGAGACTGAAGGAATTCTTAAAATTGGAGACAAGAGAGATTCTTGAAGGTGATCCATCTAAAAGATACACCTGGGACTACTACTCCCAATCTTATTATTTAAAACTGTCGTTGTGCCATCCCTGCTGTTCATCTCGCGGAGCTTCTCTGGGTCTAAAAGCTGGTGATCCAACTCAAAGATCCACAAGGACTTCAACTCCTGTTCTTCAGAACGCCGCTTTCCTGTGGAGCAGACCTGATAGAACGTGCATCGTTTGATCGAGATTCACCAGCAGTGCTACTAATCGTGTGTATACACTCAAAAACTACTTCCAGAGTGCGGGTTTGATAGGTCCTTTTTATAAACACTTGTATTTTTTATTTCATTTGTAAAACCATCCATATCTCTATTAAATTTTTAAATGTACAAGTCTACTTTTATCCTTTAATTTTTAATAGGAACTAGTAGATTTGTTACAAGGACGGTCCTCCATTGCCCCATACACGACTCAAGAAAGGCGCGTAGAGTATCTATCTTGTACAACTCCAGCACCTTCATAAGCCATGTATGTGGAACCGAGTCATAGGCCTTCTTATAATCTATCTAACATGTCGACAGATCCTTGCGGGATCGACGAACCTGTTGGCTTATGGCCATGTCGATGAGGAGAAGCTCCTTAGTACCGCGGGACCCGTTCCTACATCCATTTTGAGAGGCAGACATAATGGAGTTATTGTCAATGTGTGTATTAATTTTCACTCTCAAAATGGATGTAAGACGTTTATAGACCGTTGACAAACATGTTATCGGTCTATATTTCTTGGGTTCCGCAGGACTACCTGACTTATGGAGCAGGTGGGTAATACCTGTTGTTAGAAATTGCGGTAGCAACTGGCTACGTCTATCGGCGTAATTGAAATTGGTTCTATTTCTGGAATAGATTCACACACTTGCTCAACATGTCGCATCCAGTCAACCTCAGTATGACAGACGGGCACCGACCAGATGCTGCGCCAGAAAGAACTCGTGGTAGCATCATCCGGGCGGCACACGTCTATCATATTTGATCAGGTCACTCCCAAGCTTTGTACACCCACCTCTCATCGCTCTGGAATATGCGATTCTGCGAGTATCGATCAACCCGCCGCTTATACCGCCGAATACGGTTGGCCCATGCATAAACTTTCTGCTTCAGGAAGTCGATGCGCTCTGTAACACGGGACATGAATTCTTGAGGACTGATTTCAGTCCCCGAGAATGCCCGCCACACGAAGCGCATCACACGTGGACGTGTATTGCCCTCCCTGAAGCAGTGTAGTTTGCCGATAAGTACCCTGGCCTCGTCGATACGGCGCTCAATCCTGCATTGCCAGGCTGGTACGGCTGGTTTTGGTCGAGTAGCTAAGTCACAATTTGGGAACTTGACTTTAGCTAAACGACATGCCGCAACAGCCCCGCAGTACAGGATCGAGTGTGTATCAACAAGGTCCTCGCTACTCTCGAATATATTCTTGAGTTGCGAGTCCAGGACACACATCAGCGCCCTATTTTTTTATTATTATTATTAATACTTACACAAAAAAGCACACATGCATAAACTTACACATAATTTATAACAAAATAAATTTACAAAATATACCTAAATATAATAAAAAATATAAATCAATAAAACATAAGTAATAATTACTAATAAAACAAATACAAATTTATAAATTATAATATTGAATACACGTAATTAAAATAATTCAATAACTTCATGAGATTAATTAAAATAACTGCATAAACCTAATACTAGTAATACGTATTATCTATAATGATTATATTTGTATAACAAACTTGCAATCTAGTATACCTACTCACTGGATGCTTGTTTTGTCCTATATAATACGTTGCCGTGCCCTAATAGGATTTCATGTTGGGACTTACCTACTTATAAGCAAAAAAGAGTTTGAGTTTGAGAATGAAGGCTTGTTCGAAAGGCAGTTTCATAAAATTTTCTTATTCTTGATTTCTAAAAATATTCGAGCAAAAAGGAAAATATGGCCTTGAGGTTTCATGCGGAAAGGTTCGAAGAGGCTTTATTGCAGAGGGAACGCGGCCGTACGTCACGACCTGTAGCTGCACAACACAATCAAAGGTAAGGTGACAACCGCGCTTGCTGTGTCTGCGGAACGCATTCCCACGCACGGTACGGATACGGAGTTTTCTATCTATGCACATTGTGTTTAACATAGGTACTGAATCCCGTCGACTGTGAATGCTGCAGTAAATCATAAAGACATTGCTTAATAATCATACAGTCTGTCTATAAGTCAGTGTCCGGACGTGATTACAGAATGCATTATAAGCCATAATATGTCATTCCGGCGACGTAACGTGTAATATTGTGTACAGTGCGCCGCCGCACAGTGGTCTGGAAATCGAGCTCCATACTCATAGAAACTCAAAGTCAAGAATTAAAAAAAAAAAATGCAATGGCTCTGGTATACCTCCCTTTACGTCATATTAACATATGGATGGTATTGGTAACTCCTCGCGTGAGGGAAAAAACTTTTGTGTTTTTTTTGTATGGGAGAAAACACTAAAAGTACGTTTTTTTTAAACTTAATGGAACTGTTAGGCTGGTGCTCACACGAGCTATAGTTCCATACACGGCGATCAAGATGACATACAATTCATGTACCTTTAGGCACCGCATCGCACGAAGCAAATTTTTAAAAAATTGAATTTTCAAAATGTGAGTTTTCAAATCTTTGCCGTGGCTAAATGACGTTACCAATCGATTTACTTATATTATAGTTAGATTTAGCCTGCTAATGACTTTTATGATGACAATAATAAAAAAATATATTGATTGTATAGGTTTTTTTTTAAATTTCATTCCAAGAACTAACTCATTTGTTAATTAATCACCGTGATTAAGGTTAGATATTATTAGATACTAATGACATGAGCATTAACTAGCTCTAGCAGGGCCAAATGGGCCCTAGTCATAATACAATTATATTGTCTTTATTAAAGGTAACTAATTAGAGAATAGCGAACGATAACGAGGGTAGTTGTATAGAAACAGGACATTTGAGTCTAATTTTATTGCTGTCCTCCCCCAGCGACGCCCTAAGCCGAGGCTCGTACCCCACAGGGGGTGCCCTTAGCGTGTAGTCGCTTAGTCTGTAAGTTCTTTTGCCCTGGCTGGAGGCCTTACTCTTAAGGCACCCACAGGATTGTCCGGTTAAGTAGTCGACAAACTCCTAGGTTGAACTGCGAGATGCCATTCACAAAATAATAATAATAATAATCTGTGGCCCGGGTGTCAAAGTGACGCAATCTTTTTTCTGCAATTCAATAATTTTATATATTTTTCGACAAATTTAATTGTTTTATATATGTTTTGGACAATCAGAATACAAGAAAAAAAAAACTAAAATGGAATTAAATAATTTGGAACGAGTACCTACGAAATTCGAACATAAATAATAATGCAGGAATATTGAAGCGTCAAATACCCAGGAATGCTGACTAGAAGCCGGGCAAAGCAACAGGCACACCCACCATCTCCGGGCTCGTCGCTCAGCTCCGCCTCGCAGCCGCCGGGACGCGCCACATCCGTGAGCATCGTGTCACCGGTCGCTGCAGTTGCGTCGAGCTCGAGCGACGAGTTTTTCTCCCCGCCGTCGACACCACCACCTCCACCACGACGACAAGGAAGAGGACGGCCACCAGCGGGCTTGGGACCTCGAGGCCAACCGGCCCCGAACAGGGTCCCCGCTGCCGGTGGAAATGTGTCGCGCATGCGATGGACTCTGTCCATTAATGAGAACGTCATGCGCGCATATTATGGGGCTACTGAGGGGGGAAGCAACTTGACTGCATACCGTGGTCGGATGCTCTCTCTGTTTCAGGTGCTTGAGCCAGCTATCAGCGTGTCAGCACAACGACTGTCGGATCAGGTGCGGGTCATCCAGCGTAACCATATGTTAGATGACACCGTACTTGAGCGACTACGCCTCGATTCACGGAGTGACCCAGTTCCGCCTGCTTCGCCAATGATCGCGGTACAGCAGCAAAATGTAACCAGTGCTTTGCCGCGATCCGACCGCGGTGGTGAAGAGGATGACGAAGTTATATCCGTGAGTAGCCAATGCAACGTACAATTGAGGAGCGCTTTGGAGGGTGCGTTCCGGGAGTACCGTTCCACACCACCTGAACTTAGACCACGTCTACCTCGTTTGCCAATGCACAAGAAAAATAAGGCGCTGGTGTGTGCTCTAGATTCGCAGCTGTCAACCTGCTTTGACAGCAGCAAAGACCTCGCCGATACCCACTCAATATTGTACTGTGGAGCTGTAGCGGCATGTCGTGTAGCTCACGTTAAATTTCCCAACAACGACAGAGCTACACGACCAAAATTAGCTGTTCCAGCTTGGCAGTGCAGGATTGAGAGGCGTATCGGTGGGGCTAGAGCACTCATCGGCAAGTTAATCTGCTTCAGGGAGGGCAATACTCGTCCTAGAGTGATGCGCTTTGTGAGGCGCGCATTCTCGGGAACTGATATTAGTTCTCGAGATTACTTAGCCCGCGTCACAGAGCGTATCGACTTCCTGAAGCAGAAGATCTGTGCATGGGCAAGCCGTATTCGTCGGTACAAACGGCGAGTGGAGCGATACACTCAGAATCGCACATTCCAAAGCGATGAAAGGTGGGTATATCGGGCTTGGGAGCGACCAGACCAAGGTGTGACTGACACGCGTCTGCCGGATGATGACGCCATGTGTTCATTCTGGCGCAGCATCTGGTCGGTGCCTGTCAGTCACACTGAGGGCGATTGGACCCGGGAGGTTGAACAAGCGTGTGATCCAATACAAGAAATGGGGGCAATCATCATCAGCCCCCAAGACGTAGCTCGTGCAGTCCGTCCGTTACCTAACTGGAAGTCTCCAGGGCCGGACGGACTGCACAACTTCTGGATTAAGTGGTTCCAAAGATCGCACACTTGCTTGGCGTCCCAGTTTCAATCAGCCTTAGAGTCAGGGTCGCTGCCCCAGTTCTTGACGACAGGAATTACCCACCTGCTCCATAAATCAGGTAGTACTGCGGAGCCCAAAAATTATAGACCAATCACTTGTCTTCCAACGGTCTATAAAGTTCTTACATCCATTTTGAGAGCTAAAATCAATCAACATATTGAGACTAATTCTATCATGTCTGCCTCTCAGAATGGATGTAGGTATGGGTCCCGCGGTACTAAGGAGCTGCTCCTCATTGATATGGCCATTAGCCAACAGGTTCGCCGCTCCCGAAGGGATCTGTCTACATGTTGGATAGATTACAAGAAAGCCTATGATTCTGTGCCTCATACATGGCTCATGAGGGTGCTGGAGTTGTATAAAGTAGATGCAACTCTGCGTACCTTCCTGGTGTCATGTATGGGGCACTGGAGAACGGTTCTTCGCTATCCAGGATGTCGACAGATCCAGGGGAACAGCGAACCGATAAGGATCGAACGCGGTATATTCCAGGGTGATAGTCTGAGTCCATTGTGGTTTTGTCTAGCCTTGAACCCTCTCAGCACACTGCTGGAGGGTTCAAGTCTAGGCTATAGGTTGAGGAGAGGTGGTCAGGTCATATCTCACCTTCTTTACATGGATGATCTGAAACTCTTTGCCCCCAACAATTTGCAACTGATGGATCTACTGAAGGTAACAGAAACCTTCAGTAGCGCCATCAGGATGGAATTTGGTGTGGACAAATGTGCAGTCATGCATGTAAAGCGAGGGGAGATTATGGAATCCGTGGGAACTCAACTCTCGGATTCCATACACCTTAGATCCCTCTCCTTAACAGAATCCTACAAGTATTTGGGTATGTCGGAAGCATTAGGTATCAATACCGCCGTCATGAAGCAATCGTTGAGGGAACGCTTTTTTGGCCGCCTGAATAAGGTGCTAAACAGTCTTTTGTCAGGCGGAAACAAGGTGCGCGCCTTCAACGGTTGGGTCATGCCGGTTTTGATGTATTCTTTCGGCATACTCAAATGGACTCAGACGGAACTTGATGCCCTGGATAGGAGGGTCCGCGCGCTGCTGACCGCAAATCGAATGCATCACCCACGGTCGTCGGTGATGAGACTGTATATCCCGCGGAAGTGTGGGGGTCGTGGCTTCTTAAATGCTAAGACCCTGCACAACCGTGAGGTATGCAGTCTCAGGGAATATTTCCTAGAAGCCGACGTGGGGATGCACCGAGATGTGGTCTCAGTGGACAAGGGCCTCACCCCGCTCTCCCTGGCTAATGAGAACTGGCGCAAGCCTAGAGTATTAGACACTAATGACCGCAAGGAGGTATGGCAGGGCAAGGAACTTCACGGACGCTTTTACCGGGCCCTACATGGGCCCGATGTAGACTTCTTAGCGTCCGTATCTTGGCTGCGCTTCGGTGACCTATTTGGGGAAACCGAAGGTTTTGTCTGTGCAATAATGGACGAAGTTATGATGACGAATAACTACCGGAAATACATTGTGAAGGATGGCACGGTTGACATATGTCGGGCATGCCACCGTCCGGGAGAATCGATCCGACATATTATTTCTGGGTGTTCTCGTCTGGCTAACGGAGAGTACTTGCATAGACACAACCTCGTTGCCAGGATTATCCACCAGCAACTTGCTTTGAAGTACAACCTTGTGGAATCAGAAGTGCCATACTATAAGTATGCGCCCGACCCAGTTCTCGATAATGGTAATATCACGTTGTATTGGGATCGACCTATCATCACTGACAGGACTATTGTTGCCAATAAGCCTGACATTGTGGTGATAGATCGATTGGTGCGTCGCGCAATGATTGTTGATATAACGGTTCCGCATGACGAGAACCTCGTGAAAGCAGAGAAAGATAAACAATTCAAATATCTAGATTTGGCTCGCGAGGTTGTCGACATGTGGGACGTGAGTACAGCAGTCATTGTGCCGATAGTCGTGTCGGCCAATGGCTTAATAGCCAATAGCCTCGACGAACATCTGAGGAAGCTCTCGCTAGGCAGTTGGATCAAGGGCTTGATTCAGAAAGCAGTACTTCTGGACACGGCGCGTATTGTTAGGAGGTTCCTCACTCAAGAGCCCTGACCATCGGTATCTCGGACCCTGTTCCCGATGCCGGTGGGCTACTATTTTCTATATTTTTAAATGTTTTTTATATAATCTTTGTTACTGAAAATATTTAAAAATGTATATAATATGTAAAGAAAATAAATGAAGGTTATAATAATAATCTAATTTATTATTATTAATTTATTATTTCCTTTCCTTTTCCTTTAAGTATGTGCCCGACCCAGTTCTCGAGAAAGACCATGTCACGCTGTACTGGGATCGGTCTATCATCACTGACAGGACTATTGTCGCCAATAAGCCTGACATAGTGGTGATAGACCGATCAGCGCGCCGCGTAATGATAATCGATCGAATCGTTACCATCCCACATGACGAGAACCTCGTGAAAGCTGAGAAAGAGAAACAAATGAAATATCTCGACTTGGCACACGAGGTTGTCGACATGTGGAATGTGAACTCGGCTATCATTGTGCCGATTGTTGTGACGGCCAATGGCCTTATAGCCAAAAGCCTCGACGAACATCTCTCGAGGCTCTCCTTAGGCGGTTGGATCAAGGGCCTGATTCAGAAGGTAGTACTCCTCGATACGGCTCGCATTGTGAGGAGGTTCCTGTCTCTGGAGCCCTAACCACCGGTAGCTTGGACCCTGCTCCCGATACCGGCGGACCACTATTTTTTATATTTTTAAATGTTTTTTTAATATTAATTTGTTTAGAAATATTTAAAAATGTAATTTATATGTATATAATTGAATAAAGGATCTAATTTTATCAGTAGCTTTCACTACTTGTGCGCGCTAACTTATTAGCTTATATTTGTTATTGTTGTTTAGCCGCACAGCGACAATATTGAAAAATTGTTTGTATTTTTGTCAATAGATGGCGTTGTGCATTTGAGATCGATTTCTACATCGTGGTGTTGAGATTCTCCGCCGATAGTATAAGTGTCTAGGATTAAATTATTTTTGTAACTTCTTTCTTTTTCCAACTTGAATTAGTAATCAATACATCTACGAATAAATCAGGCTTGGGGTCAAAGTGTCGGTATTCAGTCAGCCGCACTCCCAAGAACAAATTGAACTTTTTGATTCAACCCTCAGGAAAGCTAGGGTTCTTCATGGTCCTTCGAGCCGGATGTGGCAAGGGCTGTACTAGCAACAGGTGTGTTCTCCTAATTGGACGGAGAATCATCAACCCCATACGTTCCTACCAAGTAGTCTTGGATGGTGAGAGAAGGAGATAGCTACAGCAGCGGGAGGTACGGCGGAGGGAGTACAAATCAGCAGCAAGCAAGCTGCAGACGACTGAGATCGTAAGGAAGTGAGTGATAGTGCCGAAAATCGTGAGTACTTTGTGATTTACTAAGTGCCAAACAAAAGTGAACTTTATTGCCTAGAAGATTTTAACTTTAACTTTCGAGAAGTAAATTGGACTTAGAATAATTTAATGTGTGCATGTTTAGACTTAGTTAGATTTAAGCCAAATTGTGTTGAGACGGGGAACCCATGCCCGATTTTAGTAGATTTAAGTTTCAAACACTTAGAATTTGTTTGTTTACATTGACTTGTAAAATTTTCGGAACTTTTTAGAACTTGTAAAATTTTTTTGTGAAATTTTAAGAAATATCTTGGACTTTTAATTCTTTGGGAATCCCTGGGACTTTGTTAATTTTTGTAAATTTTTTGAAACTTTTTTATTTTTTGTGTACTTCAAAATGTCTTTGCAGTCACATGTTAAGGTGCAAGACGATATTCACGCTGGATTGTCAAGAGCTAAAACTAATTTTAAAAAGTCGCCAAAGGATAGGATAACTAAACAATATTTAGAAACCAGGTTAGGAAATGTTGATGAATTATGGGCGCAATTTAGTTTAACACATACACAAATTATTAAAGATTTTGAGCCTAAGGAGTTGATATCTTCACCATAAACTGTAAACGAAGTTTATTTTAATACCGAGGAATTATATTTGGATTAAAATGTGACTTAAAAACTGCATTAAATAAAATTCAGAGTAGTAATGTTTCGCCAGCTACGGGGTCATCACAAATAATGGTTCCGAAGGTAAAACCGTATCTATAAAGTTACCTAGAATGACTATCCCAACATTTTCTGGTAAATACACCGAATGGCCGACTTTCCGAGATTTGTTTGTATCAACAATACATAAAAATAGCACTATTGATAATATAAAAAAATTGCACTATTTGAAAAGTTATTTGACTGGGGAAGCCGAGCAGCTCCTTCGTCATGTACCAATTTCGGAATCAAATTATGAAAGATGCTGGGCTCAGTTAGAGACCAGGTATAACAATAAAAAATATTTGTCTCATTGTATTTTGGTAAGATTGCTCAGTCAAAAGAACATAGTGCAAGAGTCAGCTTCGGCTTTAAAGGAATTAATGGATACAACATCAGACTATTTAAATGCACTAACTAACTTGAATATTGATATAACTTTATGGGATATTTTAATCATTCATATCATAACATTGAAACTTGATCCAGACAGCAGAAAGGATTGGGAACTAAAGGTAACTAGTAATACTGATTCAGATAAGCTGCCTACATTTGAACAGTTTAAAGTATTTTTAAAAAGCCGGTATAGGGCGTTCGTATTCTTAGGAACTAAGCCAATTAAAAATAATGTTAATGTTAATAAGGCAAAGGTGTTTCACACGGTGGCCAAATCCGACATGGTTTGTCCGTTTTGTAACAGTAAAGAGCATAAAATAAGAAATTGCAACCAATTTGTTAACCAGGATGTTAATGTTCGGCGTAAGTTTGTGCAGGATAACAATTTATGTTTTAATTGTCTGGGGCACAACCACTCTGCCAGAGTTTGTAAGTGCACAGCCGCTTGTCAAATATGTAAGCGGAGACATCACTCCTTGTTGCACCCTAAAGGTGAGCAGGAGTCAGTAGGAGAGAAAAGAGATTCGTCTACAAAAGAACATACAAACACAGTCGGAGTAGAATCCGAAAATAACGTAGTAACTTGTTTTTCGAAGGGTATGGCGAATAGCCAAGTCTTATTAGCGACGGCCCACAGCTGTATCGAAAAACGGGGTTATGTTTACGATCAGGGCACTGTTAGACCAAGGCTCTCAAGCATCTTTTGTTACGGAGCATATTGTGCAGAGTTTGGGGTTACAGAAAAAAAAGGTTTAATAACTGGTTTAATAACAAATTATTCTTGAATTCGGTTGTTGAGATTAAAATTCAGTCTAGGGTCGATCCATCATTTGAACTTGTACACGTCATTATTACCTGGTAGGGAAACGGTATATTTAGATTGGGCTCAAGCTAGCGATATCAAATTAGCAGATCCTAGATATCATAGACCAGATAAAGTGGATATGTTGTTAGGAGCAGAAATTTATAGTCAGATTTTACAAAACGGGTTAAAAAAGGTTCCTGATGGTAGCACTGTAGCTCATTCTACCTCATTAGGATGGATTTTATCAGGGACAGTAGACTCTGCTGCTCAGAATACATCAAATATTACCGTAATGCATGCTCACCTTGGAGACGAAATCCTGAAAAAAATCTAGGAATTAGAAAGGGAACCAAATCAAATTAAGAAACATATCTGTTGTGTGTGATCTGTATTAGGGAAGTTCTATCAGTTGAAAAATGTAGTGAATAAACACACTTTATTGATTGTTTATTACTCACTCGCCGACTCACTAATTAGTTATGGACTTATTGTGTATGGACGTACTTTTAAAACCTATTTATTAGAAATAAAGAATCTACAGATAAGACTGATCAAGTTCTTAGCAAACAGGTTAAGATAAACTGTAACAAAGAGTACGATAAATTGTTTTCCATTTGTAAAATCTTGCCAGTTGATATGAAGGTTGAGTATTTGATAGGGTTAGAACATTATTATAGTGATAATTTTAAAGTAAATGTTAAAAATAAGTTTAACACAAGGAGTGTGAGAGAGAGAAGGCTAGTGCAACCAAAAATAACAAACTATTACGGAGAAAGAACGTCTAAATATTTGGTGCCAGAAGTATTTAATAAAATAGAATTATTAAGGAATAACTCAAATTTAAGCAAAGCTGTGTTAAAATCAAAACTAAAGAATTTATTTCTGGAGAACGTGGACACGTCGTCGGACTGTGATAGGCGGTGAGTTCTGGACCGGAGTGGCGAGCTCCGGCTGGTCACTCTGGTTTGGAATTCACTGTCTGATATATGTTGGTGTCGCTCTGCCGTTGTCGAGAAATAAATTCAATAAGCAGATGTAGCAGTAAGTTTCGTTTAATCGATTTTAGGTTAAGTTTATAATTTTAAGTTAAGATGTATGATAAACGAGCGCTTCTCGCCATCAAACTGTAAAGTTTGGCGAGTAAAAGACTTAAAAAAAATATATATATATATACTTACCGAAGAAGAATCTAGATGCGAAGATATATTTAAGGCTACAACTGTAAGAGACAGCGACGGTCGATACGTAGTAAACCTTCCATTTAGAAGTCAAGATCCGAGCTCTCAATATGGCGATACAAGAAAGGCAGCAATTAACAGGTTTTATGCATTAGAAGCTAAACTCAGCAAGAACTCAGATTTAAAGACAAAATATAAAGAAGTTATCAATGAATACTTGGAACTGGGACACATGAGGCCAATAACTAAAGCAGAAGAACAAAATCAACTTGCAGTGTACTTACCTCATCACGCGGTTATACGGAACGACAAGGACACAACCAAGGTTCGGGTTGTGTTCGATGCTTCCTGCAAAGGAAAAAGTGGAATATCGCTGAACGATGACCTAATGATTGGTCCAGGGCTGGAACCAGATTTGCGGCATTTGTTGATTCGTTGGAGAACTTACCGCATTTGCCTCGTTTCAGACATTATAAAAATGTACCGAATGGTGCGCGCGGCAGACCATCTTATTCATACAGATTTTCAACGCATCGTATGGAGAGAGAGCAAACAATCTTCAATAAAGGATTACAAGTTACTTACCATTACTTTTGGAACCTCTTCAGCGCCTTTCTTAGCAGTTCGATCGATGGAGCAAGTAGCGTACGATGAAGGCGGCAAATATCCACTTGCAGCTGAAAGGATACTTAAAGATTATTACATGGATGATTTTATGACTGGTTGTGACTCGATAGAAGAAGGCATGCAAATCTTTAATCAAATGAACAAGTTATTAGCAAAGGCAGGATTCACTTTACAGAAATGGTCAAGTAACAGCAGTGAATTACTGGAGAAGATAATCGAGGAACGAAGACGAGTTAGTGTAGAAAGAGAGATCAATATCAAACAAGACGAGATATTCAAAATGTTGGGACTTACCTGGAACCGAAGCTGCGACACCTTCCAGTATTCTGTTCAGTTGCCTACGCTGCAGGAACCTGTAACGAAAAGAAAGATATTATCAGATATAGCAAGACTATTTGACCCTTTGGGATGGTTCGCCCCCGTAATTGTTGTAGCGAAATAGCTAATTCAAAAATTATGGGTTTCCGGGGTTGGAAGGTATGAGAAAAGTCCATATGAATTAAGAAAAGAATGGTTAAGTTACCGACAGGAGTTGCAAGGTTTAACGAAGTTTTCAATACCTCGGTGGTTAAACATGAAGCACGGTGACAAGCAGATTGACTTACACGGATTTTGCGACGCGTCAAAATCAGCATATGCTGCGGTAGTGTATGCACGGGTTGTCGATGCTGACGGTGAGATACATGTCACTTTGCTCATGGCAAAAACTAATGTTGCTCCTATAAAAACGGTTTCAGTGCGTCGATTAGAGTTGTGCGGTGCAGTCCTCTTAGCAAAACTCTTATCCGAAGTCTCAGCAGTTATGGGAATTAGTAAATTTAATTTTTTCTTCTGGACCGATTCAGAGATCGTGTTAGCGTGGTTAAATAGTCATCCTAACAAATGGAAATCATTCGTGGCAAATCGCGTTTCAGAAATTTTGTGCATAAGTGAACCACAACCATGGAATCATGTTCAGTCGAAAAGCAATCCTGCTGATTGCGCATCGCGTGGTCTTTATGCATCACAATTTCTAGACTTTAAGTTGTGGTTAGAAGGTCCGGGGTTATCAACGGCGGTATCAACAAACATAGAGGAAATAAAGGTACATGTAGCATCAGACCAGTTCAGTTTGTTCTTGGGAGTGAGCCGCACTCCCAAGAACAAACTGAACTTTTTTCATTCAACCCCCAGTTAAACCCTCAGGAAAGCTAGGGTTCTTCAATTGTGTTGTGATGGAAGGTTTTGGTACAAATTTGGACATTTTCATGTTTGTGGCAAACAACAGTAGTTTTTCACAGTCCAATGTTTTATTTGAAGCTTTTGAGAATTCTATTGAACTGTCGGAAAATGAAAGGAGGAATTGAAACAATTCTGTCAGAGTTATGTGAGTAGCTTGAGGAAGAAATGGATTTCGTGTAATCGCACGAGACATACATATATAAAAAAGTATGAGACATGACTGCAAGAGAACATCAAATGGCCTGACGTCGTGAGGGAAAAAATGACTACTTCTGTAGTCTCGCTAGAGCAGGAACCATGTTCCAGTTCTGACTTTGGTGTAAATGAGGGTGCATCAACATCCTACACACCGCAGACGTGCAGTGTTGGAACATCAACATCAGTTGTGACGTCGAGAAAACCGTTCGTGGAGCTAAGCCCGCTACAGAAGAGAAGGAGAGTGGAAGAGCCCCTAACGCATAGCACTGAAAGCCTTGCTTCCGAAGAGGCTACAAAGATAAAGAAATCGTTAAATACAAAGAAAACTGTGCCTACATATTCCGCTGACAAAGCTTTAGATATTTTGACCTCCTGGCAGTATATAACATTAAGATCTTGTGCAAAACAAGAAGGAATACCACTGTATTCTTCTTATACTGCCATCCTTGAGGCGAAGAAGGACTGCTACCCCCCATAAGATACTATAGACATCGCGGAAAGAGAGTTAAAAGTAAAGCTCTAAGCAATTTTGGACAAAACTGTGGCTAGGCTTGGAAAATTCTTACGTGTGCAATCTTCGCTGGATGGCAAAGAGTTGTCACTTATATGCAAGTGGGGCTTTGATGGTGCTTCAGGGCAAAGTTTGTATAGGCAAACTATGGCAGACGAAGACGATTCCAGTATTTTTATGTGTTCTTTTGTGCCTCTGCGCTTAGTTTGTGGCGATGAAAAGGTATAGGAGAATCCAAAGCCATCTTCCACCATGTTTTGCAGACCTATTTATTTGAAGTTTTCAAACGAAAACAAGTTAAACATCGTGGAAGAACAGGCTTTGATTTAGGCTGAGATTGAAGCACTCCAGCCATCTATTATGGGAAGCCATGTTGTAAAGCACTCAATGCTTATAACCATGATAGATGGCAAAATCATTTCACAGCTATTGGAATAGCCAAAAAAGCAATTAGCAGGCTAAATCTAACTATAATATAAATAAATCGATCGGCAACGTCATTTAACCACAGCAAAGATTTGAAAAATCACATTACGAAAATTCAAAATTTCAAAAATTTGCTACGTGCGAAGCGGTGCCTAAAGGTAGATGAATTGTATGACATCTTGATCGCCGTGTATGGGATATATATAGCCGTTATAGCTCGTGTGAGCACCAGCCTAACAGTTCCATTAAGTTTCGAAAAAAAGTACTTTAAGTTTTTTGTCCCATACAAAAAAAACACAAAACTTTTTTTTCTCCCGCGTGGTGCTACCAATACCATCCAAAAGGGAGGTATACCATAGCCAATGCAATATTTTATTTTTTCTGAATTCCTGTCTGAGTTTCTATGAGTATGCAGCTCAATTTCCAAACCACTGTGCGCCGCGCCGTGGCCGTGGCACGCCGGCATAAAACCTATGCATCATCTTACGCGTTAACACGTCGCTCTTCGGCAAGCTTTGTGAACATTCATATAAATGGAAATCTTCACACCGCGGCACCGCGGCACTGTGCCCCATTGAAGACCTGCAGCCTATCTGCGTGACACGCTCGGAATGACAATCAGTTTTATTTTGACAATTCAACAATGCCCGTGTTTTGTTGTAGAGCAAAATTCCAGTAGGAGTAACCAAGTGGATTTTGTGGGTAGGCAAACAAAAACGTAAGTGGTCGCTAATGTTTTCTCTCAGGTAAAATAAATAATTCAACATGAAGCGCCGTGGGAACAATTAGTTCTAGTAGTTATATTACCGACTGATCAGACAACAGTGTCTCAAGGATGCCAGCTGTGCTGTATTTTTCCAGTTGAATGTGAAAATAAACAACGTTCGTAATGTCTTAAGAACTTAATAAAAGCAAATCTGTCGGTATAAAACGTTCGGCATTTAATTTAAAATAGCAGCGTCTCACAGCTGGCTGCGAAGTCGCTGGCATTCCAGTGCAGGCGGGAAATATTCGGGACGAAACGGGCAATGTCGTCTGCCGAGCCTTTTCCCAATTGTGTTGGGGTTGGCTTCCAGTCCAACTGGATGCAGCTGAACACCAGTACTTTACATGGAGCAGCTGCCGCTCTGACTTCCACAACCCTGTTAGTACAGGGAAACACGATACCTCAAAGTGAGACCGGTTGTCAGACTTTCGGGCCACTGACTACTTGTAACGACTGTCACAGATCTACAGATGACTGCCGGGAGCAACGGCTCACGTGCTTTCCGAGGCACGGAGGAAACTCGGTATGTAATGGGTGGTCACCCATCTACAGACCAACCTAGGCAAGCGTGGTTTAGCCTGAAGATCGACCCGAGCGGCTCCCGAGCTCCTCACGAAACATTAAGTATTTACGAAACAGTAAATGTAATAATTTATCTTCTATACAGCCTGTAACGGAAAGGGTATATACTTCTTTGGATGATAACAAACGATATGGCAGGAGTTTTTGAATCCCATCTCTACATGTTCGGAAGTTATGATATTTTTTAATTCATTGATACCAGATACTGAACTTTTCAAATTGAAATCAACACATCACTAGCAATAAGTCAGCTGATCGGTGTCAGCGAACTATTTGTAAGTAAGAATAAACCTCTTACTCCTGGTAATTCTGAATAAAGGGTTCCGCATGTTTATTTTTTGTTTGCAAAATAATTTTACTTACTGACTTTTCCTAAACTTAGATTATGTGTGTAAACAAGCTACAATTAATTTGTCTAGGTATCTTAATTTAATGAAATTTGATACCACTGCTTGCATTGTCACGGTCTTATCATTTACACACTTGTTTGTTTTTACGTAGTTTTTCTTTTGTAGAAGATTAGTTTGTAGATAATTATTCATCATCATCATCTGCCTAGCCTTTTCCCAACTATGTTAGGGTCGGCTTCCAGTCTAACCGGATGCAGCTGAATACCAGTATTTTACATGGAGCGACTGTCTATCTGACCTCCACAACCCAGTTAGGACTGGGTAATACGATACCCCTTGGTAAGACTGGTAGATAATTATTATTTAGATAATATTCCACCCACCACCCCACCTTACCATCGTACCTACAACACAGTAATTACCTAATTTAATAACAATATTCCTGTAAATTTCCGAAGGTTATCCTTTTATTTTGGTGGCCATATGGATCAACGATGTTTTGCTTTAATTTTTTTATCGATTCACAGATCGAATACCGTGATCTTGTTTGAAATATGTAGATAAACCTACCTATTCGCTGTTTATTATTGTCAGCACAATACTTTGGGCAAAGAACTCGAATAACTAAACTATACGCCTTTTTACACTACGATGCAAGAGATTTGATTCACCTTACTATTGAAACAATTGATTAAAAAAAACATTATTGTTTGCCATTAAAAAAGGATTTAGTAACATAATTTGTCCAACTGAACCCAAAAAATCATCTTTATGCCACTTATGCATCTCCTAGTACAAATAAAATAACAGTGGGTTCCGTTCATCATTTTAAATTATTCACGCTGTCGAAAATTGCTGTTTGAGTGGTACATAAGTTTTATTGGTTTGAGCACGTTTAGTCTTTATCATAATCCAAATGAAGTCGTAAAAAATGTCTCAAAACAGTATCTAACTGAAGAAAGAAATTAATAAAAGTACCAAGATCGCATGAGTAACAAGAAGTGTTATTGCCGAATTGAAAATCGTTCGCTCAAAGAACCCTGATTTCGTTGTTACACACACGTATTCAATCATCGTTGTGTATGTATGTAACCAGGTTTAGGTTTTACGGTACACTGGGACAGCTACCCTACTACCAGGATAGCAAGGAATAGAAGCTTTATTTTGCATTATTGTTAATAATTTATTTGCTCGTCAGTCGTCGACTACTCCGCGTGTGGTGCACATCATTCCCATCCGTGTGATACGCGCATAAGTTCTAATTGTTGTTATTGTTTTCGTTGTTTGTTTCGCGCTTTCCGCAATGGACCGGGTGTGGTAGTAGAATCGTCCGCCCGTCCGTCCGTACTGGAGTGGAGACCACGCATTGGAAAGCGTAGCCCGTGACGGCCACCTGCCAGATGGACCGACGACCTTGCCAGAGTTGCAGGGAGTCGCTGGATGCAGGTGGCATTGGACCGGACACGTTGGAAATCGATTGGGGAGGCCTATGTTCAGCAGTGGACAACCACGGCCCTTACAACCCCAGACCTTACCCCGTTAGACTTTTTTTTTTGTGGGGTTACATTAAAACGTAGTGTACGCAGTGCCGTGTGATACAGTGGACCAAATGAAAGTGCGGATTGAGTCCATGAACAAGCGAGCGGCCTTGTGCATACAATACCATGGACACCACATCGAACCCCACCTTTAAAAATGTAAGTTAATTTACTAAATTAAGCAAAGCTGTAAGATTTTACTGTTTACTCTTTATTAAATAATACTAGCTAACCTACCTAAACTTTGTTTCGATTTTTTATTACGTAACTTCTATTAAGTATCTCAGTTTTTACGTGAAATTTCTGGCTTGATATTAACGAGTAAACGGTAATTGTAAATCAATAATTAAATTACGCATTATTATTCATTTTGACATCACGGTCAAGTAGGTACACTCGGCGGCGCTGCGCGCGGCCGGCGCGCGCGGCGGCTTGTTTGATTTCGTCAGTTCGCACCGACAAAGACACCGCCTGCTAGGCTACTAAACAGTATGGTACTAGGCGCGCAGAATTACGGAAGAGATTTGATTTATTTATTAGACAGAGAGAGAGTGATATTGGCAAGTAATGTGGAAAGTTATTGACCCCCGTAGTGCGGTGACACGTTTTTATGATTTGAATTTCAGAAACATAAGAAACCGAAATTTTGGTATCCATTTTTTGAGTATTTTATTTTTAGCTGAAACTTTGTATAGTGATTCTATACCAGCTGTTCTTTAGTGCTTAAGGATAGTAATACCCTTTCCGTTACACGTTGTATATATATATATTATATTATATTATATATTATATTATATTATATAATAATAAAACAGTAAAAAAACTGTGTCTGTACATTGAATATATTAAAAAAATAATTATTGAGGAGGGTTTGGTTTAGTAATAGAGCACGAATCCAAAAAAAAATTCTGTCTGTTTGTTTGTACACGCTAATCTTCGGAACTACTCGACGGATTTAAATGATTATTTTTGTTGTATAGGTATTAAATCTGGGCTATAATTTATCTTGGAAACTTGAACATCTGATGCAGCACCGCAACAGACCAGCTAAAATATAACAGATACAAAAATGGTACCATAGCAAAAATTGTTTCACGTGATGAGCATTTTCTGTTAAGAGAATAAATTTGATGATCTGGAACACCTGAAGTGGAACTCCAAGAGCCCAGCTACACTATAACATATACAGGAATGACGTCTTAGCAAGAGTAGTTCAGCCTGATGAGCACTCTCTGTTGAAGTATAAAAATTGAAGATCTGGCACACGCGTTGTGGAATTGAAAATTAAAAAGAAAAAAAAAATCTGGTACACCTGATATGGAAATCAAAGCTATCACTAATTTCACTGTATAATTATAAAATAACATAAGCTGGGAGTACCTCCACGCGGTGAAGGCGGTAACGGTTTAGGACTGATTTTCGATGAAAATTCGATGAATCATTGAAAATTTGACTCTACTGGCCAAAACTCCCATTTATTATTTTATTTTATCAAATAAATAAGCCTTCGGGCTTATGTTATTTGAGTGTTTAATTTCCTTTTTCATTTATTTTCGTGACACGGTAGCCTACCCGGTAACGCAGGGGAGCAGTCACTTAGATTTTAATTGATCAGGTATCTTCAGAATTAAACTATAACTATGCCTAGAAAGAGGTCAAATCTTTCCCAACGTTCCAAAGGAGCTAAAAGATTGAGGATCATAACATCCCAAGAATCTACCGAAGAGCGTCAGGAGAGACTTGATGCTGTTCGAGAACATCAGGCTGCAACTCGCTCCGTAGAAACCTCTTCAGATCGCGAAGCACACCTGCGTTCTCAGCGTATTTACGCATTTACATTCAGGTCTCTAGAGACCAATGAAGAAAATGATGCGCGAATGACCGCTGATCGTAAACGTCACGCATTGTCTCGTGAGTCGCAGACGTTCACGGATAGAGAATTGCGCATGAGTTCTCAGCGTATCTACGCATCTGCTTCTAGGTCTCTAGAGACAAGTGCGGAACGTGATGCGCGACTGTCCGCTGATCATGAACGTCACGCATTGTCTCGCGAGTCGGAGACGTTCACGGATAGAGAATTGCGCTTGAGTTCTCAGCGTATCTACGCATCTGCTTCTAGGTCTCTAGAGATAAGTACGGAACATGATGCGCGACTGTCCGCTGATCGTGAACGTGGCGCATTGTCTCGCGAGTCGGAGACGTTCACTGATAGAGAATTGCGCATTTTTTTAAAGTTATTTGCAATATTATTGTTAATTCAGTGTACCCTTGGGATCCGCTTCAGAATAACGGGAAGAAAAGGTATTTGTTGTGTAGGTATTAAGTCTGGGAAACATATAGGCTATAATTTATTTTGGAAATTGGAACACCTGATGCTGAACCGCAACAGAACAGCTAAAGTATAAGAGATATAAAAATGGTGTCATAGCAAAAATAATTCCACGTGAAGAGCATTTTCTGCTGTGAGAATAAATTTGGAGATCTGGAACCCTGTTGTGGAACTCCAAAGCCCAGCGACACTATAACATATTAAGGAATGACGTCTTAGCAAAAGTTGTTTAGTCTGATGGGCATTTCCTGTGGACTTCCGAAAATGAAAGATCTAAAACGTCTTCAATCGTCTCGCTCATCCCGTTGTTTTCCCGTCCCCGGGCCTCAGAATTCTACATCAGACGTTTCAGATCTTCGATTTTCTTGACGACCCCGTTGTCGCTGGCAAAAGCAACAGGATCCGCGTACGAAGTCGCGGGCAGAAGCTAGTAATACATATAATATTTATTTATGAAAACTTTAAGCACTAGTTAAAAAAACTGTACAAAGGCGTACTTAACGCCCTGGGCATTTTCTACCAGTCTACCTGATAAAAAAGAACCTAATAATCCTAATATCTGTCACTTTGCCCAAATTAAATGAGAGTTCACATAAATGTGTTTTGTGTCGGCGCTGTTTTGCCTCATTACTATAAATAGTATTCAGTATGTAGCTCCATTTTTCCAGGTAAGTATATTTAGGTATGGCTTCTGATACATTAATTCGCTCATCTGCGCCGGTATAGACTTAGACTCTTAGACTCTACAGCCGAGCGTCGCCGTCGCCTACGCTCAGCAAATAAATACGCTTTCAGACCGACGTAAAAACATCAGCTTTGAAGTCGATTGAATGTAAACATCACGCTGTACGTCACGAGTAAGTAGTCAGTGTCGGTCCATGTGTGACCTGCACATTCACACATTTATTAGATAATCAAATGCAAGACAAAGTGTCATATTTAATTCATGTTCACTACAAAGTTCAGTGATTCATGCAATTTACCCATCCCTTTAAATGCGGATTTTCATAATATTTTTTTGCGTTTCCTGAAACTACCTGAATCTTCACCTACCCCAACTGTTGAGCTTGCAAATGCGATGTAAATGGGCAGTGCAGAATAGAAAAACTGATAGCTCTATGGATCCGACACTTAGTTGTAATCACAGGATAAATATCTATGTGATTTACAACTAATACAAGTCGAAAGCCTCGTCGCGACCGTTGTCGGCTCAAACATTACTCCTCGTACAATTTATGCTAACATACAGTCTAGTATCTAAATACACAAATACATTATTAGTAAGCACAACTGCTGCTAACTTCAATATTTGGGTGAAGTCCAAAATATTGACGCAAATGACACAATAGTGACACAAAATGTTGTGCGACAGTGACACAAAAGTCGCACAGAAATTTACACTATAGTAGCACAATAGTAGCACAAAATGGTAGCAAAAAACTACAAAGTTGAGGTTACATTAGGAGATTTATAAACCTAAAATTTATAAAAATAGAAAAATAGACATCAACTAACATTTTTGGAAAAATTAAGTACGCTTCGACGAAATTGAAACAAAATTATAATCTTGAGCAAGTTTTATTAAAACTCCAAAATGTAAAGTAGGTAAGTAGGTACTAGGTTTTAACATAAAAAAACAACAAAAAATAAACGAAAATGAAATCCTTGTTATGAACTATTTAACAAAAATAAAATCAGTTTAAATAGACAACAATTAGGAACTTTTATATAAAGCAAATCAGTCACGCCATTAAGACGTTAGCAAATAACGTTAGCAAATTATTATAATATTAATTTATAATTATGTGAGCAAGTTTTACTAAATCCTTAAAATGTAACGTAAAAAAAAAAAAAAGAATTTACAGCAACACAAAATTATAGAAAATTCAACATTATGATCTCTTCATTGTATAAAGGGTGGCAGGGACATCGACGCATCGACGCAACCTTAGCATACATGCACCCTCTGCATCTGTAGATCAGCGTCACTTCCACCTTTTTTAAATATAATTATGCTTAATATTTAAAACGTAAATTGCACACCATGTGTGCTGACACAATAGAAAATCGATTGTCTGTTAATTGGCGTGCGACGGGCATATTCATAATATATAATACTATCCCAATACTCAATTATTGATTGCTTTCTCAAAATAATGCTAAACAACGATAGAACTGAGTGTATCCCAACCTTATAATGGTAGCACAATTGTGGTAGCACAGAAATTGTTCAACTGGTGTTACAAAAGTAATACAAAAGTGTCACAATTGTGAGGTAGCACAGTGAGTAAACATTGATTACTCCGAAACTACACTGTGAATCGTATTGAAATGAACATTACACAAAAACCCATGGTTTTATTTACCTAGAGCACTATTAAATCGCTATTAAAACACAAGACTTACCGTAAAAATCGTCAAAAATCCTGCCGAAAAATTGCTGACCACCGTAAATTACTTTGAGTTTGTCATTGCGAATGATTCTATATGGCCGTTACGCTGTAACTGTCATAGACAATTACGCACAGTGTTGCCAGTCCTCCAAAATGAAATCCTACCTTGTTTCAAGTCTATAGAAACTGCCAATGAAAACGGTTGCACAAAATAAGTAGCACAGTTGTTTTAAATCGCACATAAACAAAAAGAAACAGTAAATAAGCATAACATTGCGGTTATTTCCTTACAGTCTTTGTGAAAAGGGTTGCCGAGTATACGCTATTGCTGTAGAATTCAACATTCAGCCTCTAGGTTACATAGAACTTGTTCAGAAATATCCTCAAAGTTTACCCTCCAAAATTATTATGCCGTTTTGTACATAATTTGTTCGCGTTAGTGGAGAAATTATTTAATTTACTCTGCTATTGAGTATTATTCTATAACTTTGAGTATTTGGCATGCCGGACAAATAACCATTTAATTTAGTATTCATTGTCGTAAAATTCTATCAGACATAGTTTTCAAGAAAAATGGTTGGAAAATTTTTGATTAGGCAAATGCGTCAAAATTTTGGTCTTTACCCATTTACTAGTAAAAGTAATAATCACAAAGTAGTTAGAAATTTTTTAGCTACAATAAAATAAAATTACTGTTGTATTGTTGTATTATTCCCACAAAGTTTAACATTGAAATCAATTTGAAAGTGATGAACAGGCTTGACATGGACGTCCGTCAAAACTATAAAGTTTAAGCTAAAAAGTTCATTCTATATAACATACTTACATTTTTTTTTTTGAATTACAACTATATTTCAGTTTTATTGATTGTATTGACGCTGATTGATAAACAAACACAAATTATATTTCATCGCTTCATTTTTCAGATATAATTAATATTTACCACGTAGTCCCGTTAACCTACAGGTGACTTCTGCACGTTTTAAAAGACACTCAACTGACTAAAAAGATTCAACCAATCAGAGTGTCTAATCCCTACTACTGCTGTAGGCCCCCGCCAGGGGCTCACAGTCCTTTCACAACTCATTCCGTTTTTCGTGCACGGTGACGACTGGACGTCTTCTAAGTCAAAGTACTTTACTATTTTTCAAAAATATTTTTATCTAACGGTTATGCCAAAACGTAGTGCGCAAGATCAAATCAAACATTATGAAGAAAAAATTCGAAAAATACAAGAAAAATCTACCCGGAGTTATCGGCGTTTAAGAATTATTGAGAGTGATTCGGATTCCGAGGAACAAAACAAAGGTAAATGTTACATTTATTTTTTAAATAGTGCTTTTTCACGGATAATACCAGGTTTAAAAAAAATAACCGTTAGGCACAAATGGTGCCTCTTTTTGTCGTTATTCAAGTGTTTATATTAAGTTTTGTTTTTTGCCGCTTCTAGCACAAATGGTGCTATTTTTAATTAATAGACACAAATGGTGTTATGTTATTATTTACTACTGTAAAACACAAATGGTGTTTTTTTTTACATATATTTACAAATGTAAAGCGCAAATGGCGCTTCAACCTAAATATTCACTTTTTTCCAATACGAAATAAAAGCTTACGTTCCATAATTCTCTTTTCAGAGAATGAAGTGGCTATTGAAAGCAGCAGCGTCATACTGCCAGCCGCTGATGAGGCTCAACAGGACGATGGCTTATCACCTGAACAGTTGGCAACGCAACCTGAAGTCGATCTCGACCAACCGTCCACCTCGGGTGTTCAACCGCCCACCTCGGGTGATCAACCCGCAGATACAGAGTCCTCGGAACCTAATTTGGATCCTGAGCTTTTGATGGCTCTCGGCGAGAGCGTAGATGAAACGCCTGAATATGGAGACCAAATTCATGACAATTTAGCAAAAATATGGCTTCCTTTACTGAAAAAAGGATTGACGAAAGAAAATAAAGAAAAATTAATCAAACAATATCTTATTCCTGAAAATTGTAAATTTTTCCAGGCGCCAAAACTAAATGCGGAAATTTCTGCGGCTATTCCGGACGTGGTTCGACACAGAGACAAGTCTCTGATGTCTCAACAGCAAGATCTTGGATCTGGCGTTACTGCCATCAACAGAGGCATTGATATTCTCTTAAAGGGGGAGAATAAGAAGCTTGCCATACAACATCTCAGTAACGGATGCCGAATCCTCTCCGATTTACATGCTTTCTTCACACAAAATCGTATAAAACTGTTGACTCCTAACCTAGACAAGACTATTCTACACATTATCCAAGATGCAGAAAGGGATGACACTTTATTTGGGAAAAAGTTGTCAGATAATATTAAAGCTGCAAAAGCTATACAACGACAAGGACAACAAATAAAAAAAGCGACTAATACAAGGAATTCAAACGCTTTCCAGTCCCAATCACACCAGGGAAACTGGAATGCACCTCCTCGTGCCCCGTCGAGCAGAGGCAGCCGAGGAGGTCAGAGACGTGCCTCGTACCAGCCTCGCCGCCCGTACCCCAGCACGAGATCGAGCGCGACGGCGCCGCCAGCCGCGAGCAAGCAGTCGGCTGCGAGCAAGCCCCGTGCGCCGACATCTTGACCGCACTGCAGGTACTACATGCTGGCAGAATTGGCCACTTTTTTCATTGTTGGTGCCTTATAACGTCTAACGCTGTTGTTCTAGACTGGATAAAAAATGGTCTCTGTATATCATTCGATAAACCAGTAATTCAAAAATTTATCTCGCGAAACAATTTCACGAGCGCAGAGCGAATAGACATTTTAAACTCGATTCAGAAACTTTTAGATCTTGGAGCTATACTCAAATGTAGCCCAAGCAGAGACCAGTTTATATCCAGAATATTTTTAGCCCCTAAGCCTAACGGGGGGAAACGTTTTATATTAAACCTTAAGCCTTTGAATATGTACATCGCTAATACTCATTTTAAAATGGAAGATCATCGCACTGCATCAAAGTTAATCCCTCTAAACGGTTTTTTGGCCACGATTGATATAAAAGAAGCATATTTACTTGTTCCTATGAATACAAAATTTAGAAAATATTTCAGATTTCAATTTGACACACAAACTTATGAGTTTACATCTATGCCCTATGGACTTTGCATAGCTCCTAGAGTTTTTACGAAAATTATGAGAGAAGTGATCGGTCATTTGAGAAATCGTGGATTTAGTTCCGTCATATACTTGGACGACATACTTTGCATAGGGAATACTTACGAAGAGTGCGTTTCCAATGTAAACGAGTCTTTGCGATTGCTTCAATGTTTAGGTTTTGTTATTAATTTCGAGAAAAGTTCACTAGAACCGAAACAAATGTGTAAATTCCTAGGTTTTCTTTTTGATACAAGAAATTTATCTATATCTCTTCCTGACGATAAACGAGACAGTATTGCTCAGTTGGTTCAAAAGTTTTTAAAATTACATAACTGTTCAATTAGAGAATTTTCAAGATTAATAGGAGTCCTGATAGCCGCCTGTCCAGCCGTGAAATACGGCTGGTTGTATACCAAATTACTGGAGCGACATAAGTATTTATCGCTTTTAAAGAATAATAGTTATGATGACCAAATCCAAATTCCAAATAGCATTTTCGGAGATTTAAACTGGTGGCTACATAATATTAAAATTACATGTAATACGATGCGTATCTCAGGTTATAAGCTGGAAATATTCACTGACGCCTCTGGCACAGGTTGGGGTGCCGTTTGCGGAGACCGCCGTTCTCGTGGTAAATGGTCAAACACAGAACATAAACGGCATATTAATTACCTCGAATTATTAGCTGCTTTTCTTGGTCTTAAAAGTCTCGCATACGAGGAAAACAACTGTGCAATACTGTTAAGAATCGATAACACTACAGCCATAAGCTACATAAATCGCATGGGGGGTGTACAATTCCCTCACCTAAATGACATCGCTCGCCAGATTTGGCGTTGGTGCGAGGAGCGTAATATATGGATCTATGCGACGTATATCAACACGAAAGAAAACCTTGCTGATATCGAGTCTAGAGTTGTTAATCCAGACACAGAATGGGAACTTTCTCCTTCTGCGTTTCAAATGATAGTGTCTCATTTCGGTCAACCAAACGTCGACTTGTTCGCTTCTCGCGCTAACGCCAAATGTGAGAATTTTGTATCCTGGGCCCCTGAGCCAGACGCTATGGCTGTGGATGCATTTACCATCAATTGGAATGCAATGTATTTTTACGCCTTTCCACCTTTTTCTATTGTTTTGAAATGTATTAGGAAAGTAATAGATGATAAGGCTGACGGAATATTGGTTTTTCCTTACTGGCCATCTCAGCCTTGGTTCCCGCTTTTAAAGAGTATTTTAACGACAAATATCATGTACTTGGATCCTAATAAGTTTCTTCTCCAATCTAACTTCAGAGACCATCATCCGCTGCATGCGCACCTTACCCTGGGTGTCGCGCGGCTCTGCAGCAAGCCTTCACCAAGCAAGGGACTCCGCTAGAAGCTTTAGACTTAATGGTGGCGTCGCTCTCCGAAAGTACGGTGAAACAATACAATGTTTCTTATAAGAAGTGGTGGCTTTTTTGTGCCGGTAAAAATATTAATCCTTTAGATTCGCATATCTCAGATGTTCTAAAATTTCTTTCTGAACAATTTAATTTTGGTTGTTCCTATGGTAGCCTCAACGCTCACCGGTCTGCGCTATCTTTACTTCTTGGAGATAATATTGGTTCTGACGGTAAAATAAAACGGCTACTTAAAGGAGCCTACAAACTGAGACCAAACCTCCCCAAATATTCCCATACTTGGGACCCGCAACTAGTGTTAAACCATGTTGGTGATTGGTATCCTAACATAGATCTAAGCCTAGATAAAATTACTAAAAAATTGGTGGTTTTACTAGCCATTTGTACCGCACATAGAGTGCAGACTCTATCTTTAATCAAAATGGAAAATATATCTTTTTCCCCCACTGGTGCAAAAATCATAATATCCGATATAATCAAAACCTCTGCGCCAGGCCGGGAACAACCCATATTAATATTACCTTTTTTTTCTGAAAATATTAATATATGTCCTGCAACAACTTTAAAGGATTATATTTCCGTTACAGAAAATAAACGAAGCCAAAATATTGGTAAACTTTTATTAACACATAAGCCACCTCACGCAGCAGCAACGTCACAAACAATCAGCCGCTGGATTAAACAAGTACTTTCGGAGAGCGGCGTGGACGTGTCTGTGTTCGGCGCGCACAGTGCGCGGCACGCCTCCACGTCGGCAGCGCGCGGCGCCGGCGCCAGTGTCGACGCCATCCGCAAGGCGGCCGGCTGGACAGCCTCCTCTAACACGTTTGCTCGCTTCTATAATAGACCCTTGCTTGATGACGGAGATTTTGCGCGCACTGTATGTTTGTCTTCAGATTTGAGAAGATCCGCTACCTAATATTAATGGTACCTAAATTTTGTGATTTTGCTTGCCAAGTAAATAAAGATGTACAAAGTTGATTTGATTTGCTTTTTTCATTTATGCACTACCACACAGCAATTCTTTCTTAGTTAAACTCTGAATATCTACGTGGTAAATATTAATTATATCTGAAAAATGAAGCGATGAAATATAATATAAGATCAAACGAACTTCTTGAAGTGAAGTTCGATCATTATTATATGAATCGCTTCATTTGAAGATATAATGGTAACCCACCCACCCTAGACCCTGAAAGATTTGCTGTAATCTCTAAACATAATGAGTTGTGAAAGGACTGTGAGCCCCTGGCGGGGGCCTACAGCAGTAGTAGGGATTAGACACTCTGATTGGTTGAATCTTTTTAGTCAGTTGAGTGTCTTTTAAAACGTGCAGAAGTCACCTGTAGGTTAACGGGACTACGTGGTAAATATTAATTATATCTTCAAATGAAGCGATTCATATAATAATGATCGAACTTCACTTCAAGAAGTTCGTTTGATCTTATATAATATAAAGTTAAACTTTCCAATCAGAACGTAACTGAATTGTATTAGTTTAATCTAACGGGTTTATATAACACTCAACCTTTACACAAACAATCCGAATGTTCTGTTGAACCCTTTTGTGTTCAGACAGTACGCTTCATATATTTTCGTCAGAGCAACAAAAAGTGTATTTAGGTGTAAGTTTCAACCTTCAATCTACCAAACATTGATATACCCGCAGTACCTACCCCCGACCCTTACCCGCCTACCGGAGCCAGAGTGCTCCAGGGTACTTTGTGAATAAAACAGAAATAGATATCAGGTGCTGACACTGGCGACATTAAGACGTGGGAACAAGAAATAAATTATTTTAATACAATACTTCGCTGATTAAAACACATAATGATTTTCAGTGAGGTCTAGACTATGTTTTTATTAATAAATCAAACAAAAAATACCCATCCTTAACAAAAAATAAATTATTGTCTCGAAAATCAGCAGTCTGCAAAGTAATATACTGATCTAGAATTTAATCCTGGTTAAATGTCATGACAATTCTGCATGGACAGTGCGCTTCAAGAAATTAATGAGACAAGAATTCTTATTAAAAAAATCACTCACAATAATTCACTCAGATTTCTTTAGATGGCGCTTGTCTTTTGTCAATCGATACGGATCATTGTAATAATTGTACTGACAACAAACAAATGGCAGGTTATTATTATGATGGATGAGTCATTATAAATTGGTTACCTAATTAGATTGAATAATATTCTAAGCAGATAGACACTCTTGCGGCGACATGTAGGTAAAAAATAAACAAAATAAATATCACTGGACATTACATACAGCGCCATCTAGGTACCACTCTAAGCAACGAGGCTTGTGTCGTGGACACCAGATAGTTGATAATACTACACAGATACTTTTTTTGTTTGTAATTATACATATAAACATCCATGACTCGGAAACAAATGCCCATGCTCATCACACAAACATTTGCTCCTACCGGGATTCGAACCCGGGACCCTAAGAACGTAAGGCAGTCTTACTACCGCTGCGCCATTCGGGTCGTCAGACACATACACGTACACATATACGTCGTAGGTACATCTATACTTACTTATACTTATCTATACTTAATATTATGAAGCTGAAGAGTTAGTTTGTTTGGTTAAACGCGCTAATCTCAGGAACTACTAGTTCGAATTGGAAAATTATTTTAGTGTTAGATAACCCATTTATCAAGGAAGGCTATAGGTTATATATCATCACGCTACAACCAACAGGAGCGGAGCATACATGAAAAAAGTTGGAAAAACGGGGAAAATGTATTATTTTTGAGAGCTTCCGTCGCGTGCGCTGCGAAAACGGTTAAAGTTGCTCAAAAATAATGTATGAGGGAATTATTCCTCTTAAAAAAGTCTAACAAAACCCGCGACAGTACATGCCTCTGGTTGAAACGATAATATTTATTACAGTGAAAAAAATATAAGTGTGCCGCCATGTTGTGTTGTTGTTTAAATATGTGGTTTGTCTATTTTACCAACTAGTGATATAATATTGCTCAGAATATGGAAATTAGTTAATTGTTTGTGTTTACAAATACATGAGAGTAAAATACAGTGAAATCATACAATACTTTAAGCACAAGCATCATCAGCCTATCATGTTCCCACTGCTGACACTGCTATAGCATCAAACATTAAAATCTAGTCTACTGAGTTTCGTCATTGCTATCAAAGAATTCAAAATCAGAATCTATCATACTTGGCACCTCAACAAATTCAATGTTTTCCTTATCCATGGTATCTGGGTCAATTAAAAGAAGAGACTCCATTTCTTCAGTTAAATCATTTCTACTCTTATTTTTGTCAGTTTAGGTCGAATGCTTTACAAATATGGGTCTGACGTTACGATGAAACCGTTACAGATGTCTTGGTTTGCCCTCATGAGGGACAACACCCCATGTAAGCCGCAGGCTTTAAGTTTCATTAAAATTGTGTGAAAAAACTGACTGAATGACTTTTGTGTTTTTCTTCATACAATTTTTTTTTTTCGTTGGTGGTGCTGTCTATAGCTGTCATATTACCAAATATTATAAATAATACTGAAATAAAGCCGTTCCGATTTTTATTTCTCGCCTAAAGAAATGTTGATTTCAATGTCCACGGAGCGTCGATTTCGAACCACTGTGCGGCGTGACAGTCTCAATTTTACATTTTTAATTTACGTACTTAGAACAAGTTGTTGTAATTTAATTTTGACATAAGTCGATTCTGTATAGTTTCAGCTATACAAACGTATTTTTTATTTAGGTGTAGCTGCATGTATATACGGTAACCCATGTATCACAAATAAACGATTTGATTTGCAGTAGTTTATGAGATTATAAGGTGTAAGTTGGAAATGGCACGGGGTGTTCCCGTGGGCATATCCCGGATCGCGCGCCGGGACGCTTGGCGCACCCGGAGTGGCCCGCCCGGTCATGTCAGTGGTGACAAGTTAGTAAAAAACTCGATACCTTAGTTAGTTGTGCACTACTTTATGAGCTGGAGGAAGTGTTCCAGTAACAACTGGTGCTCGCTCAGCGGTAACTTCCCAACCTGTCGAGCGACACTTAACTGGGCTGCCCGCTCGTCAGCCGAAAGTCAGGTCAAGACACCACATACCACCCGCCAACTTACCGTCCGTACGACGCACGGTCGCGGTAACTTGACGCGTGGATTAAACTACCGCAAAGCTGACGCCTCTCGACACATTACTAACTTAACTAAGCTCAGCTGCATTCTGAATCAACACACTGCTTGTTTACAACACGGAATGTAATATGCACAGAGGGTTCACTTCATACAGAGTGCCGCATCCAGATAATGAATGATCTCCGGGAGAGCAATATGCGCCATACTAGTCGTAAGTTAATTTAAAACTATTCTATTATTTATTTCTCCTACACCTACTGTAATGGGTATGGCATGAGATATTAGTAATTTCCACGTTTAAGGACCGGACCTTCTGCCACCCGGATTGCGCATGAACTGGCAGAGATTTTAACAATACTAACAAGGTAACAAACTTTCCATCTTGCACGCGTTTTAAAGCTAAAGCGTGCGGCGCGGTAAGCCGCTCCGGTCTGGCGTCCGGCGTCCGGCGTCCGGCGTCCGGCCAGTAAGCCGCTAAGCCGGCGCCCGTTACGGACAGACACTATTTTTTTAACTATCTATTTTGATAAAAATGTATTAATTAGTCTACTTTTTATGATCCCCGATGTTCGCGCCGGCATCGTATAAATCACTTCATGTTCACATAATCACATTTTTCGTGTTAATTAACATTGTTCGACCATGTTCGTGTGTTATTCGTTTAAGATCTTCTGAATTTCGATAAAAAAGCTAACATCTAGTAAGTAGGCAAGATAATGTAATTAATTAAATTCTTGCGTTGAAATACCTGACAATATGTATTCACTTAAACATTTAAATAAATTCCAAAATTGGATGAAGTTTTATATTTAATTCCCTTGAGAGTTTCTATCTACTTCGTTGAATATTAAAAGACTGCTAACTTTAATTTCTTGCTCTAATGCACTGCAGAAGTGCATAGTAATATAATTATTGTATCATCATATGAGTGTAAGATGAGAGCCTCGCGCTCGTGCAGAGCCGGTATTGTCAGAATGGAGCAAAGTTTAAAAGCGTGTAGTGTCACATGTGGACATGGACGTGCAGCACTCGCCGTGCCCGGCCGGCCGGTCTACACCGAGAGCTCAGCTATGCGAGGAGCAAGCGTTGCTACGCTGGACATGTATTCCGATGTCTGTTCACAAGATCCTACTGTCAAGCCACGCGCGATATTAACATAATATATTGGACCACGTTACTTGAGCCACGCTCCCTGTCCTCTGCCCTAGACGATCTTATCGATAACATTTGGGAACATCACATAAACGTAGGCTTACCTACTGTAGCTCACAGTCGCAACTCCCTATTATTATTCAACTACTTGCTATATGTATGCGACCTTCGTCTGCGTACATTATAATAAAGATACTACTTGCTTAATTGAATCGGACTTTGTTAACAATTTCAAAGGTTTTAATTTTTTTGCAGGAACCCTAATCCTTTTTCCAATATAAGAGTAGCTAAGTTACTCCTTATAACATCAGCTATCTGCAAAATCGGTCCAGCCGTTTCTGAGACAATCTGGATCTAACAGACAAATAGACAGACAAAAATAAAAAAGAAGCGATTTTATTTTGTGTGGTACTTACAAGTACCGTTAATACTTTCATAAGCATTCAGTAAAACCTGTTATTTGTTAATACTTTCATATGCATTCAGTAAAACCTGTTATTTGTTAATACTTTCACATGCATTCAGTAAAACCTGTTATTTGTTAATACTTTCATATGCATTCAGTAAAACCTGTTATTTGTTAATACTTTCATATGCATTCAGTAAAACCTGTTATTTGTTAATACTTTCACATGCATTCAGTAAAACCTGTTATTTGTTAATACTTTCATATGCATTCAGTAAAACCTGTTATTTGTTAATACTTTCATATGCATTCAGTAAAACCTGTTATTTGTTAATACTTTCATATGCATTCAGTAAAACCTGTTATTTGGAAATTACAAACAGACACTTCCACTTTATTTATTTGTATAGATAAATGGTTATGAGATCTGTATTGTGTATGAGCATTACTTGAGTAAGTTAACACGAGGAGCTCGTGGCAGCATAACAACAGCCGCTCGGCTCGACCCTCAGGCACCCGTTCGTGAGCACTATACCAAGTTGGGAACACTTCATAATGAAGGTAGATGAAAAAGTTTTGACAATGGTTAATTTTGTGTCACTTTGTTGTGCAGTCGAGAGTGTGTTCATAAGTAATAACAACAGATTATACTATTTGTTCAATTTTTTTTCTTTTTGGCGTCACTGAAGTTCGTTATCCGGAGAACAGTACAGGTAAGTGGCTTTTTTTCAGATTATTTATTATAGATGATGAATATTGTGAATACTGTTTATAATTTCATGAAATAAGTAACTAGCCTAACATCCAAAGCTATTATAATGTAGTTATTTTACATGTGTGTGAAAATATAGTGACATAAATATTGGTGTGCCAATTAGGGTACAACGGCTACAAGTGTACTAAAAATAACCATTTTATTTACTGGATCAATATGAATCGCAAGCAATATTTTAGTGTCACCAATGACTTCCGGGCTTAGAAGAAGCTATCAGCAGAATAGCAGAGGCTAGTGACGACGACTTGGAGTATGATTTAGCCATCATTCCACCAGAGCCAAGCGTCGTGACTGACGAAGAAGAAAGTGATGATGATGTACTGGCACCTAGTATCCTACCAAACGATGTCCCAGGTAATATTGAGGTATTTGTTCGCAACGTCGCGCGTCGGTACTCTTTCGGAATCCGAGAATAGCAGCGATGATGAACCTTTGACTGCTAAAAGATCACGATCTTCCTTTAGATCGGCCCAACCAGAGCAGCCCACTGTCTTTGTCCGACAGTCATCGAGTTTCCTGCTTTGGCGAAAATGTTCACCAAATTACTCGACAACCTTCGAGCAAACTGACGATAGTAGATAGTTCTCGAAAATTGTGGATACTGCTAGACCTTCAATCTATAGCGTGGGAAGTCGACTACCTCTAGCACGGAGCCATAAGGATTAATTTGTGACAAATTGGTCACAAATCCTACAAACCACAAGGTATATTTTGATATTTTTTTACTGGTTACGATCTACGCCAGTTAGGATACCGTGCCACTGGAGCCGTCCGTGAAAATCGCACCAAAAATGTCCTTCAACAAAAAGCAAAAGCTCTGGCAAAAGAGATGATGAAGAAAGCGAGAGTTGAATTTGAGAACAGATTTGATAAAAATAAAGAGCTTCTGTTGGTCCGCTGGAAAGACAATAGTATTTGCACAATGGCGACCAATCACGATTCGTATGAGCCAGGAGAATCCACAAAAAGATGATGCAGTGAAACAAAATAAAAGGTCGATGTGAACATAGGCCATCTGTTCCAAAATTATTATAAAGGAATGGGCTGAGTGGGTGAAATAAATCTATCTATATCTCTGTATAGAATTTACGTACACGGCAAAAAATGGTGGTCTTATTTACTTACATGATTGATATGACCATGTCAAATGCATGTAATCGCTGAAGAAGAACCAATGGACCCGTTACTACTCCGCCGAAGTGTCGCCAGACACTACCTCAAACTGTCATCCTAAAGATGTTCTGCTCGCACTTCATCATCTAATATTACAGGTCTACAGTAGTTTTGATTTGGCCGCTAATGGGTTAAGCCGCGCTTGCCTAGGTTGGTCTGTGGATGGGTGACCACCCATTACATACCGAGTCTCCTCCGTGCCTCGGAAAGCACGTTAAGCCGTTGGTCCCGGCTGTCAATTGTAGATCTTTGACAGTCGTTACAGGTAGTCAGTGGCCCAAAAAGTCTGACAACCAGTCTTACCAAGGGGTATCGTATTACCAAGTACTAACTGGGTTGTGGAGGTCAGATAGGCAGTCGCTCCATGTAAAATACTGGTGATCAGCTGCTTGTGGTTAGACTGGAAGCCGACCCCAACATAGTTGGACAAAGGCTAGATGACTTCAGTAACTTAACGCTGGCGTCATTCAACCGCTGAGTTGAGAAATACAACAAAGGCGAGTCGCTTTGACTTTCAGCCGAACAGTCGCACGCGATGTACATACAGAGCATCATATTATGTACATATTAGTGGCCTAAGGAGAGCTACTTTCAGAACAACACAACTCTCATTCATCTATGCTAATATTATAAAGAGGTAACATTTGTAACTTTGTATGTAGGGGGTAATCTCTGGATCTACTGAACCGATTTTGAAAATTCTTTCATTAATAGGAAGCTACATTATTCCCAAATGCCATAGGCTATATTTACAACGTGCCCGTGGGATAACTTCCGAACAAAACGCGCGCGAAGTCGCGGGCAACAGCTAGTTACTAATAAACCGGCCGAGTGCGTGTCGACAGTCGGAACACACTCAATTGTAACAAACAATAGCACTTTAAAGTTTCGTACTTCGTAAACGGATCCCTGAATCGAAACATTGTTGGCACACACCGGCAGTATTGGAATGATCTATCCAACGACACCACCCACAATGAGATGGACCACAATAAAAAAACCTCCCCACTTTACGACTACTGAATGATTTCCAAAAGTGTCTCTACAAGGAAAGTGTATCTACGAGGAATAATTCATTTTTAATTAATTCATTTCAATTCATTTTAGTTTTTTTTATATATCCGTACCAATAATAATAATAATAGTCTTTATTTCTTATTTACCCTGTTCCCGATGCCGGTGGGCTCCTATTTTTTATATTTTTAAATGTTTTTTATTTATATTGTTTTATATTTGAATATTTAAAAATATAAATAATATGTAATATGTGTGTATGTGTGTGTGTGTGTGTGTGTGTGTGTATGTATGTGTATGTGTGTGTGTGTAATATGTGTTTATATGAATAAAGGAAATAATAGCCTTTATTAGAAAAACACAAGTTTGACACATTCAAGTACACAGCAGTCATTAGGGAACAGAAAAATTAGCAAACAGAGGTAGTGTGCAAGAGATGGGTAAAGTACAGTCAATACAAAATTTGAGCCCTGACTCCTAAACTAGGAAGATCCTGTATCTTAGGAGGCAGTGTCTTCGCATAAATAGTGGACGAACAAATTATGAGTGTACTAGCTCTCTATCTCTGAGAATCTGATTACAAATATAAGTTACAGACTAAAAGGTAAGAAATATATCTATAGAAATAAATTTAGTAACCAATGACCAGATCCGACATCATATAACCCATTACTGTTTTCAATTACTGTTTTCTAGTAATAAGAGTGGTTGAGCTAAGCCGCAGATAGGAACAGTCAGACGGACGGGCATGGCGACACTAGGGTTGCTTGTTAACATGGAACAACTATAAAATCATTTACATATTTGCATAGGACGGTACATTAATAATGTCGTGTAGGGAATAACCACAAATTGAGTTTTTTTTTTCTTAATAAAGCTCAGCTACGTGTATCCTGCTGAGTCCTTCCGCTTGCGCCACAACTGGTTAGCGGTAGCCTACGAGCGGCGTTTACGTGTACGCCACGCCAGGAGCGCACGTAGCACGCGTCCGAGAGACGTATGTGCCGGTTGGAGCGAACTTGAATAGTTTGTAGATAAGTGCGACTGCGCTACTCAACTCAAGTTTGTCGAGACGGTGAGCAGTGAACACTGACTAGTGTGAATCTCAACAGCGTGCAATGTACTGTAGTATGATCACAACTGTCTCGCTGTGCACTTTAATTAAGACGCAGCATCTTCCTTCGACGGGAGAACAGACAGACGGACGGACAGCGGAGGGTTAGTATCAGGGTCTCATTGGCTACGCGTCTACGTTAGTAATAATTTAATTGGTATATTACTAAACTCAACAGCGTGCAATGTACTGAAGTATGATCACAACTGTCTCGCTGTGCACTTTAATTAAGACGCAGCATCTTCCTTCGACGGGAGAACAGACAGACGGACGGACAGCGGAGGGTTAGTATCAGGGTCTCATTGGCTACGCGTCCACGTTAGTAATAATTTAATTGGTATATTACTTTGCTTTTTGTTGTATTACTTCGTTTAGGCTGTTATTCATATAATGTTGCTGTACGTTTGATTTGCTTGGCCTAATCGACATCCTTCAAATGTTTGTAACTACCTAACCTTTAGATTAGAGTCACGCGAAATAATTTTGGTAGATCAAAGGTCACATTAAAAAGGATTATTAATTTAATAGCCTGGTGAACTTGTAAAACTTATAATTTGTTAAAAATATTTCGAAAAGTCAAAAGTATTAGAAAACCAATCGAAGTTAATCAAATAAGACGAGTACTCATCTCATAGCTGGAACTGGGATCAAAGATTGGGATGGAATATTAAATATAAAGTGTAAAAGATATTTTATTTCGTGAGGTTTAATGAGGTGAGACGATCCGGCTGTCGACTGTCGACTGTCGACTGTCGAGGTCAGAGGTAAAAGCTACAAATGCGTAGCTAAACAGTCAATCGAAACAAGTCTTATGATATGTTTTTGTACTTAACGGGTCTGGCTGTTTGTGTCTGTGAGTTTAATGTTTGTAAACGCAGAATAGATTAATAGAAATATTTAGTGTGACTCAACGTTTAAAAAAAAAGGTTTTGTAGTTAATGCAATATTTAAGGCTTTTTTCTGTCGCTTTATATACAAACCTTTTAAGATGGCGCTTTTATTCACCCGTGTTTGATCTACTTAAAAGGTTTCAATCTTGTTTAATGATTATTAAATATAATGATCCAAAACATATTCCTATGGTAAATGATACGAGTATTTTATAAAAGGCAAACTCTACCAACAATCTTGCTCTTGTACAATTTAAGCATGTTTCATGAGTACTTACAATAAAGCTGTGTTCGTGTGAGCAAGTTTAACAACCACATTTAAACGCCGTACGTGTCGCTCTGTGACGCAGAACGCGAACAATATCATGTATAAATATAGACATATTACACACGTATTCCGTAGAATAACACGAACACATCTCATATCACTTACTCGACTACCTCGCCAAAGTAAAATAAAACGAGAAGTGGATATGAGAATAACAATCATTCGGGGAAACATGAAATGAAAGAGCAGAAGGTAGAATATACACACAGAGCAGCACCAGATCTCTTTGTATTAAAAGCTACGAATTTCTTGGGTGCATGATATGGCGCGTTTCTCTACTGAACGATAATCCCTGGACCTTTCAAAGCCGAGATCATACTTTTTTATTTAAGTAATTATTATTAGATTATACAAAAGTCCTTTTTCGTGCTTTAGCGTTTGCAAATCTTTCCACAATTCTTTCGAATTTAATAGTTTGTAAAAAAAACACTTTTTATGTACAATTTCGAGAGCGCTGCAAGTTTTTGCTGGCGGGGTGTGGAGCGTAAGTAATTTTTTACTCTTATAAGTGATGAAAAAGACCTTTCGCCCCTGCTTATAAGTGATGAAAAAGACCTTTCGCCCCGGTAACACTCATTGTCAAAAAAAGAAAAATTAATATTGTCTCCACATTCGGGAACATGCATGAAATATTAAAACGTTTTATTAACTGCAACAAACCCTTTGGGGTTCTGGCAGAAATAGAATGCTCGGCCTCGGTGTCAGATTTTAAAAACTGCGCCAAATGGACACATTCTTCTGCAAAGGTTTCTACTAGGGATGCAACGATATGTCTATTACGATACCGATACGAATGACGAATGCATCGTAATAGCGAATACGATAACGAATTATTCTATTTACATTTAATAAAACAAGACAATTGAGTATTAAAATCAACATTTACCTATTTACATTTTAAAGACAAATTACCACCTAAATGTCATAATTAAAATCAATTTCTTTTAAATTCTTACTATATATTGTCTTCTAATATCATTAGTAACTGTGCTAAATGAGCATATTTAATGGTATCTGTTTCATATCTACTATTGTTAGCCAGAATAGAATTGATAATTTTCTCGATTTTATCTTGGTTTTCTACTATTTTATCTGTAATGTTTGAACTACGTGAAATCCACTGCTTACTTAAACTCATTTGGTGATTCATTTCAGCAACTAAATTATTTTCATTCTGTTTTAAAATTGCAATGGCATTATCGTATTTTAATGCGTCAGTATAATCTAAATTACCTGAAATGCTCTTTATTACTGAACCAATACCATCTATGAGACCTCTTTTAACACGCTTTACCTCAAGTGTTTCTAACTGTTCCGATATTTCTTCTAATTTAGTACCTAGATATTTAACGTGCGGTTCATACAGAGGTTGCTACATACTCGTATTACTAAATTGTGGCGTAAGACTTTGCAATTGTTCGTTAACCGTCTCTAAGCTATTGCGCATATCATCAAGGTTTATAATTTGGAGAAAGGAGTGGAAATGTGAGATAATTCTTGTGGGTCCCAAGTTGAAGGGCAAAATACCAGGTCCATCGTTGAGACTGTCTAGCGTTATCTCGTCCGCTCGGGCCAGGGCCAGGGTCAGGATTAGTAGTATTTTCAGTGTCCTGTAACAAACGAGCACTATTAGGCACCCGTTTTAGGCGTGATTTAGGCACGGTGCCTCTTTTCTTTTTGGTATAGATATGAATAGGCAAATCCGCTAATACCTTATCATGTGTATATCGAGCGGCTAACTTTTGCCTATGACATAAAGGATTCCTAATAAAAACTTGTTGCTCTCGTTCATAATTTTCTTCAGATTCACAATTCTTATTAATATTTTCAGTAATTTCAGTGCGGCGATGAAGTAAAGTGTCGTTGAGAATATCATATACTTTTGACATTCGTCTACGGTGTTCCGGGATATATTGTTGTAAAATATGTTCTGATAGATTCATATCAAAAGGATCTCGGGTATCAAAATGACCGGTAACTATATCGATAGGCCTACATTTTGTAAAGCTATGTATTGAACTATTATAAGCCAATATAGCATAAGGTATAAGGTTAGCAATTGATTCTCCTCGCTGCTCTAATTTTAACATACGCAAATGTTCTAACAGTGTAGAATTAAGTCGTTCTACCATTCCATTTTCATTGGGTGTATTGGGACAGGTTTTATGATGTTGAACTTTGTGCAATCTAGTAAATTCAGAAAATATCTGATTGTTAAATTCCGGACCATTGTCTGTTACAATAGTTAAAGGCACTCCGTGATGAGTAAAAAACTTTAGTAAAGCTTGTACGACACTAATAGCTGTGGCATCTCTCAAGAAGTATGCTTGACCATACTTAGAGAATGCATCTACTATTATAAGATACTTATTCATTTCAATACTAAGTAGATCTAAATGTACAATCTCAAAAGGCTTTGTAGGTGGAGGTACAATTTGTAGCCTTGGTCTAACCGGATTACGATCATACTTAGCTTGCCCGCAAATTTGACAGTCATTGATCTACTTCGTTACATGCTCTTTCATATTTGGCCAATAGCATCTACTCGATAATTCTAGGTAACACTTGTTTATGCCTCTATGATTGGTTTTTCCTTCATGATATTTCTTTATAATTTCCTGTTGCTTAAAATAATCCTTAACATTTTCTACTTCAGTTTTGGTATTTCATTGCGGAATTTTTATAATATTTTTGAATTATAGGTATTATTGAATACATTTCTAATGTAGGATTAATTATAATACCTGTCTTTACTTTTGGATTAACGTATTCTTTAATTGCTCTAATAATGTCTTGTTCTAAACTAGATTTTGAAATTTGTATGACAGTTTTAGTATGTGTTTCAAATGGTTTAGAAACACTAGACCTGCTTTTACCTACAACATTAAGATATATTTGCTTATTAAACTTATTAAGGGGATCGTCAGAAATAGGGATTTCTAAGATGGGACCTTCTAAATCACTATGGGCGCTCAAAGTCGCGCTTTCAGTTCTAGAATCTGAGTCTGAAGGTGCACCTTGTGACGTGTTAACTACTATCGAACTAGCCTCTTCATGATGATTTTCTATTCGTGACAAGGCATCTGCATTAGTGTTATGCTTACCTTGCTTATAGACATCTGTGAATTCAAATTCGCTTAGCTGTAATCTCCAACGGGTTAAACGGGAATTCGGCTCTTTAATACTCATCACCCATTGCAAAGGGCGATGGTCGGTAAACGTCCAAATAAATATGGCCTGAAATACTTGGTTGCCCAGACTATTGCCAATAACTCCTTTTCAATAGTGCTATAGTTTATTTCACTAGAGTTGAGCGTACGCGAGGCGTAAGCTATTGGTTTATCAGAGCCAATAGACCCTTGTGAATGTACTGCTCCAATTGCCAAATTTGAAGCGTCCGTAGTGAGTATAAATTATTTTTTAAATTCAGGGTATTGAAGAATTGGATCATTAACCAGAAGGGTCTTACATTTTTCAAAACATTCGACATAATTTTGATCAAGTGTAATTTTACAGCCTTTCTTTAAGCTCTGAGTCAAAGGTTTGGTTAGTTTAGCAAAATCAGGAATAAATTTTCTGTAATAACCAAGAAGTCCTAAAAACCTCTTAATTTCGGTAGGGGTTTTAGGTACCACCATCGTAATCACAAAAAAATAATCAGCTGTCCCATACATTTGGGTCGAGTAGGTATTGAAATTTTGTATGGGGCAGTTGATTATTTTTTTGTGATTACGATGGTGGTCCCGTAGAGAAAGTTGTTCAGTTTGATGGTCCGTACCACAGTTTTCCATATGAATATACCCTCTGTTACACGCTGTAGATATCAAATGAAACTGTACTTGAATCATTAAACATACAAACTGTTCCTCGCTTTCGACTCACTCAATTGCTACTATTTAAAAAAAAAAAAACTCTCGCTGCACCTACTCCACGAAAGTCACCCTCACTCATACCTTGCTCATATGAATTACACACATACATCTCCTACAAGTTTCACACCTCACACAAGATACATACTCCCACACACACACATACGCACATACTCCCACACATGACTCCACCACAACTTCTGCAAGATCATAGCGATTTTTTTTATTGTTATTCCTTCTTCTTGTTTTTTATCATATTGTTTAATATCTACCTTGTTTTTATTTTTTATGCCTATTGTTTAACTCCTACTCTCACGCGGTATTTCTGTAAAAGCTAATTCTAGCCTGGAAGGGGCCTGGTGACCTGTAACACAGGTTTTTCCCAAAAACCTACATCAGGCACCAGTCTCTCACAAAGGTTGAATTCAGCTGAGACATTTCTTTGTACATATTAACTTTAAGTCAGCTTTGTGAAGAGAGAATAAATGAAATAATAATAATAATAATAATTAACAGAACTTGGGAGTCAACATGTCGCATCCAGTCAACCTCAGTATGATAGACGGGTACCGACCAGATGCTGCGCCAGAAAGAACTCGTGGTGGCATCATCCGGGCGGCACACGTCCAACATATTTTGATCAGGTCGCTCCCAAGTTCTGTTAATTATTATTTATACTTAATTATTATTTATACTATTTATATGAAGTATAAATAATAACTAACAGAACTTGGGAGCGACCTGATCAAAATATGATGGACGTGTGCCGCCCGGATGATGCCACCACGAGTTCTTTCTGGCGCAGCATCTGGTCGGTACCCGTCTGTCATACTGAGGTTGACTGGATGCGACATGTTGAGCGAGTGTGTGAATCTATTCCAGAAATGGAACCAATTTCAATTACGCCGATAGACGTAACCAGAGCAGTTCGTCCGTTACCGAACTGGAAATCACCGGGACCGGACGGACTGCACAACTTCTGGCTAAAATGGCTAAGTAGTTCACACACTTGCCTAGCATCTCAATTCCAGTCATCCTTAGAGTCTGGGTCGCTACCGCAATTTCTAACAACAGGTATTACCCACCTGCTCCATAAGTCAGGTAGTCCTGCGGAACCCAAGAATTATAGACCGATAACATGTTTGTCAACGGTCTATAAACTTCTTACATCCATTTTGAGAGTGAAAATTAATAGACACATTGACAATAACTCCATTATGTCTGCCTCTCAGAATGGATGTAGGAACGGGTCCCGCGGTACTAAGGAGCTACTCCTCATCGACATGGCCATTAGCCAACAGGTTCGTCGATCCCGCAAGGATCTGTCGACATGTTGGATAGATTATAAGAAGGCCTACGACTCCGTTCCACATACATGGCTCATGAGGGTGCTGTAGTTGTACAAGATAGATATAACTCTACGCGCCTTCCTTGAGTCATGTATGGGGCAATGGCGGACGGTCCTTCGATATCCAGGATGTCGACAAATCCAGGGGAATGATGAACCTGTATGGATTAAAAGGGGAATATTCCAGGGCGACAGTCTGAGTCCACTTTGGTTCTGTCTAGCCCTGAATCCTCTAAGCACATTGCTGGAGGATTCAGGTCTAGGCTACCGGTTGAGGAGAGGTGGTCAGGTCATATCTCACCTTCTTTACATGGATGATCTGAAACTCTTTGCCCCCAACAAATTACAACTGATGGAGCTACTGAAAGTAACTGATACTTTTAGTAGCGCCATCAGGATGGAATTTGGTGTGGACAAATGTGCAGTCATGTATGTAAAGCGAGGGGAGATTATGGAATCCGAGGGAATTCAGCTCTTGGATTCCATACACCTGAGATCCCTTTCCTCATCCGAAAGCTATAAGTATTTGGGTATGTCGGAAGCGTTAGGCATTAACGAAACCGACATGAAGCAATCGTTGAGGGAACGCTTCTTTGGACGCCTGAAGAAGGTATTAAATAGCCTTCTTTCGTGCGGGAACAAGGTGCGCGCCAACGGTTGGGTCATGCCGGTTTTAATGTACTCTTTCGGCATACTCAAATGGACTCAGACCGAACTCGATGCCCTGGATAGGAGAGTCCGTACACTGCTGACCGCAAACCGGATGCATCACCCACGATCATCGGTGATGAGACTGTATATCCCGCGGAAGTGCGGGGGTCGAGGCTTTTTAAACGCGAAGACCCTCCACAACCGCGAGGTATGCAGTCTCAGAGAATATTTTTTAAAAACCGAGGTGGGTATGCACCGAGATGCGGTCGCAGTGGACAAGGGACTCACCCCGCTGTCCATGGCTAAAGAGAACTGGCGCAAACCTGTGGTATTTACTACCGATGACCGCAAGGAAGTATGGCAAGGCAAGGAGCTTCACGGGCGCTTCTACCGGGCTCTTCATGGGCCCGATGTAGATTTTCTAGCATCCGTGTCTTGGCTACGTTTCGGTGACCTCTTTGGGGAAACCGAAGGTTTTGTCTGTGCGATTATGGACGAAGTTATGTTGACGAACAACTACCGGAAATATATTATGAAGGACGGGACGGTTGACGTGTGTCGGGCATGCCACCGTCCGGGTGAGTCCATCAGACATATTATTTCCGGTTGTTCTCGTCTGGCTAACGGCAAGTATTTGCACAGGCACAACCAAGTAGCCAGGATTATTCACCAGCAACTTGCCTTGAAATGTAAACTTGTGGAATCTGAAGTACCGTACTACAAGTATGTGCCCGACCCAGTTCTCGAGAAAGACCATGTCACGCTGTACTGGGATCGGTCTATCATCACTGACAGGACTATTGTCGCCAATAAGCCTGACATAGTGGTGATAGACCGATCAGCGCGCCGCGTAATGATAATTGATGTGACCATCCCGCATGACGAGAACCTCGTGAAAGCTGAGAAAGAGAAACAAATAAAGTATCTCGACTTGGCACACGAGGTTGTCGACATGTGGAATGTGAACTCGGCTATCATTGTGCCGATTGTCGTGACGGCCAATGGCCTTATAGCCAAGAGCCTCGACGAACATCTTTCGAGGCTCTCCTTAGGCAGTTGGATCAAGGGCCTGATTCAGAAGGCAGTACTCCTCGATACGGCTCGCATTGTGAGGAGGTTCCTGTCTCTGGAGCCCTAACCACCGGTAGCTTGGACCCTGCTCCCGACACCGGCGGAAACCTATTTTTTATATTTTTAAATGTTTTTTTTTTTTTTTTTTGTGTTTTGAAAAAATATGTAAAAATATAAAGACTATGCATAAAAATGAATAAATGAGAATAATAATTAAATTCATTAAAAATAGGTAAAGTAATTGAATAGTCGTTTCTAGTTTTAGCATGAACACTGTGCACTTCGAATGGAGAATAATTTAAAGGAAAATCACTAAAGTATTTTTTGACAGCATTAGGACATAGAAATGACTGGTTTGCACCTGTATCTATTAAAAGCCTTAGAGGAGGTGACGCGATTTGAATGTATGGAAGGAAACGTTGCGTTTGGAGATTTATTTCTATTTTAATTTGTCGGATTTCAGAGTTTTCTGAAAATCCGGCTCCTTTGATTTTTTGGCGTCCTCTTTTATGCTCCCGGACGGCTGGGGATATTCGACACATTCCTGAGGGGATGGTTGAAATTCATAGTACACATTTTCTGGGAACTCATAGTAATCGTAATAAGTTCCATCATAATCATTACAGTAATCATTGAACGAAGGATCATTATAACAATCAGTAAAATGCATCTCCCGAGTTTTGAAATAATTATTAGGTGGAGGATTGCCTGATTTTCTCCAATCATGCCTAGAAAAAGCGTTAGTAGGTGGTAATTGTCTGCTCACGAAATGGCTAATACCACTCATTGGGCGTGGTTGCGCTGATCCACTAAGCTGGTTAGGAGAATTCTGCTGGACTACTTGAAATGGGTTATTCTGACGGTTGTAGTTCGATGGGGGTGCCCTGAACACTAGCTGAGTTCGGGTAGGACCAAACTGGCGAGGTTGGAAATAATTCGATTTCCAGTGCGGTGGTTGCTGAGCTGGAAATTGCAATCGTGAAGGTCCTGGCATACTATAATTATTAGGCCTTGGATCAGGCATATTAAACGGCTGAGACGGCATTTCAAAATGATTACCGGGTTGGTTATTACTATTAGTTATTTTATCAGGTAAACGGTCATTACGATTTTGCAGATTCATGGTATTCGTTTCTTCATGAACGAATTTTAGAGCTTGTTCTATACTTTGAGGGCGCACACAACGCACGCGTGATCCTACAGGATCTTTTAATCCACGCATAAACGTCTGGAGAGTTAATTTCTTGTATAAATCCCTTTTAGCGTCTATAGTAGTTTTTAAGATGTCGTGTAAGGAAACATACGTCATTATTGTACTAAAAGATTCTGACAATGCTCATAGAACTCTTGCGGAGTGTTAGAGCCCTGTGTTCAAAGAGATAAATCGCTGTAAAGAGCGGTCTCGTCCCTTTGGTCAGCAAAATTATTTATTAAAGCCCTACGGATGACATCCCAATCACTTGCTATACCATTCGAGTTGACCAGTTGAGTTGAGTGGGCAGCAGAACCCACAATTTGATTTAATATACCATTAATAAGTGCAGAGTTAATTAATTCGGAACCACCTTGCACATTATAATATTCTTTAACTAAATGATCACACAATTGAATAAACCTAGTCAGCACATTCGGGTTCCCGTCAAACTCGGGTACCAATCGTAATGCTCTATAAACGGTATCTAAATCCAAAGACATTTTTCCAGAAAACGATTCTGTGTCTTCGTATAATGTATCTAAACTAATGTCTCTTCTAGAGTCTATCACTAATTCTCTACTACTTCTAACTATCCTAATATTCCTGGATTTTAGTGGAAAGAAAATTTTGGAGAGTTATATTAGTACGGGCTATTAGAAAGCGGTCACTAGAAATAATCGAATGTACTTACATGAACATTATATCAGCCCCTTTGCGTCATCAATGTCTGGATTCCTCGATACAGCACGACGTGTAGATTCGGGATACTCTGGAACGACTGGCTAGCCGCACGGGCGGCTTAACGATTGCGGAAATCTTCCTTACGCGAAACCGACCGCGAGTATCCTACCGACTGCGCCAATTACGTTCGGCTGCAGGAGGATGCAAAAGAAACCGATATAATTTACTTAAAGAATTTAATTAAATAAAATTATTATAATTAAATCGGTAAAACTAAGAAGCGCGACAATTATTCGATTTGAGAAACAAGAGTGGTTCACCAATGCACTAAATTAATATCGATCACTGCTATTGCACAATCTTCGATCCCACGCCAGCGGATTGCTGAGAAGGCGAATCGCACGGTGCCGTCGGCGGGCGCGCTGCGGTACCTACCGCCATTGTCAATGCGGTAATACCTTAAGATTTCAGGTTCCGCAAGTACGACATAACAAACTAATCAAAATATTCAAAATATTTTGATTTGGTGCTACGGAACCCTATGTGCGTGTGAGTTCGACTCGTACTTGGCCGGTTTTTTATTTTTATTATCTGGTATCACTCTATGTCATAGATCCGAATGGATTAAACCAGCTGTGGAGAACCATCTTTCCGAATCGAAAATATGCCAAAATATGAAAGACGGCTGTCATTAGTGTTAACAGCGCAAACATCGATGCTGTCTTGCATCCCTTTTCACGAAACAACATTACATCAAACTACGAGTAGTTTTAAGAATCGTTATAAATCGTAATATTTTTTACGATACGGATGATCGTCAAAAAATTACGATAACCTGAGGTTTACGATTATCGGCATCGGTATCGTTACATCCCTAGTTTCTACTAAATCAGTGGCATATAGTTGTTTTAACTCCTTTGCTTTGCTTCTAATAAATTCACTGTCGTCTATTTCATGCAGTTTCCGTAAGAAACCAAACTTTGTGTTTACTGTACTATAAATAATTTTCCGTTTTTTTTTAAGTGCACTGCCAATCAATAGCTGCATAATAATTTCTCCGATGAAAGATCGTCCAAGAACGAAGAACTCAACGCGCCCCGTTTTAACTTCATCAAAATGACATTTTCGTTTCTTTCTTCTTCTTACATCTTTTTTGTATGAAGTCTTTAGTCTAAGTTCTTTGTATGTGGTCACTTCGCATCTCTTGATTGCCTCTGATTCAAAATCGAACTCTTTTTCGTCACGCAACGTATCAAGATAAGCATGTAATGCCTCATAAAGAGTAACAACGTTAGATAAATCAGAACTTGCTTGTAGCTGTGCACTAACGATTTGAAACTTTACGAGCACAGAGTTTCAAATGCACAACATAATTGTAATTGCTCGCGCACTCCATCGAGTTTTCGATAGATGGTTAGTGGGTATTCTTCAAATTCAAATTCAAATTATTTATTTGTGAAACATAGGTACATTAAAATAAGATCTAATTTGGATATCAGGATCGCTATGTTTAACTTAATAGGCATCCAAATGTTGGACACTTATAATACTAATTAAAACATTTTCATGCATCAAATTGGATTGTTCAAATGATTGTTCTAATTATAGGGGTTAGGGGTTTTAGGGGATTCTTAGGGGTTGTATAGTTGTTGTTCCAGTGTAAAAAAAGCAGCTGACTCGTCACTACTTTCCGAGGCAGCCGATTCCACGAGTTGTAGAGAATGGACTGCACAAGGAACAAAAGTAGCCAATGGATTTACATCTTTAACTCTTGACTGAAGACCTATGTATTGACCAGACATATTGCTAGCATTATCATAACTTTGACCACGACAGTCTTTAATATCAAGTTCCAAAGTTTTATCAATTGTCGCAAAAACAGCCTTCTCGATGTCTTCACCATTATGACCGCAATTGGGTAAAAATGTGACAAAACGTTCGACAGGTTCTCCGTCAGGCAAAATATAACGAGTTATTAAATGTCAACTGATCGGTGGGTGAAATATCTGGAGTAGAATCAATGCTAATCGAATCATATTTTGCTTTTTTTATTTCTCCTATAATCGAAAGTCCAACTTCGTCAGCAAGAAGAGGTTCTCCATCGTACTTGTCATCCATGTCATTCATCATGTTTTCATGTCTTGTCATTGTGTTTGTCTTGTGTCTTGTTGTCTTGTTGAATTTATTGTAAAATAAATTCATCCATTATAGAGGATGACAAGTACGATGGAGAACCTCTGCTTTTTGGCCAAATCTCACCAAATGTTCAGCCGTGAAAGAATTAAATTTAGATATTTATTTATTTATTTGGATCTCCAACAAAGGATACACAGACACATTACTGGTCACAGTTATACAAAGGTTCTTTTCCGTGTGTTCCTTCAATTACAGGGGACCACAGCATGCACATAAAACTAGGTGAAACAGAAGACATAAGCTCAATACAGCCAAGAAAATTTATGTTTAGTGCAGATCCAATAATTTCATTTTGACCGTGAAATGGAAGCCCACGAGAAGCTAAAAACATAATAGTTTCTATTACCCGTAGTAAACGCGAGAACTAGGTTGCACTATATAAATTCCGAATTTCCCATACAAAAGAAAAGCTCGCACTAGGCACTCTGTTGCCAGCTCACCCACTCGCTAGACCACAGACCGATTCGAGTAGGTAACAAGCCAGTGTTCGCATACAGCGCGCTTTTTAAAATTTCAAAATGTATTGTTTAAGGCAAGGACTCTCAAGCGCATTTAGTTTTAGTGTTTTATCTCGGTCTAGTTGAAATATGTAGGGTAGATGCAATGATGCCTGATTAGTGCACTTGTAAAGTGTACGTTGAGCAGCTACACACGTAGCGTTTCCTCAACTGTCCCGGCGATGCTGATTTACCGCAGAATAAGGGTGCCTTTCCACCAGAGATGTGCTATGCAGCTATGCTGCTAGAATGTACAAGCTAAGCTACAAAACTATGTGACCGTTTCCACTGATGCTAAGCTACGTAGCGGAGCGAGTAAGATGCGTTATGACAATGCGCCTCCGCAAGATAACTGTGCGTGGAAGATGCGCAGCTCAAGCTATGCTACGTATAGGGAATAGAGAAGGCATGGGCCTAGCTCGCATCTATAGCACGCATCCTTCCTTATAAAAAACGTAGCTTAGTTAAATTAGTTTCCACCAGTGCTATGTGGTCCAATGAATATAATTGGTGGATATCAAAAGCATCCATAGCAACGTTGCATAGCATATCTCTGCTGGAAAAGCAGCCTTAGACTTTGGGAGTCTGTTCCCCGCAAAGGTGCGCGGGGAGTGGGGGGGAATGCCGGTATATTATAAATCCATTACCGACAGAGGTACAATTGAATGAAAAATGCGTCGCAATGATAGCGAGATGAGTCTCACACCTGGCTCTGGAAATTGATTTGTGTTCGTCCCTATATTTACACTCTCTATCGAAATTACAGCGTTGATAGTAAAAATAACAGTTATTGTATGGCTGGAATATATAGTTAGCCAGAATGAAAATTATAGCTTAAAAGTGATCGCTATTAACTGAATAAACACACCGGTATATGATGAATTTCCCATTAAATCAATTACTGCGATGAGTTCGAGGTGGCGGCAAACGGGGACAAACAAATAAAGAGCCGGCACTCACAGGATATTGTTCTTCTGTGTGCTCAGCCACACGACACACGCCACGCGACACACATCACGCGCCAGACAACACACATTTGACGCACAGGCCAATAATAGCTGCACACATCATACGTACGCTTAAGAGTACGCGAAGCTATCACGATATGGTATTAGTTAACAGCAAGCAGCAGCAAGGAAAACATTAACCTTTTTAGGAAATGTACTTCTAGTCTTAGTTTCTCCGAAGTTTAGGAATCGGATAATGCTGAATGCTAATGAAAGCTTTGACTCATTTTGTGATTTGTTTAAACTCTTCTACGATCTCTGCTTCCCAATTATCAAATGTAAAATATCAACAGTTATGAGACTTAAGTTGATCACGCGGGGAATAAAACGCTGTAGTTCTAGTAAGAAGAGGCGAACTTTACTGTGCAAAATAGACCAAAATGAAACAGTGATGCAAAAATAGCTTTTGAAACATTCTCAAAAAGATATCAAAAAGTAATTAAATTAACACAACGAGCCCAAAATTGCTATTTTATTGGAACAAGTACCAACAAATCCAAGCCAAATTGGAAGGTCATAAATAGTATGAAACCCAACATTCATAAAGCTAATACGTGTAATTAATGTAAATGATAAACATGTCAGGGTTTTAGGATTTACTCCGCTAGGCTTCTAAATCATGTGGGCAGACGATGGGTTTCGTGCTATGAAAAGACACTGAGCGATACACTGTTTCTAGCAAAAACTAACGAATTACTTGAGATTACAACTTAGCACAATAATACGGGGCACAATGAATCGGGTACAGTTCCAAGAGGTCTTAACTCCGCCGCGATTAGATACTGACTGACGTCCTGGCTCAGAGTTGGTGACCATCAGGGCTCTGTGACAAGCACACTGTGGTGTGGGTAGACTTGTTAGTAGATCGCGTGATGTCACCACCGCGTACTTGTGACTCATTTTAAGCCCGTACCAATGACCGTCTCCGACAAATATATAAAAAATCCTAAAATGCAGAGCAATTTAATGATTATTTTGTGGACTCAGTTCAACCGAATGCCAATAATTCTTAGACTAATAACAATTTTAATACATAAGGATCGCATAAATCTATTTTCCAATAGTACAGGTTATGATGATATTGACACAAGAGTAGTTAAAGCAGTGGCTCCTCATACAGCACCCATATTAAGTGACGTAATAAATAGCTGTATTCATAATGACACCCCTCTGTCATAAGAGTTACGGACAGCCCCCTGTGCCGAGCCTGCATGGAGGAGGACGAGACGGTAGCCCACGTGCTTCTGCACTGCCCGGTGGTTGCAACATACAGGGCAAAGTACTTCGGTAACCCAGGAACTCTCCGCGAGATCGTCAGCAACATCAAGGCGCTGCTGGCCTTTCTCGGAAAGCTAGGATGGATCGAATAAATTTCCCACCCGCACGCAAAATACGCGCTTAGACGTGGAGTTGCGGACACCAGCCTGCTATACAAAATAATGTGGGACGCAACAAACAACCGTGCTCTAAGTCCCAATTCCCAATTTGTACAAAATTGGATCATTACGAGTATCTTGAACGCAAAATTCCCTCGAAACATGTTTTCTAGCAGTTCATCAGGACATATCGGATCCGTAATGATATACGTCCATCCACATATCATTGAACTGTTCTACTCGTATCTCTGAACCCCCAAATGCACGCCTTCTTCTAATCATATTCACGCTCTTAGTCTGTTAACTTAACTAAACGTATTAATTCAGTGCAAAACGTCGTAAACGTTAAATAAGTTGGAACTTAGATGTAAGTGCGCAGTTTACGAGCGTCTCAAATAATGAGATACATACAACTTGATTCAAGTACTTTGTCCTCTCCGCCAAGCTGAGTTCGATCCGTCACTACAAGTTTATCACAAGTTGTTGTCAAGTGTTCACGGATCAACTAAGTGTTGTTGTAAGCTTTCCGTTATGGGCAGCTAGTTTGTGGAAGATGGTGAGGGAGGAGTTTAAGCTTTCTAAGATCTCATCTCCATTTGTCCCCATGACGTACTGTAGGACTTCAGTAGCCGCTGTGCACTGTGACGCTCTGACTTATCAATGTTTCAGCACACTCTTACAAACGAGATAATCACGATACATACTCAATGCTTTATTCAGTAGAAGTACCTAGTGCTCAGTGGCTCTGGCTCACAAATGGCCTGTTTTCTTAGCCTCTGACGTCATTGGCCAGTAATGGCGGTCTAAGTGCTGGCAATCACGAGCTAATCTCAGACAAACGCGGAGATGAACCGCAGATTGTTGGGCACATGTGAAGGTACCGCCGCCGCCGTTCCTCTTCGCAAGAACTAATTCTGTAAGCCCTAAACAAGTTATGCGACATTGCTAAGTTAGTAAAAGTGACCTACTTTCTTAAAAGGTTTTTCTAACTTTGGGATCCTAAACGGAAGGCTAAAAATACATGCAGCCAAATACATGAATAGTTTTTTATTTATTTATTTATCAACTTAGATCTACCATTACAGCTAACCAATGCGGTAAATGCGCCTTAATTAATACTTAACTTAATTGTTACTTATAACTAATACCTATAACTAATTACAAAAAAAGCATTCCTTGTGAATTCACCCAGAGAACAACAGAATAAGTCTGTATCACTCGCTATGAGGTTGAGCGTGCGGAGTGCACGGAGTGCACGAAGTGCACATAGTTGTATGAGATGAGATCGAGCAAAACCTTGCGCCAGTACAAGACAGGACAGGGACAGTGAATAATGGAAATTCATATTTTCCGCAGTGCAAAACGTAAACTATCGCAAAGTCAAGCTGCTGGCACTGCGACGCAAACAAGCTCCTTGAAAAAACAGAACTCTTCTTTGCAGTTGGGTAAAAGGTGCGGAACTAACAATTACTGTTGCACGAAACGAATTACAGCAGTTGTTCCCCAGCGGAGAGGGGGGGGAGGGCTTTTGTAAACTTTCGCAAAACAAATTAATTATTTTTATAACGCGTATTAATTATAGGCGAGGTGTCCACCGACCTGCAGTGTGATAATGGACATAATGGCGTTACGAAAAAAGGAATTATGCGGATCTCTGTTGTTAGTATAGAATACAAAACAAATACTTTATTTCAGTTAAGTAGTACATCACAAACTACGCGGGAGACGCACCAGGCGTCGTGGCCCCCGACGCCGTGAGCTATGGGCTAGCTCGCCAACCGTCCGTCTTATGACGACAGGCCGTGTCGACGGCGCGTTCGTGTTCCACGCGCGCCTCAAAGAGAGTCAGCAAACAGGAAGGGGTCCGTAAGGACCGATGCGTGCCAGGGTTGCGGGACTGTTCGAAAGAGATACCGCGGCCCTGGAACACAAAGGGCAAAGGAAGGAACATGGATGGGTTTTAGTCAGTAAAAGTGTGACACTCCCTCCTGCTCAGCCCCGAGCGGGAGGGGTTATTTGATGACTTCCCATCGGTAAAACAAAAAAAAAAGACCTAGACTACAGAGCGATTTCAGACGATATAGTTTCGCATGTAGCGGCTCTTATTTCAACAAAAACAAAAAAAGCCCAACTGGGTAACATCGTTGGCTACATTCCAAAGTATAAAGCATCCATTATTGACAGCCTCCACCGATCCCACCACCACCCACGTGATCATCCGGTAATAGAACCTCGTTCCTTCCTAAATAAATATCTTGGTGCTAGTTGGTACTGCGCCCGCGTACTGTTTGCTATAATTTGTTATGTTTAACATATTACCGGCGACGCCGGCGCGAGTGACGAGGGTCTGCTCGATACGCGGTTCTGACCCGCGCCCGACCCGCCCCCGAATAAAGAAAATAAGCGATCAAGAAACGGGTAAAAAGTGAGGTATTATACAGTTCGTGCCAGAGATAGATTGATGATAGATGACTCGACTAATCGAGTCGAAAAGAACTTTATATAAAGAAGTTAAACAAGATGAGAGTGTTGATATAGCAAAACACTAAAAATAAAGTCTAAAAAACTTTCTCGTAAGTACTGGCAGTCTGGAGCTAAAAGCGGATTTTACTCAAATGCAATAAAAGGAAGAGAAAATATCTTCACAGTGTACTAAGTTTCAATAAAACTACTTCAGGCGTGAACTTGACCTTTAGAAAGTTTTCGTTACGACCCATTACACGTAACACTGTACTATGACGAATCGCTTTCAGAATACAGTTCTCACGGTAAATAAATCTATAAAAAACTTCCAGGTAAAAACTTGCTAACCGTGAAAAGGAATTACCTTAAGAATAAGCAAGGACATTCGCCTTGTTCGTAGATTCGAAGCTTCGTAAGTTTGTGTTTAAGTTTTGCATTGTAAATCTACTTAAATGAGCAGACTCAGATGCGCTACTAATAATATTTACATTGCAAACATTGCCCGTTTCAGACTTTAAATTGCGAAGGACTCAAAGCATAACTTTCACTGCTGCAATTATACGCTGCACTTAATCTTAAAATTAACTAAAGCAGCAGTGAATTCAAAACCTTTACTTAATTCTCAACCTTTCAGTTGGGCTGTATTTCATGCGAGTGATCCATTACCGCGCGTCCCTAATCAATAGCTATTCATTTGCCGTTCAAACATGTCGGTAGTCGCGCCACGCGCCATTACCTAGCTTCGCACGTATACGTCAGGTTAACGTCTAGCTCAGTGTACTTAGGTGTGGATCACAGACTAGCAGTTTAAAGATTAACTTTCCTGATTCTGAGCAGTGTCCCAAAAAGGTGTAATGACTTCATTAGAGCCGACTAGAAGATTAGTATAACGGGTACGAAGGTTAGGACTCGGAGCGGTAACTTTTGAATTGTAGAGATGAACCCTATGGAACGAGAAGGTACTTAGAACTCTTTTGAAAGATCTTCAAGAGACCTTTTCAAAATTCTTCTAAATTTCTATTGACACATTTGAATAATTGAATTGTGAGTACTTCTCTAAAGTTATTCATAACGGTTCTTTTCCATGCCGGCTATACACAAAATATACGCATAATATCTATGTGTCCTGTGGCCAAATTTATGTTTGTTGCTGGATTCTTCCGGCAGTCAATGGTATCGAATAAAAAACACAAATAGCGCCGCTATTGAGGAAATATTTACATTGAAATTCAAAGAAGCTTTTGCCGAAATTATACTGCGAAATGGTATTTTTTTACTTACACTTTTATAACAGCCGATTTGACTAACTTGTTTTTTTTTTAATTACTATTAATTTCAAGAGTTCGATACGAGCATACAATACAGTATGTACTTTTCTTCTGAGTTAAGTATTTCATCTTGTAATCCTCATCACTACTATAGTACTATAACAAATCTAGCATTTATTGCGGCTATCCACTTGACACGCAAGTCAAGTCCAGCAGTCCAATTAGACGCCGAGCCAGGTTTAATCTGATCCAAATAAAAGACTCGTTTAAATAAAACACTCGTTGTATCTCCTCGGCTCTCGAGAGGTGCCCTTCAGTTTTGACTCGAGTACTAAATGAATCTGTCAGATTAGCCCTCACTTCACAAGATACGTAGTTAAAGCGCGTTTCGAGAACTCATCAGAAATTCAATAAGACTTTATTCTGCTAGAGTACCTACCTATGCTCGAGCATTTTAGTATCTCTCTCTCTTGTGCGCGTTTGTCGTCACGAAGTATTTAACATCAGCCTTACAGTTAAACGTTTCAATCCTTTTCTAGATGATACGTGATCATTAAGTCAAGGAGATATACTCTTTGTCATTCAGTTAGGGTTCAATTCAAGGCGGCTCATTGCTGAATGACGTCACGATCACAAGGGTAGCGGGGGGTGAGAGCGGGGGGGGGGTGTTGACATGGTTAACGTAAATGTCAGTGAAAGGATGCGAAGGGAATTGCTGAATAAACGGATGATTTTTACTTGTATTTAGTTAGTAAATAAAAGACAGTCATGCACAGTGAGTGAGCGACATTTTTGTGACGAGTGTAGTCGTTCACTCTCATCGAACTTACTGGGTTTACTTAGCTAACAACAACTTATTGTTGCGTGAATATCTAACGCTCAGAACTATGTGGTTTAACATTCGGTAATACAAAGCAGTATTTGGCATCGTGACGCCTCTAATCCCCGAAGGGTTAGGCAGACATACAAACCATTTGCAAGTACCCCTCTCGGGGCTGAGCAGGAGGGAGTGTCACACTTGTACTGACTAAAACCCATCCATGTTCCTTCCTTTGTCCTTTGTGTTCCAAGGCCGCGGTATCTCTTTCGAACAGTCCCGCAACCCTGGCAGGCGTCGGTCCGATGCAGTACTTAATAAATGTATAAATTAGATGAATGAATGAATGTTTTCATTATGCCGACAGTAACAAGCCAAGAGAAACATACAGTATAGCAGAGTACTGTCATGAGGTTATAAATAATTCTGTGTGCGTATCGACGATAGTAAAATTTGATACGTTGTCAATGCGACGACTGCTTCGGGGGCTGTCGGTATTGTGATGAGTCGGATACTTGTGTTGAATTAGTTAAGTTACGTATACTTAATAATGCATTTATAATAGCGCCCGTTTTCACTAGCGGCATCTAAACGTAATGGACCAAGATCCCGTGAACGCCAGACCTATGCCATTTTATAAAAGCTGAAACTTGTACTGTGGGAGTACCTTACAATAGGTACGAACAAAAGGATTTAATTGTCAAAAGTCGCTTTGTGCAACCAAGTTGTGCTAAATAGCTGCTAAGTTACGTCTTATTGATATTCCATAAGAGCTAGTACGACGACTCACCTCCTCCATAGCCAGACATTTTGTCTTGCAGTTCCAGCAAAACCATTTCAGAATTCACCAGGCGAGACTAAAATTGTGATGCTTGGGTAGCTTTTGTGGGTTGCTTAGCGACAGATTTCTAACAATATTGACAGACATTAAACTTGCCCAAAAACCATACATTTGTGTTAAAAGGATGAGAATGGTGTGCGTTACAGCTTGCAGCCTACTGAGACACAATGATTTGGTGAGAAGGCACTCGGTGACATAGGGATCTGCTCACGATTGACATTACCTAATAATTTGTAGTTGCTCTGCTTGACGTTAGATAACATGCTCATTACACTAGCATTTAAACCAGAATATAGTAAAAGAAAACTAGAACAATATTGTTCAAATAATTTAATTTAACCACAAAAGATTATCCTCTAATTATTCCATAACAGTAAAATCCTAACCAGTTTCGAAACAATTCATCAAAATCAAAATGTTCAACAGTTTTGAAATGCCCGCTTGCGATGTACCTACTTGTACTGCCTACTAATTAGTGAGCTTTCGTACGAAACTAAAATGTAACGACTACATAGTTAATAAAACTGAATAAAACAATAGAAAATATAAAAAAATTGCTTAATTACTATTTCAACTACAAGTCTGGCTAATTATTTATAAAAATTCAACTTCTTTAAAATACTAACCGGTATTTTGTTATTCAATAAAACCGTGTTCTAAAATATATTTGTCGGATCCGGTCATTAGTACGGACTTGGAATGAATCGCAAGTACGCCAGTGGTGACATGATGCGTCCTACTAACTAGTCTACCCTCACCACAGCGTGCTTCTATAGAACCCTGATGTTTTAAGCTCGTGGCGAGGACGACATTCAGTGTCTGATCGCAGCGGAGTTGAGACGTCCCGGAACTGTACCCGATTCATTGTGCCCCGAGTTATTGTGTTAAGTTGTAATTTCAAATAATTTGTTAGTTTAATAGAAACAGTGTATCGCACCCAGTGTGTTTTCATAGCACGAAACCGATCGTCTGCCCACATGATGTACGAGCCTATCGAAGTAAATCCTGACAATCCGACATATCAATACAACTTGTTACCATAGCGCGTAGTGTGAGCCGTGCCTCGTACAGGCATCTTAACGTTGACGCGGCCTTATAGAGGGCTGCCGGCTTAGCGATGAAGAGCACTCGAATAAATTATATTTGTTTGCTCTGAAAGGGTCTAACCGGATCAAATACATGAAGTGTACATACGTCAATGTTTCCATTGAAATTATTTAAAACTGAAGGTTAAACTTGTTGGTCTCGGGGTGCTGATACCTAAGTCCGAGACCTCATCAATCTCAATAACATATACGTATTTGTATCTACTACATAGAAACATCGCAACTTAAATAAATCGTTCGCTCGTAAATATTGTAGCGAATTCGTAGACGGAGCTACGGCGTAGATGTACGCGCTACGAGCTACGAGCGTCGTAGCGATCCTTTTAGAGGCAATCTGCCGGTCGTTGACCTTGATCTCGTAAGTGTTCACTTTGAGACATAGATTGACTGCAGCACACTCACACTTGCCCACTAGGTATACAAGTACTAATATTCCTTATTCGGATCTCGATACATGAAAGATGGAGCGACTTCTCGGAGTACTAGATGCTGCGATGGACCGTTTTATAGCTGAGAGCTTTTATGAATGACTAAATAACAAAGTTATGAGCCAGGACACAGATAAAACGAGAATAGAGCTAGCTAATGGCATGTTCAGTGATCAGAATAAATTACGTACTAGAAAAGTGCCTAATTTAGAAGTACTCTTTCTCTCTATTTAGACTAAACGGATAGCTTTCATGAGTTGCTACTTGCGCACTAACACGTTATAGAACAACGATAGCAGTCCACATAATGCCTTATCTTCTGATAACATTTGTATAATAGCAAGGGTTCTATCGTCTGACATAACCCGTCAACTGCAGACGCCGCGCGCGGCATCCATCGTGACGGGGCATGGGAGGCGGATGGATGGAGGTGGATGGTGGATGGTGAGCGATAGATCCGAGCCGGGTGACGTCACGTTCACATGTAAAATATACGAAGCCATTGATGTGCTCGAGGAACATCTACTGAATGCACATTCATTTACACAAGACACTATTACTCGGTGATGTATTTTCATGATAGCAACCGATAGCGGGCGGGTATACAGGGTGCTTATGTTGCTTTCAGCTAGATATTTTGGTTTGAAAGTTTCTTTTAATATGATTATAGTCGCATGTTGTTTGAAATTATTCCTCTAATCGTTAAATTAAAGTAACAGAAAATTTATGGGTAGTAATAAAAGCTCCGCAAAATAAATAAAATAAGAGTATACTCAAAATATGAAATTTATTGCTTTATACACTAATTTTCCGACAATTTATATGCAAATACAAATAAAGAAACGACCGAATAATATACACACTGAACATTCTAAAAAATCAATACAGCATTTGCTGACGTAAAGTTTTTTCACCAGCTTGAATTGTGTTTTACCAAAACTTACAGTAAATAATTTTCATCGTAACTATAACACCTATTTAACCTATTATAAATTTAGAATGAACCTATAAAATAAATAAAACAGGAATAACATCAACGTCAAGAAAAATATTTAAATTTTGTAATAAGGCGCAGTCGACGTAGCCTCACTAGGCGGGGCTCCTATTGCTGTCTGCAGTGTTTAAACGAAGGGAATGGTGGCGGGGTCTTAGTTCGCTCGCCCCGCGTGATCACTAGCATAAGCTGATATGATTTTTTAAATTGAACTGTACCAAGAAAAAATCTTTGTTGTGTGTTTTCTTTAAATACCCTGTTTGAAATTAAAAAATAAAACTATTTTTTATTAAAAAAATAACCTAACTAAACGACTATAAGAGTCGAGTTCTTATTCTTGGCAAAAGCAAAACAATTTTTAAAATAATGTCTATAATAATGGCAATGTATGTATGGCGTCGGACATACAGGAAGAAGCACCCTGGTGCAACAATGGAACAATGTCGTCAGCAAACAGCATTGTTTGCCGACGACATTGTTCTTGTCGGTGAAGATGGACCTGAGATCCAGAGCAAATTGGAGAAATGGTAACAGAAAATTGAGAATGTTGGCTTGAAAATCAGCAGCAGTAAAACTGAATACATGTTCTGCGATTTCAGCGGTCTCTCCAGTTCTGCAGCCATAGCGCTAGATGGCGCGCTCCTTCCAGTCTGCTCCGACTTTCGGTATCTCGGTTCAGTCGTGCAATGCGATGGCGAAATAGATCGGAGTGTTAAGCACAGAATTAACACTGGATGGATGAAATGGCGGCAGGTCACGGGAACAATATGCGATTCCCGCATTCCCCTTAACCTTAAGGGGAAGATTTATAAAACCATGGTTAGACCTGCTGTCTTGTATGGATCAGAATGTTGGGCCACAAAAGGGATGAATGAGTACCTAAGAGGGAGTCTGAAAGTGGCGCCGGTGACTGAAAAATTGTGTGTTAATCGGTTATCGTAGAATGGACATGTGATGCGGAGGAATGAGGAGAATGTATTGAGGATAATGTTGAGTATGAATGTAGATGGCTATAAGAGTAGATGAAGACCAAAGAAATGATGGATGGAGTGTTTGAAGGATGATATGGCTAGAAAGGAGATGATGACTGCTGAGATGACGAGTAATAGAGAAGTATGGAAGAAGAAGACATGCTGCGCCGACCACAAATAAATTGGGATAAGGGCAGGAGAGTGATGATGATGTCTATAATAATGGCAATCACCCATATTCAAAACCTCTTTTCCGCTAAAGTAACGAGCGGGTGATGTTGGCTTAGTAGAACAAAGAACTAAAAAAAGATTCTACACATTAAACAATATTAGAAACATCATTAAATAGTCTACCTACTCGCAAATTTATATAAAACGTCTGGACAAATGAGCTGTACGTAGTTTAGGTTTAGTTACAACTTATATAAACACTGCAAAATGTTTCGCAATCCTAGTTTGCTGCATGTCCCTCATTCCAAGTCCGCGTACAGGCAGAATTCGTTTCTGATCCGTGCGAGCAGAAGTTTTAATAAACTTATTAGTGAACACGATTTGGACATTTTCAATACCAGTTTTTCTCAGCTTAAGCATTTGTTGGTGAAACTTTTTTTACAGACAAATAATTGTTTGCGTCTGACTTTAGTTTTTTGTTCGGTTTTTTTTTTTTTAATTATTTTTGGTTTGTTGTTTGTATTAATCGATCGCGTTATTTTGTTTTCTAATATATGTTATATTTTTTTTATGGTATGGTATTTTGTCCGTAAGTACCTTTTTTTCGTCTTTTTTGTTTCGAGTGTTTCAAGTGTTTATCTGTGGAAACTTGTAAATGGCCTTCAAAATTGTAATGTTTAAGAACATTGTTTATATTAGCTGTAAGCATTTTTTTCTATACCTTAGAAACACTTCATTTCTTAATTGATCATATCCACGCTGCAAGGCAAATCCTCGAGAAGTATGAGGAATATCAACTCATATACTATCTAGCATTCGTTGATTATAGCAAGGCATTCGACTCGTTAATACATACAAAACACACAAATATTCACATACAAACATTTGGGAGGCGTTAAGAGAACAAGGGATAGAACAAAAATATATAAGATTGATTAGAAATTTATACAAAAATAGCTCGGCGTGCATTCAGCTAGAAAAGAAAGGAGATTCTTTTTTTTTTTTTTTTTTTCTTTTTTCTGTAACTTGGCGATCTGTGTTAACACAATAGGCCAATCGCTTGGTGAACAATGACATCATTGGCAGAAGGATTTTTTGGAAATTCCTTTCATTCTTTGAATCTCGCGGTTAGTGTAGGGACTCCATGCCGCTCCAAACGGCTGTGGGAGGTACTTCCTGCACCCTGAAGCTTCGAGGCCAGTTGATTGACGTGAGTTAATATTCTACCCTGGTAGCTTTTACTGTGTTTAGTAATCTCTTGTTTAACGGTACTGATATTTAGATCTTTATGTATATATTTGTTGCTCACGTAGTATGGTATGTCTAACATGGCTCTCAATGTTTTGCTCTGAAATCTTTCGAATCTCGATGTTGCTGTTACTAGCAGTACCCCACAATTGAATACCGTAGGTCCAGATTGGTTTTAGTATGGCTTTATATACGGCTATTTTGCTTTCGTGTGACAGTCGTGACTTCCAGCCTATCAGCCAGTACATGGTTCTGAACTTTGTGTCCAGCTGTTTGCGCTTGGTCCAGATGTGCTTTCTCCAGGTAAGCCTTCGATCTAGATGCATTCCAAGATATTTGGCGTCCTCAGCTTGGGGAATATCCTCATTGTAGAGTTTTATCGAGGGACAGGTCTGTTTTCTGAGAGTGAAGGTTACGTGGATAGATTTTCTTTGATTTGCCTTAATGCGCGATTTGTCTAGCCATTCCTCCACTTTATTTACGTGGTCTTGTAGTTTAGCCGATGCTGTGGTTGGATCTTCATGGACAGATAGTAGGGCTGTGTCGTCTGCATATGTGGCAGTTATAGTATCGCCTTGCGTTGGAAGGTCAGCAGTGAATAGTAGGTACAGTACGGGGCCCAATATGCTTCCCTGTGGGACTCCTGAAAGGATTTCGTATAACGGAGAGGTCGCATCATTGAATTTTACCTCAAAGCATCTTTTGTGCCGGTATGATCTTAGTATTAGAAAGAAGGAATGAGGAAGCAATTGTTTAATCTTGTACAGAAGTCCGTCGTGCCACACTCTATCAAAGGCCTGACTGATGTCTAAGAATACGGCGGAGCAGTATTGTTTGCGTTCCAGTGTACGACTTATAGTGTCCGTTATGCGATGGATCTGTTCGATAGTTCCATGCTTCTCTCGGAACCCAAATTGGTGCAGAGGAATGACATCTGATAAGCACTTGCGCATCCTACTGAGCAGTATTTTCTCTAGTAGTTTACCCATCACTGGGAGAAGGCTTATCGGTCTGTACGAACTAACTTCATGCGGCGGTTTGCCTGGTTTAGGTACCATTATAATCTGCGCAATTTTCCATTGGCTGGGATAGATATTGAGTCTTAAGCAGGCATTAAAAATTGCGGTGATTTGGAGGACGCCCTTTTTGGGAAGATGCTTTAATAGTTGTGCATCAATTAGATCGTAACCTGGCGCTTTACCATCCTGCAATTCTAAAATTCCTCTCCATACTTCGTTGGGGCTTGCACTTTCCAATGGCATGCACATCTGCAGTGGTGCGCCTAAGTGTTCACGGACTTCTTTGTCTTGCTCGGGGTGCTTGCTAGGTAGCGCTTGAAAAACAGATTTTAGGTGTTCCGCGTAAACCTGAGCCTTTTCAAGATCTGTTCTTGCCCACTCACCCGCAGTACTTCTTATTGGTGGTATATGAAGCTTTGGCCTTTTAAACTTTTTTGTTGTCTTCCACAGTGAGTAGTTAGTATCTACATGTGGAGTAAGATTAATCAGTTTTTTTTTAAGGTGATCGTTGTTTGCTTGGCTTATCATATGTTTCAGAGATTCTTTTAAGATACAAAAAGGAGTAAGACAAGGAGATCCTCTTTCTCCAAAACTTTTCTCAGCTGTTTTGGAAATGATCTTCAGAAGCTTTGAATGGGGAAATCTAGGTTACTAACTTGAGATTTGCCGATGATATTGTGTTATTCGCAAAAACGCCAGAAGACCTAAATATGATATTAAACGAACTAGCATCTGAAAGTGAAAAGGTAGGACACGGTGAGGCCCTTGTCCACCGCGACCACATCTCGATGCATCCCCACGTCGGCTTCTAGGAAATATTCCCTGAGACTGCATATCTCGCGATTGTGGAGAGTCTTAGCGTTTAAAAAGCCTCGACCCCCACACTTCCGCGGGATATACAGTCTCATAACCGAAGAACGTGGGTGATGCATTCGATATGCCGTCAACAATGTACGGACCTTCCTATCCAGAGCGTCTAGTTCTGTTTGAGTCCATTTCAGTATGCCGAAACAGTACATCAAAACCGGCATGACCCAACCGTTGAAGGCACGCACCTTATTTCCGCCTGCTAAAAGACTATTAAATACTTTTTTCAGGCGGCCAAAGAAGCGTTCCTTCAACGATTGCTTCATGTCAGCAACATTGATGCCCAACGTTTCCGACATACCCAAATACTTATAGGTTTCGGTTGCTGAGAGGGATCTAAGATTTATGGAATCCGAGAGCTGGGTTCCCACAGATTCCACAATCTCCCCTCGTTTTACATGCATGACCGCACATTTGTCCACACCAAATTCCATCCTGATGGCGCTACTGAAAGTTTCAGTTACCTTCAGTAGCTCCATCAGTTGCAAATCGTTGGGGGCAAAGAGTTTCAGGTCATCCATGTAAAGGAGGTGAGATACACCTCTCCTCAACCGATAGCCTAGACCTGAATCCTCCAGCGTACTAAGAGGATTCAAGGCTAAGCAGAACCAAAGTGGACTCAAACTATCGCCCTGAAATATACCTCGCTCTATCCTTATCGGTTCGCTATTCCTCTGGATTTACTGACATCCTGGATAGCGAAGGACTGTCCTCCATTGCCCCATACACGACATCAGAAAGGTGCGCAGAGTTGCATCTACTTTATACAACTCTAGCACCCTCATGAGCCATATACGTGGTAACGAGTCATAGGCCTTCTTATAATCTATCCAACATGTCGACAGATCCCTTCGAGAACGGCGAACCTGTTGACTAATGGTCATATCAATGAGGAGTAGCTCCTTAGTACCGCGGGACCCGTTCCGACATCCATTTTGAGAAGCGGGCATGATAGAATTATCATCAATGTGTTTGTTAATTTTAGCTCTCAAAATGGATGTTAGAAGTTTATAGACTGTCGGAAGACAGGTAATCGGTCTATAATTTTTGGGCTCCGCAGTACTACCCGATTTATGGAGCAGGTGGGTTAGACCAGTTGTCAGAAACTCAGGCAGCGACCCTGACTCTAAGGCTGACTGGAACAGGGTCGCCAGGCGGGCGTGCCACTTTGTGAACCATTTAATCCAGAAGTTGTGCAGCCCATCTGGCCCTGGAGATTTCCAGTTAGGCAACAGACGGACTGCACGAAATACGTCTTGGGGGCAGATGGTGATTGCCCCCATTTCTTGTACTGGATGGCACGCCTGCTCGACCTCCCGGGTCCATTCATCCTCGGTATGGCTAACAGGCACCGACCAGATGCTGCGCCAGAACGAACACATGGCATCATCATCCGGCAGGGGCGTGTCAGCCACACCTTGGTCCGGTCGCTCCCAAGCCCTATAAACCCACCTTTCATCTCTTTGGAATGTGCGATTCTGAGTGTATCGGTCCACCCGCCATTTATACCTACGAATACGGTTTGCCCATGCATACACTTTCTGCTTCAGGAATTCGATGCGTTCTGTGACACGGGACATGTAGTCTCGAGGACTGATATCAGTCCCCCAGAACGCCCGCCTCACAAAACGCATCACTCTAGGGCGTGTATTGCCCTTCCTGAAGCAGATCAGTTTGCCGATGAGTGCTCTGGCCCAACCAATACGTCGTTCAATCCTGTACTGCCATGCTGGTACGGCTGGCTTAGGTCGTGTAGCTCTATCATCAGAAAATTTGACGTGAGCTACACGACATGCCGCTACAGCCGCACAATACAGGATTGAATGAGCATCGTTGAGGTCTTCGCAGTTATCAAAATAGTTTGACAACTGCGAATCCAGAACAGCCACCAGCGCCCTATTTTTGTTATACATGGGCAAACGAGGTATGATTTATTATTATTATTATATAACCTTTTAATTCATATAATCTGAATTTTATTTTGTAAATAAACAATTATCTCATTTCGTAAATTAAAGGCAAAGTGAACTATATTGTCGACCGCTTCGCGATTGCTTCGCGGGCGCTCGCGTGTTTTATACGTAAATATATTCCAGAGATTGTACGCCAACTACTATATTTGGATCCGAAAAGTATTTTATTTTTATTCAACGTACTTTGCTCGTTCATTAAGATTGTCAAATTTTCTTTTCATCTTCAATACTAATATTATGAAGGCGTAAAGTTTGTATGTTTGCGTGTTTGTAGACGTAGAGGGTAATATTCGGAACTACTGATCCGATTCCGAAAATTCTTTTAATAATGGGAATCTACATTATCCCCGAGTGTCAAAGGACACCCAAGACAGACACAGGGCTTACAGGATGTTCACGTGAGATAGGTTAAAACCATAATGTGAGTCAAGTCTCCGGAAAAAGCAAGTTAAAAAGCCCATGTTTTCTCAAGCCCAAGCTTGGCCATTTTGATGTTTTAGGGTTCCATAGCCGAATGGCAAAAAACGGAACCCTTATAGATTCGCCAAGTCTGCCTGTCTGTCCGTGTATGTCACAGCCACTTTACTCCGAAACTATTAGGACTACATAGTTGAAACTTAGTAGGTATATGTATTCTGTGAACCGCTATAAAGTTTTTCTACAAAAATAAAAACATATTTAAGATTAGGGGGGTCTCTCCATCATGGAACTGATACTAAAAAATATTTTCATTCATCAATCCTATACGTGCGGGGTGTCTATAGATTGGTCTTTAAAAATGACATAGAGGTTCCTAAAACCATTTTCTCTCAAAGTCAATCGTTTGAAAGATACACACTTCCAAAGTGGTAAAATGTGTGTGTAAAATAAGAATTTTTCTCTTCTTACTTTAGAAATTAGAGCCCCCCGGCTCTAATTTCTAAAGTAAGATGAGAAAAATTCTGAAAAAAATATAAGATTATAGAACGTAAAAAAAAAACTTACAACCAAAATAGGTTTGAATAAGATTTGATGTTTATTTTTTGAGATATGGGACTTTTTCATCAAACTGCAGCAACAACTAAATTTTTTTTGTTTACCGTTGTGAAATCATCAAATAACCCCTCCCGTTCTGGGCTGAGCAGGAGGGAGTGTCAGACTTTTACTGACTAAAACCCATCCATGTTCCTTCCTTTGCCCTTTGTGTTCCAGGGCCGCGGTATCTTTTGCGAACAGTCCCGCAACCCTGGCAGGCGTCGGTCCTTACGGACCCCTTCCTGTTTGCTGACTCTCTATGAGGCGCGCGTGGATCCCGAACGCGCCGTCGACACGGCCTGTCGTCATAAGACGGACGGACGGCGAGCTAGCCCATAGCTCACCGTCCACAGGCCCGCGCCTACGGTGGCCGGGGGCCACGTGGTGGCCCCCGGCCGTGGTGACGCCCGGTGCGTCTCCCGCGGCGGCTGAGACGTGAGAGGTCGCCGCCGGCGATTGCCGCTACGAGGACACGGCGGTGCTCCGCCCAAGCGGAGCAGACCTGCACAGTGTTCTCCACCGTGTCCTCCGGTCGATCCTCGCAGTGGTGACACCCGGGCGTTTCCTCCCGCCCGATTAGGTGCAGGAACCTCCCGAAACAACCATGTCCGGTGAGGTCCTGCGTCAGGCGGAAGGTGAGGGCGCCGTGGCGCCTCTCTAGCCACTCCTCAAAGAGGGGACTTATCGCCACTATTGTGACGTGCCCTGCACGGGGTTGCGACAGTCGCTCTCTCCATGTCGCCATGAGATCGCGCCGGAGGTCTGTCCGCTGAGCGACAATTTGCCGCGGCAGCGGAGCTACCCCCCGGCGTAGTGCCTCCACGCGCCATTCGTGCAGGCGCGCGAGGACTATCGCCTCCAGATCCCATGGCGGCAATCCAGCAAGGAGGCTCGCCGCCTCGCCGGAGATCGTGCGGTATCCCCAGACCAGCCTTACGGCTACCACCTTTTGGGGCGCGTTCAGGTAGTGGGTAGCTCGCCGCCTCAAGGAACGCGCCCACACCGAGGCCCCGTAAAGGGCCATGGACCGCACGACCCCCGCGTAGAGCCTCCGGCAGGAGGCGTTTGGACCCCCCAGGTTGGGCAGGAGCCGCTTGAAGGCAGCCCCGGCCCGTTCCAGTTTGGGGGCCAAACGTCGGAAGTGCTCCACGAAGTTCCACCGGCTGTCGAGGACGAGACCCAGGTACTTCAACGTCGGCTCGACGCCGATGGGAACCCTTCCTACCGTGAGCATAGATCCCGACAGTGGCGCATTCCGAGGCCCATGAAAGCACATGGCCTCGGACTTGTGCAATGCCACCTCGAGACCCAATTGCCGGATCCTCTCCACGACCATCGCAACCCCGCGTGTCATTAGTTCGGCCGCCGCCTCGTGCGAGCAGCAACAACTTTGTTTTTCATTAACATACTATGAAAAACAAATTTAGTTTTGTTGATGAATGTAAAACAATACAACATATTATGAACGAATGCCTTCAAAATATTTTATTATATTGTTTGGTGCTACGGAACCCTATGTGCGTGTGAGTACGACTCGCACTTGACCGGTTTTTTTTTATGTTCCTATTGGGTCACCAGGATGGGGTGTCCCCTTGTTTCGCAGACAGAAATTTCTTAGGATTTCGTTTCGCCGAAAATGTTTCATATAATATTTAGTTCTTGTATTTTTATTTCGAATATTATTGTTTTAGCGACTATTTACTTGAATGAAACTTATTTCACAGAAATACAATTCAATGAATTTTATAATCACATTTTTTTAATTACAAAATAAACTTATCAAACAATAGAATTAATTTTTAACGAAGATTTTTTGTTCGGTGTATTTTTCGATGGTATTTTATTTTAACGAAAATGTAAAAGTAGACGTTAAGTTTCCCATAATTTTATAAATACACACACACAGCGTGCGATGCGTCTTTCGTACTCCTATTTTTTTATGTTGTTTTGAGTGTACACACACCACAGTAACATAAACAAAGCATTATGGCAAGGAAAACTTAGTAATAGTATATTTATTTGCGTAAAACATGGTATTCAAAGGTGTTATGTACAAATTTAAATCATGTTAAGCTAGTATGCAAAATTTAAAAGACATGTAAATAGATAACTAATGAGGCATCAGCAATTAACAGTATATTACAAACATCATTTTTTTTATCTATAAATTATTTTAAGCTATAAAAACTATATTCAAGTAACCATTTATAAAATTTAGTTTTAAATAATTTTGTATTTGATATTTTAAAATGCCTCGGTATTTTATTATAAATGACGTTGAAACGTTCCGTTCACCCCGACCAAATAGGTTAGGTTAGGTTAGAACGGTGACCAACGACGCGCGAGCCGAGCAAGCAAAGCGGCAGCGGCCGGCGAGCGCTACCTCGAAATTGGTCGCAGTAATAAAATTGGGGCACTCCGACAATATTATGAACCGCGAAATAAACACAGTACACACAAACGCCAGCACATCAAGCTACCCGAAATTGTCAAAGGAGGTGTTTTTTTTTCGGCCCAAACATGTACCGAGGTACAAATTACTATTTAAATTCTTTCCAATACATAGTGTTATTAGCAGTATTTTAAATCCTTCAATATTCGATAGATTCAGAAATAAAAGAATATGAAAAAACACTACCTCGAATTGTAACTGCGTTTAAAGAAACGTTCATAATAGCGCTGGCGGCTATCAAACTATTCCATCTGTCAAAATATTAAACTCTTTCGAGATCGGTCGTCTGACAAGAGCTAGAATAATCGGAATGACAATATTGTCACCAACAACAACAAAAAGAATAAAATAGTAAATTAACGGCCCTGGAGCACTGTCTTTTGGCCAGTAGCTAACCAAACGCAAAAAATAATCTGAAAAGTGAAATAAATGTATATTTTAAATTCTTGATCCCATAATGTTTCACGAAAAAAGTGTACCGGGAAAAATAAGCTATCTTTAATACAAAACTAAATTCTAAATAGTATATTTTTAGGTTTTCATACGTATATAAAATGAAGTAACGAAACGCATCATCGGAGAAATTAATCACGAGATTGTCAGATGAAAATTCTTGGGTTGCAAGTTTTAGCATCTTTGATCGACAATTTCAGGTGGTACAAATGCATTAATAAATCCAATATTATTTTTTTCAGAATCTGCGATTTTTTTCCTATAACTCCATACCTTTATAGTTAAGGTACATTGTTTGGCCACAATTGTATGGGGGAAAAAACACCTCCTTTTCCCCATCAACCTTGAACCCTAGTGCTTTAGCGATATATTTGACAATCTATTAAAGAAATTTGACAGCTTGATGTGCTGGCTGGCGTCTGTACGTGTATATGAAGTCACTATTAATGAGAATAACAAGATTGCCCGCATAGTTTTTGTGAACGCGATGTTGTAATTTTATAGGAACCCCATTTTGTTAAAGGTGTGAATATAAACATTTAAAAAGAGTCATTCGATAAAATCTTTTTCTTGGATTACCAAGAAAAAGATTTTATCGAATGACTCTTTTTAGAAGTTTTATATTAACTAAACAATATGAGTATAATGAATATTTGATTTTTTATTCTATGATATAATTATCGAAACATTAAATTTTATTTATAACAAAAATCTATGATTTAAATTTTTTCGAAGTAATTATTCTGCGTATTAATTATTCTATAAAATGATAACATGAGAAAAAGTTTATACGAAACGAAATTCTTTAAAACGTTTGTCTATATTACAGTGTACAACCCCAAGATGGTTCTTATTCTACTTTCTAAGTTTCATTGTCATCTAGGATTTTTAGACAAAAAATGGCCAAAGAAGCGAAATCTCTGGTAACAAGCTGAAATTTGGTATATATAATATTTAAGTGTGAATTTAACATCAACACCGAACATAGATTAAACGGAAGACCTCAGCGACCTGTGAGTCTATTACGATCAATGAAACAGTTATTTACCGATCCAAACATCAAACAAAGCGGGAACAAACATGTCGCGCGTCGTCTCGTCTAATAATAACACTCCACTCACAGTAGTTAGGATATCAATCAACAATTCTATTACAGCTCAATTTGGCCGCCCAACCAACCGATCGACCCCGCGTGGTTTGTTGTGGCCGCACCCCATCTGTGGCCTCACCGCGCCTTTGTACCGGAGCAGTGTAGCGATAGCGACCAAACTGAACGATCTGTTGTCGACTAGTTCTGGGAAGCTCATTAACCGCTGACAGCTCGATCATTCAATTTCCTCCCGGCTTTCGAGTTAAAAGCCGTGTTCGCACTGATGACTGCGAACTGAAACTAACATCAGCGTACCTTTGCATTTACGCGATAATATCCCACTCGCGCATAGTGCAGCCTTCCGCGTGCAATAATAAGCCGCAAGCACAGTATAAATATGGACAGTATGGAAACTAGGCCAAAAATAATTACTTAGGCTCCTTTGCAAAATTAGGGTTGTCACTCATAATGTGTTAGAAATTGAAATTTCTTTATGAAAACATTTGTACAACACTACAGAAGTAGTGTAGTGATCAAACAATCGAGTTGAAACAACTAGTTTACAAATAACATTTAAATATGTATAATCTCATGGCGTCGGATAATATCAGTAAAAGACGATAGTTTATGACACGGAACAGTCTAATATTAACACACAGCAACTTGTTCTTTCTTCAACTTCAGCAAATTCTGCGCGGTATTTTCTCATCCAACTTACCGCAGTGTCTCAAGACGGAAGTCTTTGACCAGTGTGTGTTGCCTGTGATTACATACGGGACCGAAACGTGGTCGCTCACAATGGGCCTCATTCGAAGTCTTAAAGTCACCCAAAGGGCAATGGAGAAGGCTATGCTCGGAGTTTCCTTGCGTGATCGAATCAGAAATGAAGACATCCGCAAGAGAACCAAGGTTACTGAAGTAGCCCGAAGAATTGCCAAACTGAAGTGGCAGTGGGCAAGGCACATTGCTCTCAGAACGGATGGCCGATGGGGCCGAAAAGTTCTGGAGTGGCGACCGCAAACCGGAAGGCGTTGCGTTGGAAGGCTTCCCACTAGGTGGACCGATGACCAGGTGAAGGTTGCGAGGATCCGCTGGATGCGAGTCGCACGGGACCGGTCAGTGTGGCGACACTTGGGGGAGGCCTATGTCCAGCAGTGGACGTCTTTCGGCTGAAATGATGATGATGAACTTCAAGAACGAAAATATCCTTAGTTTTCTCTATATGGCGTAACCTTTTACATGTTTTGGCGTGAGCCGCGGAAAGACGAAAACGTTTCGTGCGCTCGGCGTCGGAGCAGGCGCGCGGAGGACGCCGCCGCGCCGCTGCGCTGGCGCCCGCGGGCTTTCAGGTGTCCCCTGTGGTGGTGTGGTGGTGTCGCGGGTGGTAGGTGCCTTGTGTCAGCGTGGCCCCAGCGTTGAAACTACAGGTTGTCTTTAAATGATTTTCAATATAAACTCTAGAGAATAAAGTTGAAAATCTATTAAAGACCAACTGTAGTTTCGTCGACGACCAACATTGTTTTAATCCAAAACAGGTTTTTTGACCTAAAGTTCAAAATTTACTTCGGCACCTGCCTTGTTTTATGGTTTGGTGGCAAACATGCCATAATTTAAAATGCAATAATTTTATATAGGTACCATAATAATAAGCTGGCAACACTAAACGTCAACAAACGTCTTGTAATTTCATTCCATAATTTTAATTTATAAACAATTATTTTTAAACAGTCTGGAACCCAATCTCCCTTTTATATATTATAATTTTTCCATTTCTTAATTGTACACAACAATACGAAGCCATTTTATAACAATAAACACTACAGAAAACAGAAAACTGTGATCAAGAATCGTATGTTGGGTGACACCGTACTTGATCGCTTGCGGACTGAAATGCAGAGTAGCCATGTCATTGCCACGCCGTCGCAGGCTGTGGTTCCACCACAGTTTACCACACTACCAGATCGCGATAACGACGTGAGTAATGACATGGTTACTATTGTAAGTACCAAGTGCAGTGAGGATATGAGGAGTGCTTTGGAGGGTGCGATTCGAGAATATCGGTACATGACTCCCGAACTTAGACCACGCTTACCTCGTTTGCCCATGCATAACAAAAATAGGGTGCTGGTGACTGTTCTGGATTCGCAGTTGTCAAACTATTTTGATGACTGCGAAAACCTCACCGATGCTCATTCAATCTTGTATTGTACGGCTGTTGCGGCATGTCGTTTAGCTCACGTCAAGTTTCCGGATGACAGAGCTAAACGACCAAAACCAGCCGTACCAGCTTGGCAGTACAGGATTGAACAACGTATTGGTGGGGCCAGAGCGCTCATCGGCAGACTAATCTGCTTCAGGCAGGGCAACACTCGCCCACGAGTGATGCGCTTTGTGAGGCGGGCATTTGCGGGGACTGATATCAGTCCTCGAGATTACATGTCCCGTAGCACAGATCGCATCGACTTCCTGAAGCAGAAAGTGTATGTATGGGCAAACCGTATTCGTAGGTATAAGCGGCGGGTGGAACGATACACTCAGAATCGCACATTCCAAAGCGATAAAAGGTGGGTTTATAGAGCATGGGAGCGACCGGACCAAGGTGTGTCTGATACGTGCTTACCGGATGATGACGCCATGTGTTCTTTCTGGCGCAGCATCTGGTCGGTGCCTGTCAGTCATAGCGAGGGCGAATGGACAGGGGAGGTCGAGCAAGCGTGCGATCCAATACCAGAAATGGGGGCGATCACAATCAGCCCCTAAGACGTAGCTCGTGCGGTCCGTCCTTTACCTAATTGGAAATCTCCAGGACCGGACGGGCCGCATAACTTTTGGATTAAGTGGATCCAAAGATCACACGCTCGCTTGGCGGCCCTTTTCCAGTCAGCCTTAGGGTCAGGATTGCTTCCCAAGTTCCTGACAACTGGAATAACCCACCTGCTCCATAAATCGGGTAGTACTGCGGAACCCAAAAATTATACCTATTACGTGTCGTCAGATTCGTCATTCTTTCACTAATAGGAAGCTACATTATCCCAGAGTGCCATAGGCTATATTTACGTGCCCGTGGGATAATTTCCGACCAAAACGCGAGCGAAGCCACGGGCAACAGCTAGTAACTAGTAAGTTGATATGACAAGCGTTATTAGTATAAATGATAATAGTGCAAGTAAATATTATGAGGGGGGACAATTATGGAAACAGTAAATAGTACAAATGATTTTATGGAAAACAAGACAATACCTTATTTTATTTCGTAGATCGCTAGCCCGCGCGGAGACGCGTTTCGGGACACCTCGCAGCGCGTCTAGCTAGTATAAAAATGACGTGGCACTCACGACAGTCACGACTGACCGCGATGGCCGCGAGACCGCGGGACCGCGAGGGCATAAGGGCCTCGTCGATGCGCGTGTTAGTGTGAGTGTGCCGTTTCGAACGCTAGTTCGTAGTTTCTGTACTGTCCATATTTATACTGAGCCGCAAGCGTTCACCGCCATGTGGTTACACGCCACCGTAATGTGACGTCAAATGACGCTTGAAATAGTGTTCGAAGAACAAAGTATTTGGAGTAAAAACCTCTCTAACCTGTACTTTGTACGGATGTTACACAAAAGAGTATTGTAGGGACCTCTGCCCCGTTTTTCGGCCACATTAAGATGGCGGATACAAATAAAAAAGGAGCTTTAAAGGTATAGAGGGTCGTCTTTGTTTTGAATTATTGTCAACAAACTTGTACAAAATGTCTTTATGACCTATTTTCCTTTCACAATTTATGTTATATTCCTCTCAGTTTACAGCTGCATCACGCATTTCGCGATATGCCCCACTGATTATGTCGCTTACTTCACTCACAACACACAGTGAGAAAAGCACAGTGTCTGCAGCTCCTCACTATTACGACACAGTGCCGTGAGTGCCGTGCGTGTAGCAGTGCCGAGTAGTTGGAATACGTCATGTGTGTTATATTTGTTTGATATTATTAAAACACTTATATCTTGAGTTTTGTTTTGTTTTCCTTTGTATTACTTCTAATTAACATTTTGTTCTGGCACGTATAGTATTAATCAATCTCTTTTCATTTTTCATCAGAGCTCTCACCACAGATAATGTTTTTCTTAGCACACCATAAATAGACTGCCACAGATAATAAAACGTCATGCGTTTTTAAACAATCAGATGTGAGGACATTGATCCTCAACACTCTCCCTCAATGTTCGCACATATGTTTTACAATATGTATTTAACATTTCAACAAGTTAAGCATACTACAAAATCGTAGAAATCTTTCTCCTGATAAGGGCTTCGTCAAAATGTATGCAATTTGATCTGTAGTTGATACATATTTAACAGTTATTAATCCTTCCTCTACCTTTTGTTTAATAAAGTTAAATTTAACATAAATAAGTTTTAATCGTTTCTGATCTGGATTCTTTATAACTTTCATAGTACACACATCAAAAGTGTCTAGGGATCAACATATATTTTTGCAATAACTTTTCTCCTGATTGATATTAATTAAAATTTTCTTTAAGGATTCATCAAATAAAGTGTTTTCGTTTGTCACAGTAACGATAAACCAAGTCACCTTTGCATTAATAAAGAAATTTGCCATTTTCCTAATAAAGGGATTTTTGACATTTGAACCACTAACACAAAAGTTCGAAAAAAAGACTGAAATAACAGTTTTCTTTAAAATTTTATTGGGTAACTTAAACAATTAATAATCCGTGTTTCTACCGCGAACACTAACAACACAAGAACATCGGTTTGGCATACTCAAAATGAGTTCATCCAAATCACGCTGTGGAATGGCCGCCCATGTTCGTTGCAACAACAAAAAAAGGTCTTCTTGCGACTGGATACCCTCCATATTCGGCAGAGCTCTTCTCTGTAGCATATCCCATGCATGCTCAATCGGATTCAAGTCTGGCGACTGAGCAGGCCAGGGCAGGACATTGATGTTAGCTGCGGCGAGAGTCTGTCTTACAACTCTTGCGGTGTGCGGTCGTGCATTATCATGCATTAACTGAAATAAGGGACCGATTTGCACTTGTAGAGGAACGATGACGTCTGATACAATCGTCTCAGCATAAATTTGAGCGTTGAGGTTGCCTCTGATCCAAATCAACTCAGTTCTTCCGCCGATCCAAATACCCGCCCATACCATGATGGTTCCACCACTATAAGGATGGACTTCCTGGCAGGATTTTAATCGCTGTTGGCGTCCAGGGGTTCTCCAGTGTCGTATACGTCTTGTATCCGGTCTCATACCAAAACGAGACTCATCAGAAAAGCACACGAAACGCCATTGTTCTTCTGCCCAATTTCTGTGTTCAAGAGCCCATTGATATCGTATCCTACGATTGTGCATTGCTATAGGTGGTACCCGTAGCGGTCTTCGGGAATGAAGGTTCACTTCATGCAAGCGGTTTCTGACTGTTTGGTCGCTAATTAAGTTCCCTGAAGAGTGATGAAGCCTCACGGCTAACATCATGGCGGTTATTGTTGGAGCTCTTCGAGTTAAGATTTGAATGTATCGGTCTTGTCTCCGTGTGGTGCAGCGATACCGTCCTCCATGGCGCTCAGCCACGGTACCAGTGCTTCGGTAACGTGTCCAAAGTCGACTGATAACGCTCTGACTTGTATTCAGAGCTAAAGCCACAGTACGTTGCCGGGAACCAGCTTCTATCATTCCCACGGCTCTGAGCATTTCTTCCCTGCTTAAATGACGTCGCCGCTCCATAATAACGTTGGTTTTAATCAGTAGTAGGGAAACAGTAGCACTAATAATGTCTTCAATGCGTTGTATGTTTTTATAGGGAAAATATTGACAGCTGATTTTCATCTTTTACTCGAATTTGATTCACAGTTCCTGATTCAAATTATGAAATGCACCAAAAAGGATCCATATAAATTTATAAAATCATAAATTTATTACAAAGCCACATCTCAATCTCAAGAAATCCACATAAAAATGCTTGATCCCTAGACACTTTTGATGTGTGTACTTTGATTATCCTTATAAATAACAGTATTACTTATTTTAATATTAAAAGTCATATAACAACTTGTTGATGCCGCATATGTCTGATGATTACTCCCTGAATAGTTAGGTTCTTGTACTTGCCATGGTCTTCTGTCTGGCATTCCACGACCTCTTCCTCGTGACCTACTTCTGCCTCCAAATGCTGTCTGAATTTTGAATGCCTCTTCAATGATTTTGTTCATGTCCACGGTTTTGTCCTTGTTGGTATCTCGCTCTACATTCGAAATTTTTTGTGGCCTGGCTTGCCGCATCCAAAGCACAAAAAGGAATTCCTCTGGTACTCTAATGTTTGTGGACCCATCTTATTCCTCTTTTCTTTCTCTCCTAGTAATCTGTTCTTAACTTAAATGTCTACTGTCTAGTTTGGTAAAAACTCTAAAGTTGTTACAATAACTTCGCACGATTCTGGCATGGATAGCAATATTACATTAACCTTTTCTTCCTCTGCTGGGGGGCTACCTGCGTCTTTTAGCTGGCCGATTATTTTTGACAACGTAACAAAATGGTCTCCGAGTGACGTTCCTTTTTCGTATTTTATGTTGTTTAGTTCCCGCCGTAAGAATAGTTTACTTCTGGTGCCTTTTTTCTTAAATTGTTGTTCTAATCTAAACATCATGTTGTATGCAGTATTCTCTTCTTGAATATAATCAATATGGCTGTCGGCAACGCCGTTTATAATAATGCTTTGAGCTCGAGCTTCAGGTTTTTTGTTCTCGGGGACGCTCGCAAATGCTTTATTTTCTATTGCATTTAAACATTCATTTTCCCGTAATATGCTGCTAATACGGAACTTCCATATTGCAAAATCTTCGCCAGCAAATTGCTTTAGCTTAATACTTTCCGCCATTTTTTCTTTGTAGCGTGTGCACTTCTTTATCGTCGGCGCGGGCGCGAACCACGCTCTGCTACCACTGTTATATTTGTTTGATATTATTAAAACACTTATATCTTGAGTTTTGTTTTATTCCCGTTTTATTACTTCTAATTAATATTTTGTTCTCGCACGTATAGAGTATTAATTAATCTCTTCATTTTTCATCATAGCTCTCACCACAGATAATATTTTTCTTAGCACACCATAAATAGACTCCCACAGATAATAAAACGTCATGCGTTTTTAAACAATCAGATGAGAGGATATTGATCCTCAACAGTGTGTCATAGTTGGTATGGATTGCGCACAGCCGACGTGACCGGAGTGGCTGCAGCTGCAATCATATTAGATCTTTAAATAAACATCACTGGCTGGCACAGCTGGGATGTTCTTATCACATATCAAAGAGGAAAGAAACACGTGTGGATTCTACAAATAACTGAAGCCATGACACAAATATTGGACCCACCCTTTAATTATAATAAAATTATTTAATTATTTAAATAATTTATTGACAGATCATTCAATCCAATATAATATATATATATATATATATAGTATATGTGTCTGTATATATATATATATATATATATATATACATATATATATATAATTATAACAGGTGAACGAAAAGAACCAATAACAACCACCAGTAATTTTCATATTATCGGAAGTCACCCTTGTGAACACCGAAACACCTCTGTTGTTGTGTGGTGAGACTCATACTACAGACTCATATCGAAACCATACTTATTTGTATCTTATTCTGACTGAGAATATCCATGAAAAACACCATCGTTATGGTGGTTGGTTCGTAAAAGGATAGGTATTGATTAACTGTCCCAGTACTTCCCGTATGGGGACAATTTAATAGTACCATTGACTCGAAAAATAAACACCTGCGTTATTTGATTCATCCAAAGAGCATATTATTTGAAAAGAGTTCAGCAAAAGGATATTCTTAGAATACGTCTGTATTAGTTTTTAGATCACAGCTTCACACGGAATCGTTTCACGTTCGATACGAGTGAGAAAACGATAGTTTAGAACAATAATAGAGTCAGGGTGACATTACGGCTAGATACGGCGCTTGAATACAGAAGGCGTTACTGAGACACGCAACGTAGTATCAGAAGACCCACGAAATAATAAATGTGTACCGTACAAGTTTATGGTTTGTTTTAGTAATTTAGTTAATACTATCTCCTTAACTAACTATTCGTTCACGTGAAATTATTATAAAAAATATTACTTCCCTTTTTTAATCGCACCCTAATTATTTTCCTAAAATATTATACCATCAGAGTGAAAGTCCCGTCAAAATCGGTCCATCCGTTTCAGAGCTTAGCCGGAACAAACAGACAGACAGACAGACCGCCGTATATATGTTCATATGCATTCAGTAAAAGCTGTTATTTTGATATTACAAACAGACACTTAAACTTTATTGATTTATATGTACCTATGTACCTATGTATATAAATCAATAAACAGTATTGATGATGTGCTGAGTAAGTTACTAAGCTTGCGTGTTTTCACATTGATAGTATAATTTAATCAGTAATCAAATGCCAATGTTTTTTTTTTTTAATTTAAAATTTAAAATGTAATTTTTATATGTTGTATAAAGCATTGAATATTATGATATTTTTTCTTTATTGTTGTTTTTAATTACTTATTCATTGTATGTAAAATTTCTAATTTCAATAATTTATAGATGTGTTATCTAGTTGTTTTCTGTGCATGTGGTTTTCTGTGCAACCTGTAATTAATTGTTGCACTTGCAAATGTTACTCTAGTCATTAAATCAGAAATGTATATGTATAGTGTAAACAATTGTTGGTTAACTTAAATAAATAAATAATAGCAACCTACATTAGGGAGTGCATAATTTAATTAGTGTCCAGTTGGACGTAGTTTTGATCGGATCGTATTTTATTGACATTTTATGCATACGTTAATTTCTGTCTGCACACTGCACACATTTCAATGTTTACGTGCACCCAACACGGAGGTTCGTTTTACGGATACTAGCATCTAAAGGTTAGCAGACACAGACGCGTTGCCGACTGACAAGTTGACAAATCCAAAACTGTTACTTCAGTCGTTGAAGTAACAGATTCTTGGATGAAGCAAACAAAATGCTTGATTTCTTAACTAGTACGGTGCTCGTCAAACAAATTCACTGTACGGCCGAGAATTGTGGGGTGGTATTTTTCCCAAAGGACTCAAAATCACCATCATAAAGCCACAACATAAAAACCGGTCAAGTTCGAGTCGTACTCACACGCACATAGGGTTCCGTAGCACCAAACAATATAATAAAAACATTTTGAAGGCTTATCATATGTTGTATTGTTTTACATTCAACAACAAAACTATAATAATAATATGTGGCTCGGATGTCTAATTGACGTGACAAAAAACTTTCTGAAACCAATTTAATTTAATATTTTTACCACATTTCTTCAACAAAACGGATTAAATAACGAAATAATGAGAAGAAAAAAAAAGCATTATCAAAATTAAACGAAATGACCAGATTATACCAAAAATGAAAATACCTGAAGGAAAATCAATGCCATAAAACGTCATAATATTAAGATGCTAACCAGAAGCCGAGCCAAACAACAGGCACACTCACCATCTCCGGGCTCGTCACTCAGCTCCGCCTCGCAGCCGGGACGCGCCACATTCATGAGCATCGTGTAGCCGGTCGCTGCAGTTGCGTCGAGCTCGAGCGACGAGTTTTTCTCTCCGCCGTCGACACCACCACCACCATCGCCTCGACGACGAGGAAGAGGACGGCCACCAGCGGGCTTGGGACCTCGAGGCCAACCGGCCCCGAACAGGGTCCCCGCTGCCGGTGGAAATGTGTCGCGCATACGATGGACTCATTCCATAAACGAGAATGTCATGCGCGCATATTATGGGGCTACAGAGGGAGGAAACAACCTGACCGCATACCGTGTTCGGATGCTCTCTCTGTTTCAGGTGCTTGAGCCAGCTGTCAACGTGTCGGCGCTACGGCTGTCGGATGAGGTGCGAGTCATCCAGCGTGATCGTATTTTGGATGACACCGTGCTTGATCGCTTGCGGACTGAAATGCAGTGTAGCCATGTCATTGCCAAGCCGTCGCAGGCTGTGGTTCCACCACAGTCTACCATAATACCAAATAACAATAACGACGTAAGTGATGACATGGTTACTAATGTAAGTACCCAGTGCAATGAGGAAATGAGGAGTGCTTTGGAAGGTGAAATTCGGGAATATCGATTCATGCCACCCGACCTTAGGCCACGCATATCTCGTTTACCCATGCATAACAAAAATAAGGCGCTGTGGCTGTTCTGGATTCGCAGTTGTCAAACTATTTTGATAACTGCGAAGACCTCATCGATGCTCATTCAATCCAGTATTGTGCTGCTGTAGCGGCATGTCGTGAAGCTCACGTCAAATTTTCTGATGACAGAGCTACACGACCTAAGCCAGCCATACCAGCATGGCAGTACAGGATTGAACGACGTATTGGTGGGGCCAGTGTGGGGTGGGAAGAAGTGTGGGGGTCGAGGTTTTTTAAACGCTAAGACTCTCCACAATCGCTAGATATGCAGTCTCAGGGAATATTTCCTAGAAGCCGACGTGGGGATGCATCGAGATGTGGTCGCGGTGGACAAGGGCCTCAGCCCGCTCTTCTTGGCTAAAGAGAACTGGCGCAAACCTGTAATGCTTGACACAACTACCGCAGGGAGGTATGGCGGAGTAAGAAGCGTCACGGACGCTTTTTCCGGGTCCTCTAGGGCCCGATGTAGACCTGTCAGCGTCCGTAGCCTGGCTACGTTCCGGGGACCTCTTCGGAGAAACCGAAGGTTTTGTCTGTGCAATTATGGATGAAGTTATGATGACAAATAACTACCGGAGATTTATTGTGAAGGACGCCACGGTTGACATTATGTCGGGCATGCTACCGTCCAGGTGGATCAATCAAAAAAAAAAAACAAAAATCAAAGCATTTATTTCAAGTAGGCCAGTTACAGGCACTTTTGAATTGTCGAAACAAAGATAACAATTAAATGTAGCTACAGTCCCAGTCACAAGGCATAAAAACTGTGAAAGTACTGTAGTTGCCCATTCCCTATCGTAGATCTCTATGGAAAAGAACGGGCAAGAAACTCCATGGACACTCTTTTAAAACAGCAAATTGTTACAAAATCTTGGTTACATCATTCATGTTGAGATGGTAGACTATGTGAGAACGATGTAGCAAGATGTGCACATTAAAAGTGTCCACAGTAAAAACAAAAAAGACAATTCAAAAAATAAAAATAATTAATTCAAATAAGCCGTGGCAACTAAGAGATGACCAGTCACACTGACAGCGCCCGTTCACGAACATGACGCATAGATCAGCACCATTCAACTCAACCATTTTGAAGGGAACTAAATGATCCGACACACGCGCCACCATCAGCGAGACATTTGAGTGAGCATGACATACTCTCAACCGCCAGGGCACATTCAGGTCAAGAAGGACGTAGGTTTCCAGTGAACGATAGCTTTTTAGCACATAGTTCTCACAAAATATGGGCTTTATATAATACTAAAGAGATTAATTCTATACAATGCAAAGATAGTTGCACAATCTTCAGCAGCTCCAACAATACTATTTAGTGTTATCAATTTGTGCGTCCCTGTCCTTGTGGAGCAGGACCGGCATTGAGCCAAGCATTTTTATCAACGATATAATCGTTCAACTTGTAATATGCTTGCTTGCAAAGTGTGCGTTTAATGCATGTTTTAAATTTCGTCTCATTGAGTTCAAGAATACTTTGTGGAATTTTATTATAGCATCTCAAACAGTACCCCATGAAAGATGAGTCTACTTTAGCGAGTCTGAAGCCTGGCTGAACTAATTGGTTCCTATTCTGTACTGTAATTGTGTCTGTCACCTCTTTTACTAAAAAGATGCAGATTGTTTCTTACGTACATTATGTTTTCATTGATGTATTGACAATGTACCGTCATGATGTTAATGTCCTTAAATCCGTCACATTATCTCCGGGAGTTCTCGTTTGGCTAACGGAGAGTACTTGCATAGACACAACCTAGAATTAAGCAAGGATTACCAAGGATTATCCATCAGCAACTTGCTTTGAAGTACAACCTTGTGGAATCAGAAGTGCCATACTATAAGTATGCGCCCGACCCAGTTCTCGATAATGGTAATATCACGTTGTATTGGGATCGACCTATCATCACTGACAGGACTGTTGTTGCCAATAAGCCTGACGTTGTAGTGATAGATCGATTGGAGCGTCGCGCAATGATTGTTGATATAACGGTTCCGCATGACGAGAACCTCGTGAAAGCAGAGAAAGATAAACAATTCAAGTATCTAGATCTGGCTCGCGAGTTTGTCGACATGTGGGAGGTGAGTACAGCAGTCATTGTGCCGATAGTCGTGTCGGCCAATGGCTTAATAGCCAATAGCCTCGACGAACATCTGAGGAAGCTCTCGCTAGGCAGCTGGATCAAGGGCTTGATTCAGAAAGCAGTACTTCTGGACACGGCGCGTATTGTTAGGAGGTTCCTCTCTCAAGAGCCCTGACCATCAGTAGTTCGGACCCTGTTCCCGATGCCGGTGGGCTCCTATTTTTTATATTTTTAAATGTTTTTTTTATATTGTTTTATATTAGAATATTTAAAAATGTAAATAATATGTGTATAAATGAATAAAGGAAATAATAATAGTATTTTTTATTTCCATCGAAGTAGGTATAAGAATTTCTTATTCTAATAACAAATTAAATCATAATTTAGAGGTTGTACGCGATAGCGTACAACCTCTAAAGTAGGAGTGTAGGAGTTTTGTAGGAGTTTGAGAATTCCATAATTCTATGTGATAACATAGAATTATGGAATTCTCAAACTCCTAAACTAAGTCAAGCTTGTATTATAGGAGTTAGTGAGCTGTTGGCTTAGACACAACCTTGAACTTGTGTAACTATAAAACATAAACATATTGCTTAAAAAAGAAAAATAAATAAAAAAATGACATAAACCTACTGTAAAGTTATACAAAACTATATTAATAAAAATAAAAATCTACCACTTACTTAAACAAACAATACTAGACACCTGTTATACCTACTCACTTTTTAACTATTAAGAGTAATTCTGTCTGATCATAAGTCAAAGTTAATAACCAATTGTTCAACTTATGCTTTACCTCACGGTTGGTTTAATTTTATATTGTATTTTATTGACCCCATTATACAATCTGTAGCTAACGCCGGGACATACAACTGCACCGGAGCGCTTTTTATTTGTTTTTTTTTATTTAGAGGTAGCCGGAGGTGTCTTCGGAGAATGGTTTTTTGTATGTACTGCTGTCTCACGGTCGGTACGCGGCATTCAGCATACAGTTTGGTGGTTGGATACAATCGAGGCTTATGATGAATAACCTTCAAGACTGCTCGCTGCGATCTTTCCAGCATAAGAAATAGGGTTTATAGGTACCACCCCATATGGGTATGCAGTAGGTTAGTACAGATTGGCAGGGCAGTATATACCATGTAGATTGTAAATTTATCGGCAGTAGATCTGAGCTTCTTAAAAATATACATAAGCCTTCGAATACGGTTAGTGAGAGCAACCACCTGTGGACGCCAATCAAGTCACTCGTCTAACACTATTCCAAGGTATTTGATGCTAGTCACTCGCGTTAAGGACAAATAACCGCAGCCCGTATGAAGTATACCCGGCTGTGTATGAAGTTTCAATAAGTTAGTAGACTCGGGTGGAACTGAAGAACTTGTTAGATGAAAACGGATGAATTTAGATTTTTCTATATTTAATCTAAGTAGGTTATCGGTTAGCCATGTTTTAATTGTACGCATTCCATTTTCGGCATTTTTCTTTGGCAGAATTCCAGTCTGCTCCATGTGTTAGTAAAACGGTATCATCTGTGTAAGTAGTTATATCACAATTGGATATTTTGAGACTACACAAGTCATTTATATATATTAAAAACAAAGTTGAACCCAGTATACTCCCCTGGGTAACGCCGTAATCAATTTGTTCTTCATCGCTCACTACAGTGCCGATCCTAACAGATTGCTTACGATTTGTCAGATAGTCTTTGAAAATGTTTAAGACTTGACCACGTATACCAATATGTTCCATTTTAGTGATAAGTGTGGGAATAGAGACCGTGTCGAAAGCTTTAGACAAATCTAAAAAGATGCCAAAGCATTTTTGCTTCTTATGCAGCCTGCTTATCACATTGTTACATAAATTAGCTACAGCGTCCTCCGTTGATATACCTTTTCTAAAGCCGAATTGATTGGCTGAGATGATTTTAGTTTTATCTAAGTAACTTGTTAGGCAAGTATTTAGGTCGCATTCTAAAATTTTAGACGTTGATGTTAGAACCGAAATGGGCCTGTAGTTATTTACTAGGTCTCGATTCCCACTCTTATATACTGGTGTAACAAGTGCTTTCTTTAAAGCCCTTGGAAATATACCTGTGGCTATAGACAGGTTACATATATGAGCGATTGCTGGAACTAGGACTTTACTTGACCACTGGCGCAATCATTTTTTAGGAACATGATGATGGTTTCAATTTGCTCATTGGTAACTGGAATAATGCCCATAGAGTCACTGGGTGACTGAGTCGTTTGAAGAGAGGCACTTAATTTTTCTTTTTTGTTGTTTTTACCGACTACAGAGGCCAAGTCTCTTCCAATGTTTACAAAATACTTATTTACGCTATTAGCAGAAGCGATTTCGTTACTCGACAGCTCAAGAAGTTCAACGGGTACTTGGGCGTGGCGTTTTTTTTCAGCCATTGAGTTTATTAATTTCCAGGTAGCTTTTGAGTCATTTTTGGCTTTGGAGAATTCATTTGATTCATACGTACATCTAATATTTTGAAGCAATGTGTTGCAAAAATCCCTCCTGATCAGAAGGTCTAAGTAGCAAAATGTCCAATTGTGCGAAACGTCTAATGAGCAGTAAGTCTTTACGATATCTTTTATACGTAATAGAAAGAGTGTTATTTTCCGGATCTTTCTTTAGATTAAGATGCGTTTTGTCACGGTTTTGGATGCAGCCCAAAAGACCAGGAGTAATCCATGGCTTTAATATTGTAGTTTTACTACACAACTAAATTTTTATTTCACTTCTCATGCTCTAAAATGCGTCTTTATGTCGTGCGTAGGCGACTTAAAGTCGCTTTTTATGCTTTAGAGCATAAAGTAAAATCTTCGTCGAAGACCAAGGCAATCGGTCCAACAGCTACACGAACAACTTCAACTTCATAGAATAACCTCTTTATTTTAATTCGTTTCGTTAGTATTCTAAAACAAGGCAAGGATATTTCACATTGCCCTAATTTAACTTTCAATTTTAACTAAATTTACAATATTTACATGTTGCTGTTTCATTTCTTCGCAATCGAAGTGAAAAGTAGAGTGTATAACTCGTCCATAAAACCCTTTTTACACTAAATGGTGCGTTTTATGCACTTGATATACAATCTGTTGTCTGAGATACAGATATTCATTTATCTAGTTCAGACACAGATGTCTTGTCGAATTTCTGTTTATATAAGCTCACCTAAGATAGTTTTTAATTATGTAATGTCACTCACTTAAACCGAAGAAAAATTATTATTATTATCCTTTATTCATATTTTTACAAACTAATTACATTTTTAAATATTCCTTAGAAAAAACAATATAAAAAACATTTAAAAATATAAAAAATTATAATATAATAATTAATTAATTATTATTGTTTTTCTCCTCTTACTTTACAAATTAGAGGGGGACACGCACATTTTATCACTTTGGAAGTATCTATTTTTGAAACGTTTGAATTTGAGAGAAAATGGTTTCAGGATCCTCAATGTCACTTTTAAAGACCTATCTATAGACACCCCGGACGTATAGGTTTAATGAATTTTTTTTTTAGATTCAGTTCCATGTATGGGAAGACCCCCCTTTACCTTATATTTTTTTTAATTTTTGTATAAAAGCCGTAAAGCGGTTTACAGAATACATCCACCTCCTAAGTTTCAACTGTGTAGTCCTAATGATTTCGGAATAAAGTGGCTGTGACATACACGGACAGACAGACAGACAGACGTGGCGAATCTATGTATAAGGGTTCCATTTTTTGCAATTCGGCTACGGAACCCTAAAAAGGATTGTAAAAAACAAATGCAAAATCATCAAACCCTTTAAGCTTTCACAGTTTACAACTAAACTTATCCTGTCACTTACGGGATATCTTCCGTGATAGTCCATTATTTTGAGCTCCCGATATTTCGACGATGTTGCAGGCGCCATGATCGCGGGTTAACTCAGTGACAATATGGTTCCTTAGTGACATTTAACTTTAATTTATGACATCATTTTCTTTAACATTCTTCAAATAAGTAAGTGCTGAAAATTTTCATTTTATTACAATAACTGCGGGCATTTTTATTTTTCATTTTTTTTTCTCGACCTTGTTCAGTGTGATTGTAAATGTTTAATGCGATAGATGATCTAATTAATTTACTTGTTTATTTGTGGTTCATATTATAGCTGTATTAATTTCTTGTTTTAATTATATTGCATGTAGTACTACTTTTTTACGCCCTAGAGGTAAATCATAGCGCCCTCAATGTATTACCAAATAAGAGATTATAATGTACCCATGTTTTACAATAAATAAATAAATGAATCTGAATGTCTCGCGTTGTTTGTAACCACCAGCTGCACCTTCTGTGCCACTCGACTGCGGCCCGTAGGTGTCCACCACCGGCGCCGCTCAGCTGCTATTTATTTATTTTCACTTTTCAAGCTCTAAACGTTCGTCTTTATGTCGTGCGTAGGCGACATAAATACAATGCAATACAATAGTAATTTATTTCTCTCAAAAAGGTACAATTTTGGAACAAAGTATCTAGGTTACAGGCAGATTCAAACCATCACTGTCTGGAGTCTATACTGAGTTTGAGACCTGTATGACAGATCTCCAGGCCCACACCCTTAAAATTACGATATTAAATTGCACTTACGTACTACAATATTGTAAAAGCTCCAAGTAATGAGAGGGAGAGAATAAAATACAAAACAAAGAGTGATGTGCAATGAGTGTCTATGGAGAGTGTTGTGTATCCGTGAGTGCAACATAAGTCCCCACGCCCAGCGCCCGCGTAGGGCACTGGGCGTAGGCACCTACTTGCCCGAGAGAGTGGGTGTGTGTCTGTGTGTGGTTAACAAGGTGAAACGCGATCCAAGATAATTTTGATTAGGTGAAGAGTTCCGGTAGTTTGAGAGTGTGTGGTTAAAACCATATTAAGTATAAATAATTTGCAAAGAGAGAGAACCGAACATATCTTATAAAGATCTGTGGTAGGAAAGCGGTAAGGTACCGCCATCCAACCTTCAAGAGTGCCCTTTGCGCACGTCCAGTTTCAGCATGTGAGTTTTTGCTGATGCACCCCAAGTAATTATACAATATTGTATAAACGATTGGCAGAGGGCGAGATATACAAGGGAAGGGGAGCGAAGGGACGTAAAAGTGTAGAGCAGCCTGCGTAGTCGTGAAGCAAGTGTGGTTATGTGTGTGGAGAAAGACAGGCAATCATCAATTTGCACAACAATATATTTGACCACATTGCAGCGGGTAAGGCTGGGGCAATTGCAAGCTGTGTGGTGAGGTGAAATGCAGGAGTGGGCATACAAGGAATAGGGAGAGGAAGTAGGTTTCCCGGCGGCTGTAAATGCAAAGGTTAGATAATTTGTTTTGTCAACATTTAAAGTGAGCCTATTTTAAGCCAATCAGGTATTGACACGATTGATTCCAGATTGTGCATGCCGGAACACCAGCTCCCAGGAGTTTCCGTGGAATAGTAGGGCAGTATCGTCGGCATATGTGAAGATAGAAGTATGGGGAAGCGTTAACCGGCAGAGCTCATTTATATAAATGAGAAAAAGGGTCGGGCCTATAATACTGCCCTGGGGGACCCCGTATGATATAGGGAGCTCGTCACTTGTCCAATCACCGATCCTGACACACTGTCGTCTGCCCGTGAGGTAACTCTCAAAGATAGCAAGTTGAATGCCTCTAATACCGATTCTTTCGAGTTTAACAATAAGATTGAGGACAGATATCGTATCGAAAGCTTTTGCCAGATCCAGGAAAATACCAATTACCTTCTGTTTTTTATCCAGGTTGAAGAAGATGTCAGTAGTTAGGTCTAGAACAGCCTTATAAGAAGATATTCCGGAACGGAAACCATATTGAGAAGAGAAAAGAAGATGATTTTGCTGGAGGTACTTAACTAATCTGTTATTCATAAGCCTCTCAACTAATTTTGAAAGTGTAGGCAAAATTGATATAGGTCTGTAGTTATTCGATCGATCTCTGTCCTCACTTTTGTGCACAGGATGCACTACTGCTAGCTTAAGCGCATTTAGAAAGATGCCGGTGGTAAAAGCTAAATTGCATAATAATATATGAGTCAGATGGGGGGTGAGAAGATTTTTAAATTTCTTGAGAAACTTGCCCGACACACCATCAGAACCCACAATCCATACGCACAATCGCTTCTCAACTTCCCGATCAAAACATCCAATTCCGACTCGTCTGTTCCCAGCATGACAAAACTGTTATGATACGGTCGGAGATCAACAGTTTGTGGAGGTAAGCAAGTGGAGACGTATGGAACGCTTTCAGCTAATGTGCGTCCAATGTTAGCAAAATACGGGTTCACTTCATTAACAGAGCGCTCCGGATCGGAGGGTGACAGAAGAGCGTTGGCATGTGTTTTAACTTTCGATGTGTAGGTGATAGTTTTAATAGCATCCCAGAGTTTTTTATTATTATGAGGTGCGCGTTAGTTAAAAGGGCTTTATCATGATTAGTTTTAGTAGTTTTAAGTATCTTAGAGCAATAATTCCTATATCTTTTAAAAGTTGTTTGGTGAGGTTTTTTTTATATTTTCGGGATCTTTTTTAAGTTTCATATGCATATTGTCTCGATTCCGTAGGCATCTAAGGAGCCCTGGAGTTATTGCCTGGGCTTACTTAGCCTTTTACGGTTGGGCACAACATTTAAAATAAAGTTTTGCACTATGACAAGGTTAAGGGTGTTCATAAAGAAGTCAGTTGCTTCATTAACATCTGAGGTGCTATAAACGGGGCTAAAATTGGTCTGAAGTAGGTCCAATTCAATTTTGTCAAAATTTAAAACCCGGGTATGTCTAGCTTTTTTCAGAGAGATATTGGACGGGTTATTGTTCTCCATAAATAATAAAACAGTGTCATGATCAGCAATCGAAGTGTAGGCAATGAAACAAAAGGCAGCTCTTCTAGTTTTTAGAATGAGGTGGTCGAGACAGGTGTTACTTTGTCGCGTAGGAAGAGTGTGTGCCGGTAGCATACCGTGATAGGCGAGCATTGTCAGATACTCAGTGGCAGGCGAGTCATTACTGGTGTCGAAGATGCTAATATTTATGTCACCGGTTATGATTATGTTTTATAGGAAGATAAAGATTTTAGTACTACATCCAGAGAGTTCACGAATGCGGAGACATTCCGAACAGCAGGCGGGTGATAAATTGCAATAAAAGCGGTATCATTGTTGAGAATTAACAACAAACAGTTGGCATCCTGGACCAATGGTTCCGAAACAGAAATTTGAAGTTGGGAACGGAAAAACACCACCACACCCTCATTCTGCGTACTATGTTGATTGGTAGTGACGCGGGAATAATCATGAATTGAATTCAATTCAATTTATCTCAATTTATGTTAAAAAGCCAGCATTCCGTAAGAATTACGAAATGCCAGGATGTATTGCTTCTTTCCAAAAGCATTGTCAGGCCATCGAAGTTCTTAATTATGCTTCGAATATTTTGACAGAGAAGTGAGAGAGCATTTTTGTGCAAATCAGCAATAACCCTGCAGTCCTCAATCATGCAGGTGGCAGACTCAGCCACTGAAATACTGTCAAGGTCAGTCTGTATATCATTTAGGTTATCGAATTTTAAAACAAAGATAGAACATCAAGTTAATGCGGCAGTGAAAATAAAGAAGAACGATTTAACGATTTTACTTCGCCGAAGACCAAGGCAATCGGTCCAACAGCCACACGAACAACTTCAACTTCATAGAATAACTTCTTTATTTTTTATTCGTTTCGTTATTATTCTAAGACCAAGGCAAGGATAATTCTCATTGCCCTAATATAACTTTGAATTTTAATTAAATTTACGATATTTACATCTTGCTGTTTCATTTCCTCGCAATCGAAGTGAAAAGTAGAGTGTACAACTCGTCCATAAAACCCATTTTACACTGTACTTTATATCCATCCACGCTAGCAAGCTCGTTCGGATGATAGACGTCTCGCGTAAAATGGTGCGTTTTATGCACTTGATGTACAATCTACTATTTTTATTTATTTATTTATTTATTACTATAATGCACATTTTACCATTGCCACTCGAAAAAGGGCATTTTATACATCGATAACATCAAATAAAACGCTCCTTTACTCACTGAGTGAATAAACATACTTTGAATTTGGAACAAACACGAATTATGAACAAAAAATAAATAAAACTTGCCGCCGACCAGAATATAACACGAATGTCGAAAATTGTTTTAGTTTCACTACAAATTTTTAATGTTTATATTTAATCCTTTGTTCTCTTTTTATTTTACCAATTAAACAATAAAATGTGATAAATCTGCCTAGACTTATCCCAATTTCATTGGGGTCGGCTTCAGTCTAATCGGTTGCAGCTGAATTGTACTGTATTTTACTTGGAGCAACTGCCTATCTGACCCAGAACACAACCCAGTTACTAACTACAGTACTGGGTGGACAATACAGTACCCCTTGGTAAGACTGGTTGTCAAACTTTCGGGCCACTGACTTCCTGTAACGACTGTCAAAGAACTACATATGACAGCCGGCCCAACGGCTTTACGTACATTCCGAGGCACGGAGGAAACTCGGTATGTAATGAATTAGTGGTCACTCATCCACAGACCGACCTTGGTAAGCCCGGCTTAACCTTATTTATTACCCACGAGAAATATTAATACAATAGGTACTTCTATTTATTTTCTCGAAGTCAATGGTAAAAAGTAGAGTACAGAAATCGGAAAAAAAAAAGCGTCTCGGTTCTTGTATCCCTCATTCCGCTCAGGATTCTACTCTAGAGTCCTTCGCTACTCTCAGGATCCATTTTAGCCCCTCGAATTAAATTCTCTTTTTTTTCACTTGTTGTAGGTTTACCAACAGCTTCTGTGTACAACATAAATCTGCGAACGGCTGCACACAACAACCAGCTGCACCTTCTGTGCAGTTCGCAACACAGCCACTCGACTGCAGCCCGTAGGTGTCCACCACCGACGCCGCTCAGCTGCTATAACAGCTGTGCGCAGAGCAAGCGTCTCTAGTGGCAGAGCGTCGCGTCGAGATCTTCATTAACTGTTTGTGAAGCTCCGGCGACGAAGCTTTCCGATTTACTTCGTGACTTGTGTAAATATTTTTTCACTGAACGACGATCGCTTCTTTGTTGGTCGCTTTGTTTAAAATGTGCTGTCTTATTTACGTGACAAACTTTTCAGATTGGTTTTGCTTAACCTAGGTTTAATTGAACGAAATAGTGGCAGAAATAAACACAATACGTCAGCATACAATTTTAACAGCAAATAATTTGCAAAAAAAATCTTTAAAATAACCTTTATATTACGGGCGTGATTTCCCCTAGTTAAATACATTCTTATAAATAATGAAAAGCGGAAATCTCCCTGTACTCGTACCTCCCGGGTTTTGATTCCTGTCTCAATTATTTTTATACAAAGGTCAGATACCGTATACCAAAAGTAGATACTGAAAGCTTGTATTTGCTTAATATATCCGTATACAGTTTGAATTTTTCAAGAGGGCGTGGATGGCCGAATCCGAAGCTATGAAGAATAGCGAAAAATACTCTAAAAATTCTCAAGCCCGATTTTGATGAAAACTAAAACGGCATCATTAGATTTTTGAAAAATCAATATTCCTAGCCAGGAATCGAACACATTGATTTCGGAATAGAAAATGGGATATCTCCAATGACCTGCTGCCTATCTGATCACAATAAGGCAGGCATACAAAGTTCCTGATTGTAAAATGAAACAAGTTTTCTGGCTCTCATAAGTTACCATTATTCTAATAAGATATCTTGTGACAAAGATTTCATAATAATTTATGCCGGCGACAGCTACAACGTTCAATTCAAATTGAAATACTGATTTAGATACCATTAAATTAAACGCAAACTTATTAAGATTACATCGCGGTAATCTATCTCCTGTAACTCCATTACAGTGGAAGTTAATCCCGGATTACAGTTAATTAATTAAAGGACAACATTACGTCTCGGCGACGGAATTAAAGGAAAACAATCTATAGGATAAAGTGCTGGCAAGTTATAAATCAACTGCAAGAAAGTCACCACTGTGCGGGGTGGGGAGAGCAGGGAGGAGCAGTAATCAAGTAATATGTGCATCATTCATGTGTGAAGCATTTCACATCGTTCATTGTGGATGGAATGGCTTATTTCATGCTATGCGAGTCATGCGACATTGATGAATTACACGTAGCATACGCTAAACGCTAACACCAATACTACGGGATAATAATTATGGTTCTGATGAAAGTAACGATAGAATATTGTGATCACATTTTTTTTGCAATAGATATAATTCAAATGTAAAACTGCCTGTAACACTACACAGCAATTGTGCAACATACTTAACACAGCTCAACTATCGAGTATCGAGCTAGCCGGGAACGATCAGTTAACACTTAGTTCAATACAAATGTGCCACAACTGTATAATAGCTGCACTGTCAACACATGTACATAATCTGCAAGAGTAGATAGTAGTTTATGAACAGCTACTGGTGAAGTACTACCTAGCCATAGTAGGTAGTAGTTTATGTACAGCTACTGGTGAAGTACTACCTAGCCATAGAAGGTAGTCGTTTATGAACAGCTACTGGTGAAGTACTACCTAGCCATAGTAGGTAGTAGTTTATGTACAGCTACTGGTGAAGTACTACCTAGCCATAGAAGGTAGTCGTTTATGAACAGCTACTGGTGAAGTACTACCTAGCCATAGTAGGTAGTAGTTTATGAACAGCTACTGGTGAAGCACTACCTAGAGATAGAAGGTAGTAGTTTATGAACAGCTACTGGTGAAGTTTCCGTTCCTTCACCCTCCACATTTAGTACGCACACGGAAAATCAGTAACAGGCTGGTATTGTTAACTGTGACTACAACTCCCAACCCAAATACCGAAACAGTAACTCAACTACTGTCACTGGTGAAAGCTTCTCCCCAAATTTTTCACATTTCCATTTATAATTTACGGACGGAGCTCACTTCACTCATTTTTCAAACTTTAAAAAGTGTTCACGAAAGTAGAAACATGTGCCCCCCCCCCGTCTCTCCCTTCAAACCCGTGCCACACGAACCAACTTTCAGCTTTCAGTGATATTTCGGGCGGTAACAGACTTCCCTTGTAACTCACATTGACACAGGCACACAGCTATAAATCGCTCAGCTTTTTGCGACTTCCCACAGAATAGGGCGAACCGAACTTTATCGTCAACATTATTAATGTACATTGCCAATGTGACATGCAACATGCGACGAACACATACAGATGTCTGAAACTAGTTCGTAATGTAACAAAAACCTCCGTGCGAACGCCACCGGCCTCGTTTGATAGCCCTCTCTGCCCTAGGGGGCTGGGGTTCAACATGACAAATCTACAGTAACATTTGTTGAGCACGGCGGCTCCGTGGCTCATGGGATCGGCAGCAACAAGTACGGGGGCCACAAGCGGGGCCCTGCGAGGTATCGTAAATATGACCGGAATCACGCGAACTTGGCCTTGAACCACCGAATAGAAATCCGTAAAAGGTTCGCGGCCCATCAGTTGTATTTACTCTGAAGTGAGCTGGTGCTTATACGAGGGCGACACTGAAAGTTTTTAGAACTTGGTGGAGTTGCTAACTAAAGTGAAGAGAGGTCGAAGAATGGTAAAAAAAATGGTGGCCTCGTTCTTCGAAAGGACAGGTCATTACGCAACAATTGTTTTAGAGTATCGAAAAACAGTTACTGCATAGTGCAGAGAGAGAGTAAGTGAGAGAGCAGAGAGTAGTGTACCAACACTAATAATTGTTTGCCACTTGTCTTGGAAAAGTTCGGGAGAAACGACCTCGCAGTAGGATCTTCCTTCACCACGACAAACGCTTCGTCGCACACCGCCAAGCAAACAATCTACTACATGGCGACGTCAGACGTGGAATTACTGGGTCACCCGCCCTGTAGCCCCGACCTCGCACTTGGCGATTTTTATTTATTTCCGAAAATAAAAGATAACCTTCGAGGAAAACATTTTATGGACGTCGAGGAAGCAGTGGCTGCGATTCAAAATGCCGTCGAAGAGACCCCTAAGGACGAGTGGGCAAAGTGCTTTTCCAAGTGGTTCCATCGGATGCAGCGATGTATTGATGTAAATGGCCACTATTTTGAAAAGATATAATAAAACTAATAACTTGCTAGTTTGTTCAGTTCTTGATTTTCTAAGAACTTCCAGTGTCACCCTCGTATGTCCACTTTATTGTACTCGTTTCAGCATTTTTTTTCAGTCATGTAATTTTTCACAAAGGCGATGCCGAACTAGCAAATATAATTCTAATTCCTAGGGCGATTTTCATTATTAATAGAATGTCTGTGGTACAAAATGCGTTGGTCTGCAGACGGATTGATTACACCAAGATGTATGTTAGGTGAACCTTCTGTATCTGCAGATGTTTAGTGAGTTGTACCCAGGTATGTACAGTGACCTGCTAGAGTAAACTTGTTGAATAAAAGCTGTGTGTACATTACTGCTCATTCTAGATAAATATAATGCTACCTACATGATCACCCACGCGTGGTTTATTAGTAAACTCTCTGTGAACGGAAGCACACCCACTTTGTGGTAGAGCAGTTATTTGTAAGTAGGTACCTACTCGACCGAGCCCATCAAGTTATGCTTCAGCATAAAATAAAATGCTAAACATTTTTGTGCACATAGAAAAGTTTTACAAAAGGTCCAGTACCTATTAACAACGTTTCATTGTACCTACATAGGTACAATGAAACGTTGTTAATAGGTACTGGACATCCACACGCCGACATCCGGCGCCCCTCGCGCCGCTCCAGACGGCGCGCGGCGCGTGGGATGCGTCACTCACATCTCACTGCCGACAGTTCAAACGAAAACAGCGCGAGTACACGACAGCGCATTGTTAACATTACGCCTTCTTTACGAGCCGACGGTGTTGAAATTACTCAAAATATACACGTTATAGCCTATACATTCGCGCCTTGTTTACAACAGTGAACCTTTGCCCCTATGTGCGCTGACATGGAAGCAGTCGTATAGCCCTGGGCAGTTCCACCCGCAGCGACCGTCCGTCTTCATGACACATGCAATATGTGGCTGAACGTCCACAACAAGGGCCGCGGAAGCACAACTTTATCTTCGTTCGAACGTATATAAGATAGGATGAGCCTCCCCGGGGTGCGGGACAGCGGCAGCGGACGAGGAGGCATGATATTTGAAATCCCGCAGAGTTTGACCTACACGGTAATGAGGGCTATTGTGACAAGCCCAAACTACTTATTCGCCATTTTGTGAAACTCGGCGTTTAGTGACTTATACATTTTGTGTCGTCAAACATTCAATAGGTTACGTATGGTCGTCAGCCTCATTTAATATTAGCATCAAAAATGTTTAAAAAGAAACGAAATAGGTAATCATAATGTGACTTCTACGCTGCCAGCGGCTACAGAGATGATATATCTCAGAATTCACAAACTAGGCGGTTACCCAGCCAGCCAGCCTCCACAATGAGAGATGAGGCCACTTACAAACACGCTCTCCGATACAAATTACGTATTAACCCTCATTTGCCGACAGCCTCCCTAATGCCCGACATTTTTTAACCCCCACTTTATAAAGTTGGCGCGAAAAGAAAAGAGACAGATTAGTGACACTTTTTGTAGTACTCAAGAAAAAGTGAAACATTATCGTCAAATCAGCCTGTAATTTGTTTTATTGTTTTGTTTTTAAGTACACAAAAGAGCATTTTCGTGCATTTTCGTGTAGCGGCTAAATAAGTCTCATCCTGCAAACTAATAAATGTGTGTAAACTTGACAAAGCTGTACGAACCATCAAGTGCTGAACACAGTTCGGTTACCGTTTACTTGTTTGGTGGCAGTTGTTTGTCGAATCAGGTACCAAATTGGCATCCAATGTTTGCCGAAACCTTCGCAGTCTGCACATAATTTATAGACGCAACTAGTGCACCATGTGAGTACCTATCTCCCTTTTCATTCGAGATGGTACGAACGAGTTTTCAGCACTGTACTTAATTGATTCGCTCGAAACTTCATCTACATGCCTGTGGGTGCCTTAGTTGGCTGCCAGAGAATTAAATGAAAACTGACTTAAATCGAGGGACTATTTCCCGACCACTGATGTCAGTTTGACCTAATAGTATTCATTGTTAAAGGCAAACGGGCGGCAGGTCAGCGGCGTGAAAACGTCGGTAACGTGTGATTTTATTATTATTGGGGTCTTGTGTTTCAAAAATACTGTGTAATCTTACAGAAACTTGAGTAGACGGCTCGCGGTCTTTTAAACACTCGCTCTAAAACAATCGCGAGCCGTCAGAACTTTCATAATTAAGTTGTGATAACAAGATGTCTAAAACATTAATATTGTTAGAAGGTTAAATAATCGTCGCGAGAAGTTGTTACGAACTGGCGGCCAGCCGGAGGACACTGGGCGAAGATCAAGACAATACTGAACGCATTTACATGTTCAATAACCCTGTTTCTCACTCAGTTTGTTGTGATAGCTCAGCACTGAATAGCTCTGTTGCCTTCCGGTGCTGGGTAAGGGAATCAATCTTACTTTGTTATGTAAAGTGAATGCTAGGTGGGCCAGTAGCCGCCAGTCCTCTGACGGTTCTGCTAGCAACTATTTGTGCCTCGAGTAGCTCACTGAACTAAATCGATTTCAGGATAATGAACTCTGATATTACTTTGACGTTATCTCACTACAGTTTAACGACAAATAGGCTTTACCTACATTTAGATCGTTTCTGACTAAACAGTAAAGTTAACAGGCTCGCGTTAGGCTGCCGATCCCTTATTTATGTAAGTTGAGATCAGTTCTAGTTCTGAGATAGCAGCTCCAAGTTATGCCATTGTGTTTAAACGTTGTTATAAGTACTTGCCGGCGGCGCTCGGGAGTCAGGGCTGTCCTATTAGATATTCCTTAGTTTAATAACAAGCCGTGTTCCTCCTGGGGCGGCAATATCCCCCACAAAGAGGCAATAACCGCGGCCGGCGCGCGGCAGCCCTACTGCCCTCTCTTGTATTCTCCCCGTCACGCCGCGCGCGACAGTACAAGCTCGTAATGACCTCCCCGGAGGACGCTCCGCTAAAAGACCTCTCTTCAAACGAACATAACTTTGAAAAAATCTCAAACTTCTTAAAACTTGAATACTTACAGAAAGAGTTGCCCTGAGAGCTTTGGAACTTGTTGTCTTCCAAGTTTGGGAGACGCAAAATGTATGTTTAATGTGAGAGTTATGCTGCAAACAAATGTTTTAGCATTTCGGGTTTATTTTTTCAAACAAACTTGTGTATTAAAACAGAGTTTTCTTTTGAGAAACATGGCTACGCAGCGGTGTCATCTTGCGCACAATTTATGGGTTTTCACAAAACACAGAACACACGCGCTATAGAAGTATAAATAAAGCGTCGAGCAGAGCGAACGTGAAACATTAGTAACAGGATATCTCGACACTCTCGATACTCAATGACTGACAACAACAATGACTGACATTCGATTAATCGTTAGCATTGGCATATCGGCTATATGCCAGTTACTTGCCGCTCAATCAGTTTCAATCAATCACCCGGCTCACCGCGCTCCCTCAATCAAACATAGGCCGATCAGGAACAACACGAGTGCGTCCGACCCGCGTGTGTCACCCCTGCGTGTGTGACAGTGTGCGGTGCACTGTGTGGCACCCCTGACCTCTCCTGACAGTGTGGCAGTGTGTCACACGCGGCTGAATGTCCAATCAGTGCGCGAGTTTGATGACTTTGTCGGACAAACTTACAAAATGTCGGACGCGCAACTTTTTCACGCGTAGTTTGTTGAACTGGGACAGTCTGTTGTTGCTTTGGTGTTGCAGATTTACAACTCCAGTAAGACAACTTCTTAGCGTTGGCGACAGTTTATTGGTTTACTAAAAATTAAAGACAAGTGTTGTAAGGAACCAATATCCAGCAAGCGTGAAACAACACGACTGTAGTAGAGCGAGTTAATAAAATTGTGTACTACCGACAACGTCAAGGTTTCCACAAAGTTAATCGAATAAGAGCAAAGTTAGTGGAACATTTCGCTAAACGTTTCAATTCATTGTGCCTGCTCCAAGGCTCAAGGCTTAAACTCCACAACTTGGGAACAACTGCCTGTAATTATAATGTAATACGACCAGAAGTTACGAAAAAAAAAAAACATCGGTAAAGACCGCTACGACTGAATCGTAATAACTTATTACGTCAGATTTTGGGGGGATCATCCTGGAGAGGGCCTATAAGATCCCCATCGTCTACTTAGTGGTTTCAATTCGCAAAAACCTGCCTTCCGCACTTGAACCTTTCGTCTTTTCATAGCAACAGGAACTTCCTTTGTTCCTATTTGTAAATCTTCTAACAGTGGAAACTTGCACATCACTCGACCCAAAGTAGAGCGGACAACATAATAAATGACTACATAATATTTCAGAGATCAACGTTAGAAATGAACGACTTTGTTGGACAGTATCATCTCAGGGCCCTGACTTACCTACTGCATAAGGCCCGGAGCGAACACTGCCGTGTAGAGGACTAGTAGATGCCAATGATCACGAAACCACTAAGGATGCTGACACAACGCGTAATTAAGCGCCGCTTCTGTACATAGTGTGGCCGATACACAGGCAGACAAAGGCACCTTCGCTGAGGAAAGAGTGGAGCGAGAGACAAACCAAAGGGCACGCCACGCCACTCTCTGTGGGTCGCACTAGTGTAGTATAATCTGTAACCACCACTACCAGATCAATCAATCAATCATTTTATTATCAGGCAACTGAGGCCCACTGATTAATTATACTGGAATATTTTCTAAGCAGTGCGCAAAAAAATTTTGCTGGTTCAGTATCAGTAATAGAACACATTTCCATTATTTGTTCAAAACTTTTTAATATTTTTTTATCCGACTTTAAATCAGCAAAATATGGACACCCCCTAATCTAAGGCCCGTATTAATAAACGTCCCTCAACAACGTACTCAAGTGCGTTATCATTTGATACGCCATTATGACGTCATCAGCATCTCAAGATTATTGCTAATTAATAGACACATAAGTACAGTATCTCAGTAACCAAGATCAGCTCCTCACCTAGCTGTACTTGATGACTTGATCTCGTGAACAATGACGTCACATTGGCCGAAGTTTTGAATGAAACTTGTCGCATTTCGTTATTTCTATGTCAAAAGATGTAAAACTTTTGATTGAAATACTTTTATTTCATCAAATCTTTAATGAATAGCGCTAATACACGTTATAAACTTTGTTGCTACCAATTGCTCGCTCGCTCGCGATCGCTTGGATGTTTATTGTTTACACAACATCATATCATAAAATAATATCACGCCTGTATGCTCTGAGGGGGTACGCAGATGTGTACACTACACCCACATTTCGACAATTAGGTAAGTATGTTATGTTCCATTTAATTGGGGAAAAGCTTACTATCATAGTAAATAAAGTATTACCAAAGTATTGTTAACAATGTAAAATAAATGTATAGCAAATATTTGTAGAGGATATTAGAACTAAAATTGGAAAAATAAATAAAACTTTTTTGCAAAAAATAAAACCGACTTATTAAGTTATTTTTCACTTTTTTTTGTGTTTTTGAAGTCATTTTATATATTTCCAAAAAAGTTTTTTTTACGAATGTGTTTTTGATTAATGTTACTATATGTAACACTGACTCTTGAACAAATCTGAATCGTTTATGAATTTTTCTCTAGGTAATTCTAAACGATTTGAAGAATCCTATACTTAAATAAACTTTTGGTAAACAAAATCGCAAAGGCCACAACACAAAATATCGTCGTAGTAATCTATTTCATCGTAATAATTAATATCACTCAAAATATTTTCAAACTCCACGTTTCGCGCCACGCTAATCACACCTCAAGTCACGGACTATCTGCACTCACGATATAGCATCTCAACAACCCGCGCCCGTTGTATACTTGAGGGTCGAGTTTCGTTTATTAATCAGTCCATCACTCAGTTGATGACGTAAACCTAATCCGCAACTTGAGAACATAAACAATCACGTTTATTAATACGATCAGGATCTCAACATTCATATCAAGTGCGGCCTCTTGGGCTGAGTAACCTTTATTAATACGGGCCTAAGGACCATTTTAGCAGCCACTCAAACGCTGCTTGATCACGATCAGTACCTATGCTTTATTTTCTGCATTTTGATGGTCCTAAGCCCACGAAAGTATGAAGGAAAAATTCGAATTACTCTTCAAATAACTTCAGATGACGGAAAATCTTAAAAAAGTCTAGTTGGAACAAGATAAAATCGGCGATCAGTACATTGTAACCCAGGTAAATGATTGCTGTGCATGATAAATAAACGAGCGTGGACCGCCGCCGCCGCCGCCGCTCGCGAGTTGGTGGCCGTTAAACTAATTTCAAAGTAAACATTTTTCGTTATCGATAACTTTATTTTTTTGTACTAAGATTTATCAAAATAAAAAATAGGTATTTAATAAAACTCATTTAAGTTTAATTTGTCAAAGTTTGCGCACTGAATAAAAATTGACCCTGTATTAAATTCCACTAGACTTACGTCAAACAACGTAGACTAGGTATACTACTACGTCTGTGAAAGCTCAGGACACACTTTACAACGAGCCGATCGTTAATCACACAGCAGCTCATAGTTATGCAGATCACAACTGAATATGCAGCACGTAGGAACATAACTAGTAGGTACAAACCATTGTATTAGTAACACATGTAGTGAAATATACGTGGTCAGATTGCGCTCTTGCGTGTGTTACTTGCACGTCTGCAAAACAATACATTTGCGCAGCGCTATCTCTGCTTTGTGAGCAACTCGCTCGCAGCTGTTAACTACTAACGATCTAACTTCGGTAACTAGAAGTAATAAACAACGTTATTTTACTATCATACAAATTTTAGAAAAAACACAAAAATGTGAAAAATAACTTTACCTTCAGAAGTCGGTGACTTTTGTTTGTTTGATTTAGTTTTTTTGTCACCGACTTCTGAAGCTAAAGTTATTTTTCACTTTTTACTATCTATTATTGAAGAGTTCCCTTCCATATCTCCGTAGTCCATGATCAGATTTTGACAATATTTCTATGGGACCATTTCGGAATAAAACCCTTTCGACAAAAAAATAATTTTGTAAATCCGTTTGAAGTCGGCTAAAAAAAAGGTTTAGAACTACAAGGCAGATGTAAACGACCTTATTGGTGTGGTTTTTCTGAAAGCTCGGGTGTGTAGTAGTCGCAGGTGAACGTACACGAAGCAAAAGGAGTCATAGAATCGTTGCATGAAGCGTTCTGTGCTTTCTGCCTTACCCCATTTTATGTACCTAGGTTAGGCCATCGAATCTAGTCAGGAAACAGAAACGGCTAGAATTGTTTCCTAAACCCATTAAGCTGGTTGTAAACTAGAATTAGTTTACTGTGAATAGTTCACATAAAATATAATAGTTGTCGTAAAGCTTACCCAACAGTGCCGCTCGAGTGGCTTTACTTCGCACTGTGCACTGTGCAGGTTTACTCGTAAACATTATATTAATGCATATTCGATCGGACTATCAACGATTATTCTATTTCATCTGTAACGAGCATCGCTTGCACACCCATCTATAGATGATGCAAAATTATTCTCTGTCGTCATTTCGTTGGTTGCACTTGACCACTTCGTGGAGGCCGTCTTAATGCAACTGTCAGTGGCAAAGGCATTAATGGTTTAATAGATTATATTTAAACAATAAATATGTGAACCCTATTCCTCAAAGCTTCGCTTTGGAGTTCAAAAACAAATGAATAATAGCACTTACTACTTATCTGGTCACAAATATTGCTAACTAAGACAATTCAACAAGTTATTTAATAAAACCGATCACTGAAGATACTTAACTATTCGGTGACCACTAGCTTTACGTAACTATGTATAACGAAGTCCATACCTTTGCCATTTTCTGTGTCGGGCGGTACAAATGATTGGAAATGAAATAAAGTCTGTAAAAATAAAAACACCACAGACATTAATTAGTGCACTGTACAGTACAGCGCAGTCATAAAAATGGCGTATATTTAAATGAACAGCCAGAGGGACCCACCGCATTCATTCCCACAATCTACATACACCGCAGACTCTATCTCGGAACATATACATATAATTAATTATGCATCCTATTAACATCAATATACTCAAATCTTTGAGGTCGATGCCGAAATTAGACAAAACAATGCAAGCAACAAGAATACCTAATGTACCCGGGATTTTGTAATACCTAACTTGTTCTTTATAAGAATGTCCACGGAGATTGTTGTACGTTCATCTGCATAGATATCTACGTTTCAATTTTCTGACTATCTGACAAACAATTAAATATTGACTATCTACTAAAAGGCAAATGAAATAAATGCTTTAAGATTGAGAATTCGAATTAAGTTGGTAGCCCAGGGACTTGCCATTTAGAAATCTCTCAGTAAATAATGTTTTGATTGTTACTGAATAGAATTTGGATGAAGGAATAATCGGATATACTTGTAGCAAAATAACCCTACCTACCCAGCATAAACATTACAGGACAAAAGGTTAATTTCATACAATGCACGATATAACAAAACAAATACTTGTACGCTAGTCACACCGCTCACGCCAAACCACTGAAGCACAGCACAAAACTTAACGCATTTATTGGAAATAGACCAGTGCAGTTCGACTACTGTTCGTTAGCTGCTCTGAAAGAGGCCACTCATGGCAGCTTAATGCAAATATTAGAATTCTGAAACAGGGCGTCGGAAAGCTAAGTTTCAAAACGGCAAGCTCACTTAACGCGTTCTATAAATTACGATCTGCGACAATCGATGGACCTTCTGTACCTTACATCGTGCTTCGAAGGCTTACCTCATCCAGCCCTTAATTGAATCCTTATCGCCCCTCGCTCGTATCGTTTGACTCCAGCTTACACCCGCGCCCGTTGTCGGTTGATTGATCAGGAATCAATTAATGACGCAGTCACCGGGTTGCTGAGCCACTGGGCAGCGAGCCTGCTCCGTTCAGCTCGTGTACACCGATTGTGAACAAGGCTAAGGGGTCTTAATTAAACCTTCAAAGGTTTCAGTAGTTCCCCAAACACAACCGACGTATATATGTCACAGTCATCTGGTTGAATCTGCTATTTGATTGAATGACTAGCGCGTTCATTGAATGACAGGACAACGTAAGTTTCAACATTGGCCGCCAAAATTTTAGGTCGTCCATAGTGGGGTCCCATGTAGGGTGACCATATAGATTAGGTATACCTATCAGGTAGGATGCTCATGAGAAATCTGGGAGAATTAAAAAATTACTGATTTATAAACTGCTAAGTTTAAAATAAAAATAAAAATTGTAGCATGATTTCCAAAGCTTTATTAATCTCATATTTTTGCTTACCAAAAAAATAAAAAAAAAATAAAAATTTATCATATTATTTCAAAAGTAATTTATTAAAATATGCGTCACAAATATCTTTGTCACCTAGTGAAATGAGAGTTTAGATAAAAAATCGAAATATTTAAAATCACAGGATCAGTTTCATTTATTAAAGTATTAGTGAAAAAAAAAACATAACAAGTATAAAAACAATTTGCTAACACATAATATAAAAAATATTGTGTGTTTGACGCCAAATTTGTTTTGGTGACTACTAGCACCGCAGTGGGAAAAAATGAATCACCTGACTGATTTTACGTCCGCTCTGTTCAAAGGGCTATGTTACAATCCGCTAACTAGTTGGAAGTTGAGTGACGCTTGTTCAATCAACGGTCAGCCTAGTCATTCAATTGAATGTTGTCATTCAATTAACGCGCTAGTCATTTAATCAAATAGCAGATTCAACCAGATGACTGCGACATATATATATATCTAAAAATAGAGGTTTACATACCCCCTTTTTTTTTTTTTTTATCGATGGGATATCATCGAATGACCCCTCCCGCTCTTGGCTGAGCAGGAGGGAGTGTCATACTTGTACTAACTAAAACCCATCCATGTTCCTTCCTTTGCCCTTTAAGTTCCAGGGCCGCGGTATCTCTTTCGAACAGTCCCGCAACCCTGGCAGGCGTCGGTCCTTACGGACCCCTCCCTGTTTGCTGACTCTCCTTGAGGCGCGCGTGGAACACGAACGCGCCGTCGACACGGCCTGTCGTCATAAGACGGACGGACGGCGAGCTAGCCCATAGCTCACCGTCCACAGACCCGCGCCTACGGTGGCCCCCGACGCCCGGTGCGTCTCCCGCGGCGGCTGGGACGTGAGGTTCTCTCCCTCTCACGTTCCGCCACCTCCTTCGCTAGCATGACTGCTTCGCAGAAGGAGGTGACGGCGTCCCATTCCGTCTCGCTCCGGACCATGGATTGAACCAAGGCCGGAAGCGAGAGGTCGCCGCCGCCGATCGCCGCTACGAGGACACGGCGGTGTTCCGCCCACGCGGGGCAGATCTCCACCGTGTGCTCCACCGTGTCCTCCGGTCGATCCTCACAATGGTAGCACCCGGGCGTTTCCTCCCGTCCGATTCGGTGCAGGAACCTCCCGAAACAACCGTGTCCGGTGAGGACCTGCGTCAGGCGGAAGGTGAGGGCGCCGTGGCGCCTCTCCAGCCACTCCTCAAAGAGGGGACTTATCGCCACTATTGTGGCGTGCCCTTTTACATACCCCCTAAACACGATAAAAAAACGAAACGAAAAATTTCAAAGGACAGTGCAGAATGCCCTTATTTCTATGCATCGTTCACTGAACTCTAATCGCCTAACGTGTTAAGTCGCCTGTCCGATGTCCCCGGGGCTTAGTGAGTCGCAAGGAGCAGCATCGGATGTAATGAGCAGTAAATAGCAATGAGCGGTAATGGAAACATAATTGTGTCCACTTACATCGCTTCGTTGTACCCCGGGTGCTGGAGACTTGAGGTACCCCAGCAGCACCCCACTTAACTGGCGCGAGTTAATTAGGAAGTTGGGGGCTTCCGGCAAGTTACGGGAGTCATCGCGCGCGCTATTTACTTTTGTTGTTTCATTCAGATGGGGACGATAAGGTGATTTATTAAGATTGATCTCACTGTGAAATGGCTTTGCGTAAATTCGATTATGATCGGATGCTGCAGGTCCTTATTGATTGGCTGAAAGCTGAAGGTTGCTAGAAAATTTAATCTCACTGGGTAAAAGACAATGTTTCCGAAGAGCAGTTATGCAATATTTTGATAAAATAACTGCTGTTTTAACTGAATTTCCTGCAAACAAACCTCAACAATCACCTTTTTATGATGCGTACTTCAAACCGTACGTCGTACGTTTGCATTCACTTCAGGCTCGAGTTAAATGTGTTCGTTTATAGAAGCTTATTCAATCTCCGCAATGAAAGGAAAACTATTCCATCCTCCATTACTGGTTACCTGCGTAAAGACCGTAAAATAGGTAAATTCCTGTAATAAAAGTAAAATGCGTTCTCTTGTTCTTTTACTGTTTATATTCAGAATGTTATCCTCTACATTGATTTAATGGTTTTGAATTTAAGGTTAGTGTACTTACTAATAATAAAACATAGCGTGCGCGATTCGGTTTACACATGGGCCACTTATATATATATAACACAAGCCCTACGTGTACATAATTATAATATAAATGTTTGATTGGAGTCTATTCAATTACCTAATTGTTCATTTTATCGCTATCGCCACAGTGGTAATATAAACTCTTGATACGTCTCCTGTGGCTGTGCGTATCCGTGAGCTATCCTCGCTGTGGTCTCCCATACCAGCGCACACGTAGTTTCGTGATCTCCACCTTGAAACGTACGCATCAAATTAACTTTAACGACGTCTTTACGACACTCAATACTGTATTGACAATAGATCATTCACCATTGTAATTCTCAATCATATTGATGATGTCATTTCATTGATTGATTGTGAGTAAGTGCTTCTTATAGTTATAGTCAATACCATGGTAAATAACTGTGACCATTTAACTTGGAAACCGTAGGCTGAAGAAGTTTGCAAAAGATTAAGCACGTCTGCGTATGCTCCCTACTATCTGTCCAAGAAAGTTAACATTGATACATGAATGGTTGCATATCACGGTTTGGTAGCCTCTGTTCTAAGGTTTGGTGTAGTATTCTGGGGTAATTGTTCCGAAAGCGAGTCTATATTTATCAGGCGCGGATCCTACTCTCAACGGCCCTAAAATCAAAAAACGGACGTCGAAAATAAAAGGGAAAAGGTTTCGTGGTAGTAGTACGAGGATACTGATGAATTTTACAAGAAGAAACTAATAATATGCAAGAGCAAGTGCAGCGAGCTCGATTTTTTTGCACCCACCTTTGGTATGTTAGATTTTCAGAATAATCAACAGACTTTAGAATTCAAAAGCTATAAAGGCAGCGAGCTCGAAAATTTTAGCAGCTTTCCTCCGATTTGTGACACTTTATTTATACCATTTAAATAGGCGTCATTTTTTTGGATTTTGCCGACTTTGTTAGAAAAGTCTCAGAACCACGAAATCTTAAAGAGGCGAGCGAGCTCGAAATTTTTTAGCCCTTACTTTACCGACTTATGCATAACAGTTTCAAAATAGATAAGTAAATTTGACTCCAGAATGCAAGAGCGATCGAAACGAGCTCGAAAACCAAGCAGCTCGCTTCTTATAGGTTAGGTTTTCTTTTGACCACCAAGCAATATAAATCAGAGAAGCTGCTTGAATATAATATAAGGCGACAGGCTAGAAAATAAATAGTGCTTTTATCAACATGTTAGGCAGTGCTCGCCACCCCAGGCCACAGCCTCGAAGGCCTAAGGGTACATAAATACGCCACAGGTAAAACAGTGGGACGAACACTAATAAATTAATAATAAGCCTGTAAAATGTGAAAGAGCAGCGGTGGCCCAGTGGTGGCGGTCCCGACTTACGAACAGTAAGTCGTGGGTTCGAACCCAGACAGGCGCATTCTTTGTGTAATTTGTTGCATCACCACTGCTCTCAAAAACGGCGATAGAAAACATCGTGAGTAAACCGGCGTGTCCTGGAACCAAAAATCGAAGACATGTGACTACTACCAACCCGCACTGAGCCCGCTTGGTAGATTATAGCCCATTCCCTCTCATAGAGAGGAGGCCGTGTGTCCCAGCAGTGGGAACATTATAAGCTGATTATGCTATTCATAAGCTGTAAAATGTTAGCCTGTTTCATCACGAATATAACAAAAGTGTATTTGTTTGAATTCATACCACACATTTAGAAACTCTAAATCTAAAATATTCCACCGATTTTGGTGAATCATTAAAAATAATATCATGAATGACAATGATCTCTCCGCGGTGGTAGAGTCGTATATTTTTGTTTTACTTTTAATTTTATTTGACCTTGTAGACTATCTATCGACCTCAATATTAGGGTTGTGGGCGTGTCCGTCGTCCTTTTTTAATGTAAATACAGAAATAAAGACATAATTTTAATTTATTTACTCGTTTTATTTCTACTTAAATAAATATAAAATTGGATTTACAGTAAGTATTTCATCTAGTGACTTTTTAACTAAACCTACATTCTCGAAGTAGCTATATTCGATAAAACGAACAAGCATCTATTAAGCATGCTGCATTCAATGATAAGTGGATGCGAACTACTGCCATGAGATCAAAATATCAGGGTCTATTGTGTACTGGTAGATATAACACTGCTTTGCTTAAAAAAAAAAAACATAATTGGTACGGCACCTAAATTATATTTAACAAATTGCCAAATTGAATTAAGGATCAGCCCTTAAGAAAATTCAAGAAAATCCTGTCGTCATTGCTGACAGAAACACCGACCGGTTATTACTCTGTTACCGATTTTTAAATGATGAATTGTAATTTATTTGCTTCACTGTATCTCACATATTTATTATGTAGCAGAGCTGAGTATTTGGTATTAATTTCAGCTTGATACCGCCACGCATCCCTGAGAAAAGGTCTTGACAGACAGACAGACGTACAACAAAGTGATCCTATAAGGGTTCCGTTTTGCCGATTGAGGTACGGAACCCTAAAATAGAATCATTGTAACCGGTTCACAACTGTCGAACAGGGGCCTTAGTCTGCTATTGCAATAGTGTCAGAATGGTCTATCATTGATTTAATAAGGCCCCTAGCCCACGGCGTATTGAAGCGCGTTCGAAACTCGTTTGACGTGCGTACAAAGGGTAATTCGTCTGCGCGGGGCCTTATTAAATCAATGATAGACCATTCTGACACTATTGCAATAGCAGACTAAGGCCCCTGGTCGCTGAACATACACACTATCATGATCACCACGCATCATGCCCATTTGTGCCTATACAATTTGCAGAGTTCCCTCGTTTTCTCCAGTATCCCATCATCAGATCGTTCGGAAGTTTACCGTTTCAAACAATGCCCATGAGGGTTGCCCTTAACCTTCCTGGGATCCTATCATCAGATCCTGACTTATGCCTTCCATCGTCATCTCAACAACATGAGATGATGATTACCACGCACAAATATCTGAATTGCGAGACAGAGTAGGTATATGAAAACATTGTAAGTGTCTATAAAATTTGAGGGTTGTCCTCGATTTCCCTGGGATCCCTTCATCTGATTCTGACTTGGTGGCAAAGACAATGGGGCCACCTCAGGAGCACAGGCTGTCCGATAAAATAAAAAATAAACTGAAAATCAGTCCACAAGTGGCGGAGAAAACGGTAAACATACATTAAAAAAAATACATACAGTCGAACACAGAACCTTATTTTTTTTAATCGATTAAAAATTGTCAAAGGAGTTTAGGCTAAACATTAGTGAACCGTTAACAATACATGTCACGCTTATAGGCTTATTCCCAATAAAATGTAACTTATCATACCTATTGCCGAATTCTGGGTGTACACATCTGCGTACCCCGTCAGAGCATACAGGCGTGATGTTATGCTACGGTGTTGTGTAAACAATAAACATCCAAGCGATTGCAGCAATCACAGCAGATTTGCTCTCTATTATTGAAGAGTTCCATTGTTTAACACCAAAGATCAGCATTAGATCTTCACCAAATTTAAACGGGACCACCGCAAAATAATATGCTACCAAACAAAAAAAAAAACATCAAAATAGGTTCACAATTGGCGAAGATATCGCTGAATATATGTAATTATACACAAACTAAAAACAGACCAATTTATAACCTTTTGGTAGTCGGTTAAAAATAGATAAAAATACCAACACAAAAATTATTGCCAAAACCTAAATGTCAGAATTACATTTGAAACATTATTGAATTAAATTAACAAGTCAAAAGTAAAATACACAACCGATTTAGAATAAATGTATAAATGTCAAAATAAATTATCCTAACATTAAAACATTTATTACAAAATTGTAAGTAGAATAAAATACTATGTACATTATATACAGACTACAAATAGAACTAAAATAATGCTAAAACTAAGTTCCTACATATATACAACGACGACAATAGGACACTTAGGCGTCAAAGTACTCCTCCCCATCGATGTCATCCGGAAAAATAAATAAAATAATAATCTACTTACAAATAAATATAACATTTAAAATTACAAAATTTGAAATAGATTTCATTTAATTTCACAGTGCCACCAAAAATGTCAAAATTATAATAATAATAATCGAAACAACTCGTCTAATCACGTCAATTCGTTTCTCGTTCTCCTGTCACGTCAGTCACATGTCATTCAGTGTGACAGGAGTACTTACATCCGTCTTGTCTCACTACATTTCGGTAACTCGCGATAATTTACTATAAACTCAGACAGACGAGCGGGGCACACCCGAGCGAGTGTAGTGTCCTGAGCAATTAAGACGAAATCTCAGATACATATCTACGAGGTAGAAGTACCAGGGAGTCATAAATAAGGAGAGTGTTAGGGTTCCTCCGGGAATGCTTTGATTTACTTTATTGGCGGAGTAAATACATAATGTAATGCAATAAGAATAAGTTTAGTTGGACCTTTGTTTTTCTTAACCCTTCGTGTGCCGGGAACGTAGATCCACGCGAGACACAATAGGTTTTTAATTGTGTCTATATACTCGGCATACGAAAGGTTAATTCAAACTTGCTTAAGCGGTCAGGCTATCTTCTACTACTAGAAACATGTCAAAGAGAGAACTGCAGGAATATGGAAGAGACCTTTGCCCAGACAACATCATCACATTTCTCCTGTCCTAATCCCAATTTATTTGGAGTCAGCGCATCTTGATTTCTTCTTCCGTGCTTCTCTTTCACTCGTCATCTCATCACACACCTCGTTTTTTGCCATATAATCCTTATTATTCTTAAACTCTTAACCATCCACGCATTAACGCCACGCTTAAATAAACCCAAGCTTTCACGAACAATGTAGCTTTATCCATTATCCCCTAATGTCCAGTGCTGTCCAGTTGTCCACCCAAATCCACCATTCGCAGGCCATGTATTAGAGCAACACTCTATTGCTTAGTACGAGCTCGATCATTGCTATGTACGCGCGCAGCACTAGTCGATGCGCGCCTCATTATTAGGGCGATCGAGGAGGCGACGAGGGGCGGGGGGTAAGGAGCGAGTGCCGCGCCTGCGCAGGCCGCGCCACTCCGCATCTACGACCGAGCCGATCAAGAAATGTTATCTGTGCATCGTACATTCGTACAACATCAAAGAGCTGTAAAGTCCTATTCAACACAAGTACATAGTTTTATCAAATAAAGTTTGTTTAATTTCTAAACAACTATGTACCTATTACGAATAATTACTGAAAAACTAAAAACCAAGCGCTGTTGGTAATAACTGACCAGCGCAAACAGCACAAACAAATTTCAACTCTATCTACATCGATTAAAGTTTACATTTGAGTAATAGAGATGTAGTCCTTTTAACGGAAATGGTCCAAGAGTAACACCCAGGTACCTAGGGAATGAGCGCTGCAGCACATAGACGTGATAAATGACGTCACGAAGTGATATCATGAACAGCTATTACAGTAGTCTGATGCACGTTTTCACAACGCATGGAGCAGAAAAGGTGCAAATTAAGTCACGGTGGCCATGCACTAGTCAGAATTTCATATAAAAGTAACTCTGAAATGCATGGGCGATGAGAGCCGCCTATGTATGCCTTTAGGTACTCCGTAACGTAAGTCAACCTTGGTGACAATTTGGGTCTTATGGTTCTCTTGCCCATTCTTAGCACTAATAGGCTGCGACCAAAACATGCAAGCGTCCTTGCAAACGGCAATATCTTAGATCGTTCATTGTGGCGCACGAATTGAGAACATAATTAGGCCGCCATTGAGCCTCATATTGCGTCATTAACTGTCATTACTGTCCATCCGGTGCGATGCATACTAACTAGACCTCCCACGGAGATCCACGTACCTAATCATCTTGATATTGCTATCATTTAGTTATCTCTAGTCTAGATATATATCATTGCACCATTCACCATACCCATGTACTCGTTATTGAATCAATTAGAGTTCCCTCAAATCGATGATTACTCATAAAGGTGCCTAATCATCAGAAGGGTAGCAGAGGAATGTCTCTTCTGGTTACTGTCACAACTCCGCAAGACATCCCTTCCCCAAGCGAAGCACGCAAATAAATGATGCATCCCTTCCACCTCCACGTGCCTGCCCACCACCACACCCGTGCGCGGTACGGTACAGTCATGAACGCGAAATGTTTCAATAAAGCAATTACTCGAACATACGCGTTAAACGTTACGAGCCATTTTTATCAACATGATGGCTATGTGGATGGCCCAAGGCCGCCGTGTCCGCTGTCAGCTGTCATGGCCGACACATGATACTGAATATACTGATACTCCCCCGAAATATACTCGTGCGTGTTTGTACAACACTCAGCTACTTGCGTACTTAGTACACGGTGTCATGGCTTGTCTTTAATCACATGTTCTGAAAGATGTTTAAGGTAGAAGCTCTATATAAGGTTTACAAGGAAACTTATTTAAAGTTTTCACTGGGTGTAACCTTATTTGTGATACGAGTATGATCTATCATATTGAAAGTAACTTGCTCACGATTTAAACTTTTCCCAGTGGGAGGATGGTGTCTGCAAAAAGCCTGGCGAAAACCTGGCGTGTTCAAATTATAATAATTGAATCATATAGTATCAAATATAGCAAGATCCATGTAAGGTGATTTTGGGAAATATAAATAAAACTAATTTTGATAATCATACCTATGTTTTTTGAACAAAATTGTATTGTATTGCGACGGGGATGTTAAAATACACATGTGTAAGCGATTATTTAATAAAAAAACTAAACGATGACGATAAAGTATTGAAAAAAATAATGGATATTGCTGTTATTGTTCTTGACAGTAGGATATTGCTGTACTTGAATCTCCTACTTTGGGATTTTGCTGGCACCGATTGATGCAATATTTACCATTTTCGCCATACTGAATAACGCTCCGTGATTGGCTATTTGGGACTTTGCTGCAATTTGTTTTGACAGGCTTGGATTTTGCTATTTTTGCACCGAACATTAAAAGTTCAACTACTTTTTATACGGGATATTGCTGTTTTAGGAGCGCTATTACTTTAAAAAAACGTTTGAAATTTTACGTGGATGGTGGCGCTATCATCAGGGTCATTTGAGACAAAAGTGGATATTGCTGTATTTGCTTCTATACGATTCAATTGTTGTCAGTAACATTCTTGTAATGCTTTCGTTTTACGGCCCGCAGTTTGGTCTAGTTTACTTTATGAACTACACCGTGGCGAGTGGCGACCATGATAATGACTTGAAAACTAATTTGTCACTGTTCCGACCGACATAAGTTATAGTCCTCTAGACATTATTAAGGTGTTCGAGAATGTATCTTTTATTTTTCGGGTGGAGATCATCAAATGACGGAAGGGAGTATCAGACTTGCACTGACTAAACCCTCCCCACGTTCCTTCTTAGCCCTTTTTGGTCCAGGGCCATTGGAGAATGAGCACTTGAGTGACTTGAGCATCTATCTAACATACAAATTTCTGTAGGTACTAAAATAGTAATGATCCAAATGCCACCCGTGTGTCTTACACTGTAAAAGGTGAACGTATGTAAACGCTCGGCCACGGCTACACTCTCACGCGACACGCGACTCGTGGCGGCGTTACTGACACAAGACGCGTCGCAAGTCGCATCGCACCTGAGTGTAATTAACATAAACGTAACACGCTTCATGAATTAAAGGGACATGCTATTCTCCTGGATTGGATTATCCTGGATTCGATTCTCAAGTCGCAGTCGGGCAAAGTATTATTGAGTTTTCCATCGGAAATTTCTCAGTAGCAGCCTCGGAGTCTGAAATTGTGCCCGGTACATGGCAATAGGCTCACTCCCAATTACATGAGACTTAAACATAACTGGGTAACTGTGGGTACACCTCTGGCTTACCTTTCGGGGATTACAGACGTGGTGTTATGTTAGGTTTAAAAACATACTACAGAGCCAATTGTAAAAAGGCTTAATCAAACACGGCTTAAAGCTTTCATTTAAAAATCCTGGGTCGTACTTAGTGTTTTACTCCTAATAGAGTAATATGTTGTACAGGACCCACGCCGAGGTGCGACCCGCGGCTAACAGGTTGTACAGGACCCGCGCCGATGTGCGTCCCGCGGCTAACAGGTTGTATAGGACCCGCACCGAGGTGCGACCCGCGGCTAACAGGCTGTACAGGACCCGCGCCGAGGTGCGACCCGCGGCTAGCAGGCTGTACAGGACCCGCGCCGAGGTGCGACCCGCGGCTAACAGGTTGTACAGGACCCGCGCCGAGGTGCGACCCGCGGGTAACAAGTTGTACAGGACCCGCGCCGAGGTGCGACCCGTGGCTAACAGATTGCACAGGACCCGCGCCGAGGACCGCGTGCCCCGCGCAGTCTTCTTCTGACCTCACGGCCCACGGTTTGCATCAACAAATCTCATACTTAATTATTTTCCTCCCCCCTCATCAAGTTCAAAGAAACTTACACGATAAGAATCCTAAAGATTTGGGAATGCTTTCATCGTATAATAAAGTTTCAACAGAATTATCCAATAAAACAAAGCTCTAACATGATTTATGTAGAAAGATCTTGTCTTTATTTTTTAAATCGTATCTTCTAGAATATGAAGATATCCGTACAATACTTACAAGTTACAATTCTTTTTTAAAAATTATTACAGTTTTTAAGTACGAGTATCTAAATCCAATATTTGAATTTCAAAAGATTGAAAGCTGATCCGAATTTGCTTAGTAGCAAAACCTATAGTAAAACCTATGTTATGTTGCCTTAATAGTCAGAGAGCATTCATTAACTCAGTTTATCATCCTGAGGAAAGATCCAAATAACAACTGAATCTCGACAAACATGTATTTATGATCTCCGTGCGGGTATTACTACGCGAGTCACACGTACTGCATAATTACGAGCTCCTCTACATCAAGCGATGTAATGCGTCGCCCGCGACACGTACGCAGTAAGTAGCGACTGAATTAAACAGCGCGTGAGGAGAGAGGAGGTTGTCGTCCGGTTATTATTATTTCAGGGGTGTAATTAGCCGACGCCCCCTGGGCGAGGGGTCGTTTGCACAGGTTAAGGGACGCAGATTGTTAAGAGATCAAACGGGTTAAAGCCTCTAAAGTTTTAACTGTTTAAAACCCTATTCAATTTAACGAAGATGTTTCGACAACAGCCCAATTGTGCCGCCGCAGTTACTGATTTTTTTACAGAAGCTGTTTGATTCCGTCATACTCGAGGGGAAAACGCCACAGGCATGGTGCAGGGCTGGGGTGGTACTCTTCATCAGGGACAAAGGGCGACAATTGAAGAACTATAGGCCCATCTCACTTCTAAGCCATGTCTACAAGTTGTTTTAAAGGGTCATCACGAATTGTCTCGCGCGAAAGTTTAGCGATTTTCAGCCTCCCGAACAAGCCGGATTCCAAAAAGGCTTTAGCGCCATAGACCACATACATACGCTGCGGCAGGTTATACAGAAGACCGAAGAATATAACCTGCCTCTCTGTTTAGCGTTCGTGGACTACGAGAAATCCTTCGATTCGATCGAGACTTGGGCTGTACTGAACGTCTCTCCAACGGTGCCAAATCGACTACCGGTACATCAAGGTGTTGAAAGTGTTTATACAAAAACGCCATCATGTCAGTCCGACTTCAGGACCAGACCTCGAAACCTATCCTTCTGCAGCGAGGTGTGAGACAGGGAGACGTCATATCTCCGAAACTGTTCACCGCTGCACTGGAGGATGTCTTCAAGGTTCTGGACTGGAAAGGGCTAGGCATTAACGTCAATGGCGAGTACATCACTCAACTTCGGTTTGCCGACGATATAGTGGTAATGGCTTAGACCATGGAGGACCTCAGCATAATGCTCGATGACCTCAGTAGAGCTTCCGAAAGAGTGGGCCTTAAAATGAACATGGACAAAACCAAAGTGATGGTGAATGCCTGGGACAAACGGTTCAGTTAGGTACTTCTCTTCTACTTCTCGTCCAACTTACCGCAGTGTCTCAAGACGAAAGTCTATGACCAGTGTGTGTTGCCAGTGATTACATACGGAACCGGAACGTGGTCGCTCACAATGGGTCTCATCAGAAGGCTTAAAGTCACCCAAAAGGCAATGGAGAGGGCTATATCAGAAATGAGGACATCCGCAAGAGAACCAAGTTTACCGACGTAGCCCCAAGAATTGCCAAACTTAAGTGGCAGCGGGCAGGGCACATTGCTCGCAGAACGGATGACCGATAGGGCTGAAATTTCTGAAGTGGCGACCGCGAACCGGAAGACGTTGCGTTAGTTGGTTGCCTTCCACTAGGTAGACCGATGACCTAGTGAAGGTTGCGGGGATCCGCTGAATTCGAGTGGCACGGGACCGGTCAATGTGGCGACACTTTGAGGAATCCAAGGTTCAACAGTGGACGTCTTTCGGCTGAAATGATGACGATAATGAGATACTAATGAGATACTGATTATAATAAGTTGTGAGATGTTATTGGCTTCTGAGATTTTTCAAAATAATACTTATTTGTTAGATAGGATATATTAGATATAATTTTATTTCTACTCTGTGTCTTCACTACTACACCCCACAAAACAAATTACCTATGAAGCGCCGTCCTTGGTTCTCGCTCGACTTTCGTCTTCAACTAAGTAAAGTAACAGACATGTAAACTCCAGCTGTGTAACATTTCACCGTGCTCCATGGGATATAAGTCTCACCCGCCATGGGTTACAGAACCCGACATGGGTTACAGAAACCGCCTCAAATTACAGCCGGAATTAAAACCAACATACAAAGGACTACAAAGGGTTCCGTAAGCACATTCTGTGGTTAGTAACCCATACATTAAGTCGCTACAATACGGGGAATCTGTATAAGGAGTAATGTTTAGAACCGCCACGGATAAGCCACGGATTAAGAAAGTTTTGAAGTTTACATAGGTACTACTCGTATACATAATTGAAAGCATGTAGAATTGTACATGTACTCCAATATAGTACCCTCACCGGATAAATGTCAGGTCGGATCCCGGAAACATGAGATTTCCGAGACTCCCTTCGACGAATTTCAAGAACGTTTATTTTGATTAGGCGGATTGGGTAACGGTAATCGTAATTTAACAGGAATTATGGAAGATTGCGGTACCGTTCGCAGGTTCAATTCATTTATTAACTCAAGGAAAATATATAATTTGACAAATCAAACATTTAACTTTTACTACTAAATAGCAACCGACCGCCGCCGCCGCGACGACGTGACCGTCTGATGACCCATCAAAGGGAACTCATACAATTAATCGTCACTGTTACCAATAGACAGGAAAAACAACACCTTCACAACTACACGGGCGCGGGGCGGGGGTACGAAAGGGATAGGTTATTAACTATCGGAACAAAATAAACTTTTTCATTACTCTTCATCATTAGTCGGCCCACCACGACATGCAGGCAACATGCCACAATATAATGAAATCTCCCGCCAGTCGAGTACATAGCTATTCAAAGCCTCGCATATTGTAGGCACTTAGTATGCATACAGACACACGTGCAGGCTTCGCAGTAATGGAATATCGGCAACGTTAATGATCGTCGTACTTTGAACCGCCCGCCGTTGTGTTCGCCGGATAATCAGGACGACAGGCATTAATCCAAGCGGCGGGCGGCGGCGTCTCCACTACACAATTATTATAATAGCCAACTGTAGAAAAGTTTCATTTAAACTTATTTGTTAGTAATTAAACTTCTACGTTATATATAAAGTTTTAAAATGGCCACAACTGAATTTCTATTCAGGCCCTTTTTTTTTCGGATGGGAAATCATCAAATAACTGCTCCCGCTCTGAGCTGAGCAGGAAAGAGTGTGTTTGTGTGTGTGTGAGTGTCTATTCACGCCCTTCCATTAAGTTTACGATTGTAAGAATACCTGCAGGACTATTGCGAATCTCTGTTGACAGTTCATAGTGATCATCACTTGACGAGTTTTGATATACAGACCGTTCTTGTTGGTTTCAACAGACGGTACCCGTGCAGAACTGTCATTGTAGGTATATCAAAACTCGTAACTACTAACCGTCAACAGAGATACGCAATAGCCCTGCTGTAATGATAGTTAAAGGTTGACTAAATAAACAAATCTTTTTCTCTATATCTTGCATGTCGTTAGTTACAAATAAAAGAGTTTTAAATTCAAGACCGTGTCCTTGTGACCCACTAGGCTAGTGTCGACGTTAATGACGCGTTTGGGCAAGTTTGTGCATTCAACTACAACTTGTACCATTATAGCTGAAAACGTGCGACTTGCTAACTGAAGTCTGAATAGTTTATAGTGCAGTTGGCGGCGGCGGCGGCGCCAGCGAGCCATCACTAGACTAGCAGCTACACCGGAGCTAGTGACACGAAGTTTGGAGGTTATTCAATATCCTAGTTAGTGTGAAATCAGGGCAATGTAATAATACGTAAATGTCAAAGGATGACTGGTACTCTTAGTATGAAGGCAATGATTTTACCGCAATCTACTATTAAATAGATACAAAATACTTAACACGGCTCCATTCTCCATTAGGACGTTCCCAACACACTAAGAGATCTGTTGTTGCGGACGCCGATCTCAGGATCACGACCAACATAAAACTTATGTATAGATAGTAATAAAGACACCGATCTCCGAGTCCTAAGTAGAATAAGACTTAGATATAATAAACGATAATAATAAAGACGCCGATCCCCGGGTCCCCAGTAGGTTAAGATTTATGTATAATCAATAAATAATAATGATTAGGCACATAGAAGCCAGAAACCCTTGAACCAACAGGTTCTGACATGTTGAAATGTAACAAACACTCTGATTGGTCGACCAACGGACCGGCATTCATGTTCTGTTCAAGTCCCGACAGGTCGAAACCTGTCCAGTACCCCTCCGTTGGTCGGCGCCATGTTATTGATCATTTGGCGGGAATAATGTTGGGCACCGCCGCCCCGTGCGCTTTCGCGTTCGTGTATAAAAGACCGAACCAGGCGATGCCAGAGCACAGTCGATTACAAGCTCTCTACAATGTAACTTAATAGTGAAATAAAACTAGTGATTATCAAGTAAATGTTTTAATATACAGTCCACTACGGAAATATTCAGTCTAGGTGCTGTGAAACAATACAGTCCACCTCATCTGTATTCTATCTATCTTTAGAAGTTTTAGGATAATAAACTTGTTAAAATATGATGTTGAAACCAATTTGTTTTACAACCATGTTCGGACAGCTGTTAATGGAATTGAGTTGAATGTTACGCCAACATGGAATGTTTCCCAAATTAGCGAAACTAATTCCGCCTGCGTGGGCGAAGAAATATTACAATGGTCACTTAAATACGCAAAGTGGCATAGTGCACGCCTCTCGTCAAGCGATGTTCCTGTAAACAGCGCCAGGTGGCCAATTCACATCCACACGAGTACCACTCTCACAGCAACACATCGACGGAACTTTACGAGCTCACGAATAGAATTCCTGTAAAAAGCGATGTTTGCGTAAGAATGCCGTGTTTTGATCTCAGAATAGATCCCATGTGGGTGTCGTGTCTTCGTGAGAGTGCTCACTACTAAGGATTCACACGGATCTACCGGCCGCTTCACTTTACAGGATATTAATAAACTTGGCCTTTGTTAAACTCTTTTACAGTATTTTATAAACAGACCGCTGTGATTAAAGTGTCTCATAATTTGACATAAAAGATTGAAGAAAAAAATAAAGTGTATCAATAGATCTAAATCAAGAGCCGACTGCAAACTTCACATCAATCTTTATAGGAAGAAAATAAATCTTGCAAAGAAAATATAGCGTAGAAGTTTCCTAATCTCTATTGGAGGATCATAATCAGCTGCAGACGTTTAGTGCCTACTCGTATAGTGCTAGTGGGCTATTCCGATACGCTATAACTGCGGCCGCTCTCGAATATATCTGTACGTGAGGTGTAAACACGCCGCCGCGCCGCCGGCCATCGCCCCATTACCGCGGTGTTCCGACACCTTTATACACATTATAAAACTCTCACTTTAACACATCATAATAGAAGCACATCTATCACAATCTCAAATACCAAAGAATACATAAATATTTCGTGATATAATATATTAATACGTGATTTACTACTACAATACATCAATACATTTATTATATTTTTCTTGTTTAAAGCAGGATTTGAGGTTTTGTCTTCAATCGGTTTGCCAACAAAAAACGCAAGTGTGCGTTAAACTTTATTATATTATTTTCGAAACGTATTTTTCTTCAATTTGTTATGGTTGAATAGTCAGTTGCTTTCGATATTAAACGAGAAACCATTTCGCCTGAAATGTAATACGATTTCAATTACAAAAGACATTTCTTCAATATCGATACAAGCTACTGAGTACGGGTGAGATCAGTGCTCGGCTGTCAATCAAAATGTTTAATGCCACACAAATACAATCGTTACAATATATTACAAATTGATAAATATTTTACATGGTATTCCTCTCGTTTCCTGGTGGAGGCACGGAAGGGAACGCTCCGCGGAACAATATCGGATCAGTAATCGTTGTGTGTGTGTAATTGCAAGCCTATCCCGCTCCGAACCGGTTCGATCCGGTACAATCCGGAGCAAGTCGGCCCCAAGCGGAATCAATTATGTCGTTAGAGGGTTACCGATCGATCTCAAGGAAAGTTAGCAAGCGTGAAAAGATTCTAAAAGATTTCACAAATCGATTAGTCATTGAGTGTTATCAACTTATGATTGAATATAAATTGAGAACGTGATTTCAATCCGATCATGAAAACTACTAAAAATACTGTAGGTAAGATTAATCTCAACCTTGGCTCTTAGTCCATTAATTAGTTTATAAGCCGATTCAACAAGTAGGTAGTTTGCTAACTAAAATAGTGAGCTGACTCATTAACCGCCATCGCTGGCCGTGAACTCCTGGACGTCGTGAAACAGTTTTCTTTTATCTTCTAATTCCGTTACAACTTAATAAAACTATTTTATTATACATGAAATTTAGTGATTGGCATAAAGTACACAGAAAAGAATATTCTTTAATGATTATTAGTTTAATTCTACAACGATTATTCATTTGGTTTAAATAAGAAGAAAAGAGTAAGCGAATTCTCACATCTGGTATTCGTTTACATTTCAGCTTCGTACTGTAGTGGAGTGCCGATGGTTACGGGTCCGGGCGCCGCGCCGCGCCGGTGCCGCGCCGGTGCCGGGTGAAACGGGTCGGCTTTGTCGGAAGTTATTTTTACGCGAAGCTCGCTAAATAATAGAGCCCGGTGTAGCTCCGGGATTACAGGATTAAATGCGGAACCCTCCGGTCCGGAAAGTATACTGAACCCGACTGTATTGTAGCTGTTTGTTTAATAGTGAGGAGGGAATGTTATACTCGGTCAGGTCTCAGAGTATAATGTGTATCGAATGAGTGTTTGTTTTTGCCTGCTCTATAGCGATCGTGGCGTCGTCTGGGGAAATTAAAGCGCTAACACAGTTTGGTTTGTCTGACGTCATTGTCATAATAAAACTTAGAGATGAATGTAGATTTTAGCGTGTCGGGTATTACCATACCACAATTAGCTCACATGTACAATTAAATAAATTTGATGAAGCCCACTGATGCCGCCTAATTAATAACAGCGTTTATAATTACACAACACTTTGTCTTTACTAATTGCCTGCCTGAAATAAAAACTTCATAAAAAAGAAGGAAAATTAATAAGCATGAACAAGTGAATAAATGAAACAAAATTAAATGAATTTCATCCGCTAATCCGGAGATAAGCTTGTCCTTAATTATGGCACTCCGGAGCTTAGTATGTCGCAATTAGCTCGTTAAGAGTGATTCACTTATGTAGATGTGGATCTGTGGAGCTGAGGCGCCACTGCAGGAAGCAGGACGATGCCACGAGCATGAATAAAACATGTCTGCCTGACTTACAGCCCCCCCACCCCGCCTCCTCTCGCCGCACCACACCTCACATGGCTAACAGGCAAGAGAGGACATGACGGCACAGAAGGACCGCTTACACATATGGAATATTCTATGCTTTATGTTAGCGACGAGAGCCGATCGCGCTTCACCACATTTGTCAGTTAGTCCGACGCGGACGATAAGTGTGGTCATTTCGTTACATGATTATCATTTAGCAGATCTTCTCACTTTAGATCCCACTGACAGCTGCAGACAGTGCAGGGAGAAAACGCATTCCTTCTAGTTTCACGGGTCAATCCTTACAGTAAAGAGACGCCTAATTACTATCAAACATGGCGTCATCAGCATTGTTATCAAGAGCATCGGTCCGAATGTCAGCAGACGATTTGTGAGAGAACCGAATTAGATCGTATTTTATTGAAGGAAAGGTGTAATGCTACTTCTGTGCGCATCTCGTGTGTTGTCCGTGTGTTACTAACTATACATTTTTTAATTACGGCATGTAATCCCTCGGGGAATGTTTAGCGCTCGCTCACGACGCGTGATGTGCGGACTGTGATGGATGATGTGTCGCACAGGACTATGACACGGACAAACGTGTAGGTGCGCTGTGATTGTGACAAATGATCATGTGACAACATTATGGGCGATAATAATGGTGCCAAGCTTTTTGCAAAATACGACAAGCACTTTAGTCTCCGTAATTCTTGATATTCACTACGTCTCAGTGCATGATCAAAGCATAGCTTTGAGACGCAATGTAGTATCAGCAAGTTAAAGTTGCTTAAACTCAGCTTCCACAAGCTTTGCCATAGCACAACAAAGTTTCACCGCAGAATAGTAACACCACCACTACGACAAGTTACCCGCTGCTACGATACGCAACGATACAGCTATATCACGCTACGCCGCAGTCACGATACACTACTACTACGACATGATGATGATACTATGACACAGCTACGAGTCAGATAAGGCACGATACATCACCCTTATAACAAGCAAGGATCTGCTAAGTTATAGGTCCTGTACGACATGCTACAACAAAAGTACGACACACAACGACCCGCTACGACATAGCTACGCTAAAGCTACAACACGATACGTATGACTCGCTACGCTACAGCTACGAAACTGCTACGCCACCCAACGGCTCATCAAAAATGCAACTCATCCCTCCCGGGAGCCCAGTCATGCACGGCGCGCGCTCAAAGAGTTCCTCTCCGCTGTTATTGCAGAGACAATGCGCGCTCAGCGCTCAAAGAACAGTTCAACAGCCGAGCCTTCAACATTCAGGAACCTTTTAATGTCAGTTTCAGCACTTCAACATATTGTTGCCGTCCGCGTCGGAACGACAGAGATACATTTCGTAAAAGAGACCATTTCGGTGTTATTAGAATCGGTTGTTATAGTCCTTTCATTCCAGGAATGTTTTTAAATGAATCTTAACGACTAAGGATTGATCTTTTTTCTATGCTGCGTATGAGATGCAACGTTTAAATGCCTTTAACAAGTGCATTTGGGATGTCAACATTTTGATAATTGACTAAATGAAAGTCGTTTTTCTTTACCGTTTAGTATTTACAACAATCTCTGATCCGAGTGCAACATTCTCAACTTGCAACGTTGTCTCAAACTAGTCAACTAAATTAAAATAGTAACACGCTGTGCGCGTAGTGAGATCGATTCTATTAGTTTTATGGACGCTTTTATTTTATTACAGCCTGTATAGACGATAGAAAAAGTTTAAACTCTTCTGAGTATTAACGAGATGCTATCACGAGGTTGTGCCAAGGATTTTACATTGCGGGGTTTCACAAGTTTTTTAAATGCGAAAGTTGGAGATCAATGATCGACCTGGTCAGAAGATCAGACCTCGCCCCACTTGCTGAATCGTCCAAAGTGCCAGTTTATTATTTGTATCGCGACCTAACACCACTACAATGTGGTCCCTACGGGCTCGACATGAAAATAAAGAAAACTGTCTGCCTGTTACCCTTACCTCTGTCTTACCGAGGGGTACCGTATTACGTATTACCCAGTAGGTACCACAGATAATATAGTACTTCCAGTACTAACTGGGTTGCGAAGGTCAGGTCAGATAGGCAGTCGCTCCATGTAAAATACTGGCATTCAGCTGCATCCGGTTGGGAAAAGGCTAGGCAGATCATGATGATGTCTGCCTGTTACCCTTCCGCACGTAAACCAATAAATCGATGTTTCGGCGGATAGCCAGGGACCTGTGCGACCTGGAAAAGGAGACTACTCGTCATCTTGGATGTTCGGTAGAATATAAAATTCACGCAAGCGAAGTCGCGTGCAGCAGCTATAGCACACAGAGTAACATGATAAAAACATTTATTGTAATACAAACTTGTTGAAGCTACATGCTCTGGTTTTCATAACCACGAGTAGAGTATCGTTTTGTGTTTGGAACAAGTTTTCCAATTTCGCTCCGAACGCGCCGTAAATCGTGAGATTACAAAAGTTTCAGAAGCTTGTACACGAGTATGTGACAGAACCACCGTTTTTGTGTAATGTGTCGCGATCCGAAACAAATTCAGCCACATTTGACGTTCATTGTTGGTTAAGAATTGTCCTTTTTGCTGTCTTGGTTGACGCACTAGTCTACAAAGGAGTTCGTGTCAAGATCTTAAGTGCACAATATTTTAAGAACACTGCTGGAGATTTACTATGTATCTAGCTAAAATTAATTACAATTTTATTTATTTCAGTCGAATTTATGTGTCATCTGGTTTTCATATGATAAAAAATTGAGAAAAAGCCGACACGACGAAAAAATCAAAATCAAATCACAATAACAGATGTTCTTTAAGCCATAGCCTACCTTAACACAACTTTTTTGTGATTTGACAAAAAAGTGAAAAAATCAAGAAGTTAAAGTACAGGGTTTTTGAATTTTTATTATTACTTTTTTTATTTCCACGTTTTCAGTTTAATAATGCCGGTTTTATAAAGTGGAAAATACATAAATACTGAACTCACACTCATAACGTTCGGTGTCGCTAATATTATATTAGAGTTGGCAGGACTTCTTATTATAGAAGAAGGTAAAAATAAGATTAAAACAGAAATAATTTCGTGGCTTTGACCCCGACAGGTGACAAGAAATAATTACTGTGGAAGGTCGTGAAATGTCGGCCATCGCCGCGCATCCCAAACAGAAACGTTGAGGTGGGCGTGAGATAGGCTTGGGGCGATAACGAGTCCGTGATTATGTGTTCTTTTACATGACATGCACACCAATCAGCATACTAGGAATCCATTGCGATAAGATGATGTGCCCTTTGAGTTGCACACCAATTACAAAAAATATAATGACAAAGTTCTATAATTGACAATGAGCTAGATAAGTTACTACATCAAAAATGACTTTCCTAAAAAAATTGTGTTTTGTGTAGTAGTAGTTGCCGGTTGCTGTTTGCCGGTGCGGTCGCCGGTTGCCGCACACACCGGCACTCCGGTAGGAACACTTCACTTCGTGCCGGCGACAAACAAAACGAAATGCGCTCATTTAACATAGGGCTGTCACACAACTCTTGTAAGCTAACACAGGTATTTTGCCAAAGAAATACTAAGTGCTGTAACAATCTCCCCACGTTCATGTTTCAGGATAACCCTTTTAGTTTCTTACTCAACTAAATGATTAGCAAAGGAAAGGTCACATTGGTCGAAAAATGCCTTTATACCTAAATCGTTCTTCCTACCACAAATGTTGGTAAGAGGCAAATGAACTTAGATAGAATTTTCTTTTAAAAAAACAGGTGAATGCGAATATTTTATAGCTCTTAAAAAATAAAACTCTCATTACTTTCGTGTTACGTACAATTAGGTAATTAAAAACAAAGGCCACACGAGTTCGCTTTGTCCTCCTTGTGACAAAGTGGCCAGCTTAATGAATGGCCGTACTTGTGGCAACCCTAATTACTGGCAGCTAATTCATTAGCAAGGACTTAAAGTCGCGTAATGTTCAGCTAATGAACTGTGTACGATGGCTTACTTGTGCTTCATATAAGGATTACAAGTTGAGTGTAGCCAAGGGCGCAATTACATAAGATGGACTACAGAAGATAATAAATGAATTTAAATAAACATCGTCTAGTTGATCGCCGAAGAAAGAGCAACGTACCTATATCAACCATGAAATACCAAATACCTACCTCGTAACTACCTTTTTTTCGAGTTTTCGTTTTTAATACCAATCCACGTAAAATGCGCAGTATTTCGCGTGTACTGGCAAAACCTCCTGTCGATAATTTAACTATGTATCCCATTAGACACTAATAGAAATAACTTCCTAATTATGAGACGCTAATTTACTGTTATTGTATGGACATTTGCCAAAAGATATTGCTGCGACCACCTCCTATCCAATCTAATAACGTGTTGACCCTTGCGCGTGCTCTATCTATTTTATTTTTTGAGAATATGTTTCTTGTGAGTCCTTACATATGACAAGACACAGGTAACTGATAATAAATAAAAGTAAAATGTTAATGTTATTTTACTATTATTAATACCTCATAGGATCCCTTCAATTATCCATAATTTAATTAAAGTGAAACCAATACCTCCTATCTTCTTCTAACTCTGTAAATGGTAGTTATAGAATAAAAACATACGTCATACCATATTTCTATTCCAATAACCAGATTATTAAAATAGATAAAACAGGGACGTTTTTTAAAATATAAAAATGAGACGTTTTTTTCGTCTCCTGTTGCAATTTTTGTGATAGAAGATATTGGTAGTTCGTTATCGATATTATGTTAACATGCTACTTGCATGATGCAGAAGTGCAGTGATTCTACAGAGTAGCTACAGGCCCGCACCGAGCGGCGCCGGGCGCGCTTGTTAGTGCTACCATCAGCATCGAGTTGCAATAACAATGCGCACATCAAAGGGACAGCTACCCGTAATATGAACACCGCCATTTTAGCTCGCTTTAACTAGATACGGGAAATACGAAAACTTTATTTTGTTTGTTGTTTTAGACGTAAAACAACAAACAAAAAACTGAAAAGGAGCACCAATTTAACGGTTTGATTGCGATGATCACAGATTTGTCAGTTTTTGTTTTTTACCCGACTGCGTCAGAAGGAGGCTAAGTGAGGTTTTTCGAGCGTATGCATGTCCATTTCTTTGGCACGCCCTACAGCCCAAACGGCTGGACGGTTTTTGACATACGAGGTGTCGTTCAATTGTCAGATTGTGGTAGTGACATAGGCTATATAATTTTGAAAATGGCATATGCAAATGAAAAAAAAGGGGGAGGGGCGTTGTTTTTTTTTCTTACCATAACAATATAGGTCTCAAATGAAAGCTAGTGAAATACCCGTGCCATATATCCATATTAGTAAGTACGAGTACTTATATCTCGCGACAAGATTTTAAATCATATAATTGTGTAATGACGTTATAAGCTTATAGTAAAAGTTTTAAAGGAAAAGTTTATTTTAATCTTTTTAGCGCATAAAAGCTAGTTTTTTTTAAGTTTTTTTATTATTATTTTTTAGCTTTACTGTTGTTTTTTTTTGTTGCAGTTCATTATTTTTAAGCAGTCGGGTTTTTTGTTTTTATTATAATTATTTGTAAAACCATACCATGTATAGAACGGTAAAGGGTTCCTTATTGAAAGGCTCTCTCTACTAGGAGGGTCAAAAATACTCACGAGTCTTATAGTAGAGAAAATTGAGCGGGGAAGAGTAGAGTAGAGTAGAGTAGAGGACTCCATTTTCCGCACTTAGACTTTCATATATGGTGCGTTGTGCGTAGGTGTCCGGCTAAGTTAGCCAGCCTAGCTCCGCCCAGAAGCATAGAAGTTTCCTGGGACCTTCACAGGCTTCGCGGATCGACCTCACCGTTCCGAGGATTTGTTTGCGTTGGGTAGCCACGGCCTCGCATTCCAGGATGACGTGGGCGGCGGATTCTTCGGCGTCAAAGCAGCCCCTGCAGAGTGAGCTGTTTATTTAGGGGGCAATGACCCGTTATTGTCCCTATTATTATTCTGAGGTTATTTCTACTTAAACTGAGCAGTTGTTTTGTTAGACGCGGATGTAGACTTGGCATCGCCATTTTGGACTGCCTGCAGTCCGTAGATCGTAACCATTTGTTGTTGTGAAGTTCAGTTGATCTCTGGCGAACCCATGTACGGAATTGCGAGAAAGGTAAGGGAAGGAGTGGGTACGGGCCTAGCACTGCCATCTCGGAACCTCTCTTAGCAAGTTCGTCTGCGGCGTCATTGCCTAGGGATCCACTGTGCCCATTTATCTACTGGAGGGTGATTCTGTTAGACAGCGATATACTCTCCAGGACGTAGTGACATTCAAATATTAATTTACTGTTAGTTTGTTTGTTTTCTAGGGCTTTAAGCACAGCTAGGCTATCAGATACCAATCTGATTGCGTAGTTGTGAATCCCTAGATGCTTTACGGCTGTTGCAGGTTGTGTTAGGGCGACACACTTGCATTGGAATATCGAGCTGTGTTCGCCTAGTGGTAGGTGAAAGTTGATATTGAGGTCTAGGGAGTGTGCGCCAGCCCCTGAGCCGTTTTGAGTTTTAGACCCATCTGTGTAGATGCGTACTTCATTGACTCCTGACTGATCCCCTAATTCCTCTGTTGTTTGTATGCTATAGCTTTTGTTAAACATAGGTTAATTAGGTGTCCTATCACACGGGGCAGCGCTGAGAGGTTGATACTCAATCACTGCGTGGGGACTGGTGTGGTTCTTGCCCCAAATGCCTAAGTGCATAAGCCTGATAGCTGCTAGTGCTGCCTCCTGCTGTATATGCAATTCAAGGGGAGTTCATTGTAGAGCTATCTCCATTGCCGCAGTTGGGGTTGTCCTCATACAGCCCGTGATAGCGGAACAGGCCAGCCTTTGGAACCGCTGAAGCCTAGAGACAGCGGTCGAAAATTCAGTTCTCGTCCACCAAACCAAAGTGCCATAAGTCAGCATTGGTCTGATCACCGCTGTGTAAAGCCACAGCGTGATCTTTGGAGACAGCCCCCACGTTTTTCCTAACATTTTTTTGCATTGGCACAGTGCGATTGTGCTTTTGTTAAGTTTGTAGTCAAGATGCCTATTCCAGAGCAATTTGCTATCAAGAATCACTCCTAAGTACTTAACTTCTTCTTTAAGTGTTAGTTCGGTGTTGAATAGTTTAGGAAGTTTGTGTGGTCCAAGGACTCTTTTGATTGTAAACATTATAAATTCTGTTTTGGTGGGGTTACCCGATAGTTCGTGTTTTGTACACCAATTCTCGATTATTTTGAAGACTTTCCTCATGAGGTCACATAAGACGCCTTCAAATTTCCCCGTGATTAGAATTGCTATGTCATCTGCATAACCCACCGAGTACAGACTGCTGGCGTTGAGCTCTGTAATGAGCTCATTTACTAGGTTCCACAGTAGTGGTGACAGCACCCCACCCTGTGGGCAGACCCTACTAACGATACCTCGTGTGGTGGTGTTCACAGTAAATTGAATAGCGCGGTATTTTAACATATTGTGAATCCATTCTATAAGCGTTGGCGCCACACCGTGCACGACTAGTGCCTGGCTGATGCTGGCGAAGTTCGTTTTATCAAAAGCACCCTCTATGTCTATAAAGGCGCCCAGTGTTGGGTTTTTGGTTTTTAGAGCGTTTCCTATGCGTGTGACCACGAGGTGGAGTGCGGACTCAGATGACTTGCCTTCGCAGTAGGCGTGTTGGTTAGGGTGTAAAGGTTTAAGTAGCGAGACTTGATTCCTAATCCTTCTGTCTCCCCCCCTCTCTAGTGTCTTCAAGAAAAACGAGGTGAGGCTGATGGGTCTGAAGGATTTGGGTTGAGTATAATCGCTCCTACCTGGTTTTGGAATAAAGATTATTTTTACTTCGCGCCATTTTAAGGGGATGTAGCGGTGGGCCAGACAGGCACCGAAAATCTTGACAAGGTATTCTGCTAGCGAGTCACCGCTCCATCTGAGCAGAGCCGGAAAAACACCATCCAACCCTGCTGCCTTTAAAGGTAGGAAGGTGTTGATTGCCCATATTATTTGTCTTTGTCTATTACTTCTAAAGCCACCTAACAGTCTAGGTTGCTCGTAGCTCTTTCACTGTATGGTTCCCAGCTCTGTTGGGTCGCAATCCGGCAGCCCGGGAAGTGGGTGGTGAGAATTAATTCGCTAGTCTCCGCATCATTAATTGTGTAGGTATTGTCTGGTTTTTTGAGACATCTTATTGAATGATCAGTCCCGGCGGCGAGACAAGTTTTGACCCTCACTGCCTGGTTGCTATTCTCAATTTTAGTACAATAACGCCTCCAGCCGTTTTTTCCTGTGAGGCGTATTAGTTTTTTATAATTTTTACGGGTTGTTTTGTAACGGTCCCAGTCGCCTGGCGACCGTGTGTTCATGGCTCTGTTGAAAAGCCTTCGCAGCCTGTTTCGGTGTCTTTCTTATTCTGGACCCCACCAGGACTGCCTTGCCCCCTGTCTTGGTACAGTGAGTGGGCAAGACTGCTCAAAGCTAGTTAGAAAGATTAATGTGAGGTTGTTTACCGTGTTTATCTAAGTTGATTAAAAGGATTTCAGCTGGAAGGGAGGGTAAACTACCAAACTCTGCCTTGACTAGCCTTATGAACTTGGTTTGGTCTGTGTTTCGAGGGATCCTCCTCGGTTGTGGCTTTGGTAGGTTGAAATTGATGGTGTATCGAATCCATCTGTGATCCGAACATGATAGTTCGCTGGACACATGCCAATCCTGGATGGAATTGGAGATACATATAGTTGATAGAGTTAGGTCTATTAGTGTTTGTGATCGTGCGTTAATGAAAGTTGGTTCTGAACTTTTCTTGAATAATACAAGATTATTGCTAAGAATAAAGTCGAGCATTCCCTCACCTCGGTTGTTGGTTTTAACATTACCCCAGGTTTGACCCCACCATGTCAGAATATTAGCCACGGACCGTAACATTCCCCAAAGAATAAGAATCTCTTCCCATTCCTCGGGGAAGGATACTGCCCGCGCCCAGGGTGCACCGGCCTAGCAGCTGCCGTTCCCTCCAGACGTATTTAAAGGGACTGGCAGCCATCAGGCACACGTGGAGGAATTCTGACAACGCACCCCATGTCGGCACCCCTGTGCTGTTATCGCCTGGTGGTTTTCGTTGCGCCTATTTCTTAAGGAACTAGACCAAGAAACAGGGCGGCAACCACGTGAAGGGGAACACACCAGACTTGCCTTGAGGATCTACACGACTGTAGCGCTCACCCTCAAGACCCCGCCTCCTTACCGCCTCTGAGGGAAGCAGTAAGGTAGGCCTGTATCTATACTACCAAACCAAGCGCAAGCAAAGCATGTCGTTGTGCAACCGCAAAAGCATAAATCCAAGCCCACCCAATTGAGCGGGGAATAAAGCGGCTTTATTCCCCGCTCAATTTGGCTTTATTAAAGCCCGACGTATCGACTGGCAAACACATGAAATGCCTCCACAACTGCCCCCCCCGCGCATACCTATAGAACTGCCCCCCGCACATACGGCACATAATGTTATCCAAAGTACGTTCATGTGATTGCCAATCACAACAGTTATGTTTAAACAACGTGCAGTAGCTTCATAGCGTGTAACACTCTATCAGACATTACTTCCCATTTACGAGTCTGGATTGATCCCATCTCGCGGTGAGCTCTCATCCGGTACGTCAGCAAATAATGCCGACTCCTAGAAACGCATCGGGATAAACAAACAGTGCAATACAATAACAATAAACAATTGTTTTTGGCTCAACTCCGCATCGGTTTCGATTGTGTTGTTAATATAAGTTAGAGAAACATCGCAACAGTGGGGAATACACAAGACACTGCATGAGATTTAGTACTCTAGCTAATGCCCTGATTATCGAATCGATACTCGATAATCAGGGCAAGGTAAGATAGAGCAGAAACAGTATCGTGACCGAAAGCGTCTCTCGAGCAGTGGAGTAGAGCCGATTTCTCTGCCACTGACTCGCCGTCGCACTCAATACGTGTTATCAAGGCTTGGGCTTACCCAAGGGGGTTGGGGAGGGCAGTTGCGCTCGCTTTGTTCGCTCTTGCATTCCACATTCCGTTTTTCTACTTCAGTCGAAAAAGTAACTGGTGTGTATGAATCGACGCAAAAAACGAACATATCCAGGTTAAGTGCAGAAATGTAATTACATTTCCTACTGTTAACTAGATATACCTAATATTTGTCTACCTATAAGAAGTTCCTTACTTGATATCACCCCCCCCCCTCCCCAATGCCAAAAGCTTTTAACACGATCATAATCCGCCAGTCCCGACCCCTTGCTGCACCATATACTACGAGTATAACACCCAGTCAGTGGGGCGCCGCGCCGCTGCGCCGGTCGCTCGCTCAATATTTCAGGTGGCGTTAGCGCTCGCTCTCAACAACAGCGCGCGACGGAGCTGCAAGCTTGCAGTTACCGCGTTATACATTATGACAATATGCGCTGTGACGCGAGGACAGGCTCACACAGACCAGATTCATCGGCTCCTGCATTTAATATAAAGGATGGAGTGAAGACTGAAACATTATCTAGTATATATAAGATGCTCTGTGATTATCTATCTAGTAAAAGACATGAGTCAAAATGCGAAACGTCACTCTATTTCGCATTTTGACTCGTGTGACTGTCACTTGACTTTGTGAAGTCAAGTGAAGTCCTTCAATCTTCAATCATTTGCAATGAGTTTTTCATACACTTTTTACCCGACTGCCAAGGAAGGGTTATGGTTTTGCCATTGAACTACAAGTCTTTATAGCCAAGTTCTAATTTTAATTGAAATTTTACAATCAAACGACTGTTTCGTGTGAGTCCGACAGCGATTGGAAGCATGCTGAAAACATAGTAAGTAAGGAGAAAGACCCCCCCAACTTATTGTAAGAACGTAAGTTGTGGAGCCAGGGGACCCACCTCGGTGCTAAGTGGGTTAATGCTCCAAACATTTCCTGAGTGCCGTAACAACAGTCGGAGGAAATGCGATGCGATGGGGTGTTCCTGCGTAGGTTGGTGCGGTGACCACCCAATGTGAGTGTCTGTAAAGCAGGTCGATATTAAACGAAAAATCAAGTGAAATGCGATTAATTTATACCATGATTACACCAAATGCATAGTAAAATGTCATCTTGATCACTTTGCAAATGGCAAGGCACAATAAGCTTTTTCAAATGATTGTAAAATAACCAGGGTTGGGAAAAAATAACCCTGTTTTTTATTTATTTATAAAAAAAAACAGTTTAAATTGTTTTGAACAAGTGATTTTTTTTTTTTTAGTTTATGGCATTATTTCAAATTAATTCGACCTACAATATTTCATTTCTAGACTAAATCATTTCTAATTCGCCATAATAAATTAAATATTATTTTATGTATCTCTAACCAATACTGAACGCTTTACATTCACCCTGCATGTTTAGAACATGCAGGGTGAATGAATGTAAAGCGTAATGAATGTAAAGCCTAATGTTGATTTTTAAATTGGGTGACAGAGGGACTTTCCTAGCGGGACTATACCGGCGGGGAATTACCTATGAACTATGAATTACTATTCTATGAATAGGGGCAACACCAATATTTATATTAAAATAAGAGGAATAACCATTACTCCATTGATTTACTTTTTTTCGACAGCCGACATTAGGGACTTTCCTAACGGGGAATTACTTGTGAATTCTATAAATGCGATTGCCTTTCTTTCTAATATTTCATTTCATTATTAGTTCTGCGTCTGATAACACCTCATAAAAATTTAAACTTCAGGACACAAAAAGCATGCAATTTGGGCACAATTCACATTGATCCCCCAAGAAAATACCACACTGAAGACCAATAAAAATGTAAGAAATAACTAGTTGGACTTGTGAAAAGAATCATCTGGTTATATGTTAGACTCCTAAATATTAATTTGTTTTCATATTATATCCATTCATTCATCATGAAAAGTAGTTTTAGCCCCTGCCTTTACCGTACAAATAATACGCTGTTATTATACAAATTACACTGGACCACAAAGAATAAGGGTCGGTTAGAAAATGTTCAATATCTTCAAAAGCACCTGACCCAGCTTTATGAAATAAATACTAAATTAAAGAATATTTTAAAGTGCTTAAAAGAAAATAAAATGAATTCAAGCTTTTCATTTTTAGAAAATGTAAAATTAATAAAAATGCGTAGTTTTAGAGAGAAGCGGTGGTCCAGTGGTAGTGGCCCCGACTTACGAACAGTAAGTCTTGGGTTTGAACCCAGGCAGGCGCATTACTTTGGGTAATTTATTTCATCACCACTGCTCTCAAAAACGGTGAAGGAAAACATCGTGAGGAAATCGGCATGTCCTAGACCCAAAAATTCGAAGACATGTGACATCTATCAACCCGCACTGGGCCCGCGTGGTGTATTCCCTCTCATAGAGAAGAGGCCGAGTGTCCCAGTAGTGGGAACATTAAAGGATCAGCCTTTAATGTTGTATGTGTAGTTTTTTCAGTATTTTCGTAAATGTAGATTGGTTACAGATATGCCGTTTTCACGCACTTTAGTACCTACTTTGTGTTGCCTCCGCGAGCTCGCAATAGCTACTGCTGTTATGCGATTTGGCACACTTTCTGCTAGGTTTTTGAGGCGATGCTGCGGAATATTCTGCCATTCCTCTATTAGAGCTTCTTTCATTTCACGTAGCGTGACTGGCGGCGGATTCCGCTGACGTACATATGGGCGCAATACCATCATTTGATTTTAATTTTAAGTTAATTTATAATTTAAGGGTAGTTACGTTGCGGGCCTGTGGGCGGTGAGCTATGGGCTAGCTCGCCGTCCGTCCGTCTTATGACGACAGGCCGTGTCGACGGCGCGTTCGTGTTCCACGCGCACCTCAAAGAGAGTCAGCAAACAGGAAGGGGTCCGAAAGGACCGATGCCTTCCAGGGTTGCGGGACTGTTCGAAAGAGATACCGCGGCCCTGGAACACAAAGGGCAAAGGCAAGGCAAGGCTCAATATTGGGTCCTTTCCTCTTTCTAGTATACATAATAATGATCTATCTTATTTACTGAAAAACCAACCTCAAAATATGGTGTTATTTGCTGATGACACTTCTCTAATTTTTAAGATAAATAGACGGGCCCAAATTCTAGATGACATGAATAATGCCCTACTACAGGTTCAAAATTGGTTCACAGCAAACAATTTAGTATTAAACGAAAAAAAGACTAAATGCATTAGATTTGCTTTACCGAATATTAAAAGTAGTGATTGTGATATAATATTGAATAAAGAGAAACTTAAATTCGTAGATAAAACGGTTTTCCTGGGGATTACGCTTGATTCAATTCTCATTTAACATCTCTTGCGGGGCGGCTAAGTTCAGCAGCATATGCTATTAGAAAAATCCGTCAATTTACAGATTTTGATACCGCTAGACTGGTCTATTTTAGTTAGGTACTTTCATAGTATAATGTCTTATGGCATTTTGTTATGGGGACGAGCTGCAGACATTCAGTCAATATTTATTCTGCAAAAAAGAGCCATCAGAGCTATATATAATCTTCGTAGGTGCGATTCTCTAAGGGAACTGTTTAAGGACATTAACATTATGACGGTACATTGTCAATACATCTACGAAAACATAATGTACGTAAGAAAAAATCTGCATCTTTTTAGTAAAAGAGGTGACAGACACAATTAAAGTACTAAAAAAAGGGACCAATTAGTTCAGCCAGGCTACAGACTCGCTAAAGTAGATTCATCTTTCATGGGGTACTGTTTGAGATGCTATAATAAAATTCCACAAAGTATTCTTGAACTCAGACGATGTTGACTCAGACGAACTGAGACGAAATTTAAAACATGCATTAAACGCACACTATGTAAGCAAGCATAATATTACAAGTTGGACGATTCTGTGTTTAAAAGCAGTTGTATTGTGAAAGAAAGGGGATTCTTAGTTCGCTAATCTTGGAATAAACACCCTGAACTGGAGTAAGGTATTTTCTTTAAACTAGTGCTAATATTTCCTGCTGTTTCCTATTTGCTATGTAATTGTGTGACTGTGTATATATGTTGTGTGACTCTGACGACGACGGCCATGATAATGCCGCCGACATACACGTCGTCCCAGTTCGTCCCATGCTTACTCAATGGAGTTTAAGTCGGGGCTGCGCACAGCGGTTTGACTCCATACAAGAGGTTGGACATAGGGTAATAAAAAATTCAAAGTCGTAATTTCACAAAACTAAATACACTATTCGATTTCTATAACAGAAAGTAACAAATGTGACCGGAACGTGTTTTGAGATTGGACTTATAGTTTATGAGTAAATCGAATAAAACTGTTTTTAATGTATGAGAAGCAACATATAAATATGAATATCTTGTGATTTTGGCCGATTTTCGTTCTGGTATTTTTGTGCCAGTATTTTGTCATTATATGCCTCATTTTCTTCAAAGACACATGGTGCGACTTTTTTGCACTTTTTGTGATATGATAAAAAGTTTAAAATGTATGAATTTTTCATACATTTTTCGGTCATAAAACACGATGCAACTACCTACTTAAATACTGACTTAGTGATCAGGTACCTACCTGGTGATAGTTATTTGTCCGAAATGAAAAGCAATGTTTATTTATAACAATAGGTTGTTAATGTGCTCACCGAAAAGTAATTGGTATTGGATTTTAAGATAATGCTGCATTTCCAATTCCTGGAAAGTTTAGGGGTTGTGGTAAGTAATTGATGTCTACCTAGCTAGTTTGTGATATTTGCAAGTATATAAATAGTGGTATGAAGTGTTCAGAAATCAGTTGTAATTACAATATCATTGAGTGTGTGTTGTGTGTGGCTTTGTAACGAATTTAGATCTCTATGTTGCTCTACGTCAGCATAGTAATCTTCAAGATTATTGTCATTTAGTCAGTATGCTAAAGTCAAGCAGTAGTTTTCAACTTTGTGAAAGTATCGAGAAAGAACAGTGTCCTGAACTTGGTGTCATCAATTTTGTTACCGGGTTCACGCCCGATGGATCGAATCGGGAAGAATGGCTGATAAATTCATTGCTTCATGGCTTGGCTTTGAAATACTTTGGCCCGAATGCATCAAGGAAAACATAATTGAAACAGAAGACATTGTTGAGGTGGTGAGCCCAACTAAATCAGGTGCAGCAACTTCGACTATAAAATTTCCTCGAAAGTCCTTTGAAGATTTATCGAATCGTCAGAAAAAAAGACGGACTGAAGAATTTCGTGCAACTACTTCTCCACATGAGCTAATATTTGCTGCAGAAAGTGCTCTTAAGTCAGCTGGAAAAGAAAATGTGGCCAACATTTTGAAGTATTTACTTGAAAATCCACAGAAGGTGTCCAAAGTACAACATTTTATCCGTGGCAATATGACTCAATCTTCCGAAGTTTCTACACAAAAAGCACTAGCCTTCTACATTACAATGCGTTTATCAAAGTGGCGCTACATCACGCTAAGGCACTTCAGTTTAAAAGAAGGTCTGACGAAGTACCTTAGCTACTATAAGTTGTTAAAACAAAAAACAATGCTATCCGAGAAAAAAAATCACTAGTACACCACACAAAAGACTCAGCAAAGATAAAATTGCAGGCACTCTCAGTGGCGTGCAGTGCTTCTCCACGGCGGGTAGGCCATATAAATACGGATACCCAAAAAAAAAAAAACTCGCAACATCACAGCGTCGCTCTACTTAGGATGACCCTCAAAGTAGTCACATCTATTGATATATTCACTCACCCGTCCGGGCCCCCGCATCTGCCCAGTGCCCCTGGTGTTTTTAGTAAGCGTATGAGAAACAACGCCATCTAGCTTAAATATAAGGAATTTCAATGGTATTCTGTCAATACAAGTACGAAGGATGTCGCTTCGTTACAAAAAATTCTAAAAAATAAAACAGAGTGCGCTGTTAACAAAAAAAAATAGTTTAGTTTTCGTTCCGTACCCAATTTTGAGCGTCTGACCGGAATATTTGAAAAACAAACATTGAAAATAAGCCTGTAAAAACCAAAGTTATAAATACAAGAACTCACCACATTAATCAAGGTTCAAATCACGATTTTCTGACAATGCAAACAGAAGAAAGATTCATTTGAAATACCGAGTACGAGATGAATTTTGGGTTAATTCTCGTAATTCGGGTAACTACACATTTTCCTTCAGACACCACTTGAATCTTAACATCAAACAATCGTGAATACTTATTGTTTTTAACTTCTGACAAACACATTATCAGCGCAAACTTCACAACAGAACACCATTTCTAAGTAAATAAACAAATACAACAAATAATATTTACACTACTGTACGGTTGTTACGATGCCAACCTGCATGCTCAGCACATCGTACCGACACAGCGACCGTTCGTATTACGACACCGCGCTTCAGGCGTCACCGACTATTGTCATCGCCTTTTCTTTACCTAACTTCGGTGGGAACGGACATGATATATTAAACCTAATTCTGAAATTTAAATTGTAATTCTATCTGTAATTTTTGAATCTTCAAAAATATATATCATAACCTAATATTAATAAGGACTTATTCATTGGAGAGTTTCCCGACACACGCCCCCACACATATTTGGCGCAACCGGTGCTCGTTACAGACTTAAGGTGTGGTGATGTGAAATACCTAAAAATCAGGACAACGCCGCATCAACTGTTTAAACGAAGAACCTATTGGAGGTCTGTCAAGGAAGCTGTTGCTACGAAGACTGGGACATCCGAAAATCGATGAAACAACGCTCGCAAGCAATGCTACTCATGTAAGTACATAAGTCCTATTATTGGTTGCTATATTTCTAACTTAGAGTGGTACTGTAATTTTCCAAAATTTTTCACCCACGTAGTAATAGGGACCTTAGTTTTAGTAGGCGTAATCAACTCCGCATCGCGCGAAGTGACGCCTTTCGTAATTTAGAAGATGTAATAGAAAATTTAGAAACCATGACGGAATCGAGTAGTAGTTCTACAGTAGACATGAATCAGATAGATTTATCAGATAAAATTTATAAATCACTTAGATTAGTTCCAGAATTTGACGGAAATCCAAATGTTTTAACTAGGTTTTTGAACTTGTGCGATCAATTAGTACTCACTTATATCAGTCCAGAACCTGGACGTCAGCTCTCGAACTTGTCTTTGATCAATGGGATTTTAAACAAAATTACTGGTAATGCTGCACGTACTTTGGCTACTAACGGAATTCCAAGTGACTGGAATGGTATAAGATCAACCTTAATTAATACATTTTCAGATCATAGAGATGAATCGTCGTTGTATACTGATCTCTCTCTCTTAGTTCAGGGAAGCGATACGATACAAGTTTTTTACGAAAAAGTTCAACACTTGTTATGCACAATTATGACGTACGTCGAATTACACGAATCTCTAAAAACTACCATAGAATCCAAACTAACTCTCTATAAAAAACTAGCTTTACAGAGCTTTCTGAAAGGTTTAGAAGAACCACTAGGATCAAGGATAAGATGCATGAGACCTTCAACTCTTGAAAGCGCTCTTGAATACGCTCAAGATGAATTAAATATATTATATCTCCAAAAACGAAATAAATCAGTACCAGCAAAAGAAAAACCCCAAAACGAGCAGGTCAATCCTTCTACTACTTGGTCACACCCTAATTTTCGTTCGGTTAGGCCAGCAAATCAAAATCCAACATTTCAAACATACCCGAGACCTCAAATCCAGCCTTTTGGATCTCAATATCCACCACAATATCACCCACAACCTGCACGACCAGAACAGTTCAGACAAACCCATAGCCTACGCGTCCAGAACATTGAACGATAGCGAAATTAATTACTCTACGATCGAGAAAGAGCTACTCGCAATAGTCTGGGCTACAAAATATTTCAGGCCTTACCTTTTCGGCAGAGAATTTAAAATAATAACGGACCACAAACCCTTAATTTGGCTCATGAATCTTAAAGAACCAGGATCACGTCTCACGAGATGGCGACTAAGGTTAGCAGAATATGATTATACTATTGTCCATAAAAAAGGCAAAATTAATACTAATGCGGATACTCTGTCACGTATTCAAATCAACCAAAATGAAACTATGTCCTTGTGCGTTAATCACTCTGAAACGGCACTCTCGGATACATCTTCTACATTAACTGCTGAAGGAAACAGCCAGATACATTCGTCATCAACCCTCACGGCTCACTCAGTTTTTGATGGAGGATCAAATGACCAAGAGCATCAAGAAAGTACAGCCTCCCCACATATTGAAACCATACACACAAGTTTAGAAAACCCTGTTCTGGAAATTCCAATATCGGACGAACCTTTAAATAAATTTAAGAGGCAGTTACTCATAAATATAATAAATGGTAACCCTAACAGCAGACCAACCACAACTCATCCTTTTCAGTCTTTTCAGAAAACTACTGCAGACATTAACGAACATAGCATTGAAGGCAGTCTTATTAACGTTGTAAAGTCTCACGTCGATCCAAAACTCCGGACAGCGATTCTTGTAAATCCTATCGAAAAAATGTTGAGTATCATACCGATTTTACAGGAAACTTTCGAGAATTCATCGATAAACTTAGTTTTAGTCAAATATGAGGTACTTAACATTAATGATCAGTCAAACCAACTTGAAATAATAAAAAAATACCACGAAGGCAAAACTAATCATCGCGGAATCAACGAAACCTACCTTTCGCTGTCACAACGTTACTTTTGGCCGAAAATTAAAACAGATATTACTAAATTTATAAACGAATGCAATATATGCAGATGTGCGAAATATGACCGAAATCCGATACGTCAGCAGTTCAGAGTTGTACCTCCATCAACTCAACCGTTTGAATTAGCACACGCAGACGTTCTGACTATTGACCATGGTAAATACTTGACTATCATAGACTCATTTTCTAAATACGCTCAAGCGTATCTTTTACCGGATTGTACTGCACCTAACATATTAAAAGCCCTTTTAACTTACAGTACTCATTATGGGTTTCTATTTGTATTTGTATTTGTAAGTAGTGTCAGAATTTTTCCGTTTGCATAAAATAGAACACCATATGACTAGTGCATATGCACCAAACGAAAACGGTATCATAGAACGTTTCCACAGTACGCTTTTGGAACACTTACGGTTATTTAAAATTCAGCATAAAAACGAGCCCACTCGAAGTCTTATACCGTACGCGTTAATTGCCTACAATAGTTCTATCCACAGTTTAACCAAGTGCAGACCATTTGATGTAATTTCTGGACATTTTGATCCTCGGAATCCTATTGATTTGAATATGACGGACCGATATCTTCAAACTTATATCCAAGAACATCGTAGTAGAATGGAAACGGTGTATAAAATTATTCATGACTCTGCACTATCCAATCGTATAAATATAATGACACGGCGTAACACTGATAGGGAACCCGTTTTAGATTGTGAACAGGATCAAGTCATACATTTACGAAATCCACTGGCAAGTAGACAAAAATTGGCACCTCGATTCATTCAAGACAAAGTACTTAAGAACTTACCTGTACATATTTATACCGCAAAAAGTCGTGGTCCGGTCGCTAAATCACGGTTAAAAAGACGACCAAAGAAATAAAATTCTTCATATATCATTGTTACAGGTATCTATTATTGCTGCCGGTTTTCCTAGTTGGTGCTCAACACATACGTTTTGACAGCCTGGACAATGGACCGGGTATACTACCGTTTAATCTCGGTGCCACCAAAATTATATCTCACTTTCACACATTCTTGCAAGACATTGACTTGAAAGAAATGGAATCACAAGTTAACAGTATGAAATCTCAACTCGCTGTCGCTACCCATAAATTATCACAAGGGGACAGTGCTCTCTTCAACTATCAGATTAAACATTTATACACAAAGTTAGAAAGAGTTTCGGTGCAGTTAGATACATTTAGGCCAACCAGAGTTAAGAGAGGACTGATCAATCCAATAGGCACAATCATCAAAAGTATTTCTGGAAATTTAGACAACGATGACGCTCTGAAATTTGAAAATGCATTACGTATCCTAAATAAAAACGATCAAACTATGTCACAATCGTTTAACAAGCATATTACTTTATATAAAGAAATGACAATTCAGCAAAACCAGATAATTAGCAATCTTTCAGTTAATCAGAGAAAATTGGAAATAGCTCTTTCTTATGTCATGAATATGACTAATAATGATAATGAGCGAATAATTCATTACGCTCATCTTGTGCAACTTTTCGCGATTTTAACCGAAAATGTACAAGAACTACTGAGTGAAATTAATAGAATAGAAAATATATTAGCCTTTAGTCGAGATAAATCAGTTCATCATTCCATACTTTCTGTCAAGGATCTTAAGAATATGATAAACCAACTAAAACATATTTATAGTCCCAACGAAATCATTGACTTAGATATTAGAAATTATTACGAAATCCTTAACTTAGCTTCATATTTTACCGATTCCACAGTTGTAGTAGTCATAAAGTTTCCTATTACATTTACTACTGAGTATCAGTTATATGAATTGTGCCCCGTTCCAAACAACAATAGCGTTATTATAGTACCACCTGCACCCTGTATATAGAGGCTGAATGCCCGAAGGTCAACTCTTGGCACCTATGCGAGCAGCGAATCGTCCACCAGATTATGTCAAAAACGGACTGTATTCAAAAACTCATACAATCTCAGGAGATAGATGTAACGTGCAAAACCACGCCTATCTCTCTGACCAAGGAAGCTCTGATTGAGCTAGATAGCTACCACTACATAATTGCTTTCCCAAATAGTACAAAAGTAAAACTATCCTTTGGAAAAGAACGATATCAGATGTTACGAGGAAGCTTTTTGGTCACCGTTCCTCAAGGTTGCAAGATAAAAACCCCAGAGATCAGTATAATCAATTTGGATAACAAATTAGTTGGGCAACCATTAGAACTCATGGCTCTACCGCACTATGAGATAGTGGCGAAGACACGCAGTTTCCATTTGCAGACTACAGATCTAAGCAGTCTTCGCAAAATTCAGAACCAAATTACCATGCAGGACGAAATACCAGTTGAATCATTAGACACGATTGGAATGTACCATACCACAATTCCATTTTATTCACTCATACTATTCGGTGCAGGAGCACTGAGCATTTGGTATTTCATTCGTTGTCGCCGTCGTCGAGCAGCGAAAGTAAATATTACAACTGAATCAGCTCATACCGAGCTGACAGAGGACGAAAGAAGAGCCGCAACTTTTGGCGTCAAGGTCACCAAATAGTTGCTCATCTGGCAGGGGAGGTGTTACGATGCCAACCTGCATGCTCAGCACATCGTACCGACACAGCGACCGTTCGTATTACGACACCGCGCTTCAGGCGTCACCGACTATTGTCATCGCCTTTTCTTTACCTAACTTCGGTGGGAACGGACATGATATATTAAACCTAATTCATAAGAAATTTAAATTGTAATTCTATCTGTAATTTTTGAATCTTCAAAAATATATTTCATAACCTAATATTAATAAGGACTTATTCATTGGAGAGTTTCCCGACACACGCCCCCACACATATTTCGGTTCAAAACGAATTACAACCGTCAGATATTATAATAATCAAAACATTCAAGATCACGAAATAAATTTTGCTTGTCACATGAAACAAATATGGCTTCTAAGAAAAATACAATTGTTATTTTGTCAATGAAAAAAACACTACCAAATATAATTGCATCACCGCATACCGTTTTAGCCGGATAATACTTTGCGGGGCAGCCAATCATTGGCCAGCTACACTCGCAGGAGTTTACGCACCTAATCTAGCATGTGTGCCGTATATATACACGAAAATACGCATCAGTGTGCTTAAATTTATCAATGGAAATTAGGCCGGCTGGGGCCTTGCCTAGACGGCCGGGAGCGAGCGTCGCCGCGTCGTAGTATTATTACCAGTTACGTCACACGGCCGCGACATGTTGCTTTAAGTATTATAACAGGCGTTTTATTTTTTTATTTTTGATTAATATAGTTATAATAAATGCATTTGTTGTGTTGTTGGTAGGAATGGTAGGGTAGGCTAGGCCTAATTGCCTCTATGGATGTGCACGCCCCTGGGCACTCTTAGATTTGACGGTCAAGAGGCTCATCATATCTCTTAGTATTGATACATGTGACAAACTTGTGTTGCACAGCAAGTGGGGCTTCGATGGAGCACCAAAACTTCAGCTAATAGTGAAGATTTGGCAACGGTATTTATGGCAAGCCTCGTACCCTTAAAACGAACGGAACAATAGAGTGGAAATATTTTGTGGCAAAACGACCGACCCTCATCAACCATCTACTGCCGACCAATTTCATTCAAATTCATGAAGGAAACAGCAGCCAGGCTCAAATCGGAGTTTGCTGCCTTTGTGTCTGAAATTTCAAACCTCACTCCAACAGAATTCGAGAATACTATGGTCACACATAACCTGATGTTAACCATGGTAGATGGGAAAATACATTCATATATTTCAGAAACTTCAGCTGTTGTGTGTGATATATGCTTAGCTCGTCCCACTGAAATGAACAGAACCTAAATAAGTATGGGTTGAGTTCACTGCATGCTTGGATTCGGTCCATGGAGTGCTTGTTGCACATTTCATATAAAATGGAAATAAAATCATGACAGGCAAAAGGAGAGATCATGAAGCAAAAAGTGAAAGACAGAAAAGAGGCCATACACGAATCTTTTCGTAGAGAAACTGGATTACTATTGGACGTAATCAAGCAAGGCAGTGGTAACACTAATACTGGAAATTGTGTTATGAGATTTTTTGCCGATGCAGAAACAACAGCCCGTATCACAGGCCTAGACATTAGGTTAGTCCGAAGGATTGCCGTTGTACTGCAGTGCATTTCTTCGGGAGAGAAGATCAACCTAAACAAGTTTAGAGAGTACTGCAATGTGACAGCGAACTTATACGTGGAGTTGTATCCATGGTATTATATGCCTTCAAGCATGCACAAGTTGCTGGTCCATGGGACTCAAATAGTGGAAAATCTTTTCGTAGTACCCATGGGATTCTTATCAGAAGAAGCATCAGAAAGTAGGAATAAGGACTTGCATACGTACGCGATTTTTCATACATTATATACTTTTCATCATATCACAAAAAGTGCAAAAAAGTCGCACCATGTATCTTTGAAGAAAATGAGGCATATAATGACAAAATACTGGCCTAAAAATACCAGAACGAAAATCGGCCAAAATTACGAGATATTCATATTTATATGTTGCTTCCCATACATTAAAACCAGTTTTATTTGAATTACTCCTAAGTTTTATGTCCAACCTCAAAAGACGTTCCGGTCACATTTGTTACTTTTTAACCGACTTCCAAAAGGAGGAGGTTATCAAGTCGACTGATTTTTTTTATTTTTTTTTGTGTGTGTATATTCAGCGATATCTTCGCCAATTGTGAACCGATTTCGATGATTCTTTTTTTGTTTGCTAGAATATTGTTTCGCGGTGATCCCATTTTAAATTTAGTGAAGATCTGATGCTGATCTTCGGAGATATAATATGGAACTCTTCAAAAATAGACGGCAAACCTGTCGTGATTGCTGCAATCGCTTGGATATTTATTGTTTATACAACATCGTAACATAATATCACGCTTGTATGCTCTAGGGGGTACGCAGATGTGTACTGTACAACTTTTCGACATTTAGGTATGTTAAGTTCTATTTTATTGGGGATAAGCCTATTACCATGAAATTTATTGTTAGCGGTTCACTAATGTTTCACCAAAACTCTTTTGACAATATTTTAACCGACTTCAAACAAAATGAGGAGGTTCTACGTTTGACTGTGTGTCCCGTATGTTCACCGATTTCTCCGCTAATTGTGGACCGATTGTCAAAATTATTTTTTTATTCGGTGTATTTAGTTTTGTGAAATTATAACTTTGAATTTTTTATTACTATTTTTTATGTCCAAGCTCTTGTATGGAGTCAAACCACTGTGCTGCGTGCTGGCCACTCCATTGTGTGTGATACCGACTTTTTGAAAATAGGCAAACACTATCTGAGCTGCATGCGGGCAGGCATTGTCCTGCATAAAAACGGCATTCTCGCCCATGCCCACTAAAAATGGACCAACGTAGTCATTCCGAATTTCAGTGACATATCTTTCTGCAGTTAAAGTTCAATTTTGTATCACCACTAGCTCAGTGCGGCTTTAGGAAGAAATCCCAGCCTACACGTGAACTGAGCCCCTCCGTATGGTACTTTTTCTTCTATACAGGCTTGGTTATAGCGCTCTCCCAGTCTTCTGTACACTCTTTTCCCCCGTCGTGCTTGTATAAACAGAATCTAGACTCGTCTGAAAGCATAACTCTTGACCAGTCATTCAGAGGCCAATTGTCTGGCTCGTGTTCTCTACCATAACTCCACCGGAGTGCCAACCGAAGGTGAGGTTTTTATTTGATTGTTTACTGTTTATTTTATTGTTTTAATGTGTTTTATTGTTGTTAATCTAAATATTTAAAAGAAGAAACTGACTGACTGACTCACCTATCAACGCACAGCCCAAACCGCTGGGTCTACAGATTCCAAATTTGGCGAGTAGGTTCGTTATGTGGTCTAGAGGTGCACTAAGAAAGGATTTTTTTAAATTCACCCCCTAAGGGCTCCAAAGTTTGTTTGGGGAAACAAGATCAGTTACACTATTTTATTCAAAACTTCACAGGAGTACTCCTATTGATAAATGAGTAGAAACGGGTTTCAGGTTTTTTCAGAGTTCAACCCCTAAGAGGGAGAAATGGGGTGACAAAGTCTAAAAATCAACTCATAGCCCAAACCACTGGGTCTAGAGATTCTAAATTTAGCACGCGTAGGTTCCTTAAGAAGTCTAAGGGTGCACTAAGAAAGGATTTTTCAAAATTTACCCCCTAAGGGGGTGAATCGGGAGTCGAGTTTGTATGGGGAAACAAGATTAGTTAGACTGTTTTATTCGAAACTTCACAGGAGTACTCCTATCGATAAATGAGTACACATTTGTGTTTCAGGTTTTTCAGAATTCAACCACTTTTTTTTTTTTTTTTTTTTTTATCGTTGGGAAATCATCAAATGACCCCTCCCGCTCTGGGCTGAGCAGGAGGGAGTGTCAGACTTGTACTGACTAAAACCCATCCATGTTCCTTCCTTTGCCCTTTATGTTCCAGGGCCGCGGTATCTCTTTCGAACAAATCAAATCAAATCAAAGCATTTATTTCAAGTAGGCCAGTTACAGGCACTTTTGAATTGTCGAAACAAAGATAACAATTAAATGTAGCTACAGTCCCAGTCACAAGGCATAAAAACTGTGAAAGTACTGTAGTTGCCCATTCCCTATCGTAGATCTCTATGGAGAAGAACGGGCAAGAAACTCCATGGACACTCTTTTAAATCAGCAAATTGTTACAAAATCTTGGTTACATCATTCATGTTGAGATGGTACACTATGTGAGAACGATGTAGCAAGATGTGCACATTGAAAGTGTCCACAGTAAAAACAAAAAAGACAATTAAAAAAAATAAAAATAATTAATTCAAATAAGCCGTGGCAACTAAGAGATGACCAGTCACACTGACAGCGCCCGTTCACGAACATGACGCATAGATCAGCACCATTCAACTCAACCATTTTGAAGGGAACTAAATGATCCGACACACGCGCCACCATCAGCGAGACATTTGAGTGAGCATGACATACTCTCAACCGCCAGGGCACATTCAGGTCAAGAAAGGACGTAGGTTTCCAGTGAACGATAGCTTTTTAACACATAGTTCTCACACAATATGGGCTTTATATAATACTAAAGAGATTGATTCTATACAATGCAAAGATAGTTGTACAATCTTCAGCAGCTCCAACAATACTATTTAGTGTTATCAATTTGTGCGTCCCTGTCCTTGTGGAGCAGGACCGGCATTGAGCCAAGCATTTTTATCAACGATATAATCGTTCAACTTGTAATATGCTTGCTTGCAAAGTGTGCGTTTAATGCATGTTTTAAATTTCGTCTCATTGAGTTCAAGAATACTTTGTGGAATTTTATTATAGCATCTCAAACAGTACCCCATGAAAGATGAGTCTACTTTAGCGAGTCTGAAGCCTGGCTGAACTAATTGGTTCCTATTTCTAGTACTGTAACTGTGTCTGTCACCTCTTTTACTAAAAAGATGCAGAATTTTTCTTACGTACATTATGTTTTCATAGATGTATTGACAATGTACCGTCATGATGTTAATGTCCTTAAACAGTTCCCTTAGAGAGTCGCACCTACGTAGATTATATATGGCTCTGATGGCTCTTTTTTGCAGAATAAATATAGACTGAATGTCTGCAGCCCGTCCCCATAACAAAATGCCATAAGACATTATACTATGAAAATAACTAAAATAGACCAGTCTAGCGGTATCTACATCAGTAAATTGACGGATTTTTCTAATGGCATATGCTGCTGAACTTAGCCGCCCCGCAAGAGATGTTAAATGAGAACTCCATTGTAGCCTTGAATCAAGCGTAATCCCCAGGAAAACCGTTTTATCTACATATTCTAGTTTCTCTTTATTCAATATTATATCACAATCACTACTTTTAACATTCGGTAAAACAAATCTTATGCATTTAGTCTTTTTTTCGTTTAATACTAAATTGTTTGCTGTGAACCAATTATGGACCTGAATTAGCGCATTATTCACGTCATCTAGATTTTGGACCCGTCTATTTATCTTAAAAATTAGGGAAGTGTCATCAGCAAATAACACCATATTTTGAGGCTGGTTTTTCAATAAATAGGGTAGATCATTTATATATACTAGAAAGAGAAAAGGACCCAATATTGAGCCTTGTGGAACACCCATTTTTACTTTTAAACCCTGTGAATTGACACCATTTATTTGAACATGTTGTTGTCTATCACTCAAATAAGATTTTACAAAACTAAGTGCAAGTTTACCTAGTCCGTAGTGCTCAAGTTTCAAGAGTAATGTCTCGTGATTTACGCAATCAAATGCTTTGGAGAGATCACAAAAAATTCCTATGGCGTCTTGGGACTCTTCCCACGCAGTAAATATGTGCTTTAATAAGGTTACACCAGCGTCAGTCGTACAACGTCCCCTGGTGAAACCATACTGCTGATCGTATAGGATTTTGTTGGTGTTAAAATGATTGAGCATTTGATTCAGCATCACTTTTTCAAAAACTTTGCTAAAAACTGGCAACACGGATACAGGCCTATAATTATTAGTATCTTTACTGTCCCCGGATTTGAAAAGAGGTATGACTTTACTGTATTTCATTAAATCTGGGAAAACTCCTTGGTCTACACACAAATTAAAAATTAACGCCAAGTATGGTGCTATAGTCTCAACTATGGATGTACAAACTTTGATAGACATTCCCCAAAGATCTTCGGTCAGTTTGATTTTTATTTGCCGGAAAGCTTTAATAACTATCATAGGGTTTATGTGTTTAAATTTAAATTCAGCCGGGCATCCAGACACGTTTGCCTTTAATAAACCAATTGAGACTTCAGCTGAGGAATTTAGAGCCTCCGTAGTTTTTAACGGTACATCGGTAAAGAAATTTACAAATTCTTGAGCTACTTCCTGATTAGAGGTTTTAGGACCACATGCTGTATCTAATGTATAGCTAGTGTTACGTATTTTCTTCCTGTTGGTCTCATCATTTATGACTTTCCAAACTGTCTTTATTTTATTTTCAGCAGTTTTGATCTTGTTGCTAATGTATATACTTAGCAACATACTTGTTGAAAGTTTCAGTGTTTATATAAGGCTTAAGGCCATAAAGCTCAAACAGTCTTTCCCTACTTTTCCTGATACCTCTAGTTGCCCAATCACTAAATATAAATTTAGGGCAAATACTTTTTGTCTTCTTTTCAAATGTTTTGTTGAATTCAGTGTGAACTATTGAAAAGAAATTATCATACAATTGATTTATATTATTTTCGTCTATATGATGACTCATGACACTTAATTTGTTCTGTAGGGAAGTATTATACCTATTTAATTTGCTAGTAGTTATAGGTCTAAATTTAATCTCAACTTTTTGCAATGGTGTGTTACACCTGAAAGTTACAGTTTGTCCGCTGTGGTCAGAAGGGAGACAATTTAATATGGCTTTATCTAAGTAATCACAATCGCAGAAAACATTATCTATACAAGTAGCAGAAGATGGAGTGACTCTAGTAGGTTCTATAAAAATATTGGTCAAGGCAAATGATTTAAAAAGATTTAATAACCGATTGCTATTTAAATTTTCTTCTAAAATATTGATATTGAAATCACCACAAACAATTGCAGATTTATTACTGGCTGAAAGTTTTGCCAGGACATCTTCCATTATTGATTCAAATAAGGAAAAGTTTTGATAATTTGGGGGTCTGTACACACACACAATTACATACCTATCCAGCTCAACACAGGACAGTTCGACGCAATGTTCAACCGAGAGACCTACTATGTCATTACGTTGCTTATATTTAACACAATTTTTTATTAATATTAGGGAACCTCCACGCAGCATCGATTTACGGTTAAAGCAGCTACCCACCGTGTAGTTATCATAATTAATAAGCATTTGGTAATCCTTTAGCCAATGTTCAGTAAAACAAATAATATCAAACATACTTTTTTCTAAAAATAATTCAATTTCTAATAATTTGGAAGAAATGCCTTGGATATTTTGGTGGAATAATTTTAAGGTGTTCTGCTGAGGCCCTTTTTTACTAAATAATTGAGTGCAAGAAGGTACCTTGCTGTTGGTAGGATTAACAATATTGTTAATGGTACCTTCTGTTGTCTCACTTCCTAGTTTAAATTACTATTAATATCTGGAGTGAGGCCAGAGACTCCAGTGCCATCCCCAGACAACAAGACCCTATCACTACTACACCCTAATTGAGAATTTTCCACGGTGACACATGGATCCTCCTCAGTAAAACGTTTGTAAACATTTATAGCACTAATGCTATACTCATTTAAAGTCACCTGTACATTAGTATTATTACTAATAGTCGCAGTATTAATAATATATCTAAACTTCGACATAATACATATGTCTGAGTGAATATTAAAAGCTAATAGCCTAGCTATTTTGTGTCTACATCTAATAGGTAGAAACACGTTACCCCGGGTCGACTTAAGTTTATCAACTAAAGTGTTGATATCAAGATATATAAGTTTGTCGCTATAGTGACCTACTAAGAAATGTACATGTTTATTTAACATGTGTATATAATTGTTTTTTCTAGTACCTAAATTTTCAAAATATGGAAAAGCACACAATATGATTTTATTACAATTCAACTTTAACAACTCTGAAACACATTCAGTGATGTCTTCCTTTTTAATCTTAGAACTATTACCAACACATATAGTTATGGTAGTATTACGATGACAAATACTTTTTGTTACTGATGCTATAACCTGTTTGTAGGTCAACCCTGGCGTACATTAATTTTGGGTACAATAACTCAGGTTATTACTGATTAATTTCCCTAGCCCTCTGCCTATACTATCAGAGAACATAACTGAAAGATTACAATCAAAATTATTAGGTGAGACAAAATTACCAACCTCAGGCAGTAAATTATGATGAACAATGTCAGGTATTGTATCTTGGCTGATAATACATGACTGAGCACTCACAGCTAGGGACGGGTCCTCCGTTACCTCAGGCTGGAGGGCATCAAGGCCGGATTCCCTCTGACAGGTACACCGAGTGTTGCTGAGAGTCAGCAAGTCCACTTGGTCCACCAGTTCATTTGTAGCAAGAATATGCTCTTTACTTTGATTTTCAGAGCTTTCATATTTATTATATAATGACTTTAGTGACTTGTTCAGAGCCTGTATTTCTGATTGTAAGCGCTGAGTGTCAATTTCATAAATATTTATACTATCTTCCAATTTAATCTGATAGTTATTTAATTTATTAACAAGAGAAACACGTTCTTTCCTTAATTGTATATTTTTGGAATAGTGTTTTTGTTGTTTCTTGAATTTATTACATTTTTTAATGATTTTATTTAATCGTGCATATTTCTTAATTTTATTTTGACTAATTGTATGGCTGTTGGTATTTTTTATTAAGGAGTCCTCTGTAAGGTCTATTGTTATAATAGATTGAGGGTTACAATTTGTATTTATGAGTTCATTATACAAATTGTCAGTTTCTGTTGCCTGAGATTGATCCTTTTCTTTTTCCAAATTTAAAAGCTTAACATTAGCATGGATTAATTCATCCTCTAGGTGACTAATTTTACATAAAGCCTCCTCATATAAATTGCTACAGTTATTGAACCCATCCGTGACCACCCTTAGCTGATCCCGTTCATTGACAACATTCAAGAATTCCTGATGAAGGTCTACTAGCTCTCGTTTTAAGCTTGAGTTTTTGCTATTTATGTTAATGACCTCCTCCTCACTGTCTTCTCTCTCCTGTAACAGTTGTTGGCATTGGAGTTTAGAGTCCTTAAGTTCTTGGAGGGCCGTTCTCAATTTTAGCTCCATATCCTGAGCAGTAGCCTTACGGGTCATCACAGGCATGGTTTCTGGATTGGTTACTGAAAATTGGAAATAAAGAAACGGTGAGAACTACGTAGGATAGACAAATGAAGAAAATTTAGATATGATAGGGAAAAAACAGGGATGTTTTTTAGCGATAAACAAAGAAATGAGGAAGGCTGCTATATTAGCCTGAAAATATTGATATTATTAAGCTAAATATTCAATTTTATTGGTTTATTAAGATTTTTATCAACTTAGGATTTCACTTTTGCTAATGTGGGTAGGTTGCCTAGAATTAAAATTTATATTATTACAAGATTATTTCAAGACATTAATAAAATAATGAATAGGGACTTCATATTTAATTAATATTATTACTGAAAAGAATGATTTAAACAATGTTCAAATAGTGAAATGAAAATTATTTTTTACGAACATACATTTCTCTTCAAAGCGATTTAGAAACAATACAGGGTACTAAATACGCAAAAAATAACAAAAAAAAAAACTACTATAATACAATTGGCTTGGACATGTTATAGAGTTGCAAGGGACGATTGTGTGCTATTATAAAATAAAAGTAAACAAATACTCCCCGTTTATATCCGTCTATTTCTGTAGTTAGAACGTCAGCTGTTGTTCCAGGTTACCGGTAACGTCGTTACGTCGTATATACAAATCCTTTATTCATTCATCAGGAAAACAATTATCCTGAGTATTTACACATTGAAAATACGATATCACATATAATTACAACTTATTATAACTTAATTACTGATTAAATTTAATTTTAAAATACGGAACAAAAATTTGACATGTCACTCGGGCAGTGTTGCCAGTTCTCCCTCCAGTCCCGCAACCCTGGCAGGCGTCGGTCCTTATGGACCCCTCCCTGTTTGTTGACTCTCCTTGAGGCGCGCGTGGAACACGAACGCGCCGTCGACACGGACTGTCGTCATAAGACGGACGGACGGCGAGCTAGCCCATAGCCACCACCATAAGAATTCAACCCCTAAAGGGGGAAATGGGGTGACAAAGTCTGAAAAACAAAGTGAGAAACTCGGGTGTATTATAAAAACAACGATTTTAGGATTTAATGTGGCGGACTGTCGGCGGGTGTCGATTCCGAGATTATCAGGGGTCATTACGAATTTGGCATTTATTTTGAGATCCAGAAGATGGCGGATTCGACTTCTATACAGGATTATTGTTGATTTATTGTGAAGATTGTGATTACGATGATAATGATTGTGATTACGATGATGATGATTGTGATTACGATGATAATGATTGTGATTACGATGATGATGATTGTGATAATGATGATTGTGATTACGATGATAATGATTGTGATTACGATGATGATGATTGTGATAATAATGATTATGATTACGATGATAATGATTGTGATAACGATGATGGTGATTGTGACAGTGATAGTGAGAGTGATTATGATTGTGAGAGTGATTATGATTGTGATAGTGATAGTGATTGTGATAGTGATAGTGACTGTGACTGTGACTGTGATAGTGATCGTGATGGTGATGGTGATGGTGATTGTGATTGTTTTATTTTATTTATTAAAACTTTATTCACATAATGTACAAAGGCGGACTTAATGCCTTGGGCATTTTCTACCAGACTACCTTAGGGTGATGCAGAGCCAAAACAGTAGGTGCTATAGTATAGAAAATTGCGAAGACAAAATATAATAATAAATACATAATATACATATATACAAACAAAATATACAAAGTAAAGAAAGATAAAATAAAAAACAACATAGATGGAGAAAAACGACAAATTATTTGTGTGACGAGTCTGCCAACTTCTTATGAATGTGTTCGCGAGCTTTTGCCTTGAATGTAAACCGACTGGTGGCCGGCCTGATATTCTGAGGGAGCGCATTCCAAAGGAAAACCGCCTGGACAAGAAAAGAAGATTTAAGAAAACCAGAGCGGTGAGAAGGACATCGTAGAAGACGATTATTAGAGGAACGAAGGGTCTTGCTGTGCGCAGAGCATAAATATTGAAATTGAGAAGTCAGATAAGAAGGAGAAGTGGGTTTGTCAAGAAGAGAAAATAAGGTTGTCAAAGCCCTTAACGCTCTGCGCTGTCTGATGGGTAACCATTTTAAGCGCAACCGATGTGCGGATACATGATCATACTTACGGAGATTAAAGATGAATCGAATGCAGTTATTTAGAAGTCGGTCAAGTTGGACAAGTTGGTCGGTCATTGTTATACTGATAGTGATTGTGATAGTGATGTTGATAGCGATAGTTATTGTGATAGTGGTTGTGATAGTGATAGTGACAGTGACAGTGATAGTGATGGTGATAGAGATGGTTATTGTGACAGTGATGGTAATTGTGATAATGATGGTGATTGTGATAGTGATTCTCTTTATTTTGAGATCCAGAAAATGGCGGATTCGACTTCTATACTGGGTAAAGGGAAAAAACGGTTCAGTAAATCACGAGAAACAGCTTGGCCACTCTTTTATATGCAGCTTCCTAGAACGCAGGGATCTTGATAGGCTGGATAGTAGCTTTACTGAATTCATCAATGATCAGATCAACCCGCCGGGGGTGATGACAATTGATTTTGCTATTGTGTCTGCTGTCTGTTTGTTGAAGGGTTAATGATAGGTTGTTTTGGTGAACGTAGGTACATGATTTAACATGTTAAGTATGATTGGAATTGTATTGTATCTCGTGTCACATTGTTTGTTATCGAAGTCCTCCGAAACGGTTTGACCGATTTAACCTGAATTAACATGTAGGATACTATTTATCCCTTTAGTATGATCCCGTGGGACAGTTATGATAATGTTTATTATTAAATTTTAATGTCCTCAATTTAATGTAAGTATTCTTAATTTGTAAAATTCGCATTCCTGAGCCACAAGATACAAGCAATGCTTAGTTTGTAGCTCACCGATTATATGACACAACTGTTTTGTTTCTATTGGTTAATAAACTTATTTTGATTTGATTTTTGATTTTGAGTTACCGAACATCACGCGGGTGAAGCCGCGGGCAACAAGCTAGTGCACTATATATGGCGTTACTCTCAAATTTAAATTAAATTAATGTACTGTACCTGTTTTAATTAATTTAATAGTTGTTTTTACTTTTATAATATTAATTTATTTTATAATATTTTGTAGGTACAAATTGTTGAATTTTTTTAATGGACTGACAAGACATATTTCTAATGTAATTTTGTAATGTTTTAATTTTAAAGTAACTGTGTATTTAAATTGGGTTTTGATGCCTTTATGAATAAATATTATTATTATTTCGTTTATTCATTTTTCTTTCCTATTTTTAACATGTTGAAATATTTCTTAAAAAAAAAAAAAACCATCTAAAAAACATTTAAAAATGTAAAAAATAGTAGTCCACCGGTATCGAGAGCAGGGTCCAAGCTACCGGTGGTTAGGGCTCCAGAGATAGGAACCTCCACACAATGCCAGCCGTCTCAAGGAGTACTGCCTTCTGAATCAGGCCATTAATCCACCCGCTTAAGGAGAGCCTCGAAAGATGGTCGTTGAGGCTCTTGGCCATAAGGACATTGGCCGTCACGACAATCGGCACAATGATAGCCGAGTTCACCTTCCACATGTCAACAACCTCGTGTGCCAAGTCGAGATATTTTATTTGTTTCTCCTTCTCAGCTTTCACGAGGTTCTCGTCATGCCGGATGGCAACATCGATTATCATTACGTGGCGCGGTGATCGGTCTGTTACGTACTCTGCCTACACCAAAACGGTTAAACAGCGACATGATAGAGATTTACGTACATCGGGCGCTTCCACGTAAAATTGGACCACAGGAACTCTGCTGACTCGACGCTCCATGTGGCCGCCGACCACCTACTTCGAATCTGATGATGCCTCATCCGCGTTTCGCAATCGTTCAGAATTGTATTTTTCTTAATAATTAATTTGGCACTTCGGTACAAGCATCGACCAAGTCTCAGACTTAAGATCTAATATTGTAACTTGGAAGTAATTAAACTCTTCTTTAAACTCTTTTCGGGTTTTTTTAAAGTCCTCCGGCTGCCACCTTCATAATTGGTCTATCACCACTGTGTCAGGCTATTATCATTATTATAACTCAACCTTGAGTTTCTGTGGTGTCTTTCTAGTTTGGGGTCATTACTTCATTAGCAGGTCTTAATGGCTTTAAATTTGTTTCAGCCAGACGCCGCCTTACTGTATCCGTACTTAGATTGTTTCTTCCAGCTTGTAAATAATGCTTCTTTACTTCAACAGCCGCAAGAAAGCGATTTCTCAAAATTGTTGACACCATATAGTGATCCTCCCGCGGGTTCGTGCACCTTGTTCGGCCTGTTCCTGGTCTTCGAAGATTGGATCCAGTTTCATGGAAACGCTGGAGTACTCACTGAACTGTAGAAAGAGTCACACCAAAAAAAAGTTCTCGCTGTATTTCGCTGACTGTGCCCATCTTCAAGCATTATTAGACTTCTGGTACATTCTTCAGGGGTTACAACGACATGATGACTTCAGAATAATAAAATGTATATGGCAGAGACACCATATTTATATTTTTTTTATTGCAAAACTAAAACAAACGCGAAACAATTGATTTGAATTTTTGACCGACTTTCTTCAAAAAGGAGGAGGTTCTCAATTCGGTTGTATTTTTTTTTTGTTTGTTACCTCATAACTCCGTCATTTGTATAAATAAACCGATTTGAAAAAATCTTTTTTCATCTGAAAGGATAAGCTTCCCGATTGGTCCCGTAGAAATTTCATAAAAATCGGTTTAGGGATTTGGTTGTTTTCCTCGCGTTAATTATCACATCACACGTCGTCGCGTGACACTTGCTAGTTAAATTTGACACAGTTCCCGATTTCTGATTGAACTGAAATTTTGCACGCATGTGTATATCGCGAGACAATGCAATATTATGATAACATGGAGCTAATCATCGAGTTAGGGCTCCCATGATTCGGCTTGACGAGTACTTTAACTAACTTCTAGTTACAATGTAAAAATTAATTCATGACAAGAATTTGTGTGGTTATACTACAACTAAAAAGGGTAAAATAAAAAAAAACTTTGTGCGAAAACAAAACCGACTTCCAAAAATACACTAATAAAGTCTAAAATAACTTGACTTTCGGAAGTCGGTGGCAAAAAGTCAATGATACCAACAAAGACACCGACTTCCGAAAGTCAAGTTATTTTAAACTTTTTTAGTGTTTTTTTGGAAGTCGGTTTTGTTTTCGCAGAAAGTTTTTTGGTACTAAATTCAAAAAGACCATTATTTTACATTTTCAGTTTTTTATACAATTATCAAAAATAAATAAAAAGGTATTAAATATTATTATAAGCGGCATTAAATATTATTTAATTTAGTCTTTATTTCATAAAGCTAGGTCAGGTACTTTTGATGATATTGAAGATTTTCTAACCGACCCTTTTTCTTTGCAGTCCAGTTTATTTCAGTACATTACTGGAGACTTTTGGAACATTTTTCTATGTTGAAAAGCTCTATAATGTATGAATTTCATGAGACCAATATTCAAGTAAGTAAGCTAAAACACCAAAAAGTGAATAATAACTATAAAGCTACAGAAGTCAGTGAGTTTTGTTTGTTTGATTCAGTTTGTTTGCCAATGACTTCTGAAGCTAGAGTAATTTTTCACTTTTTGGTGTTTTTTGAAGTCGGTTTTATTTTTAGCTATTTTTTTTTTATTTTCCTTTTTAACCGACTTCAAAAAGGAGAAGGTTAATAATATATACTAGCTGTTGCCCGCGGCTTCGCCCGCGTGATGTTCGGTAACTGTCCCACGGGATCATACGAAAGGGATAAATAGTATCCTGCATGTTAATTCAGGTTAAATCGGTCAAACCGTGTCGGAGGACCGTTCCGTCCGTTTCGATAACAAACAATGTGACACGAGATACAATACAATTCCAATCATACTTAACATGTCAAATCATGTGCCTACGTTCACCAAAATAACCTCTCATTAACCCTTCGACGAACAGACAGCAGACACAATAGCAAAATCAATTGTCATCACCCCCGGCGGGGTGATCTGATCGTTGATGAATTAAGGAAAGCTACTATCCAGCCTATCAAGACCTCTGCGTTCTAGGAAGCTGCATATAAAAGAGTGGCCAAGCCGTTTCTCGTGATTTACTGAACCGTTTTTTCCCTTTACCCAGTATCGAAATCGAATCCGCCATAATTCTGGATCTCAAAATAAATGCCAAATTCGTAATGACCCCTGATAATCTCGGAATCGACACCCGCCGACAGTCCGCCACATTAAATCTTAAATTCGTTGTTTTTGTAATACACCCGGCTTTTTCACTTTATTTCTCAGACTTTGTCACCCCATTTCCCCCTTTAGGGGTTGAATTCTGAAAAACCTGAAACACAAATGTGTACTTATTTATCGATAGGAGTACTCCTGTGAAGTTTCGAATAAAACAGTCTAACTAATCTTGTTTCCCCATACAAACTCGACTCCCGTTTCACCCCCTTAAGGGGTAAATTTTGAAAAATCCTTTCTTAGTGCACCCTTAGACTTCATAAGGAACCTACGCGTGCTAAATTTAGAATCTCTAGACCCAGTGGTTTGGGCTATGAGTTGATTTTCATTTCCATATGGGATAAATTCTGAAAAAACCTGAAACACAAATGTGTACTCATTTATCAATAGGAGTACTCCTGTGAAGTTTCGAATAAATTAGTGTAACTGATCTTGTTTCCCCAAACAAACTTTGGAGCCCCGTTTAATCCAATTAGGGGGTGAATTTTGAAAAATCCTTTCTTAGTGCACCCCTATACCACATAGGGAACCTACTTGCCAAATTTGGAATCTGTATACCCAGTGGTTTAGGCTGTGAATTGATTTTTAGACTTTGTCACCCCATTTCCCCCTCTTAGGGGTTGAACTCTGAAAAAACCTGAAACCCGTTTCTACTTATTATCAATAAGAGCACTCCTGTGAAGTTAAACGAAATCAAACAAACAAAAGTCACCGACTTCAGAAGCTAAAGTAATTTTTCACTTTTTTAGTTCTACGGAACTCTAAAAAATTGAAAAATTACATTCGGCAAAAAACAGAACCGTTATAGATTCGTCATGTCCGTCCGTCTGTCCGTGTATGTCACAGCCACTTTATTCCGAAACTATTAGGGCTACACAGTTGAAACTTAGTAGATAGATGTATTCTGTGAATCGCTTTACGATTTTTATAGTCTTTAGGCTTTTTTTTAGTTGTAAAATCCTATGTACAATTTTTTACTATGGATGCATTTTACATTGTTAACAATACATCTCATAGTAATAGATTTATAATAATAAAACGGAACATAAGCATAACTTGCGAAAGTTGTGGGTATTATACCTTCAGAGCACACGCGCGCGGGAGTGATGCTATGTATGGACTTGTGTACGATATATGTCCAAGCGAGTACAGCGTTACAGCAAGCTTGCTGTCTATTATTGACGAGTTCCATTATAATCTCCAAGCATCAGATATTCACTAACTTTAAACGGAACCACCGCGAAATAATATTCCTCCATTCCAAACAAAAAAAAAGAATCATTCAAATAGATTCACCGATGGCGAAGATATCACTGAACATACCTTTTTTTTTTTTTTTTTTTTTTACCGATGGGAAATCATCAAATAACCCCTCCCGCTCTGGGCTGAGCAGGAGGGAGTGTCAGACTTTTACTGACTAAAACCCATCCATGTTCCTTCTTTTGCCCTTTGTGTTCCAGGGCCGCGGTATCTCTTTCGAACAGTCCCGCAACCCTGGCAGGCGTCGGTCCTTACGGACCCCTCCCTGTTTGCTGACTCTCCTTGAGGCGCGCGTGGAACACGAACGCGCCGTCGACACGGCCTGTCGTCATAAGACGGACGGACGGCGAGCTAGCCCATAGCTCACCGTCCACAGGCCCGCGCCTACGGTGGCCGGGGGCCACCACGTGGCCCCCGACGCCCGGTGCGTCTCCCGCGGCGGCTGGGACGTGAGGTTCTCTCCCTCTCACGTTCCGCCACCTCCTTCGCTAGCATGACTGCTTCGCAGAAGGAGGTGACGGCGTCCCATTCCGTCTCGCTCCGGACCATGGATTGAACCAAGGCCGGAAGCGAGAGGTCGCCGCCGCCGATCGCCGCTACGAGGACACGGCGGTGCTCCGCCCACGCGGGGCAGATCTCCACCGTGTGCTCCACCGTGTCCTCCGGTCGATCCTCACAATGGTAGCACCCGGGCGTTTCCTCCCGCCCGATTCGGTGCAGGAACCTCCCGAAACAACCGTGTCCGGTGAGGACCTGCGTCAGGCGGAAGGTGAGGGCGCCGTGGCGCCTCTCTAGCCACTCCTCAAAGAGGGGACTTATCGCCACTATTGTGGCGTGCCCTGCACGGGGTTGCGATAGTCGCTCTCTCCATGTCGCCATGAGATCGCGCCGGAGGTCTGTCCGCTGAGCGACAATTTGCCGCGGTAGCAGAGTTACCCCCCGGCGTAGTGCCTCCACGCGCCATTCGTGCAGGCGCGCGAGGACTATCGCCTCCAGATCCCATGGCGGCAATCCGGCAAGGAGGCGGAGATCGTGCGGTATCCCCGGACCAGCCTTACGGCTACCACCTTTTGGGGCGCGTTCAGGTAGTGGGCGGCTCGCCGCCTCAAGGAACGCGCCCACACCGGGGCCCCGTAAAGGGCCATGGACCGCACGACCCCCGCGTAGAGCCTCCGGCAGGAGGCGTTTGGACCCCCCAGGTTGGGCAGGAGCCGCTTGAAGGCAGCCCCGGCCCGTTCCAGTTTGGGGGCCAAACGTCGGAAGTGCTCCACGAAGTTCCACCGGCTGGCGAGGACGAGACCCAGGTACTTCAACGTCGGCTCGACGCCGATGGAAACCCCTCCTACCGTGAGCATGGATCCCGACGGTGGCGCATTCCTAGGCCCATGAAAGCACATGGCCTCGGACTTGTGCAATGCCACCTCGAGACCCAATTGCCGGATCCTCTCCACGACCATCGCAACCCCGCGTGTCATTAGCTCGGCCGCCGCCTCGTGCGACCTCCCTTGTGCCAGCACCAGCGTGTCGTCTGCGTAGCAAACTACGCTGACGCCGTCAGGGAGGTCGGCGCGCAGCACCCAGTCGTACCCGATGTTCCACAAGGGCGGCCCTAGAACCGATCCCTGTGGAACACCGCACGACATCTCTCGCCGGTTCCATTCTCCGCTGTGACCAGGGTAAATGACAAACCTGTCCGACAGGTAGTCCCCGACCACACGACGAAGGTAGGTCGGCACCCGGTGATACCGGAGTGCCTCCCTGATGCAGCTCCAGGGCATGGAGTTGAAGGCGTTGGCGATGTCGAGAGACACCGCCAAGACCACCCCACCCCGGGACACCGCATCCCCCGTCGTGAGGGCTCTCACGCGCATGATGGCGTCCACCGTCGAGCGCCCCCTGCGGAAACCAAACTGGTGTTCCGCAAGATCCGGCCCCATCTCCGCCAGGTATCACTGAACATACCTGAACTCCTCCTTTTGGAAGTCGGTTAAACAGGTACTCACTGATGTTTAAAATAAAAACACTGACCCTGTAACAGTGCCGACCTCAGTGGCTACAAACACGTATATTTTTAGAAGATGTAAACATTTTGCGTCCGGATTACGTTCACATCATTAACTATTTATTAAAGCGTCTCGCTTGAACCTTTTTACAGTTATCTGGGTTATTCATCATCACATGGACTTCAACCCACGACGGGTGATACTTTAGCTTTCGCTCAGACTGGTAAGGATTGGCGGCCTTGGGCAGCCGGCAGTCTGCCCGCCATCGCCACCAGTACAACCTTGTTGACTGCATAATATTTTATCCACGATGTGCGCAACTGGAGAGCATGGCGGACAGGTCGAATAGACAATAGTTTATTAATCTACTCGTGAGTTCGCACCCAGGCAGGCACAGAGGTATAAAGTGGTGGTAAAGTTCAAACACATGTGACATCCGCCGACACGCCCTGAGCCAGGGTCCATCACACTTACTGGACTGCGGCCCTCGACGCCTGTGTCCCGGTTGTGCGTACGTTATAAGTCGACCATGCTGATGCTATACGCAGCTATTCACAATTACATATGTAAAAGCTACATTATACAACATGTGCAATATTCCGGAGTGATCCAAAACGTATGTTTTATTGTAGCACAGTTGAGATCGAGCGCAGTTAATAATTGATGCGTTCCCGACGCGACTATCGACTCAGCGGAGTCGGAGCCAACTTTTATATTAAATAGCTTATGGAGAGCGGCAAATTAAAATGTTTCTATTCAGTTGATTACGCTTGGATGCTAAGTAAGGTGAGGCTTTATTGAAATGAAATGACGAAGCATGACTAAGCTTAACATGTATTTCATTGTAAATAATGAAGAGTGAATAAAGAAAAGTGCGATTCTAAACTAAAACACTAAGTAATTAGAAGAACTTTCCTTCTTAACTTTTCTTCTGTTCCCGCTGTGGTGATATTACAGGCGGCGGTATACGTTAGGCGAAAACGAGAAAGCCTAACTTAGGCAACATCTAAACAAATACAAGAAACGTGGAGATAGACATAGGTACCTACTGTACTCGTGATAAAGACAAGTCAGCTGGCTACCCACTCACCCTATCTAAATCTGGAAAGTTAATTCATGTCATGGGTCCATCGGTACACAACCAGCTATCGGATAATATCTTGAGCGCGACGTCTGACACTGCTTTTAAAGCTAAACTCAAAGGCTGGCTAACCAACCAGCCATTATATGACCTGAAAGAATGGTTTTTAGGGTTCCGTAGCCGAATGGCAAAAAACGGAACCCTTATAGATTCGCCAAGTCTGTCTGTCTGTCCGTATATGTCACAGCGACTTTACTCCGAAACTATTAGGACCTCACAGTTGAAACTTAGTAGGTAGATGTATTCTGTGAACCGCTATAAGGTATTTATACAAAAATAAAAAATATATAAGATTAAGGGGGTCTCCCCACCTGCCAGGGTTGCGGGACTGTTCAAAAGAGATACCGCGGCCCTTGAACACAAAGGGCAAAAGAAGGAACATGGATGGGTTTTAGTCACTAAGAGTCTGACACTCCCTCCTCCTCCGCCCAGAGCGGGAGGAGTTACTTGAGGATTTCCCATCCAATCCCATCCATCAAAAAAATGGGGTCTCCCCATACATGGAACTGAAACCAAAAAATATTTTTTCCATCAAACCTATACGTGCGGGTGTCTATAGATAGGTCTTTCTAAATGACATCCTAAAACCATTCCTCTCAAAGTCAATCGTTTGAAAGATAAACACTTCCAAACTGGTAAAATGTCTGTGTATTTTAATTTCCCCTCTAATTTCTAAAGTAAGAGGAGAAAAATTCTGAAAAAATATAGGATTAGAGAACGTAAAAAAAACTTTCAACCAAAATTGGTTTGAATAAGATTTGATGTTTATTTTTTGAGATATGGGACTTTTTCATTAAACTGCAGCAACAACTTTGTTTTTCATTAACATACTATGAAAAACAAAACAAATTTAATTTTGTTGATGAATGTAAAACAATACAACATATGAACGAATGCCTTCAAAATATTTTTATTATAACGTTTGGTGCTACGGAACCCTATGTGCGTGTGAGTACGACTCGCACTTGGCCGGTTTTTTTGTTAATTTGATGTGAATATTATGTACGTGATTCTATTATTCTGTTTATGGTGTGTTCCTAATTATTTTTTTCCAATTTATGATAATGTGTTTGATGCTCTTTTTAATGTAAACACATTAAAAAGAGCACCAAACAATAAAAACTTATTGTTTTCAAAATCTGACCTGAACTAAACTAAACTACATTTGAACACCAACTACACTAAATTTGAACTTTCTAGTTTTATTCTTCTTAAGATACAATCTCGTGACAAACAGACAGTCTAATAAGTAGACATGCGGCACAGGTTTGTAATAGTGTCCTGTTGAGACCCTTCGGGTATGCAACCTTGAAAAACTGTGAATAACGGCAGATTACATAATTGTTAATTTTAAGCTTTATGTCTCATTGCTTTGTTATGTAATTGTTTGTTGTTTCAAATAATTGTTGTAAAATCAAATAAATAAATAGAATAAAACAGTTCGCATTCTCGACTGTCCACATTTACGCTATAATTAATTGATGTGCATTACTAACACAACACAAACACCGGCCTGCGCACTCACGCTAAGGTAAAACAAAGCCATTAACAAGTGAGTGTAACCGCCGCGGCTCGAACTCTGCACTCTGCAGTCGCGTCACGTCCTCCGACTAAACAAAACTTCCATTTGGAGCCGCTGAGCTGACAGAGTTGAGCAGAGCTGACAGATGCCTCTAATTGATAAGGGGACGAGAGACAGTTCGCAAAGTCTGCGGTTTTAATTTCAATCTGATGCTTTTGTTTCTCTTTTTTGCTGAGAATTGAAAATGTGGAAACTGTTTGAGAGTACCGCTTAAAATAAAAGAGCTCTCGTGTGTGGTTTCCATTAGTACTATCTTAGCCCAGTTATAGTAGGAGATCAACCTCGGAATGAGAGATAATAAGCTGTAAACTCGTATAAACCTTCATTTTGGTGTTCGAAAACTTGGCTCAAAAGTCTCATAAAATCTCGTGTCTGCGTCGTAAGTTATTCAAGGTCAAAGGTCACAAAAATCAGTTTTTCGACATTATCTCGGTTTCTATAGCTCCAAAGATGTTAACAAATGTTTTAAAACTTGTAGAGCATACAATTTGCGACAAATGTTATGCTGAAAAATTTTTCATACGCCCGACCGTTTTTGAGATAGAGGGTAGAGAACCCGCAGCGCTCAGCCATAATCACTGTAATGCAAGGTCAAACGTCCAGGCGAATCAAACCGTCACATTATCTCCGGGTGTCCTCGTTTGGCTAACGGACTCTCCGTTAGCTTGCATAGACACAACCTTGTAGCCAGGATTATCCATCAGCAACTTGCTCTAAAACATAACCTCGTGGAATTGGAAGTGCCGTACTATAGGTATGTGCCCGACCCAGTTCTCGAAAATGGCAATATCACACTGTTCTGGGATCAATCCATCATCTGACAGGACAATATTAGCCGATTAGCCTGATATAGTGGTGGTGGATCGATCAAAGCGGCGCGCAATAATTGTTGATGTAATTATTTTATTATTCATTTACGTTATTATTTATTATTATTATAATGATTCTCGACCCAAAAAAAAGGATGTTATAAAGGGTTTTTTTTTTTTACGTAACTTGGTAAGTGTAAACCCCCCGTATTAAAACGCAACCCGTCTGTTTCTAGCCCTATAAACGTGCCGTCACACACACATACGAAAACGTTTATTCCACAGTATAAATTATGGACAGTATGGAAACTAGAAGGTGGTTTAGGCTTACCGATTTCCGTAAAAAAATACCTACCCTTTTTATTTTCGATTCGGGTCGAGAATCATTAGTATAGATACCTCTTTGAATTTAACCAGGATGCAAAGCGACAACCTACATAATTCTTTTTATTAAAAAAAAACAGCCAAGTGTGAGTTGGACTCGCGCACGAAGGGTTCCTTACCATTATCTAAAAAAACAAAATATCTTATTTCGCGTCAACTATGTATACGTATATGGGGACACCCTTTAATTTTCAACCTTTTTTATTTTTTGTAATGTTTCCCTTATTTGTGCTGTAAGGCCTTGCTTTTTGCCAAATTTCATGATTCTAGGTCAAAGGGAAGTACATTATAGGTTTTTATTCCCTTGTGAAATCGCATAATATGCGACATAAACAGTCATATCTTTTGGTCGCGTTGACTTCCAAGTTTGATTTTTTCATTGCTCCATAAGTAGCAAACTTGAGTATTTGGTATTAATTTCAGCTTGATACCGCCACGCATTCCCACGTATGTCGCCGAATTACGTACTGAACTATTACTGTGTAAATGCAATAATATTAATGATGGAAACATACTGAGCGGGTGGTGCAATAATGATGACCCCGCGCCTCAAGGAGAGTCAGCAAACCTGTTTGCTGACTCTCCTTGAGGCGCGGGCGCGACTCTCCGTAAGGACCGACGCCTGCCAGGGTTGCGGGACTGTTCGAAAGAGATACCGCGGCCCTGGAACACAAAGGGCAAAGGAAGGAACATGGATGGGTTTTAGTCAGTAAAAGTCTGACACTCCCTCCTGCTCAGCCCAGAGCGGGAGGGGTTATTTGATGATTTCCCATCGGTAAAAAAAAAGGTAAACGTGCTGTACGGTGGTTGGCCCGTACATGCTCCCGGGGCCAAAGATAGGGGTTAGTAGGATAAAGATGGAGATGAGATTTACAAGATGATTAACAATATTCAACTTATCGACTATATGACAAGGATAGGGATTAGTAGTGAATGATTAACAATATTTTGAACAATTACAAGTAGTCTAGCAACTACTTATCTTACATCGGGAAGGGAAAATACGCGAAAAACAGGGGACGAGGCCCTATCTTCTGTATGTAAACACTCGCTTGATTTAGTAAGATTTTTGGGATCACTTTTCACGGATTGACTAAATTGCCCTTTTTCCCTAAGATCACAACACTTACTCACTGCACTTTTCACTTTGATTAAAGATTGCCTTTTTTCCCTAACCGCCCTACACTCACTTATAACACTCTCATTTCCGGGATGTGGAGAAATCGCAGTTGCAGTAGATGCCTCTCCAGCAGGCACCGAGGGTTCTCGACGTGTTGACCGCCTGTGACGCCGCCAACAGTACACCGCCGCAGTTATCAGGATTGCAAAGATTAGAGCATACAAGACGCTATAAAGATGTACGTCGTGATAGGATATTTTATCACTCCATGGTTCAGTTTGTTTCATAATCTCAATCTTTTTCTGTATATCTTCAAATTGTCGCAATATTTCAGAATTATTAGGATTAATCTCAGGAGATTCAGGGGTAGATATGTTGAATATATGATTAATAGGTGATATTTGTGGCGCAATCATTCTTGCACCAATACTCATTGTGCTAGACAGCCTTTTATTAGAATGGACAACGACATTGTCCGTCTTTATCATACAGCCTTCCTCCACATACAACAGACCTGCATTTATCAATTTAACGGCGGCAATGTCGCCGCGTCACAGAGAAGTTTAAAGTTGCACCCATTGCAAAAAAAAAAAAATATTATTATCCGCTGTTAATTCCTTCCAAATGTTTTTACAAGGGGTTCTAATGGTTTCACAGGTTCTTGTGTGTGGGATCGTTTCACACAAACTGTGATCATCTTTTAAGATATTTATAGGGTTTTTAGTATGACATAAAATCATCCCAGGATTTTGTCTTATACAAGACTGGATATCAGTATCAGTAAGGATTACGTATGAGTCTTTTCTGAGGTTAATGGCAGCAAAACTTGAGATAACTTTCACATGTATCATGTCGTGGTTCAATAATCGTGGGACTGGAATGAGGTTAAAGATTTCGTAAAGGTCTCTTTCGATGAGGGGTATTCTTATTTCAATGATCAAGTATTTTCTATAGTACTTAGTCCGCACTTTTATCAAGTTGTAGAGATCTTTGAGATTCAAATGGTTGACCGGAAGTGCCATGTCTTTGGGGATATGTGCTGATATAGAACTTAATTCCGATCTCAGCTGTTTGGGAGATATCAGATGGAAGTCCAATTTTCCATTGTAAATATTAGTTACTGTATAAAGAATGGAGTCTTGTATTTTCCTGAGGCTATACAGTAAGTTATTCGCCGTCATAGCAGATGCTAAGAAATCGGTAACTAAAGTCATGTTCTGTACATGGCGTTGAAGATCTTTAAGGTAATTAAACTTTTGATTTATCGATTTATGATGTTTGTTCGCAGCTTTCTCCATTCTTTTCATGAGATTGAATTCGGCTTCCACTATTGAGGTTTGATTTTTCCAGAGGTTATACAAATGTTTATCATTTTCTTTCAAAAGGTCGAAGTCTTGAGCGTACTTCTCCGCAAAACGCTGATCTAGCACGCCAAACAAGCTGTTTGCGACGTAGCCTACTCCGTCTATTAGACCACGACGCCGGCGCCGCCGCTCGTCTCCAGTTACAAATGATTCATTCATTGTCAACATACTATCATAATGTTTAATTTCTTCAAACTCGTGCCCGAGTTGTAAGATGATACCGTCGCAAGGTGTGTGTTCTTTAATAGTGGAGCATAATGCTTCAAGATAATTGAAATACTTCTCGAGTGCCGACGTGCCTTCCTTGTAGGGATATGTGTCATAATAAACAATTAAACGCCAGTCGTCTCTAATAAGATGCATGTTGGAGATTTTATCGAAATAAACGCTGTTGTTGCTCAAAGGGGTAAAACTATAAGATGCTTGAGATAAGTTTATTAGTGACAATAAGAATAGCGTTACTGACAGAGCTATAGTCGAGAAGGAGATACGCTTGGGATTTTTCTTCCTTGGTGCTTCATCCTTAACCTTCGTGTCACTAGGAGGATTATTGTCTCTGTCCGTTGGTAATAGAGATAGCTTAACAACAGGCCGTTTTAGGAAACCATTTTTGGTTTTAAGGGTAACGACTCTGACGTGTTCGTCAGAACCAGGATGCAGTTCTACTTACACGCCCTAGGGCCCACTTCCCAGGCTCCCAGGTTTTCATCTTTGATGGTAACAATATCGTGAAGACTGAGATTCCTATGAGATTGTCTCCATTTAGCTCTAATGGATAACTGTGAAAGATATTCATTTTTCCACTGGGCCCAAATATGTCTATAGATTTTTTGTACCAAGTGCCACCGAGTCCTTAGATCATTTTCAGTTTCAAAGATCGTTAAGGTAGGCCCACTTGCCAGAAAGTGTGCCGGGGTTAAAAAGTCTATGTCCTCGGGATCCTCCTTCAAAGGACAAAGTGGTCGAGAGTTTAAACAACCCTCGAGTTGAGACAGGAGGGTGCTATATTCTTCGTAAGTGAGCTTTTGCTCACCAACAACACGCCTAAGATGATGTTTTAAACTTTTCACCGCAGCTTCCCAAAGTCCGCCAGCAGAAGGCCATGACGGAGCATTAAAATGCCACTCGATGTTCATTTCTGCGACGATAGATAATGTTTCTTGGCTTGATAAGATTTCTGAGATTTCTTGTTTTAGGATCTTGTTAGCTCCAACGAAGTTAGTTCCTTGATCACTGTAGATGTGCCCGGGAACTCCTCTTCTGGCTGACATACGTCTGAGCGCTGCAATAAAAGCTGACGCTGTGAGATCCGATACGAGTTCTAAATGTATGGCCTTTGTAACCATACATATGAATACTGCAACGTATCCTTTATCTGTTTTGATGCCGCGACCTTTGTCCGCTTTCACCAAAACATGTCCAGTGTAGTCAATACCGGTATGATAAAAGGGTCGACTAGGATTTAATCGGGATGAGGGTAAGTCACCCTTGAGTTGATGTTTTAGAATGGGATCGTTTCTCCTACACTTTACGCACGTTCTTAATCGTTTTTTTGTAGTGCGGTTTCCTCCAATTACCCAATATTTTTGTCGTATAAATCCACTCGTCATTTTCACTCCACCATGGAATACTAATTTATGGGATTCGTCTATTATAAGATCAGCTAATTTAGTTTGATTTGGGATGATAATGGGATGCTTCATTTCAGGGTCTAAACTCGAATGTTTTAGCCGTCCCCCGACACGGAGTATTCCGTGGCTGTCTATGATAAGATTGAGATTCAAGATATGGCTTTTTTTGCTTAAAGGTTCACCTTTTTCAAGTTGAGATATTTCCTTGAAAAAGTATTCTTGTTGCACATGTTTAGTAACATTTCCGTCGCTCGTTTGAGGTCCTGCAGACTAAGATAGTTTTCACGCTTCTTTTTGTAAATCAAGATGTCGTTGAATTTGTTTACATAGGCTAAAACTCGAGTAATTTTCTTGTAACTGCTGTATTTCTCTAATAATTGTTTTATAACGGAATTGCTAGAGTCAGCAGTAATGGTGTTTACGAGCTTTTTCTTTTTGAGATCTTCAGTTGTTTTATAAAAGATGGGTTCAGGATTCTTATCGGGGTTGTATTGAGGTAACCAATCGGGTCCGTGCCACCAAAGTGAATGATTTGCTAAATGGGATGCAGTCAGACTGCGGCTAGCGCAATCTGCGGGATTTTCTTGGGATTTCACATACCGCCACCTATTTTTTGGGATTATTTCGCAAATTATTTTTACTCGATTGGCAACAAAAGGTTTCCATTTTTCTGGTTCACCACTTATCCATCCTAGTACTGCCATGGAATCTACCCAGCCGTATGCTTGGATTTTGAGATCAAATAGGGATGAGATTATTTTGGCCATAAGTTTTGATAATAAAAGAGCTCCACTAAGTTCCAAGCGAGGTATAGATTGAGATTTTTTCAGAGGTACCACTTTAGATTTTCCAGCAACAAGAGTTACGTATGTCTTGTGGTTTCTTGTAATTTTACAATAAACAACGCAAGCGTAGGCCTTTGTGCTGGCATCACAAAATCCATGAAGCTCAATGATATCATTCTCCATGGTTTGTATCCATCAAGGTATTTTAAATTGGGATATGTAAGGTAAGTCGGCCTTTATTTTATTCCATTCCAAGGCAATATTATGAAGAATCGGTTGATCCCAACCTAATTCCGTTTTCCACGTCTCTTGAAATAATATTTTGAGTTTTATTGTAACTGGTGACACCCAGCCCAAGGGGTCAAAGATTTTTGAGATTTCAGACAAGAATTGTCGTTTTGTTGGGATGGGTGTGGTAATTTCTATTCGATGAAAGATAAAGTAGTCTTCTTTTGGATTCCAGCGAAGACCTAAAGCCTTTGTGGATTCTGGCTGTTTAAAATGAAATTCTTTATCTTGAGGATTAATATGATCGTCTAAAAGTTCCGGCAAGTTCGAGCGCCATTTTCTAAGATTGAGGCCGCCTGACTTAAGAAGGTTTGTCATCTCTGCTTTGAGATGTTTAGCAGCTGTCGCGGTATGAGCTCCATGCATGAGATCATCCATGTAAAAAGAGGTTTCTAAGATATCAGGAGCGCTGCTATTGGGATAATTTGGCCTTTCATCCATAGGCCGCTGGTTCAGATCCGGCTCGAAGGACCAATGTTCGGTGTTGGGTTAAGATAGAGATCAAGGATGAGATAAGAGATGAAAGTCAGTTTAAGATTAATCAATTCACTGTATTGTCTGTTTCCACAAATATAAGATTAAGATTAATTTATACTATGGTGAACGATATGGGATTGTGAGTCACGCGCACGGTATGTCGCCGAATTACGTACTGAACTATTACTGTGTAAATGCAATAATATTAATGATGGAAACATACTGAGCGGGTGGCGCAATAATGATGACCCAGGTAAACGTGTTGTACGGTGGTTGGCCCGTACACCTTGCATTACAGTGACGTCCCCATGGCACTGCTAGCACACCTCTGTGCCCCGCGCGGGCCCATTGTGGGTTGGTAGAGGTCACATGTCTTCGAATGTTTGGTTCTAGGACAAGCCCGTTTCCGCACGATGTTTACCATCTCCGTTTTGAGAGCCAGGATGATTAAATAAAGTACACAACGTACCCGACACTGAGTTACAGACAATCTTCCGTTTACTTCGTTCAGACATTTTGAACGAACCCGCTATTCGTTTCTTGCAGTGTGGACAGCTTGACGAGGCCCCATTTTGTTCGTCCCTCATTGATTGATAGCCCAATATGGCGGATTGACTAGCGACTAACGAACTATTCACTGAAACGTGGCTGTCGGCAGGTGACCGGTGAGCTGTAGCAAACACTCGAAAAGTGTTTGTTGACACTGGGAAATTGGGATGTTCTATTTATAGTTTGTGGCCTATCTCATACAGAGAAGGAATACATATTTCTGTAGGGACCTTTATGAAAACAGCACCAGAGTACATATTTAGGTACTCTAACAAAATTGTACGACGACGCACCTACACATACAAATCGTAGAATCTGAACAAAGATAACAGTCTCAAGTGATTCGAAGCCGTAGTAGTTCTAAGGAACGTTAGCTCGTTAACTAACTAAACAGTCCGACTGTACAGCACTGGGAAGGTTGCCGTCTGCAACAATAACACAATCAGCCGCCCACGGCCCAGCGCTCAGTTTATTCACAATTAATTTGCAGCAACAACAAGGAGAAACAATATGTTGGTTCAAGAATTGTAAATCTTATATTATTGCATTCTTATTATTACTTCATATAAGAGCCTGAAAATCCTTTGGCAAATGTTTTATAGAGGTAACCATAAAAGCTTTTTAATTCAAACCATTAAATAAAGACAACCTTTAGGATACTAATAAATAACTCGTGATTATTTAATGCAAGTAAATCAAAGCCTAAGCTCTCGGCTGACATGTTCCCGAGTACATTACGCTAATACGTTCCGAACATGCTCGTAAACAATCCGCCCCCGCGCCCCGGTGGCAGGCCGGGGGCGCAACAAGTCGCTAACTGAAACATGTTCGCACATGTCCCGCAACTCCGGCCTCCCGGTCACCGGCGCCGCGCCGCGCCGGGACCATGCCACCTGAACAACAGTACGGAAAATCAACCGAGATCAAGTTAAAAAATCTCGAATACATGGATTTAAACGACAGACTCAATAACGCAATCCGTTCTGCCTTTTTTGGCATTCTAGAGAAACTATGACTCAACAGTATCAGGAGTTCACCACCACTCATTTTTAATCCCCAACAAAAAGAGGAAAGTTATAAGTTTTGAAGTGTGTATCTGTGTGTCTGTCTGTGGCATCGTAACTCCAAAACGAATAAACCGGTCTTGATAAAAGTTTTTTTTTTGTTTCAAAGCTAACTTAATTGAGAGTGTTCTTAGCTTTGTTTCAAGAAAATATATTTAGCCGTTTGAAGGTTGTCGGTGGGTTTAAAAAAAAACTTAAGTAGTATTATTTAATTGTAACTTCAGTCTGGGATAGAGATGGCAGTTTACGTCCTCCCTAGAGCTCCATCTCATAACAAATGAGGGTATTAATGCCCCACGCCCATAGACTGTAATCTATATTTGTGGTAGTAGGCCTCAGTACAGTACTGTAACTTCATCTCAGTATCATATATCAACGATTCCACACACTAGGGTGAATAAATTACGGGTCTTACACAACCATTCGAAAGCCAGTCGAAGTTACTCTACTGTTCACACATACGATGTGGTGGCCCGTGGCACCGACAATCGTATCGTGTCATTTGTAGCTTATTGTGAGACTTAGACGGAGGAGCGTGTTTGTGAAACAGCGAGTATTCTCGGAGGGTGTTCCGCAATACATAATATTATTGTCATTAACACTAGAAACGGGATATTTACCTTGTTTAGTGTTTGCTTTGAGTTCCCGATATTTCGGCGCTGTTGCAGCACCATGACCACGGATAAACCACAACAATAACCACAACAGTAAACATGGTCAATATCCCGTTTCTGATGTTAATGATAATGTTAGTGACCGTGACAGTTTGACATAATATTATTATCAACAAATGGATGTATTCACACTAGTCACGTACATTATGCTACACCTCATGTGGTGCTCATCAATATTGCACTGTTGGTTTTCAACTGTCAGCACCGAGTTACTCGCTGAAAGTCAAACGGTTTAATATGTATCGTGTATCGTGTGTGTATGGCATACGACTACCGACTGAGGCTGGCAGCCCGAAGACAAAAACCTATCAAACATGCATCACTTACCTGCTAAACCGCCGTGCCGTGACACCACGCCACGCCTACTGTGTGTCCCTTAGCCATAATTTTCCATCATGAGACTGAATTCATCTGCCTAGTCTTTGCTCGCCCCGTAAATAGAATCATTTTGACCTTGGGCTGGCCTAGCATAGTGTGGAGTTTCAACAGAGGTCAGCTTATACAGTTTATGTAACCACTGACGGCCTATGTAATCTCATCCTATCTCACACCGAGTCACGTCGTACAATCGATTAATCTATTCTTAGACTACACAACATTTATTACGTGAAACTTTTTCCGAACCGAACGGCGACGACCTGTAACCATTACCTCTTGGCCACGAGCTGCACGCCCAAACGACGCGCGTATGGACACAGCTACTGCGGAAGAAACAAATGATACGCGTCATCGCGACAAGCCGCGCGCGTGCGGCGCGATGCGAGATGGTACTCACGCGAAGGAGTGACACGCGTGGCTGTCGGCCGTTCGTCGCAGTTCACTTCGTGAGTCGTATCGGAGGACGTGACCGGATCGTAAGGATTATATTATAATTGATCCACCAACAGCGACAACAGTATATAACTCAATCCCACACTTACGGAAGAAAGGACGGCGGATGAGCTGTACTTTTCACGCAGATATTGACGCGGTGTAAAGTCTTCCATTGTAGTGGTCTTTTCCTCGTTGAGACGTTATCGCGAGCCTCGGCATCAAAGCGTAATGCCCGATATTATACGATATCTACTGATATTATACGATATCTACGGATATAATACGATATCTGCGGATATTATCGCCTCTTGCCTTTGACTTCGAAATGTGCCCGAATTATATTTATAGAGCGCGCTGAGCAAGGGATTCGGAGTGAACTGAAATATTTGCGACCGCGTCCGATTGAGCCGAGTCCACTGAATTTGAAATTGTAAGAATCGTAAGTTGGGGTCCCTACTGTCCCTAGTGACAAGTGTCCTTGCATCTTATGATTATTTTTGTCTTGGCAATTTGTACGCTATTGTCTTGTCTGGGAGAGCGAATCTTTTTAATGGGTGTTTGAGCACTAAATTGTCGTTTTCTCTTAAATACACTTTTAGTTGTGCAGTAAATAATTGCCATTTTATTATAGTTCTGATTAATAAGTCATTTAAAAATGTAATATTTTAACTATAACCTATGTTATAAAGATTTCCAATCCCACAGATTTACCTCAACATTCTCCTTCAGATCTCAATTACAAACACCCCAAATCTATCAAACACTCACCCTGACACACAAACACTCGGTAATATACCGAGTGTTTGTGTGTCAGGGTGACACACAAACACTCGGTATATTACTTCCTGAACAAAGCTCTTCGTCACAGTACCGGACCCCGGCGGTGGCAGCAGGGTACACACCGGTACACACCGGCACGTCCCGGATGCTGCGTCATCTCGCGACACTCCATTGTATCTGATTCAATATACTCTTTCACTCAGCCTCAAATTCGAGCGGACATCAAATATTGTTTCAGGTTCGTATTTGAAGTTCAATATTTCTTTTGAAGGTTTGACTTCAAATAAACCACTAGCAATATATTATAAGGGGGATGGTATTATATATAATCCCCCGGGTGTATGTTGCTGTAGACCACCAAAGAGGAAATTCAACCCCCATAGAACTCCCTCATGGAGCTAAATTTAATGTGATTTGGAATATTATTAACATCTTAATGATTTAGTTATCCCATTGTCTCATGTTTACAAACGTTTGGAATTCGCTTGACTTAATTAAAGGCGTTGGTTTATTGCATTACAGTATGGAAGCCAATTACGGTAGTTAAAATAAACTTTAAAGCTATCTTCGTAATGTTAACGTGTATTTATTTCTGGTTGAATCTACTAGCTAGTGTTTCAATGAGCCACGTGCTTGCAGGGGCGTGCCGTCCATAGAGGCAATTAGGCCTAGCCTACCCTACCATTCCTACCAACAACGCAACAAATGCATTTATTATAACTATATTAATAAAAAATAAAAAAACTCCTGTTATAATACTTATAGCAACTTGTCGCAGCCGTGTGACGTAACTGATAAATACTACGACGCTCGCTCCCGGCCGTCTAGGCAAGGCCGCAGCCGGCCTAATTTCCATTGATAAATTTACGCACACTGATCGTTATTTTCGTGTATATGAACGACACACATAGTAAATAGGGGCGTAAACTCCTGCGAGTGTAGCTGGCTAGCTGGCCACTGATTGGCTGCCCCACAAAGTATTATCCGGCTAAAACGGTATGCAGTGATGCAATTATATTTGGTAGTGTTTTTTTATCGACAAAATAACAATTGTATTTTTCTTAGAAGCCATAATTTGTTTCATGTGACTAGCAAAATTTATTTCGCGATCTTCAGTGTTTTGATTTTTATAATATCTGACGTTTGTAATTGTGTGACGTTTTGAAACGTATAGTAGTGTAAATATTATTTGTTGTATTTGTTTATTAACTTAGAAATGGTGTTCTGTTGTGAAGTTTGCGCTGTTAGTGTGTTTGTTAAAAGTTAAAAACAGTAAGTATTCACAATCGTTTAATGATAAGATTCAAGTTGTGTCCAAAGAAAGATGTGTAGGTACCCGAATTACGAGAATTAACCTAAAATTCATCGTCATTTCAAATTAATCTTTCTTCTGTTTGCATTGTCAGTAAATCGTGATTTGAACCTTGATTAATGCGGAGTTCTTGTATTTATAACTTTGGTTTTAATCGGCTTATTTTAAAGGTTTGTTTTTCAAATATTCCGGTCAGAAAACTCTACCTTTTTTTTTGTTTACAGCGCACTCTGTTATATTTTTTAGAATTTTTTGTAGCGGAGCGACATCCTTCGTTCTTGTATTGACAGAATTCCATTGAAATTCCTGATATTTAAGCTAGATGGCGTTGTTTCTCATACGCTTAATAAAAACACCAGGGGTGGGTGCGGTGGGCCCGGAAGGGTAAGTGAATATATCAATAGATGTGAGTACTTTGAGGGTCATCTTAGCGTGGCTGGCCTACCTTCCGCGGAGAACCACTGCACGCCACTGCGTGCTTGTGATGGTAGACCACCTGCTAGTGATGGTCGACCCACTTTATTTTAAATGCTTCAGGTATAAAGACCAAGTTTAGAGAAATAAATAACTAAAACCTGTAATATTGTATTTGTCGATAAATAAAGTCATCTAGCTACTGTGCCAAGCGCTACGCCGTAGCCGTCGTAGAGCCCTCGTAGCGCGTAGCACGGGGCTTCATTTATATTTCCGGCCGATATTTATTGACTGCTGCGAAAGTATTCTTTGGAAGCGTGCCTGCCGTCGAACACAGTGCCTATTATAAATATTGAGAAATCACATAACGGCCTGAACATTCAAGGTTAGTCCACACAAACCGACGAACTCACAATAAACTTTTAGGTTAAGAAATAAGGTTGAAATTAGAGTGCGGGTGTGGCAATGTACCTACACAATTAGTGAACGTGAAAGCATCTGATCAATGGTAGATAGGTACAATAGGTACCAGGAGTACAGTACGGAGTAAGATTTGAATGGCGCGCACATTTAGGTATTATTAATACCTGAATCATTGTAATAGTCCAAATTCATTGCTTTGCCATCTAAATAAAAGATAAATTATTATGCTTCGCTTCTAAATGTGATTGTTTTATAAGGAAAATACATAATGCAATCAGCATGTTGCGTTTCGAATTAGTTCTTCCAGTAACAACATCATAATCAATCCGATATACAATAAATACAAAAGTAAACAAATTCAAAACTGGGAATGAATAAAATGTTGTTTATCCGTAAAGTTTTCAAGTACCGAGGGTACAAGATGGCTTGTTTGTTATTGTATAAATCAATTATAATGTAATAATTACCGCGTTGTACCGTTTCGCAGAAGTTCCCGCCATCCATCGCCAAGGTCGCGCGGCGGCGCGCGGGGTGTGGCGCGCGGTGTGCGGCGTGCGGTGTGCGACGTGCGACGTGCGGCGTGGGATTTGCGGTGGGCGGCGTGCGACAGTGATGGCATGTCGACAGGGTTTTAAGACTTCTTTACTAACTCGGGCGGGCTTTCTTAAAAGATGTTTCTGCTAAAATTACAAAGAATAAGTAAATAAATAAAGAAGCAGGTAATATTCCCCCGTGTTAATGTATTAACATACATTGGATTCTATGACCGCGCTTGTTTTCCCATGGGGGTAGGCAGACACTACGGAACCTTACCGGTTATTATCGTCACACACTCCTTGCTTCGCCCACCTACACACATCTGGTCTGAGCGTACGCGCCTGGCCTTCTTATAGGTCATCGCGGGGCTTGGGTCCGGTACATAGTACACCCCCCCTGTGGTGGGTCAAACCAACCCCGCATCATTGCAGGCGTCTGGTGAGGACCCGCCAGCCACTCCCTTGGTCGACGTCGTTGCTGTGGCATTGGCGGCGAACAAGTTGGACTGGTTTAAGGGGGAGGGTCTGGACGACGAGGAGAAACTGCTGGAGGGTAGCAGCGATGGACCAGGCAGTTCCCCCCCTCGAAACAATTAAAATCGTCCAGACCAACCTCCAGCATAGCCTTACTGCCACGGCCAACTTACGCAGGGCGCTGGAGTTACCCACCATGACCATAGCCCTAATCCAGGAGCCGTGGATTAGGAAGGGCAGAATCTGTGGTCTATCCAAAATCGGGGGCAAGCTCCTTCTGAATACAACCGTAAGTAACCCAAGAACATGTATTTTCGTACCAAAAAATGTACCATCAGTTCTATTTACCGAGTTCTGTTCCAGGGACCTGACTACCATCAGGCTCCTGGGTAACCCAGCCCTCAACTTGCCAGGAGTGGTACTTGCCTCCGCCTATCTGCCGGGCGACGAGGAGGTGCCAAACCCGGAGCTCACTGCACTGGTGGCCCAGTGTGAGAGCGAAGGGTTGGAGCTCATCATATCAGCCGACTCCAACGCGCACCACACCATCTGGGGCTGCGAGAAGTCGAACGCACGCGGTGAGTAACTTCTTAACTATCTCTTTACCACCTGTCTAAGAATTATTAATCGGGGCTCTGAACCAACTTTTGTTACGAGAAGGGCCCAAACCATCATTGATCTTACCTTAGCAACAGAGCACATATAGCGGCATATTTCAGATTAGCATGTTTCCCAAGAATTATCTTGCTCTGACCACAGGTGGATCATTTACACGATTAACAGCATGGTAAATCCCGCGGTGCCGCAACGAAATCCCCGGACGATGGACCGCGTAAGGTACCTTGCCGAAACGGCGGAAAAACTTAATGGGATCCCAATTCCTAACTATGACAACGCCGCGGAGATTGACACTATTGGAATAATGATAAGACCAGCAGTGGGATGGTAGAATATATTCATACGTGGTTCAATATTTTTACAAGCACGTTACAAAACACAGGCTACAATGTATCAAAACATAAACAACCGTAACTAAGCTAATTCTGTCATGTGTAAAATATGATTATTCTCACAAGCCAGTGCATACATAAATATGCGACCTCCAATACGCCCCCTTAATCTATTACACATGCGTATGTATCCAAAAATATAGTACGAAAACAGAAGAACTCTAACAAAATAAAGTATGCATAACAAAACTAAATTTAGAAAAATTATCTATTACACAAAACCTAATACATCAAAACATTTAACTACACATCGCCCCCTTAATAGAATAATTTGACAGGGATAAATCCTTTAAAAATTCTCTAATCTTCGGGCTGTGAACACTTTTACACACATCAAAAGTGTCTAGGGATCAACATATATTTTTGCAATAACTTTTCTCCTGATTGATATTAATTAAAATTTTCTTTAAGGATTCATCAAATAAAGTGTTTTCGTTTGTCACAGTAACGATAAACCAAGTCACCTTTGCATTAATAAAGAAATTTGCAATTTTCCTAATAAAGGGATTTTTGACATTTGAACCACTAACACAAAAGTTCGAAAAAAAGACCGAAATAACAGTTTTCTTTAAAATTTTATTGGGTAACTTAAACAATTAATAATCCGTGTTTCTACCGCGAACACTAACAACACAAGAACATCGGTTTGGCATACTCAAAATGAGTTCATCCAAATCACGCTGTGGAATGGCCGCCCATGTTCGTTGCAACAACAAAAAAAGGTCTTCTTGCGACTGGATACCCTCCATATTCGGCAGAGCTCTTCTCTGTAGCATATCCCATGCATGCTCAATCGGATTCAAGTCTGGCGACTGAGCAGGCCAGGGCAGGACATTGATGTTAGCTGCGGCGAGAGTCTGTCTTACAACTCTTGCGGTGTGCGGTCGTGCATTATCATGCATTAACTGAAATAAGGGACCGATTTGCACTTGTAGAGGAACGATGACGTCTGATACAATCGTCTCAGCATAAATTTGAGCGTTGAGGTTGCCTCTGATCCAAATCAACTCAGTTCTTCCGCCGATCCAAATACCCGCCCATACCATGATGGTTCCACCACTATAAGGATGGACTTCCTGGCAGGATTTTAATCGCTGTTGGCGTCCAGGGGTTCTCCAGTGTCGTATACGTCTTGTATCCGGTCTCATACCAAAACGAGACTCATCAGAAAAGCACACGAAACGCCATTGTTCTTCTGCCCAATTTCTGTGTTCAAGAGCCCATTGATATCGTATCCTACGATTGTGCATTGCTATAGGTGGTACCCGTAGCGGTCTTCGGGAATGAAGGTTCACTTCATGCAAGCGGTTTCTGACTGTTTGGTCGCTAATTAAGTTCCCTGAAGAGTGATGAAGCCTCACGGCTAACATCATGGCGGTTATTGTTGGAGCTCTTCGAGTTAAGATTTGAATGTATCGGTCTTGTCTCCGTGTGGTGCAGCGATACCGTCCTCCATGGCGCTCAGCCACGGTACCAGTGCTTCGGTAACGTGTCCAAAGTCGACTGATAACACTCTGACTTGTATTCAGAGCTAAAGCCACAGTACGTTGCCGGGAACCAGCTTCTATCATTCCCACGGCTCTGAGCATTTCTTCCCTGCTTAAATGACGTCGCCGCTCCATAATAACGTTGGTTTTAATCAGTAGTAGGGAAACAGTAGCACTAATAATGTCTTCAATGCGTTGTATGTTTTTATAGGGAAAATATTGACAGCTGATTTTCATCTTTTACTCGAATTTGATTCACAGTTCCTGATTCAAATTATGAAATGCACCAAAAAGGATCCATATAAATTTATAAAATCATAAATTTATTACAAAGCCACATCTCAATCTCAAGAAATCCACATAAAAATGCTTGATCCCTAGACACTTTTGATGTGTGTAGTTAAGATGACTGCTACCATCTTATCAGTTGACATGTACCTTATTTCAACTTTATTTGCCAGTACACACTCACGAATAAAATGATACTTGATGTCGATATGCTTTGTCCTATTATGCATCATTTTGTTAGCTGCAATTTTATGCGCCGACTGATTGTCATTGTAAATTACTACCGCTTTACTATCCACAGCTGTCAAGCTGTCCAGTAAACTACGTAAATAAAGAGCTTCCTTCGAAGCCTGACTCAATCCTACGTACTCTGCCTCTGTGGAGGACAAGGATACTGTCGCTTGCTTCCTACTCTCCCACGACACTATATTTTTGCCTAACTTGAAAATTAATCCTGTGAATGACTTTCTTTCAAGTGCCCCTCCCCAATCTGCATCTACGTAGCCTCGTAAGTCTAAATCTTCCGACTTCCTAAAAGTGAGACATAAGTTAGACGTACCTTTTAAGTACCTTAAGACTCGTTTCGCACATTTAAAGTGTATTTCATCATAGCACGAATTGAATTGTGAAAGTACACTTACCGCATGTGCTATGTCTGGTCGCGTATTACAGGCTAAATAATTTAGACACCCTATCAAGCTTTGATATGGCAGATCGCTATGGGAATTTGTCGATCTTTCTTATTTCATACCGACTTCCATTGGGGTCAAAACTGGCTTAGCGTCTGTCATGTTAAAGTCATTCAAAAGATCTGAAATGAACTGTTGCTGATCTAGACAAATAACATCTTTGTCTCTCCTCAGCCTCATGCCTAAAACATGCCTAGCCGGCCCTAAATCTTTCACTTTAAACTTGTCAAGCAAATTCGTTTTTAATTTTTGCTTTTCTTGTTCACAATTTCCAAAAATAAAAAGGTCATCTACGTAAATAACAACAATCAACTTCTTATTGTTTTTAAGCTGCTTTTCATACAAACACGGTTCTATTTTTGATTGTACAAAGCCTAAATTCAACATTTCTTTATCCAATTCCTTAAACCAAGCATTTGAAGCTTGTTTCAATCCATACAAAGAACGCTGCAGTTTGCATACCTTGGTTTCTTGACCTTTGACTACTGCTCCTTTTGGTTGGAGCATGTAAATGTCCTCTTTAATTTTTCCGTACAAAAAGGCAGTCGTGACATCCCACTGATCAATAAACCAATCGTATTCAACAGCTAGCGAGAACAACAATCTTAGAGTAGAGCTTCTAACTACAGGAGAATAAGTCTCAGTATAATCTACACCACATACCTGTGTGAAACTTTTTGCTACAAGTCTAGCCTTGTATTTTGTTACCTTGCCATCGCTATTTTTCTTGATTTTGAACACCCATTTGCATTGGATAGGCTTCTTATCAGCTGGAAGATCCACCAACGTCCAAGTCTGGTTCTCCTTTAGTGACATAAGTTCATTATCTATCGCTTTTTGCCATAAATCACCATCTGGTCTCGCCAACGCTTCATTAATTGTCAATGGATCATCATCAAGATTGGCATACATGACATTGCATCCGTACCGATCAACCTGTCTGCGTTCTCTTACAGGATACCTTCTTTCTGATTCAGGTATTCTCACTTCTTCTTCAGTCAATAGGTCATGGGCCCAGGACCCAGAAGCACAGATGCTAGAGCATAATTTATAAGTTGAGTGGTTTGAATATTTATTGTATGCTTGTGAAACTTACGAAATCTCAATTATGTCAGCTGAAGTTGGCATAAGTGGTATTAAGAAGCTGAAAAATTCGTCCGACTACCCGAACTGGAAATTCCTGGTGCGAAATTACTTGGAGAATAAAAACTGGTGGGGAGTAATTTCTACAGATGTAGTAAATGCTGACGTAGACCGGCAGGCACGAACGACAATATGCTTGTTGTTAGAACCAGAGTGCTTTACCCACGTCTACAATGCGAAAACATAACCTATTGGAATAATGATAAGACCAGCAGTGGGATGGTAGAATATATTCATACGTGGTTCAATATTTTTACAAGCACGTTACAAAACACAGGCTACAATGTATCAGAACATAAACAACCGTAACTAAGCTAATTCTGTCATGTGTAAAATATGATTATTCTCACAAGCCAGTGCATACATAAATATGCGACCTCCAATAGACACCCACAATAATCTACTCACAGACTCTCTGCTGAACTGCTTTGAAAAAACATTGTGACGCCAACAAACTTGTGACGCCAAGGAAGGTCTCCGCAGGTAGGAACAGCTGGTGGAGCCCGGAACTGGAGAAACTTCGTCGCAAGGTATGAAAGCTGTTTAACAGAGCCAAAAACACCCGACTAGACAACGATTGGGACAATTACAAAGAAACCCAACTCAAATACAAGAAGCAGATCCGACTCAGGAAAAACCAATGCTGGAGACGCTTCTGTTCGAACATAGAGTCCAACAGTCATGCCACCAAAATAAAGAACATCCTGATCAGCGAACCTGAGCGCGGTATGGGTTCTTTAAAGAAACTGGACGGCACATACACCAAGTCGGACGACGAAACGTGCGAACTGCTGCTTCAAACGCACTTCCCCGGCTGCGTCATTACTGAGACGGAAAGCTGGAAAGCGGGGACCAGCAATTCGGCATCCAATACCGACTGGACCCAGGCCCAAAGAATCGTCACACACGATAAGGTGAAGTGAGCTATCAACAGCTTCCTTCCATTCAAATCAGCTGGCTTGGATGGTCTATTCCCAGGACTACTGAAATGGAGCGACTATCGCTTGGTGGTACATCTCGTGAACTTGTTCAGAGCATGCATCGCACACGGTTACACTCCCCTGAAATGGAGGGAAGTTAAAGTCATATTTATCCCCAAGCCCGGCAAGAGTGACTACACGCAGCCGAAGTCCTTCAGGCCAATCAGCCTCACATCCTTCCTGTTGAAAACGCTTGAAAGGCTCTGTGATAGGGACATCAGAACACATGCGCTGTCGAACAAGCCACTCAACGCTAACCAACATGCCTACAGTATGGGCAAATCAACTGAGTCCGCCCTTCATAGCGTTGTATCACGTATTGAAAATGGACTATCCGGTAAACAATCAACCCTTGGCGTCTTTATAGACGTGGAAGGCGCCTTCGACAAAACTACTTTCAACAGCATAAGCCTTGCCCTGACCAGACATGGGGTCGATCACACGACTGCCGGGTGGATTGACAACATGCTGAGACAAAGGGCTATCCAATTCACCGTTAATACCACGACCAGAGGCGTGGTAGCCAAAGGCTGTCAACAAGGAGCAGTTCTCTCACCCCTCCTATGGAACATTGTGGTCAATGAGCTGATTAGCAGACTCTGCGACCATGGCCATTATACGGTAGGCTATGCAGACGATCTTGCCATTCTCTTAACAGGACCTGTTGAGAATGTTTTGTGCAACCTGGCTAAGCAGGCTTTAAAGATCGTCGAACAATAGTGCTCGGAGCACGAACTATCAGTGAACCCGTCAAAGATGGAGCTCATTATGTTCACTCACAAACGCAATCTTGGCAGTTTACAACTACCCAAACTGTTTGGTACCGAGCTGTCCCTTACGAAAGAGGTCAAATATCTGGGCGTTATTATTGACAGCAAACTGTTATGGAACAAACACTTGGACCACAAGATTAATAAGGCTAGCGCAACATTTTGGACATGCAGAAGACTTCTAGGGAAATCCTGGGGCCTTTCGCCGAAAATTACACTATGGCTATATAAAGCCGTAATCAGACCTATAATCACCTACGGTGCGGTAGTTTGGTGGCCCAGAACTGAACTCATTACCACCAGTAAAAAACTGCAGTCATTCCAGAGACTGGCTTGCTCAGCCACCACCGGATGTATGCGGACAGCACCAACTAATACCTTGGAGATAATGCTTGGTCTGCAGCCGCTGGATCTTTTCATCCGGCAGGAGGCCTGTATGGCGGCAATCAGACTAAGACACTCAGGCATGTGGAAACAACAAAGGGGCATTCACACCACAATATGGGACAGAGCGCTGCGTAAGGTACCGCTCATTGACGCGCCCTGTTATAGAATCCCCAAAGTCCACGTGTTCGATAAACTCTATCGCAAAATTAGCAGAGACCGAGCAAGACCAATCAGGAGCCCACGAAGTCCGTATTTATACGGATGGCTAAAAAACCAAAACCGGTACTGGTGCTGGTGTTTTCTCCATGGATGTCAATATCAAAATATCACTATCGCTAGGGGAACAAAGCTCCATATTCCAATGTGAATGTGTAGCGATTTCCCAAGCTGCCATCGCAGTCATTAAAAGAAAGATTTCCAATCGCAGTATTGGAATTCTCTCCGTTAGCATGGCTGTCCTAATGGCACAAGACAGTAATATTATGTCTTCCAGCCTTATTTATGAATGTCACCTAGCATTTCAAACCATTTCCGACCACAACAGGGTCACCTTGCAATGGATCAAGGGGCATAGTGGATCATTGGGTAATGATGCAGCAGACGAGCTTGCAAGGAGGGGCTCGGAAGGGGTTGTGGCCGGCCCCGAGCCCCACTTGCCGGTTCCATTCAGTCAGATCAGGACCTGGATGCGTCTGTTAACCCAAACAGAACACAATGCCCGCTGGGCATCTACAACCAACTGTAGACAGTCTAAAGAGGCGGTACCTGCACTAACACCGCGACTGACTAGCTGACTACTCAGTCTCCAAAGAACGGACCTGCGAATTGTGGTGGGTATGCTCACAGGCCACTGCCCACTCAACAAACATCTGTTCACCCTCAACGCAACAGACAGCCCGCTGTGCAGGGGCTGCCTTAGCGCGGATGAAACGGCAGCCCACGTAATCCTGGAATGTAAGGGGGTTGCTGACCAACGGGCACAAATCCTCGGCAGTCCGAGGTCGCTCCTAGAAGCCTGTGAACGTCCCAGGAGACTTCTGAGCTTCTGGAAGGAGCTGGGTTGGCTCCTGTAGCCAACCATAATGGACCGCCTTTGAGTCTAAATGCGGAAAAGGGAGCCCTCAACAATATAGATCATCACCAATAAGCGCTGGGTACGTCTACGACGTCCTCTACCGGAGGTTCCGCTCACATCTGGCCTTCATCAGCGGGCATACTTTCCCATTATTATCTCTATGTTGGTGTGCATTAACAATGTTATGATTCGGTACGTCACAACAAAGCATGTTGAGTGTAGAATTAATGAAAGCAGCGACTACCGAGACCGAGAACAAGGGCAGACACCTAGTGATTCGCGCGGAAAATTAACGATTTCTTGCCACATTTATATTATTAGCGTGAACCGCCGTACATGTTTCTGCAATTATAATAATCTCCGTCAAAACCACTGTCGTAAAATCTATACAAATGTTAATTAATAAATATTTGTATAGAAAGGTATGGTAGGTAATAAGGTTTACTTTGCGTATTAGATAGATAGAATATGCTTTATTGTACAACAATATTTTTTAAAGCTCTGTTACAAAACCGTAATATTCAGGATAGAATAGAATAGAATAGAATAGAATAGAATAGAATAAACATTTATTCGCTAATGGACAGCAGCAACACAATAGAGCAGCACATACATATACATATACTAACAAACAGCTTAACAATTAATTAAAACAGCTCAACTGCGCTGAGCATGCCCATAACGAAAGGGTCACCTACTCAGCATATGCTGGGTGTAAAACACTCAGCGCTGGTTTTCAATAGGCCCCCGCAGTGACACACGGATGAGGGTAGTAGGTAGTAAATAAATAACGTTATTCTATTAAATGGACATTTCTAAGTGTGTAATAAATAAATAACATAAAATAAAACATAATTATATATATATACACTATTAATAGAACACGAAAATACCTGCCAAATAAATAAGAACTTATCCGAAAACGAAACACAGTTGATTGACATGACGCACTTCGCGCGGCCGATGCCGCATCGACCTATGCATTTTTAAGTTGCAATACCGCCATATCATTTAGTGAGAGTGAGACTACTGCCTAGTTAATAGGTATTATTTTATTGAGCTAAATAAAACAAAAAATAATAATACTTCCGAGAAAGTGTACAGTGCCTGTAGACTAATAATACTGCGAGCATTGAGTTCAAAAACAAAAATTAGTTTTTACACTGGAATTTGGAATTACAATGGAAGTCGGAGCAAAAGGATGATTGTACAAATGTAACGGTGTGTATGTATGATTGTACACACACATGGATTTTGGCGATCGCAGACAACGGATTTACCCCCGCCGCGCATCTACCCACATTATCTTCCGGTGAGTTTCAATGAAATAAATTCGAAATACAAATAAAAAAAAGTCACATATACTTATTTAAAAATTTGCAGATACAGTGAAGGAGGAAGTGAGGATACAGTGAAGGTCTTTTTACTCATGGCGATATATACCAGTAGGTACATAAATATCTGTACGTGTCGTGTTACATTATGTTACGCTCAAAACTTCCCGGACTAACTTCGTTAGACACAGGTGCTGCTCGGCTTTTGTTTAGCCTAGTTACAGCTCCTCCGAAGTGTTACTAAGACGAAGTAAGTCCTGTAATGTGTAACGAAGAATAAATTCTACCAATAAACATTTTACTTGGTCAAGATTTTCTTTGCAAAATATCGGGTTAAAACAGGCTGAAAATTTTATAGAAGAATTAAACACCATTTTGTATAATAATGTAGCACAGACTCGTATCAGAACTGAAAAATCATGAATATTTAAAACCCCATTTAGTTGCCAGTGCTCTACATTTACTAAAGAAGGTAGCTTTTGTTCGCTCATTTTTATGAATACAGCCATTGTATAAACACTGGATTATATCTGCGAGTCTCACAAGAATCCAAGGTTCATACTTTCCTTCAGCCCATCATTAAGACCCGTCCGTCGCCAGGAGAGTTAATTAAATAGCAACAGCAGTCATCGGTCTCCAGAGGAATGAGTTTGTATAGTTGTATGTGACAATACAAATTTGCCTACGCAGTACCTACACACTGACGAGAGACGCTTACCTACGCAGTACCTACACACTGACGAGGGACGCTAACCTACGCAGTACCTACACACTGACGAGGGACGCTTACCTACGCAGTACCTACACACTGACGAGGGACGCTAACCTACGCAGTACCTACCCACTGACGAGGGACGCTAACCTACGCAGTACCTACACACTGACGAGGGACGCTTACCTACGCAGTACCTACACACTGACGAGGGACGCTTACCTACGCAGTACCTACACACTGACGAGGGTCGCTTACCTACGCAGTACCTACACACTGACGAGGGACGCTTACCTACACAGTACCTACACACTGACGAGGGACGCTAACCTACGCAGTACCTACACACTGACGAGGGACGCTAATCTACGCAGTACCTACACACTGACGAGGGACGCTTACCTACGCAGTACCTACACACTGACGAGGGACGCTTACCTACGCAGTACCTACACACTGTCGAGGGACTCGTGTGAATAAAAACTTGCTGAAAGTCCACCGTCATTACGAATACATGAAGATTTTCACAATGATCTAGGTATCTTAATTTGTAAATTTTCTTTATAAAGCATTGTGTGTGTGGACTGTGGAGCAGATAATAAACTATCAATAGCTTTATCTGTAGAGCTCAGTAATCGGGCATTGGCAACACAATAACAGAAAAGAATACAATCGAAATTTGTTGGTGAAATAATTGATTTACAATACACTCGATCACCTCTTCACTTCTTCGTAATCACTTTATACTATTTACAATCAATTATTTACTTTTGTTATCTTTTTCAATAACATTCAAACGCTAATCAAAATCAATTCAAATACCTACAAGTTCCGCTTATGTCCTGGGAACACACCTACACCTTAACTAACTAAACATGCTTCAAATATGCTTGAACCCCGCGCGCGTTATTATGAATGTTTGCTTAAGCGAGCGACGTGTAACATGCACTAACGGGTGAACTTTACGCGAACCTCGCGAGGAGCTGCGAGCTCTAAAGTGAGCGCAACTTTGAGTCCGCCACGTCGCAAGCTTAGCTTGATGTAAGTGCTTCTTCACTCATGACAGGAACACTTTAAGAATAGCTCACTTGCACTGTGGCTATGGTTAGTCTAGTACTCGCAAGTGCTACTGTTGATCATTCGGTCCTGTGTTCGATTCCCAGATCGGGTAATGTGTTATTAGGTATTTTCTAACAGGAATCCGGTTTGAGTAATGACTCAATAGCAGGCCGGAATCACAAGTGATGCTGGCTGACTCGCCCCTACACGGAACTTACAGGCGTGATGCTCTGTTTTCCTTGTTTTGAAACTTGCGTGAGCGACCGGATCCATTCGTCTTATTATTATTACTAGAAGTAGGAAGCCAAAATTTGATAAAATCCAAAAGAAAGCTGCATGCCGCCACTATTTGTCTAAAGTCGAAATCCCAAGTGACTAGTTAGTTAATTTCCAGAAAGCGGAAAAATCGTCGCGCACTTTTTTTCGTTATTTACTATAGGACTGAATCAGTATTGTCTTTAAGTATAACTTTGGGCGCCCGCGCATCCTCAACCAGGCGCGAGGAGGCTCTACATGACTGAGTCGAATTTTATGCTTAAAGGACTTAAAAGCAATACTGATACAGTCCTATAATCAGTACATAAAAAAAATATGCGCGAGGACTTTTTCGCTTGCGAAACTGAAATGAAAGCCCCAATAACACTTCTCCTATACAGTAAGTACCCTTCACTCTATGCCACTTACGACTGTTTGGAATACACCCTTGAGACAGAGCATGTGAAAAATGTAGAAATCGGTCGACTCAATTTTCAGTGCTCCGCATAATCAAAGCGTGCTTGTACGTGACCATTAAATGTAATCGTCAAAATATATATATTAAATTTCGACGGTTTCAAGTTGTAAATCCGCCATACTTTTCATACAAACGGTCGTACGAGATTATGCTGTTGCCGCACATCTACTCATATCTTTGAATTTTTTGAACTAATAGGTATCTTGTGCACTATATCTAGGTTTCCATGAAAGCAACAAATAAAAAAAATTAGAAACAAATTCAGTATAAGACTCCAAAAATGGCTGTTTTGCACAAATTTTATCTGAACTTTGGCCATTCATAATGTACTCATAAATTGTAAAAGTAACAAAAAACGTCTTGATATACACCTTGAACATGTAATGGAGATTCTAAAACAAATATTTATTTCACGAACTTGTAAGACATATTCAAAAAGTGATACGTATAATCACTGTAAAAACCCCAGCTAGTAAATGGCTGCACTGATTTTGATAAAATATGCCTAATTGTAATAGCGCAAGATGTGTAAATTTGCGCTATCATTTGATATCCCACTTGGTAATGGGTGGGTTTAAAATATTAGATTTTTCATACCCACTTTCATCCCCCATATCTAGTCAATAGCTGCACCCATTTTGATAAAACATATCTAAGAACCTTCCCCAAGAAACTAGCTTTCAAATAAAAAAACTGCATCCAAATCGGTTCACTCGTTTAAGAGCTACGGTGCCAGAGACAGACACACAGCCTAGCATAGGTCAAACTTATAACACCCCTCTTTTTGCGTCGGGGGTTAAAAACACATATTTCCTGGAGAACCAAGTTTAATAAAAATTTTGAACACTATTTTTTGTTCAATGTCATCGCGTTGGGCGGTATGAGGAGCGCGGGAGACGAGTCGTGCGGGGTCGGGGCGGGGTCAGACGGGGGACTTGGAAGAGAATCGCCGCTGCGGCTCTGGATGAAACAACAAGCTTTTCAACCATGCTCGCGTTGACGATAGATGAACCGGGAATGGCCCTCTTAAAATTGTCGAAATCCGGTTTCAAGTATTTAGAAGTATATTCTTCCACATCTACTTTTTACCCGTTGTCATGAGCTACACCGTGCAACCGGGGATAAAACAAATGAAATGATTAACTTGAAGCATGCCGCGCCCCCGAGTGACGACAAGACTTGTGACGCGTCTGTGCTCACGCGGAGAAAACAAGTGCCACGCGCGTGTCGTTTGTTGGCAGTCGATATCCAAGTTCATTCACCAGATTCTAATAGCATCAAATTAGTGATGATATAATTCCTCACTAAACAGTACACCCATTCATCCCTCTAATGGGCTTTAAAGTTCATTGGTCTCGTCACTTCTGTGTCAGCGAACACGACTAGTGATATGATAGCCGATAGCGCGCCTCACTACGCATCATTACGCGATTACCCGCACGCCATCATCCAATTACAGTGTAATAACCGACACATACGCCCTCGTGATACTCACAGGCGACAGAGGATTTAACCTGCCGATTAATTGATAGGATAATGATTAAGTGAGAGGTCACAGACCTCCGTATACCAATACCAAACCAACCAACCAATAGTCAATCCGTTTCAAAGCGCTACGATAACCCTTTGGCCACGACCTATATTTTACACGCAGATCTCGCGACTGCAAATGGATTGTGGCATAGCATACAGTCGCGCGTGCATGTCGTTTGACGCAAATCGTGTCACAAGTGAACTGGGATAATATCAAAAAGTTTAGCACTTTTTTTTCAGATTTTCCAAATCCTAATGGGTTTCATTTGCTAAGGTTTAGGTACTGCTGATTCTCTTGCGCAAGTACTAGTTTGAAAGCATAAGAACTTCGCCTGAACAAACTTTGAAACCAAACAGAATATGAAATGTGCGAGTGAAGGAGCACTGTAAAGATTAGCCGAGTGGTACCCGCTACGTGAACGTTGCGTGGACGCTACGGGGACGCTACGTGGCCGCATCTAATACTAAGACCGCTGTAAGCACCAGGAATTTCTAATCCCTGCACTTTAGACAAAGCTCCCGGGATTCAGATATACGTACATTTATCTATGTGCTGGGTCTACGAAGTAAACCACTGTTTAGACAACAGACAACACGGGTTTCGAATGTTTATTTTGTTCCCAGTAACTTCAGAAATCAGGATGTCTTGTAGTAGACCACACCTAGCTTAGTGCTAATGCAATACATTTCACCAGCTTGCTCAACCAAATCCTATTTAAACTAATAGTAATCTATATTATTATTACTACTTATTACTTTATTTACTATATATATTATTATATATTCTATGTTCGAAACACAATACTGCGCTCCAAAACAAATATAGCTGACGTGGCTCAAAAGGCTGCCCAACTCAATAGGGACTGGGCAGGTCATGTCTGCCGCATGCCGGACAAACTGTGGGCCAAAATAGCTGGAAACTGGTGCCCTGACAAGTGAGGCGGGGTCGCGACAGGCCACGAAGGAGGTGGTTGGACGAACTATGTAGTACAGACGCGCCCACATTACTCACTCTACAGAAAAAGTTAGTTAGAATTTTAGTTAATATTGAAGAGACAGATAGTCTGTAGTAAACCACACTTTCAAGAACTCAAAATCCTCACTAGTGTGAGCATTTTGAGTGCTTGAATATAAAAATAAAGAGGCAGGGTAGTCCCTGCCTACCCTTTTGAAATTTGTAAATTTGTACGCAGATATCCGGAATTCTACACTAAAAGAGAGAACTACTACAAGAAGAACTACAAACTAAAATTAAACTAAGACATAAACATAGACTCCACATACCTACATCTCGACTAAAAATGCATTCCTCAAGTACCTATGCCATGTCAATAAAATTATATAATAAATTACCTAAAGAAATTAGGAGCATTACAAGATATGGTGGTTTTATGAAAAAGTAAAAACTATTTTTAGTAGAAAAAATATACTATAATATAAATGAATACTTAACTGATAACATATAAATGTTAACAATAATTTTAAATATGTACTTTCAATATTATTAAGGGTAAAATGGTTATTCATTTTTTTTTATTAAATATTATTATAATTAATTATGTTACCTGCCTACAGAATATGTGCCTTAAAATAATATAATAATTAAATAATTTAAGATAATTTGATCTCAATAATTATATATAAATATCTACTATAATAAAGTGCTTTGTCCAGATGTATAAATAAATATGTGCAATAAAATAATTCTATTGATCTCAGTTTTATATAATATTGATAATTATAATGATGTTACTTTAAGTTACTGCTATGTCTATAATTGTTATCGTGTAGTTGTACCAAGTATGATACTCTGTTATAATTATGTGTTACCCTTCATTTGTAAATAATAAGTAGAAATGGTTGTTTATTATTATCTACTTAAAATTCTATTTTAATATTGTATATTTGCTGTGCCCTAACAGGGTCCATAATTGTTCTTAGCTGTAATCCTTTTGTAACACCTTTTTATACATATGGTTCGCAAAATAAAAGGAATATGAAAACTGGACAAGTTCCGTCTAAACTGGAAGGAGGAGGCGCGGGTTCGTGAGAAGTGGAAGGAGTGGACGGAGCCCTTCGCCCAGCACTGGGACAGAGCAGGCTAGGGGAAACAAATATATATATTATTTTATTTTATTTTATTAATTTTAGGAAAACTTACAGCTTACAGCAACTTACAGCATTCGACTAGTCAGAAGTAATATGTAGAAGAAAGCCAATTACAAGTTTCCACTTCGTTCGCGTAGAAATTTTGGTGTGTATGTGTGAGTGCCTCGTTGGTCGAGTCGTTGGCAAGCGCGACTACTAAGCATGAGGTCCTGGGATCGATTCCCGGGTAGGGCAAATTGTAAAGAAAAAATGTATATTTAAATTACATAAAGATAAAACACATGAGAGATTTGGAGATCACTTTTTAAGCAAGGAGATGCTTGTGTTAGGGGGCGTCCATTAATTACATGAGGCAATTTTCCGATTTTTTGCCCCCCCCCCCCCCGTCGCCCTTTGGTGAGATGTTGTGAGATTTGACTGGACCTTCTCACCCCCCTGAGATTTATCATATGATTGCGTTGAATTAATTCAAAAATAATTTGTTGAATTATTTCCATTTTTTTTCCTACTTGGCCATATTTTAATAGAAACAGAAATATTAATTTGTAAGAATGTAGTTGTACATAGTATGGTGTTATGGGTTTGTTTAAGTCACTTCTATCTATCATCATCATCATATCAGCCCGGAATCACCCACTATATATATATAGGTATAGGCCTCCCCTTTTTTTTACCACACTTCCCGGTTCCGTGCGTCCCTTATCCAGGTGTTTCCCGCGACTTTGACCATGTCGTCGACCCAACCAACTTTAGGACGGCCTTGATTTCTATGGCCTAGCCTTGGCCACCACTCGGTCAAAGCCTTGCTCCTTCGGCCATCTCCGCGTCTAGCCAGATGTCCTGCCCAGGTCCATTTGAGGCGATCACCGACGTCGTAGACTTTCGTTCGACGGCAGATTTCGGTGTTACGCACTCGATCTAAGAGGGTTTTGCCGAGCATGGCTCGCTTCATGGCCCTTTGTGCTACTCGTACTCGGTGGACAGTCTCCTTTGTGAGCGTCCATGTCTCGGCACCATAGGTTATTGTTGGCAGGACACATTGGTTGAAAAGACGTCACGTCTTTCAGGGCAGCAGTGAAAAGTTTAGGCGAAATGGTATCTCCTTGTCGCACTCCCCTTTTGATCGAAATCGGTGCGGTGAGTTCATGCAATCTGACCTGCATTGTTGTCGCATCGTACAACTCCCTGAGTACGTCTACATACCGACTGTCGATCTGGCAGCGATGGAGAGAGTTAAACACGGCCCAATGCTCGACACTGTCGAATGCCTTCTCATAATCGACGAAAGCTAAACACAGTGGCCGATTGTATTCTGCACTCTTCTCCATCATCTGCTTCACGGTATGAATGTGGTCAATCGTGGAGAAGCCTCCGAAGTGGATCCGGCTTGTTCAACAGGCTGGCAGCCGTCTAGTTGGCGGGTGAGACGTTTACATATAGTTTTGGCAAACAGTTTATAAATTTGAGAAAGGAGAGATATAGGACGATAGTTGCTAAGGTTTGCATGGTCTCCTTTCTTATGAAGTATAGCGACTGTCGCCTTGTTCCAGGCATCTGGTGACGTGGCACTGAAGAGGACGCCATTTAAGAGTTTTACGAGAACTCGTAGTACGGGCTGACCACCGGCACGCAATAATTCGACCGTGATACCGTCCTCAGCAGGTGTTTTATCACTCTGCATTTGTGACAGTGCCCTTTCTATCTCGCAAGCCATGATAATTGGCAGGCTTTCGGATCCTCGGTGGTATTGGGCGGAGCTCTAGGGTCGTTATCTGATGACGACGGTTCTGCAGATTTAGAAACATAAAGTTCTTCGTAGAATCTCTCCACAATTTTTAATAATTCATTACGATCTGTAACAATCTGACCATCTTCAACTCTTAGTTTGAGAATTTGTTGTGTATCTGTATTTATTTTCTTCCTAAAGACTTTCGGCCCTCTATGAGATTAGAAGATAGATATTTATAATTATCAAAACGGTAAAACCAGCGTGAAAGTTTAACATAAAAACAACTGAAGAAAATAAACAAAAATAAAGCACATTACACAACCAAGTTACACTCCAAAGAAAAAGTTATTTAACATTTTTCACGGTATTTGTAAACAAATCAAGCTCAACATCACGGCACAGACACCCTACATACGAAGTTTCGACATGCTTTATAAGTATTTTGCCTGTAGATAGTTTTCACTATAGGTACATGAAGGAGATGAGGTCGCCGAAGAAACAAAGACGGTACACGAAGTCCAATCTTAGCCACCAGCTCAGGGACGTCAGTAGAATTGTTCGTTGGGTGGAAACATTTTGGAACTCTAGTTCTACAAAAAGAAAACAAAAAAGTGATTGTTCTGGAGAAATAAGTGTTCTGTAATGTCTGGCTTATCCGAGGCAAAGTCTAAAAACGACTCAATATCGTTCGGATCGCAAGTCATCATCAGCCTACAGCAGTCCACTGCTGGACATAGGCCTCCTCAATCGCACGCCACTCAATTCGATTCTCAGCAACTCTCATCCAGTTGCCACCAGCTACCCAACGAAGATCGTCACACTACCGAGCCTGAGGGTGTCCCATCTTACTTACTCGTATGCCGATTCGCGGTCTCCACTCAAGAGCACGTCTACCCCAACGGTCATCGGTTCTACGGCTAATATGACCGGCCCATTGCCATTTTAGCTTACTTATTCTGTGAGCTATGTCGACAACTCTGGTTCTCTGTCGGATCACCTCGTTCCGGATGCGATCCCTCAGCAATCACTCCAAACATAGCCCGTTCCATAGCTCGCTGAGTGACCTTAAATTTATGGACCAGCCGCACCGTGAGTGTCCACGTTTCGGCTCCGTAAATCATAACAGGCAGGCCGTACTGATTGAAGACCTTAGTCTTTAGGCTCTGTGGAATACGCGACGAGAAGATCCGGCAAAGCTTCCCAAATGCTGCCAAGCCCAGCTAGATTCTTCTGTTAGCCCCCCTCTCAAAGTTGTTCTTACTCAACTGCAAAGTTTGCGTGAGGTAACCATATTCTCGAACAGCCTCGAGAGGTCCGCCGTTGACAACAACAGGTCCTGGGGTGACGTGTTCGTTGAACATAACCTGGGTTCTGGGATCGCAAGTAAAACATTTATTTTATTATTATTTTACTTCGTCAGAGATACTTCAGTAGCGGTCTCTACACCCGAAACAATTGAAAAAAATCACAATATGTTGTTGGCCGATCTAAGATTTAAAGTCAGAGAGATTGTGGAAGCCATCGGCATCTCATATGGCTCACTGGTTTCAATTTTGAATGATCACTTGGGTATGCGAACGCTTGCCGCCGCCGATAAAATTCTAGTCGGCGCACATGTCTAGTACAGCACAATCAACAACATATTATGTTACTGTACAACATAACATTTCGAATATATTTCCCAGAAGGGTTAGGCAGAGGTGTACCATTAATGCCCGAAATGTTTAAGTCACATGTAATAAGGGACGAGTCTACTACTATCAATCGAACCAGCCCGCTATACAATACAATACAATACTATCAATCGGCATCAAAAGGCTTGGTAATTTCATGAATTCACAATAACCGACCCGTACTATTAGATACTAGCTGTGCCCGCGACTTCATCCGCGTGGACTTATATCTTTCTCATTATCTTTGTTACGGGTCTATTTGAAACAAACACACAATCAATGGTGTAAATTGTCATACTAGCGAACAGACAAAGTCATGTCGCCTGTTATACTAACAGGCTAAGTCATTATCTAAGTCCACGCGGACGAAGTCGCGGGCACAGATAGTCAGTATTAAATCAGTCGAAATCTCAGGAAACATCGAATACCTACCATCCAATGCTTCCTTATTGAATTTGGCTCTCCATTAGGCTTTCGTGCGCAAATGCGAGAAAAATATCATGAACAAATGCAATTTATACGAGAGAAAAGAAAACATACAAGCTTCTTACACATGTAAGTAAATGTGTATTACTTAGATACGTATATACAAGATAACATCAGCTCTTTTATTATACAAAATACCTAAGTATGCTGTTATTTGTCAACGTAGAAACCAGTTCCTTTTCTTTTATTCCCGAGTACTTGCGACGGCCGCAAATTAAATTTTCTTATTTATAAGTTCTTACAGTGCTTTCTCTCTCCGTGAAATTAAATGAGAAAACGAAGTTCATTTAATTCTTAGCTCAAAAGCTTCCTTGTTTACAATACCGCGGTAATTGTACGATCTAAGGAAGCGGCAAACCTACCGGACTTTCATAGCGGCTGACCGGCTGCCCACTGCCCAGGCGACTGACGATTTAAACTATTTTGACGTAAATCACTATTTTTACTTAATTAAAAGTAAAAGACAACCCTTTATTTCACCTCATCGACCCCAAAACAATAAACCACAGGATTATTATATAACCACAGATTACACATTGTCTCACAATGATGGAAAGTCAAAAATGTATTGAATTACATTCAGCTGTTGAGAAGCAGAATCTTGTCAGTTATCATGAAAGACCCAGTGCCAGTTGCCTAGAGCCAGACCCTGTAGTCTACAGGCTACAGGACAGTGAGAAGTTTCTAAGCACCATGGAGTGGGGAAGCAATCAGGCGATGGGCGGAAATATTCTAAGCAAGACCTGTCTAGTACAAAATAAATTACACAGCAATAGAGTAAGATATTTCTTATTCCTTTAATCATCTTCCAAGCGACACAGAACCTGGAAACCCAATGAACCGCTGCGAGTAATTCTAAGAAGAATAATTCCTTTTCCAGGTCGTCGCAAACGTTTTATAATTCGCGAAGTTAATTTACGCGAGAGGGAACTCCGCACTCTCTGCCGAGATCACAACTTTGCCTAAACCAATTCAATTTTAATTTTTCATTAACTTTTACAAGAGCGCCGCCTTAGCGGTTAGTTCTCTCTGATGTTGGTACCTACTCCGTCACTACTGGAGGGTTTCAGTTTACAAACTGTAAGAAATTATATTAGTCCAGTGTTATTTCTGGAAATAGAAAACTTTATCTGATTTATTACCACCTTAAAAAAAAGGAGGAGGTTCTCAATTCGCTTTTGTTTAATGTTTATTGCCATATTGTTTATTGTAATACTCATAACACCGTCTGTTATGAACCGATTTGAATAATCCTTTTATAAGTGAAAGGATATACTTTCTGATTGATCCCATAGAAATGTCATCGAAATCGATTCAGTGACATGATGGTTCTAGTTACAACGTAAAATTGATTCATGACAAGAGTTCGTGTGGTATACTACAACTAAAAAGGGAAAAATAAAACCTTTTTGTAAAAAAACAACCAACTTCTTCGACTTAGGAACTCTTGCAAAAAGAGTTTTTTGCTTATAGACTTTAGCGGTAACAGATTGATACCAGACTGTTACCTCCTTATAACATCCGATGATTGAGTGACATTCCCTTTCATTCAAAACAATGTCATTTTATCGCTCCATGTAAAATACTGGTATTCCACTGCATCCTTTGATCGGAAGCCGAACCTAACAGAGTTGAGGAAAGGCTAGGCAGATGATGATGATATATAAGTAAAAGTACATCAACAACAGATATAAACATTTATTATAACAATATTTGTCGGAGTTTGGTGCTTATTGCGCAATAAGCGAGAACCACTGAAATGAAAATTTTATTGAATTAATCGTTGGAATTCTTGTTTATAAATAATTGCGGGCGATATTGGAAGATAAATTGTATTTGGCAAACAGATGACTTCACTTTGAAATTAATTGATGTGAAAGCAAAATTAATTTAACTAATCAATATGGCTCGACTAAAACAAATACAATTAGAAACGATAGATTGAATATATATGTACACATATACAGTAACGTTACTGACAGCCTACACAGAACCACTCGGTAAACAATAAATATTATTAAGTTAATATTGGAACTAACTCGTATTGCGAGAAACAGTAGAACAATAACGATGAAAGTTTTATTGTTCCGAACATTCTCCTAAACTATGAAACCTTTATTACCGCGAAGTAATTTAGGATATTCGTATTTCTGTTGGACACAGTTATTTACACCTAAATACCACAAACATAAATCAGCTGTGCTGACATTTATCATCGAGACAATCAAATGTATATCTTGATTGATTTTCCACTAAATATTTGATGTTAGGGCGTCAGCCCTTCACTCTCACTTTGGTCGCTAATTTTCACATTATTTCCTTATGACGTCACAACAACATACATTCATGAACTCACGCCGTTTGTCCCTGAGGCCCGAGGGTAAGAAGAAACTACAGAACGCCACCTGCTGCGATGCTTGTATACTGCTTGATACACGCGCCCCTGTGTGAGTACTGCGTACCTGACCTTTCCGAAGAGCATCAGCAACATAGCCAGTGTATGTCCTTGCAGGGTGGCCCGCCTGGCCTCTCCACTCTCACCTGCCTTGTGAATTACTTTTCTTAATCGGTTTTGTTTGAAAAAAAATTATATCAAGTTATCTAGTGCCACGTATCTTGTAGCACGAAGTCAGCGAGCCTCTCGCCGATGGCGATGCTGACGGCAGCCGAGTTAGCGCGCGGCACGCGGGGCAGCGCACCCAGGTCGGCAACGCGCAGGCGCCGCACACCTCGGACGCGCAGCCGCGCGTCAAGCACGCCGCCGAGCGCCGTTGTACCCGCCGCGTGGTGCACCGCGATCGTCATGTGCTGGCTGTAGCAGCGCCAGTACCCCGTCCAGTCCTCAACCACTCGCGGACATTTAGGCAGGTCCAAATGTAGAATCCTCCCGTTGCGTTTGCTGAACGGCGGCGTCTCCATTAAATGTTCCACAATACGTATTGATCGCACGACGTCGTCCACGTCCCTTTCGTCATGCAAGTAATTGGGGAAGATGACGGGAGGAGCCAGCGGGTCTGAACTAGCGAGCCGCACGTGACCAACAGAGTGTGGATACAAAAGGACTGGAGAGAACGCGATAAGCGCGTAGTCCTCGTTCGCTTTGCTGATCTGTTCTACCACTTTATGATTGAAGCCTGTGGTGTGCATGAACACTGGCTTGGCAACAGGCACAAAATTTCTATCAATATAGGCATGAAATATCTGAAGGTTCGGCAGCTCGCAATCACTTCCGTCGAAGCTCTCGGTGAGTAGCGTCCTCCGCGTAAAGTCGTAGCAGTGCGAATTGAGGAACGCGCTGACGTCGGTGAGGCCGTTGGATGTGAGCGGTCCTGAGCCGGTGGTCAGCAACTGTACCACCTGAGCCGTCCGAGCCGCCAGCTCAGCCAGGTCGTCAGCGATACCTTCACCTTTATCTACCAGTGCCAGTACAAGCGGTAGTATGTGGTCGGTCATGCTCGCTCCGACACCTGGCAAGTTCACTTTCACGCTTATCCCCATGCTCTGTAAATGCTCAGCCGAGCCGATACCCGACAACATCAGTATTTGAGGAGTCCCGATGGCTCCTGCACTGAGGATCACCTCCCTGCGCGCATATATGTTGATCTTCTGCAAGCCCTGCAAGACGGCTACTCCGCGTGCGATGTTGGACTTGTCTATGATGACTCCGGTGCACCGCGTGTACTTGGCCACTTTCAGGGTCCTCCTGACGTCCTCCCTCGCTAGATATCCTCTCGCGGTACTCATCCGCTCGCCGTCATGAACATAACCTATAAGTTGACTGACACCGATCTGCGACTCCGCGTTCACGTCAGGATTTTTCGGAAACCCGAGATACTTGAATGCTTTAAAGAGTCTGGAGTGCCAAGGGTTATCTGACGGATGGAAGAAACCGACCCGCATTGTCCCTGTAGTGTTATGATACGATTCAGAAGAGGTTGGAAGTAGATCTAGATCTTGCAAACTTTCATATTTGAGAAAATAGGGTTTTAGGTCGTCCCAGGTCCAGCCGGGGACTGGGATTTCTTGAAAGTCTCGGCGATTGCCACGCGTGTACAGCATGTAGTTGATGGAGGTGGAGCCGCCCAGGCATTTGCCGCGGCTGAACCGGCACTGCTGACCCTGAGACGACAGGCAGGATACGTTGTTGGGGACTGTCCTGTACTGCCAGTCTATCTCCGAGCCAAGGAGAAGTGCAGCTGCGCTCGGGATCTGTAACAGCAAAAGCCACCAGCTGCAGTAAAAAAGTCTTAGCCTACAGCCGCATATGCAGCACTACAGCTTGCGTGTGTACCTTGGTGATGGGCCAGGGGTCGCCACCGGCCTCTACCAGCAGCACGCTAGCACCGGCCAGTGCGAGCCGCGCCGCCGCTGGCACACCGGCCGCACCCGCGCCCACCACGATGTAGTCGAAGCGTTGTCCCTCTGAATACAGACAGGAAATCACGTAAGCTGGCTATCGGCGTTTCAGATATCTATATAATATCGTATCAGACAGATAATACAACTGTAAATTAGTAAGTAACAGAAACATCAAATCAAACTCCTTTAAATACGATGGACTCACTCATTTTTCGATTTTAGCTTTCACTGACCTTAAACGGGGTCAAACATTTTCTAGGCAGTGAGTAACTATACTGTTGTACTCCATTTTTTCGCTCATGAAAGTTCGGGAGCATTCGGGAAATGAGTGATGAGACACGGGAAATTGCCCAAACTAGCAATCAAACAATTTTGCCAATCCAGTCAGTAATGAAAATAGTCCGCACACTATACCCTCCTGTAGGCCTTCCTGTCACCGCTAACAAACATTTCACAAAGACGCAAAAAATAAAACAGCAAAGTGGCAAGAGGCAAGAGCACGACTGCTGAATATGTTTGTTAACAGATAAGATGGATTTGTCATGAATAGAGAGGGGCGATGCAATGACATACAGGTTTGATGTACTACCTCTGTGTTATTGCTAAAAAAACTGACGCTAACTTGAATTAGAGCTCTGTCTCTTACGGCTCTTACGTTTTCGACTCAATGACTCTGTGGGGCTTGTGGCTCACAGTCTTGTGGCTCACAGCAGCCAGTTGGAGTGCACACCACAGCGTACTTACATATTTAACTGAGTCCCTCGAGACACTCGAGTGGAGCATATTATGAAGACAGCACTGTCTTCAACTCTTCATAAATGTATCATTCTAGTCAGGTAACCCTAGTAGTTGTTTTCTAGCGACGGCAACTAATACGTGGTATTAATATAATGTCTTTGATACGAGATGTATTGAGTGTTACTCGCTACAAAATGTGGTTAGTACAATTTGTAACATTCACATGACTAAACCGAAAACTGAGAGCCTAAAAAAAATTTCATATCAGCGATAACAAAGACAGAAAAGTCAAAAATAAATTGACATAACTTACGTGACAACAGCTCTGACCGAAACACGAAACACTTTAAAAGCAATGGCCACTTGTCTAGGTCATTTAGTCCGTCGTATCCTACGAATACTGCCATATCGAACATAAGGGCTTTCTTTTTTATTGCATAAATAGATTCGGCTCATCATACCACATATAACCAGTTGAACAAAACAGTTAAAAAGGGTACAGGTTTTCAAATAATCAAGTTTTTTATAAAGCCACAATTGTAAGCACTACGTTTTCAACGAAGAATAAAGCAGTGCGTGCAGTGCGATGCGTGCTCGAACGTGTTTCTACTGTGCACGGCACGAATTTTATTCGCGTGTTGCGCGGCCATAGCCGCTGCCCGTAAACACTATGAGTTCCAAACAACTCATAGTCAATGAATTGCTGGCGTTCCTGGTCCATGCTATCGACTACATGGACGAGGTGAGCATCCTGCTGATATGCCGGTCTAATTTCAAGGAGGACGACATCAGTACCGGAAAACTGTTACTGTTCCAGTCACTTGGAAAACTCGACCAGATGCCGTCTCGCCGCAGAGATGGAACCGAGAAGAGTATTCAAGATATCATCGATATGTTGAAGAAAACTGACCCGGACGACGTGCCAGACTTCGTGGCGAAGGAGCTAAGTAAACTGCCCCCCGTCACGTTCGATCACGTCGACGTTACGCGGCTGTTAAAGGACATCACTTCCTTGAAAGCGGAGATGACCAAGATGCAGTCCAGAATGGAGGTTTCAGAAAAAACCAATACTGAACTACGTGCGGATCATTATGGAGCATCATGGCGCAACATTGGTTCTGTAATTGGGTCACCTGAGGCCTCAAAGGTGAACACGCGACGAGGGGCGCAAAATGCATTCGTTGGCAGTTTGGAATCGGCGAACACTAGTACGTCACCAGCTGCCGATAACGCTGAGCAAGCGCCGCCCGCCGCCGCCGTCGCCCGCGCCACAACACCGGCTGCGGAAACGTCACGCGTAGGTACGTCGACCCCTAAACGTGCCTACGCTGCTATTGTCACCAGCGGCAAATCTGATGCGTCGCAGCCTAAGCGACAAGCCAGAAGAGGGGATAAATTGATTATGGGTGCTCAACCTGCCCTGACTGCGGTCCGTAGCTCCATTCCAAGACCGAGCCAGGTTGATGAGGAGGGTTTCACTAAAGTGGAAAGGAAGAAGAAGAAGCCCTGTTCTCGTAACCTGTGCGGTACCGCACCGAGTGGACCCAACATGCTGCTGCGTCCTGCTGAGCCTACGACGCAGCTGTACGTTTCACGTCTGCACCACTCCACGACGATTGAGGAAGTCGTACAGTACGTGAAAGTGAAGACCAACTGGATTCTTAGGGTCGAAAGGTTGGAATCGCGCCACAACATCAACTTCAAGTCATTTGTGGTACGAGTTCCAACCCACCATCTACAGACCTGTTTGAAAGAGGACTTTTGGCCGAAAGGTGTCGTATATCGACGTTTCCGAGGACGGTTACGTGATACCACGCTGCGAAACACGACGCCGACAACGTGTGTTTAGTTATAGTTTCATATGTTTTAGAATATGTATTAGTTTATTATTGTTGTAAAATGTAATTTTGTGTGTTTTATCTATGGGCCTTAGATGCCTGATAATAAAATGATTATTATTTCCTTTATTTATATTTTTACAAACTAATTACATTTTTAAATATTCCTTAGAAAAAACAATATAAAAAAAATTAAAAATATAAAAAATTGTTGCCCGCCGGTATCGGGAACAGGGTCCAAGCCACCGGTGGTCAGGGCTCCAGAGAGAGAAACCTCCTAACAATACGAGCCGTGTCCAGGAGTACTGCTTTCTGAATCAAGCCCTTGATCCAGCTGCCTAACGAGAGCCTCCTCAGGTATTCATCGAGGCTCTTAGCAATTAAGCCATGGGCTGATACGACTATCGGCACAATGATCGCTGAGTCCACATCCCACAATACATGTCGACAACCTCGCGAGCCAAGTCAAGATATTTTATTTGTTTATCTTTCTCGGCTTTCACGAGGTTCTCATCATGCGGGACCGTTATGTCAACAATCATTGCGCGCCGCTATGATCGATCCACCACCACTATATCAGGCTTATTGGCTAAAATAGTCCTGTCAGTGATGATGGATTGATCCCAGTACAATGTGATATTGCCATTTTCGAGAACTGGGTCGGGCACATACCTATAGTACGGCACTTCCGATTCCACAAGTCTGTATTTTAGAGCAAGTTGCTGATGGATAATCCTGGCTACAAGGTTGTGTCTATGCAAGTACTCTCCGTTAGCCAAACGAGAACACCCAGAGATAATGTGACGGATTGATTCACCTGGACGGTGGCATGCCCGACATATGTCAACCGTGCCGTCCTTCACAATAAATCTCCGGTAGTTATTCGTCATCATAACTTCATCCATAATTGCACAGACAAAACCTTCGGTTTCTCCGAAGAGGTCCCCGGAACGTAGCCAGGCTACGGACGCTGACAGGTCTACATCGGGCCCGTGCAGGGCCCAGAAAAAGCGTCCGTGAAGCTCCTTACTCTGCCATACCTCCCTGCGGTCGTTAGTGTCAAGCACTACAGGTTTGCGCCAGTTCTCTTTAGCCAAGGAGAGCGGGGTGAGGCCCTTGTCCACCGCGACCACATCTCGATGCATCCCCACGTCGGCTTCTAGGAAATATTCCCTGAGACTGCATATCTCGCGATTGTGGAGAGTCTTAGCGTTTAAAAAGCCTCGACCCCCACACTTCCGCGGGATATACAGTCTCATAACCGAAGAACGTGGGTGATGCATTCGATATGCCGTCAACAATGTACGGACCTTCCTATCCAGGGCGTCTAGTTCTGTTTGAGTCCATTTCAGTATGCCGAAAGAGTACATCAAAACCGGCATGACCCAACCGTTGAAGGCACGCACCTTATTTCCGCCTGCTAAAAGACTATTAAATACTTTTTTCAGGCGGCCAAAGAAGCGTTCCTTCAACGATTGCTTCATGTCAGCAACATCGATGCCCAGCGCTACTGAAAGTTTCAGTTACCTTCAGTAGCTCCATCAGTTGCAAATCGTTGGGGGCAAAGAGTTTCAGGTGATCCATGTAAAGGAGGTGAGATACAACTTGACCACCTCTCCTCAACCGATAGCCTAGACCTGAATCCTCCAGCAGCGTGCTAAGAGGATTCAAGGCTAAGCAGAACCAAAGTGGACTCAAACTGTCGCCCTGAAATATACCTCGCTCTATCCTTATCGGCTCGCTATTCCTCTGGATTTGCCGACATCCTGGATAGCGAAGGACTGTCCTCCATTGTCCCATACATGACATCAGGAAGGTGCGCAGAGTTGCATCTACTTTATACAACTCTAGCACCCTCATAAGCCATGTATGTGGCACGGAGTCATAGGCCTTCTTATAATCTATCCAACATGTCGACAGATCCCTTCGGGAACGGCGAACCTGTTGGCTAATGACCATATCAATGAGGAGTAGCTCCTTAGTACCGCGGGACCCGTTCCTACATCTATTTTGAGAAGCGGACATGATAGAATTATCATCAATGTGTTTGTTAATTTTAGCTCTCAAAATGGATGTAAGAACTTTATAGACTGTCGGAAGACAGGTAATCGGTCTATAATTTTTAGGCTCCGCAGTACTACCCGATTTATGCAGCAGGTGGGTTATACCTGTTGTCAGGAACTCGGGCAGCGACCCTGACTCTAAGGCTGACTGGAACAGGGTTGCCAGGCAAGCGTGCGACCTTGTGAACCATTTAATCCAGAAGTTGTGCAGCCCATCCGGCCCTGGAGATTTCCAGTTAGGCAACGGACGGACTGCACGAACTACGTCTTGGGGGCAGATGGTGATTGCCCCCATTTCTTGTACTGGATCGCACGCCCGCTCGACCTCCCGGGTCCATTCATCCTCGGTATGGCTAACAGGCACCGACCAGATGCTGCGCCAGAACGAACACATGGCATCATCATCCGGCAGGCGCGTGTCAGCCACACCTTGGTCCGGTCGCTCCCAAGCCCTATAAACCCACCTTTCATCTCTTTGGAATGTGCGATTCTGAGTGTATCGGTCCACCCGCCGTTTATACCTACGAATACGGTTTGCCCATGCATACACTTTCTGCTTCAGGAAGTCGATGCGGTCTGTGACACGGGACTTGTAGTCTCGAGGAGAAAAACTCGTCGCTCGAGCTCGACGCAACTGCAGCGACCGGCGACACGATGCTCACGGATGTGGCGCGTCCCGGCTGCGAGGCGGAGCTGAGCGACGAGCCCGGAGATGGTGGGTGTGCCTGTTGTTTGGCTCGGCTTCTGGTCAGCATCTTAATATTATGACGTTTTATGGCATTGGTTTTCTTTTAGGTATTTTCATTTTTGGTATATTCCGGTGATTTCATTTAATTTTGATAATGTATTTTTTTTTTTTTTTCTCATAATTTCGTTATCTGAACCGTTTTGTTCAAGAAATGTGGTAAAAATATTAAATTAAATTGGTTTCTGAAAATTTTATGTCACGTCAATTTGACATCCGAGCCACAGATGATTATTATTATTATTAAAGCCATAATCGCCGTCGCGCCATCTTTCCTCGCGAGTAGTGGGGTGCGCGGGCGCGGGGAGATCGTGTTAGCGCCGCTCGGCCACTATTCGGCGGAACGCGGAGTTTGGTAGCTGCGGCGAGCGTAATCATCTGATTTGTAATGAAATAACATTTTTGCCTTTAAGGTTTAGTCATAATTTTCAAAACCGTTAATTATGTTTTTTGAACTAAACTGATTTAGTTTAAAAAAAAAAACAACATAATAATATAGTAGTACTTAATTAAGTCATTTTAATTACTTATTTAATTTTCATTATTACACTTAAGTCGTAAGCCAATTCACCGAGAAGTTATTAAACCTCAAAATATCTGAGATCACCCAGGACGAGCAAATTTTTTTTTGCCGGTTCTTTAAATTAAACGCAATAATTAAATAGAACTTCTGGATATAAACATTTTTTATTAAACCACCCAAGTTCTATACCCAAGTTATAAGTAATTAATAATGATTACAATGTTAAAAAACCTACATATAGATAGTAATTGGACGGTGAATTATGGGCTAGCTCGCCGTCCGTCCATCTTATGACGACAGGTAACATGGAAGGGTTTTAGTCAGACACCTTCCGCTCCGCCCCAAGTGGGAGGGGTCATTTGAGGATTTCCAATCCGAAAAAAAAAGTTTTATTTATTTTATTTTATTTATTTATTTATTTACATATCTAAGTATTTGAGATAGGTTTAACAGCGGGTCCCAAACTAGGCACAGCCTGTATCTTGGTGACCCAAACAGGATACATTACACTAGGTTAATACTTTACAGTGTTCTGCTAGCGCAAGAAATATAAGTACTATAAAAATACACAATCAAAATAATTAGTTTTAGAATAATTTAAATGGAAAAACAAAAAATTAATTGATTAAGAAATACGTAAAAACACAAATGAGTGCAAAAATGATAAAAAAAATAAATACACATGGTTGCAAAAACAACAGTTAAGGTGAGTACTTGTGGGTGTGTGCTGTGTGCTGTGCGGGGGTGTGTGAGTGGGTGAGGTTGTGTATTGCAACAAGAGGGTGTATTAGCATGAGCCAGAGAGTAAATTTTCCGTTTCCTCGTAAGTTCGGCCCAACAACCATTCCTTTAATTTGGTTTTGGCTTCTAAAAAGTTCTTGGGAACACTGATGGTTTTGCTTATAGCGTTGAACACTCTTATGGGTAGGTATAATGAAAGCCAAGCCGCGAAGAGGGTTTTAGTCTTTGGAAGGGGGATTCTTTCCGCTATTTTCCTGCCACCCATACTGCAACTAGAGCGAATTCCGCTGCCTTTTACGATTTTTAAAACTGACCCAAGGATGTATAATTGACGTACCCGTAAGACCCCAGACTCCTTGTATAGTTGGTTTGTAGAGAAGCGGCGTGGCTTTCCCAAGAGCACCTTGAGGACGGCTCGTTGAGCACGTTCCAGCTCCAGCATGCACGACTTGTCAGCGCTACCCCAGACACTAACACAGTATTGAAGGACAGACTGGCACAAAGAGATGTAGACCTGAATACATAATATGTTCTTTGGAGCACTGGCCCGTAAAAGTTTCGCAACATAAATGAATTTCCGAGTTTTTTTAGCGAGTGTTCGAATATGTGCTTTGAAATTCAGGTTCTGGTCAATTGTGACGCCCAGGTATGTTGTGCTTTCTGCTCTGACAATGGCGTTGCATGTACAATCGGTGGCAGAGACGGATGCTGCCGTTAAGACACTGCACTTTTCGGTATGAACTTTTATTGAATCAATGCTAGGCCTGCTGCGCTGATTGACATGAAAGGTTAGGAGATGCGTTTTTTTTAAGTTTAGTGTTAGGAGATTTTTTCCTAGCCATGTTGTTATGATACTCATCCCCTTTTCAGCCACAGACACAGTCTCTTCCCAGGTAGCTCCATGAAAAATAATAGCAGTGTCATCAGCGTAGCAGATTACTTCCGACTGTGCAATGTTAAGCCTCAGAATGTCATCCATGTACATAATGAAAAGGGTAGGCCCCAAGATACTTCCCTGCGGCACCCCAAAGGCAACTGGGAGGCTCTCGCTGAGAATTTCTCCAATTTTGACACGCTGATGACTATCAGACAAGTAGCTGTTGAACCAATCCAAGGGAAGGCCTCTGACACCAAAGGATTCGAGTTTTTTTAGCAGTATAGGAATTGATACTGTGTCAAAGGCCTTGGCGAGGTCCAGGAAGACTCCAGCTGAACGATGGCCTTTCGCGATGTTTGTGGAGATCGTCCCGGTTAGGAGACTCACAGCCTGCTCAGTGGACTTTCCCCTACGAAACCCAAACTGCCTGTCCGAAAGTAAAGAATTTTTCTCCATAAAGCTTACAAGGCGGTTGTTTACAAGTTTTTCGAGGATTTTCGATGTCACACAGAGCAATGATATAGGCCTGTAGTTATCTGGCGCACTTTTGGTACCACTTTTGTGTATAGGCGTGACAACAGCGGTTTTCCAACAGGTGGGAACGACTCCAGTGTACATGCTTAGGTTGCAAATATGTTTTAGGGGTTCCAGTACATGTAACTTTATGCGTTTAAGGAGTAGGGGCCGAAATTCATCGAGACCTGGAGCGCTGTCGTCTTTGAGATTATCTATAATGTCACTTATTTCCTGATTATCAGTAGGACGTAGGAATACTGAGTCCTTGGGTGAGATTTTACCTTTAGCACCGATGCTTTGTCCGTCTCCCGTGGACTGCTGCCTGTTCAAGATGTTAGTTGCAAGGTTCTGGCCAACTGAGACAAAAAATTCATTGCACTTATCGATGGATGCATTTTTGTTAGTTTTATTACTTAGCAGTTCTTGATTATTGCATGTTCGTTTCGGAACTTGGCATATTTCTTTTATAGTCCGCCAGAGCTTTTTTGGTTCTTTACTGTTCTTTTCCAGTTCATTCCTATCGTGGTCAGCTTTGCGCTGCCGCAGGATGTCGTTGCAATGATTTCTGTATCTTGAATAGACAATTTTAAGGACTTCATTTTTCGGTTCCTGTTTTGTTTGAGCGTGAAGAGTGTCTCGGTGACGAATGCATCTAAGAAGGCCTGGCGTTATCCATGGCTTTAAGTTAAATTTTGAACGACTGATTTTTATTCTGGTGGTGTGTTTGTTGATAATATCTGTCAGGATCGTATTAAAGAAAAGCACTGCTTTATCAATATTACTTGTGGAGGTAACTTCAGTCCAGTCTAGCTGGCTCAATTCCTCAGTCACCATGTTGTAGTCGGTTTTGAGTTTGAATTTGTTTTTATTTTTGGAGTTGGGATTATGGTTATTGATTCCAAGCAACACTATGTGGTAATCTGTTACTGAGGCCTCACAGACGATCCCCTGTGCAGTAGTACCTTTGAGTTTAATGTAGCCATGATCTAGACATGCTTTCCCCCGTGTCGGGTGAGTGATAGCAGGTAGCAACCCGTGTTCAGCCATCAAACATTGATATGCCTCATGGGCGGCATTCGGCGAGTCATTTAGTATGTCAATGTTAATATCACCCGTCACAACAACACATGTTTCGCTTTTAAGTTTGCTTAAGGAATCGTCTAAGGAGTTTAGGAAGCGTTCGGTGTTGGCGAATGAAGGTGAACGGTATATACCGAGGAGTGTTAGTCTATTTTGTAGTTTAATCTGCAGACAGTTAGCGTCGTCAAATTCAGGTTCGGAAACTGAGGCAGTCCAGAGATCCCTAACATAAACAATTACCCCTCCGCACTTATTGATAGTTTTGGTGGTTTGATAGCTTTTATATCCGGGCAATTGGAATATGACGGAGTTGTCATTTAACCAGCATTCCGTTAAGACTATAACATCTGGCTGAAATTCAAGACGGCATATCGATACTTGGAAACTGAGGAAATTCTTCTGTAGGCTCCTAATGTTTGTTGTTAATACCCTGAAGTTATGTTCCAGAAGCAAGCTCCCACACAACTCTAGTTTCTCGACAGTGCGGCATGATATGCTCAGTGTTTCGTCTATTTCGGTTAATACATCGGAGTTAGCCATAGTCAAATATTATTGTAACAGTAAGGGAGAGAGAGATACTTAAAGCCGCATTTTTTTGTCTAGGTATTTGTCCAACACCCGCGATCGAGAAGAGAGAGTGATGGGGATCAAAAGAAGTTATTTTGTTGCAAGTTTGAAGTGTTACGGTGTACGTGTGATGTGTTTCTGTTTGATTGTAAGATGATAAAATACATTTTAGATTTGGTTTATTGTGTTTGTGTGTTGTGAATGTGATATCTGCGTTTTTGCATAAAATTATAACTATACAATTACAAGAAGACATAATAAAGACTAAAATTAAGCAAATATTATTCCTGAGTTGAGGTAGCCGGTATAAGAGAACTCGTTTGCTTTCCAAGATAAGTGTCGAGTTCTTTGATGCTCTTGATAGTGATGGCTGGTTGCCCCTCAATCTTGCGGATAAGTATGCGCCCGTTGTTCGTCCAGCAGTATTTATGACCCGCACTTTGAGCACGGGCCCGAGCCTCACGAAACAAGATGCGATTATCCTTGGTAAGGTGCTCATTGACAAATATCTTACGAACAGGTCCTAGAATGTCAATGTCCTTTGAGGAGAAATTGCGCCTAGTTTTGGATGCCTTTATGAACTCGTCCCTTTTTGCCCTTCTTAATAATCTGACGATGATTGGCCTTGGAAACTTTGTGTCTGAGTCGCGCATAGGACTTTTCTTTAGGCCTGCTCGAGCTGTCCAGTCGATGTCATCCACAGTGACCTGGACACCGAGTTTAGACGCGGTTAGTAAGACAATGTGCTGAAGATTTTCGGAGGGGGATTCTTCGATGCCCATGATCTCAATCTCGTTACGCATTGCTGACTGTATTTGATGGTTAAGTTGGTCCTTCAAGTTACAAATTGTTTCGTTTAAAATAACGACTTGCGAGTTACTTTGCTCAAGGGATTTAATCCTTCCTTCATAGCTGTCAAGTCGGGTATTGCATTTGACAACACCATCGAGCAATGATTTCAGTGATAGTTTCACTTCATCCATATCCGATCGCATAAGCCTGATTTCAGAGAGAATCTCAGCGCAAGATGGGTTGTCAGTGAAGTCTCTAGCGGGTGACCCGGTAGCTACGCGCTTGTGCCCGCGCGATTGCGTATTTATGTTCGAGACGTCGAGCTCGGCGCTTGTGTTCGCTGTACGAACGGGAGTGTTGCTGTTATCAGTGCGAGGTGTCTTAACCCGACAGGAAGGACATAGCCAGATGTCGATTTGTTTACTTGAGTCGATCGATGAAGCGTTAACACATATTTTGTGATAGTTAGTCGCACATTTAGAGCACCCAATTGATCTGTCTGTTGTTTTTATGTCTTGCTTACAGGCTCCACACGACATATTCATAATACTATTCGGTGTAAGTAAGTTCTAAGTTTTGATAAACACACAAACTTGTATTGCACGCGAGCGAGAGCGTGCTGTGTACGTGATCGACGAGAGAGCAGGGCAGCAGCGGCCCGTATTGCGGTAGTGTGACTGCGACAGCTATAGTGTGATGTGGTAGTGCGGCGCTCGCGCGCTCCGTGACTCACCCGTACCGGTCAGCTGTTCAAAGTTTATGTTTTGCACTGATTTGGAAACTGTTGTATCTTCGGCAATGGTAGTCAGAATACGGATTCACTGGCACTGTTTTATTGCTATTGAATTCAGCTTTGTACTGATATAACTTTTAGGTATAGTGATGCAGTTTTTAATGTGGTTGGCAATTTAATAACTGAGAGCTCGAGATAAACGTGCGCTAGCGAACACGGATGCCTTCTTCCCATCAAAAAGTGTAAATAGTAATATAATAAATGCAAAAGATCCATTTTGTCTGCGGAATAGAACCTACAGAACTTGGTACCCAATTGCCATGATTTTATTTCTCGCAACAATGTACGAGCCCATAGAGAACGCCGTTTTTTTTTTAATAGTGCAGGCAACGATCCTGCCGCATGAAGCCAAAATCGTTATGATTTTAATCATTTTCTTACGCCCAAATGAATTTAATTCGTTACAATTTATTTATCAGTGAACTATTTAAAACATATCTATTTTTATTTATTAATCCTATTTTTAAACGCAATGAGTTGAACAATACATAGTTGCCATTCAGACATTGGCTAAATGCACAAATCGTGAAGACAGACGAAAAAAAAAATTGCTCTATCTGGGTGATCTCAGATATTTTGAAGTTGACTAACTTCTCGGTGAATTGACTTACGAATTAGGTGTGATAATAAAAAGTGTTTATTATGTTATGCTCTATCTAAATAATAAGTTTATTTTGGTTGGCTGGTACTTTTGGAAATAGCCCAATCTGGGTGATCTCAGATATTTTGAGGTTGAATAACTTCTCGGTGAATGGACTTACGACTTAGGTGTGATAATAAAAAGTGTTTGTTATGTTATTTTATATCTAAAAAATAAGTTTATTTTTGTTGGCTTTTGAAAATAGCCCAATCTGGGTGATCTCCTTTAAATACATAATTTCATACTTTTACTGGTATGCGACTTCAATGCACTTAGGCTTTTTTTCTATTGCTTGAAAATTAATATACAAGAATTTGTGGCCGCATTCTTAGCATTCCACACGAAAATGACAATCATGTTTATTTCATTATTTACCTTTTTCCTAAAGTTTTAGAAAGATTCTGTTTACACATAAACTGTCAATTACGGGATATCTTCCGTGATTGTCTGTAATTTTGAGTTCACGATATTTCGACGCCGTTGCAAGCGCCATGATCACGGGTTGACTGAAGAATGCGGATGGATGGAAAATACATTGTTAAGAGCAGACAAATCTGTCTACCCTCTTTCTTTGTCTTTTGCTACGCGCACTACTGGAACTCATCACTAAGTCACGGCAAAACACACTCACAGTATCACAAGGCTTTTTGGAGTCTTTATTACGATGCCGGCTGCTACTTTTGAGCATACTCAAAACTGGATTCCACGTAGTGGACAATATGAAGCCATCCTCTCGATTGAAATTTTTATATTTTCTTATTGCAATTGCTTCTCTTGTCAGCCTTGGTAAGTAATGTTTGTCCGTTGACAAAATACGTAGCCTGTGAAATTCGATCCAGTGATTGGGCCCTGACTGCAGTAGGTGTTCAGCTATGGCAGATTTTTGCTCATCATAGCCATAATGCGTCATGGTAGACATATTTGTCTGCTCTTAACAATGTATTTTCCATCCACCCGCATTCTCCAGTCAACCCGCGATCATGGCGCTTGCAACAGCGTCGAAATATCGGGAGCTCAAAATTACAGACAATCACGGAAGATATCCCGTAAGGTGACAGTTTATGTGTAAGTGTAAACCGTGAAAGTTTAAAACAGTGTTACAATTCTGTTTTATATGATAAGGCTATTTTATATTAAACACAAAGTAAGAATACATGCAAATTTGTTCGATCTAATTCATTATTATAGGTGCTTACGGAATTCCAGCAGTTTTCTTTCACAACAGTTTTAATTATCTTTTTCAGGAAAGTCTTTTGAAAGTTGCAATAATGAAAAGGATCGCGTCGACTCTCCGGTGCCACGAGTTTGTGAAAAAAATATAGATTTTTTTAATGCAAGAAAATGTTGCCGTGACCGTCAGTATGGTTTTCGCCGGGGATAATCAACCGGGGATCTTTTGGTGTTTGCTACGCACTGCTGGGGCAAAGCCATCGAGAAACACGGCGGAGCCCTTGCCATGTCTTTCGACAGGGTATGCAACGCAAGTTTGCTGAGCAAATTTCCTGCATACGACATTCCCGTTGACTTTTGCTGTTGGATATCTGACTTCCTGACTGAACGGTTGATTTGAGTGGTCTTTGATGGCTGCTCCTCTGACCTTATTGCTATTAATGCTGGAGTTCCTCAAGGGTCTGTTCTCTCCGCGACACTTTACCTGCACATCAATGACCTTCTTGTTCCTGGTATTGTTGAGTACGCAGACGACAGCACTATCATGGAGAGTTATGCATCCACCGCAAAAGTCAGTGGTGAGGTAGTGCGTTCATTGAGAGAGGCCAACAACGAATTCAACCTCAAGTCTTGTCTCCAAGTAGGGTGATGAAAATCTAGTTGTTTTGAATGCCATCAAAACACAAGTGTGCCTGTTCACCGCCAGGAGTCTGTTCAATCTGGCTCCAACTTTCCGGGGTGCATCTGTACCAGTTACCGACAGCCTCGAGCTTCTTGGCACGACGATGAGTGCGAATCTGAACTTCGGTGCCTACACTGAGTCGCTGGCTCAAATGCGGCAAAAAAACTGGGTATCCTAAATAAGGTTAAGCGTTACTTCAAGCCTGAACAGCTTTTAGTCTTATATAAACCTCAAGTCCGGTCCGGCATGGAGTATTGCTGTCACTTTTGGGATAGCTCAGCCAAATACCAACTAGCCACACTCAACTCAATTGAGCGCAGAGCCAAGAGGCTTATTGGTGATGATAAGCTGGTGGGTACCAAGCTTCATAGCCTGACCCACCGCCGCAAAGTTGCATGTTTGTCGGCTTTTTACAGACTGTACTTCGGTGAGTGTGCCCAAGAGGTCCACGAGCTCCTTCCACCATGTCCCTTCTTCCATCGGGAGTCCAGACGTACTGCAGGTTATCATATCACCCATACTTTGTCGATGTTCCACATATTCGCACGAAGCGCTTTGCTACCTCTTTTATTAGGCGCACAACTAAGAAGTGGAATTCCCTGCTTGCGTCGGTGTTCCTAAGTTCATATGAAACGAAACTATTTAAGTCGCGAGTTAATAGGCTTCTTTTGGGTTAGTTCGTTCCAACGTCGACCTCATGTCTGTCCTCAGGACTAGATTGAGATCAAGACAAGGACCATTTAATATTAAAAAAAATATTTCAAGATACCATTATGTATATCTAATCCTATATTTTTTTTTTTATTTATGAGAACACTTTTTCTTGTCGTCATCGACTCATTTGGAATGCTTAAATATTTACGCTACCAAAACAAATAGATTAATACAATTCAGATTTTGTTTCGAATTAAATTAAATTATTTTCTTTTATTACATTCACATGTTCCCAGTAATGTTAAAATAGTAATTATACACAAATTCCTATGTCATAAAAATAAATAACAGCATCAGAATAATATAAAAATGACATTAAGGCGATTGTGGCCTCAACATTTCCGGAGATAGAAGGCGTAATGTAACTTATTGCTCAAATCCGGCCCAACTTCGCCTGAACACAACAGAGAATAAGGATTTAAGGGACAAAATGCGTATAAAATATAAAGTTAAATTATTGAAAATAATCCGCCGAACCATAAGATACCAATACACATTATTTGAAACCACCAATAAATTTCGTTTATATTTAGTTCAATGAGACACAAAAATGTGGTTCCTGAAAAGTAGCTACTCGTAATATGCAGTTACGCCCCTATTCGTAGGATACTTAAAGAAAAACAAAAATTCAAGCACATTGTTTTAAATCAAGAAAAATTAAAGAAAAATACGATTGAGCCTTGACCACCAGGTCGCGATATCGTTCTTTAATGAGCAAAAAAAGAATAGTCATTACCTGTGAGTACGTGTGCTAGGGGCAGCCAGTAGGAGTCTGACAGCAGGGCTGGCCGCACCGTCCTCCACACCCCGCACACCCCGCACCCCCGCAGGCATGCTGCCAGCAGCACCATCAGCAATCTGGACACACAGCGACACACTGAGCCAACAGATATATGGATATGGGTGGTAGACAGAAACTGCTTCGACCAAAAGCACATAATGCATACATATATATATATATACAACGTGTAACAGTATAAACGCAAAACCTCTTAAGGGGTCATTGTACTCATCATTATTAACAACTTTCACTATGGGGCCAACCCCGAAATCGCGAAAAAAAAATCAGCTGTTCAGTACATTTGGTCGAGTTATGCGGACAGAAATGTATGGGGCAGTCGATTTTTTTTTCGCGATTTCAGCGTTGGTCCCATAGTGAAAGTTGTTCATAATGATGAGTACAATGACCCCTTAAGAGGTGTTGCGTTTAATCTGTTACACATTGTATATATGTATAGGGTCTATCTATTCATACATGAAATCTCTTAAGGGGTCATTGTACTCATCATTATGAACAACTTTTACTATGGGACCAACCTCGAAATCGCGAAAAAAAAATCAGCTGTTCCCTACAATATGATCGCATTATCTCGTCAAAATGTACTGAACAGCTGTTTTTTTGTTCGCGATTTCGGGGTTGATCCCTTAGCGAAAGTTGTTCATAATGATGAGTACAATGACTCCTTAAAAGATTTCGTGTATGAATAGATACCTACACCTTATATTGTAATTTTATGTGTGTCCTACTTTTATATTTTGTGTGCAATAAAGAATAAGAATAACCTAAGTATACTTATTTAGGACAAAAGACACACTATATTTTCACAATTGTGTAGTCAGTAATTGTAAAAGTGTTCGAATCTATTTAAAGTTCAGTGACAGACAACACGTGACACGCCCAACTGGATCCAGAAACTTGAAATGCTTCTTTTTGAAGGTGAACAACACTTAAAGATAATATATTCTTTAATGGGACCGATTGCGTTTAAAAAAAATAAAATCGTAAAAATCCGAATCGAACTCAAACTCAAAGCATTTATTTCAATTAGACCTTAGCAGGCACTTTTGAAAGTCAGAAAAACAAAGGCGAAGCTACAGTCACAGACACAAGGCATAATAACTTGTGAAAGTACTGTAGTTGCCCATTCCAAAGCATAGATCTCTATGGAGAAGAATGGGCAAGAAACTCCATGGACACTCTTTTCAATCAAAATATTGTTACAAGATCTTGGTTACGTCATTCATGTTGAGATTATACATACATGTGAGAACGATGTAGAAAGACGTGCACATTAAGAGCGTCCAGAGTAAAAGATTATAATTATCAACAATTTAAAAACAAAGTAGTTAAAATAAACCGTGGCAGCTAAGAGATGACCAGTCCCAACTGACAGCGCCCGTTCATGAACATGACGCATAGATCAGCCCCATTCAGCTCAACCATATTGAAGGGAACTAAACGACCCGACACATCCGCCACTATCAGCGAGACATTTGAGTGAGCCTGACATTCTCTCAGCCACCAGGGCACATTCGAGTCAATTAAGGATAACTAAATGTAAATGGTAGCTTTACAGTACATAGTACTCACACATATGCTATGCAATTATATAATACTAAGAGATTGAATATATACAATGCAAAGATATTTTTACAATCTTCTGCAGCTTCCACAATAATTTCACATGAGCTTCTAATTAGTTTGCCCCTATGGTTGTTGAGCAGGACCAGCATTGAGCCAAGCATTTTTATCATCGATGTAATCCCCTAACTTATAATATGCTTGCCTACATAGCGTGCGTTTTAAACAAGATTTAAATTTCGTCTCATTCAGTTGTTGAATGTGGGGTGGTATTTTATTATAACATTTTAAACAGTACCCCATGAAAGATGAGTCTACTTTAGCTAGCCTGAAACCTGGCTGAACTAGTTGGTTCCTGTTTCCAGTATTATAGTGGAGTCTGTCACCTCTTTTACTAAATAAATGCAGAATTTTTTTTTTTTTTCATATTTGTTACCTCATAACTCCGTCATTTGTAAACGGATCTGAAAATTTCTTTTATTCTGAAAGGATATGATCCCATAGAAATTTCATCAAAATCGGTTTAGGAATTTGGTTGTTTTCCTCACGTTAATTGTCACATCACGCGATGTCGCGTGCAGGCGCTTTGATGTACATCACGCGACGTCGCGTGATACTTGCTAGTTAAATTTGACACACTTCCCGATTTCTAATTGAGCTGATATTTTGCACGCATATGTATATCGCTAGGCAATGCAATATTATGATAACATGGAGCTGATCTGATGATGGAGCTGGAAGGTGGCCATAGGAACTTTGTAATAAAACGACGCAACGCCGTCGAGTTTGGACTCGTTTGATTTGTCTTGACAAGTACTTTAGTCCTATATGGTCACCAGGGTCTGATGATGGAGCTGGCTGGCTGCGGTGGCCATAGGAACTCCGTTATAAAACGACATAACTCCAACGAGTTTGGGTTCGTATAATTCATCTTGTCGAGTACTTTGTCTCTAGATAGTACCCAGGGTCTGGTGATGGAGCTGGAAGGTGGTCACAGGTAGTCCGTAATAAAATGACATAATCCCACCGAGTTTGGGCTCGTATGATTCGTTTTGACGAGTACTTTGGTCCTAAATGGTATCCAGTGTCTGATGATGGAGCTGGACGGGGCCATAGAAACTCCATTATAAAACAACAAAACCTCATCGAGTTTGGGCTCGTATGCTTCGGCTTGACGAGTACTTCAACTAACTTCTAGTTACAATGTAAAAATTAATTCATGACAAGAATTCGTGTGGTATACTACAACTTAAAAGGAGGAGGATGTTATGTTAGTTTAACATCCGCGAGCTTCACTCCTCTGTCTACCGAATGAAAACAATATTTAAAAAAATTAATAATCGTCAACATAAATATGGTGAATAGACGAAGGGCTTCGACAGTATTTGTTACATCGATCTGCGTCTGAGCATCCATTTTTTTTTTTTGCCCGTTCATTAGAATCCTTAGAAAAGAACACGCTTTGGCAATCGTGGTCATCTGCGGAAATACGAGATCGATGCACCGAGGTGTGGTCGCAGTGTACAAGAGACTCACCCAGCTGTCCATGGCTAAAGAGAACTGGCACAAACCTGAAGTACTTCCTACCGACGACCGCAAGGAAGTATGGCAAGGCAAGGAGCTTCACGGGCGCTTCTACCGGGCTCTTCATGGGCCCGATGTAGATTTTCTAGCATCCGTGTCCTGGCTACGTTTCGGTGACCTCTTTGAGGAACTGAAGGTTTTGTCTGTGCAATTATGGACGAAGTTATATTGACGAACAACTACCGGAAATATATTATGAAGGACGGGACGGTTGACGTGTGTCGGGCATGCCACCGTCCGGGTGAGTCCATCAGACATATTATTTTGGCTGTTCTCGTCTGACTAACGGCGAGTACTTGCACAGGCACAACCAAGTAGCCAGGATTATTCACCAGCAACTTGCCTTGAAATATAAACTTGTGGAATCAGAGGTACTGTACTACAAGTATGTGCCCGACCCAGTTCTCGAGAAAGACCATGTCACGCTGTACTGGGATCGGTCTATCATCACTGACAGGACTATTGTTGCCAATAAGCCTGACATAGTGGTGATGGACAGATCAGCGCGCCGCGTAATGTTAATCGATGTTACCATCCCGCATGACGAGAACCTCGTGAAAGCTGAGAACGAGAAACAAATAAAATATCTCGACTTGGCACACGAGGTAGTTGACATGTGTGAACTCGGCTATCATTGTGCTGATTGTCGTGACGGCCAATGGCCTTATGGCCAAGAGCCTCGACGACCATCTTTCGAGGCTCTCCTTAGGCTGTTGGATCAAGGGCCTGATTCAGAAGGTAGTACTCCTCGATACGGCTCGTATTGTTAGGAGGTTCCTGTCTCTGGAGCCCTAACCACCGGTGGCTTGGACCCTGCTCCCGACACAGGCGGACTACTATTTTTTTAATTTTAAATGTTTTTTTGTATTTATTTCTATAGGAATATTTAAAAATGTTAATCATATTTAATATGTATAAAGATGAATAAAGAGAATAATAATATACATTTACGTTTCTGCGTAAAAGGTAAACATCCACGTGATCTTCTGTTATTAGGGTTCCGTTGCCAAAAGGCAAAAAACGAAACCTTTACGGATTCGTCCTGTTCGTCGGTCTGTCTGTCTGTCTGTATGTCTGTCTGTCTGTCCGTCCGCATGTCACAGCCATATTACTCCAAGACTTTGACACCATACAGTTGTTTTAAGACTAGGTGCATTTTATGAACCGCTACATAACAATAAAGAAATAATTTTTCGTTATTGTTATGTAGCGGTTCATAAAAAGTGAAACAAATAAAAATTGTGTAATTTCTAAAGTAAAAGAAGGAAAATTCTGAAAAAAATGGGGTGTACAAATTAAAAAGGTCTTTCAACTAAAATTGGTTTGAATAAGATTTAATATTTAGTTTATGAGATATGGAAACTTTGGTGAAACTGCAACAGTACACTTGTTTTCCATACATACCATTAGATGAAATTGAAGTGTCTGTTTGTAATATCAAAATAACTTTTACTGAATGCATATGAGAATACATACGGCACTTATAACAAAAACTAATATTTTTACTTTTTTTTTTTTAAACTTTGCCCCACACTTGGAATTTCTCCTGTATCGTGGGTGCGTTTACAAACATTTAAATGTTTGTAAACGCACTCACATACAGAAACAGCCAGACCCGGACCAAATACCTGTAGATAGTACAAATATTTGTTCCGTGCGGGGATCGAACCTGCGACACGCAGCGCAGCAGCCAATCGCTTAGCCACTGCGCCAACCGTGCCGTCTTTATTTTTCGTTCGTTCGTTCGTTCGTTCTTTATTTCTGTCTGTCTGTTTGTCAGGTCCGGCTAATCTCTTTAACAGACTGACCGATTTTGACGGGACTTTTACTGGCAGATAGCTGATGTTTTAAGGAGTAAATTATTCTACTTTTATTTAAAATAAAAATTAGGGTTCCGTGCAAAAAATTAATATCGATGAAATGGGTAACAAAATCAGATTCAAAAACGGAAGTCATATTTTTTTAATAATTTCACGCGAACGAACGTCGCGCGCAACAACTAGTTCTTAATAGTTTAAACACATAACATAAGGCTACGTTTATTTACTTATTTATTTAAGACATAGCGACACATTATATTTTCACAATTTTGTAGAGTCACTATGTAGCATTCGCACCACGCCGAAATACCGTGATGGCTTTCTGCTACACAAGGAAGACCGGGATGAGAGGTCTGACGAGTTACACGATAAAAATAAGATGTTTACTTTGATCTAGGTAGCCAACAGTAAGGATATGTGCAAAGTACGTACCTCAGACTGCAAACTGACACTCGTTGAACTTCCTCCTTTCGAACGTCCATGAGCTTTCGAACGTCCATGAGCTGACGATGGGCCAGGGTTCGCAAAAATCTATGAGATGAGATGATGATCACATGCGGAGTCGGCTAGATTTGAATTCATTAGAGTCTTTCGCGAAGTTGCGCGTGCGTTCCGATCGGCGTCCGTTAAGAACTGTCACTTTTGCTCTGAGCTTTTACGTTTACGTACTAGGCATGACAACCAAAAAGTTAGTGTCTCGTTACTGCTGGTCCAGGGTGGCCCAGGGACAAAATGTGAACATCTTATGGGTTTTGAAAACATTTTGATGGGAACGGAACACAGTAATTGTTTAGTGTTCGCAATGAATTGTTACGAGGAATAGCGCGCGAAGCTCTAAACAGTTCAGGAGACTTTACGTGTTCACGTGATGGCGTGAACACGTAAAGGCCGGGTCTAGGCGTAGAAACTTGAAATGCTTCGCATCGAAGGTGAACAACACTTAAAGTATCTGTAATTATTCTGTGTGATTATTTTTTTTCTAGAATTAAGTTTGTCATTTTATCCGATGAGAAATTCTACCAGGCGCACGGCTTGTAATAAACATGCGGTAGGAAATGCTACGCAAACCAGCAAGAAGTCCAAATAATCAATATGCAGAAGAAGTTCTAAGTAGGTGCCGGAAGTACCAATTTGTTTACAAGCTAGCACCAAACTCCTACGATATTAATTTGGAACTGTGTTAATTTTTACCTAAGTTGAAAAGTAAGGCAAAAATCTCACTGGTTTCTATATTTAATTTTATCGAATTACGTACCACTCGTGGCGTCTGCTCCCCACCGTAATTTAATCGCGTATCCAATTGGCAGTTTATGACAAGCTGCATAATTAACAGTACAGTATCCATTAGTTACTCTTATTTATTGAATTACAACACAATTACCTGCAACACATATTAAAATATACAAGACTAGCTGTTGCCCGCGGCTTCGCTCGCGTTTTGGTCGGAAATTATCCCACGGGCACGTTGTAAATATAGCATTCGGGGATAATGTAGCTTCCGTTGGTGAAAGAATTTTCAAAATTAGTTCAGTAGATCCAGAGATTACCCCTACATACAAACTTTACCGCTTTATAAAAAAACAAATACAAACAAAACAAATAAAAATACATATACAAATTTATACAAAATAACAAAGTAAAGGATGTTATATAATTTACTGCAGGTACACCAATAATCGTACATTCTAAATTTAAATCAACAATTAAGGTTCAGCGGTCATCGCGCCTACATAACATGCAACATATAGGTACGCGGATTCTTTACTCAGCTCGGTTTCCTAATTGAACAAAATAATTTCAAGTTTTTGAACGCAACATAACACCTTTTAGTATTTTAACGTAGTGCCGCGGTCACGTCGACGTGGAGCCGTGCCATGCTGAACCCCTTCCGTTTGATATCGATATATCCGCATAATGAGACCAGGTTCAGATGGTGCTAGTACCTAAATATAGTTTTATTGACAGCATAAAGCAGACTTGACCTTGTTATACGCAGGGTCGGTATTGTCAGACTTACTTGTCAAAGCTTCGAACACCGCCACACATACATATACACCTGCATACATAATATGTAAAGTAGTACATAGTATGTAATATGTTAAGTACATAATATGTTAAGCAGAAACTTAAAAACGAACTGCTCCTTTCCTACAACTACAACTACTTCAAAATAATCAAATGAAATAGACAAGTTTTAATTATTTCATAAATATTCATGAACACTATTTGGTTTTACGCAAAAGATCACGATTTTCGTTGGGACGATGAACTCTGTTAGCTAATGTCCAACGGCCCTTATTTTCTTAAAAATAAATAATTGCTTCTCCTCGTTTTCCCTCTTTGTATTTACCGTCTAATATTGTATAATACTAGCATTAATTACCGACAAACACACTAGTGGATGTTTATGGCAAACAATTTCTTGCCTGCTATGCCTATTGCCAATGCAAATGTTCATATTATCTCAAATAGGTATTTCAAACAAACTTATTTCAACTAGGTATAGAAAGTAGAAATAAGTTTACTGACAAGGGTATATTTCTGATGCCAAAAACACCAAGAAAATATTTCACCTTCCTGCCTATTTCCCATTAGTATAAATCATCTTTACATACAAATAACGCGTATTTGTTTGTCCGTTGACCTGTGGGTATGTCTATGTACCTGTGTTCGGGTGACTTTCAGATCAATAAGCTGTTCCGGTGATTTATTTGACTTAGCAAATATGAAATACGAGGAAAGCCGCGCCCACTTCACGATACGACTCCACACTGTAGCAAATCTACTTGATCCTATTCAAAATGAAAGGATAAAAGTAAACTTGTACATATAAAAATGTAATAATGGAAAATAGATGGTTTTACAAGTGAAATAAAAAATACAAATGATTATAAAAAAGACCTATCAAACCCGCACTCTGGTAGTAGTTTTATAATAAACTAGTACTTGCGTGTTGCGCGAGGTGCAAGCACCTCGCGTGCTTTACCTTTAAAAATAAAAAAGGGAGGGGGAGGGGGGGAGTTTTTGAAAATTATTTTGACCATCTCTGGGCCCCTTTTCATGAATCTGAAAAAAAAGTTCAAATTCTCAAAGGGGGGGAAGGGGGCCGGAAAGGGGAGGTTTCACACTTTTCCCATACTCGCGAGTTGACGAATCTGTCAAAATATACCCGCCTCCCCATCCACCATCTGGGAGAACAATTATGTCAGTTAGTCAGTCAGAGGTAATCGAGCTTTATACAACGTGTAACAGAAAGGGTATAATCATATGGAATACTGTGGTACGGACCATCAAACTGAACAACTTTCTCTATGAGACCACCATAGAAATCGTAAAAAAATAATCAGCTGTCCCATACATTTGGGTCGAGTAGGTATTGAAATTTTCTATGGGACATCTGATTATTTTTTACCGATTTCGATGGTGGTCCCATAGAGAAAGTTGTTCAGTTTGATGGTCCGTACCACAGTAGTTGTATAGTATAAAAATAACTAGTATTTGCGTGTTGCGCGAGGTGCAAGCACCTCGCGTGCTTGTGGCGGTAGATTTTTATTTAAAAAAAAAGGGGACGAGTAGGGGGAGTTTTTGAAAATTATTTTTGACCATCCCTGGGCCCCTTTTCATGAATATGAAAAAAATAATGTTCAAAGTCTCTTAACTTCCGAGATCCGCCTAAATGGGGGGAGAAGGGGAGCCGTTTTGAAAAATGGTTTTTACTTTTCCGAGCCTCCTCTATACGAATCCGTAAAAAAACGTTACTCTTCACCCACTCAACCTTCGTTACGCTTAGCTTCGCTCCTCTCAGGTTCCGACGGCTACTATAATATTTGTTTAAACACTTACCCTCGTATTAATAAACACGGAATAAAATTACACCAGGAATAACAAGGGTATAACCATACATTTTCAAAGGTTTAAACTTGGAATAACTTTATTCTGTGTTTATTAATAGGAGGGTTAATGGCTATCTCTAACCTTTACGAAGTTACAGCCCTTTCAATTTTAGTGGAGGTTGGGGAGTGGGGGTGGGGAGGGTGCACAAATTTCAACGCCCCTCAATAATAAAGAACAGTTGTAAAAATCAAAACGCTGCTACGTGTCTATACGAATTCGTAAAAAAACGTTACGCTTCACCCACTCAGTTACTGTTAAACTGAAACTGTCAGGGAAATGGATTAAATGCAATTGACGTCACACACCGGTCCTCTCCGGTGCAGTCGTGCATTGCTTGATGTTATATAGTGCTTAGGTACGCCCCCTAGGCGCGTCAATGAGGCAACAAAAGATTCTTCATCAAAATTCCCAAACTGCTTTTATTTTCGTGAAAATGCTCGGGAATATTTTTGAGACAGCGCGTTGTAAAGTTACGACATTATTATCTCGATACATTGACTCGAATATTTTCCTTTTAATAAAAATACTCGCAAACGAAGCTTTCACATATTCTCGGGAAAAAAAAAAAACAATATTTCCTATTCAAATCACAGAAGAATATTGCTTGACTTGTTCGTGGTTTTACAAACGGCAGAATATTATCAAGGGTACCGTTATTCAAGTAAAATAGAATGTACGTACACTAGGGCTTATTCAGTGTTCGATCGGTTTTATGTGGGATCAGTTAGCGTTGTCTGTCCCTGATCAAAGAACTTTACTTAATCCACGCTGAACATTGTATATGAAGGACAAGTTCTTATTTTATCTGCTAAAATCCGTTTTACTAACGTAATTTAATAAAATTTACTATTTGAACTTGAATAGAATTTGAACTCTAGGCTTTGAGTCGAACGTTGAAATCAAACAGGTGCAGTTGTCGCCTATTATTAGTGGAAATGGGAATAACGTCTCTATAATACCTCATGTTTGTGTCCTCACTATCAGCAAACAACCAGCTGGAACAACAAACGATAAACTAAGAAGTTAAAGCACACACGTTTCACTGTAGGTACGTTTCGTTTGGTGACATTTTGAAAGTAAACTGGAATAGATTGTAATCCAACACCTTTATATCAGATCTTTTGTGCTTCAAACGAGATGACATTCTCGAATCCATGGCGAATAATACCCGGCCTCCACCGAGCTTCGCAACTTAGCGGCGACCTTCAAGCGGTGACCTTCAGGCGATGGTAACTTCTTTTATGGGACACATAAACTCGTGGAATCGCACACATGATATAACCATAATGTAGGCTATAAAATGTAGAGACTGTAAAGCTACGACACTGAACAATGAGAATTTCTAACTTTACCAAGAGAACGGACATTAAGTAGTATCGAAAAAAACACAAAATTAACCTAAGTCAGCGATAACTTTACTGAGAATGGCGATTACAATAATATTCCCGAAATGATAATAAGTTACCGATGATTCGACCTTTCTAGCAGTATGTGAGTCACCGAGGGCAAGCGTTGCGGCGTTCAGGATCAGGACCACACTGTTGACAAACCTACATCAAATTGTTTTATAAGACTAGATATCAGTTACTCAGAAAAGCTAAGTCTACGCCGCCGTCGCTCGGTCCGTCTGTTTGACACAGGGCGAAGATGATTTATAAACACACATACAAAGCTATTTAAAAAGGTTTTCATCAAAACAGTTTAGTTAAAAGCCCATCTTATAACGGCTCAGAGGATGTTATTTCACGACCCTCTTTATAAATCAAATAAATGCTCTGGAAGACCTCGGAGGAGGAAAACCAATGGAAACGAATGAATTACGAATGTTTAAGTGAATTAATGAAGAACATAATGAAGTCATTATTTTTTTTATTGGAAAGTGGCGCTATTGGTTTCTTTGGAACATGCTGGTGAGTGAGCAGGGAAATATTGGCTGACGTTTTATTAAATAACATTAATTATGTAACACATGCTATGCTTTATTAAAGCACGTCATTTCCCAGAACACTGATGACAAATTAAAGTCAAAGTCGTCAACCTTGTAAATTCAAAGGAAGTGAGTCGTGGGCGCGTGGACGAACAAAACAACCAAATAACAAGCCGAAAATAGATTAAGAAAAGAAACCTTCAACAATATTATTTGAACATCAGCAATCGACACGTTTCATGAATAATACATGAACACAAAACACAAATCTAATAAAGTTCAGCTGAGAAACGCGGCCGGCACAGATTCTTGATACAGTAGGTACACAACATATAACACACAGAAATTATACAAGCACACAGTGCACAGCAAACAGTTACAAACAAGTATTTAACAACGCGGCAATAAAAAGCTTTGTATACATACTTTTGTAATATTTGCGCGAAAATATTTCGTGAAGTAATTTACTTTAACCGGGACGATGAGCACGGTGAGCTTGGTGAGCTCGGTGAGCTCGGTGCTTTCAGTGAGCAACATAACGAGGATTACAGGTCCTTTCACGCAGAGATTTATTCGTCTTTACGTCAACAAGAACGTTATTTAAAAAGTTGTCTTTCATAACAAAGACTGAGGGTCTTAAAACTACAGAAGAGCAAGGTTTTCCGACAACCATAGTACAATATTACATTTAAAAATACCTAAACTGTCAGAAAAACATAACTGGTACACAACGAAAAGACTATTTAATAAAACAAATTTATCAAAATTCAAAGAGAAAATACAAAAACTTAACTGGAATGATATTCTTAAAACCGACAATAACATTAACATAAATTATAAAACATTTAATGACACACTCATCTCTATTCTAAATCAATGTATACCGTGGCGAAAAATTAAACTAAAAACAGAATTTTAAAAATATTTTCTCACTGAAGGTATAAAAAACTCTTGTTTAAATAAAATACTATTATGGACATTAACAACAAAGACAAAAAATCCAATATTAACAAAATATTACAAAAAGTATGCTAAAAATGCAGTTGCTAAAACAAATACACTTTAAAATTATAATGATGCAATCTAACAATAAAGTTAAGTTAAGGGACTACTCCCTTAACTTAACTTTATTGTTAGATTGCATCACTGAAGAAATTCTTAAAATTGGAGACAAGACAGATTCTTGAAGGTGAACCATCTAAAAGATACACCTGGGACTAGTAGTAGTCCCAGGTGTATCTTTTAGAAAGGTGAAATGAAAATGAAAAAAAAATGAAAATGAATGAAAAATGGAAGGAGACTACTGTGGAAACGAGCTGACGAGGAGTCGAGACGAGACTAGACGTTAGAATATAATGCTCTCATTTGGGACCCGTACGAGGCTAAATACAAAGTCATGATTGAAAAAATACACAAAAAATTCTGTAGGTATATATATATAAAAAAGTAAGGGTACTACCCATTTCTATATCCCTCGCTCTTTGTAACGGGTATGCTTGGACTCGACACTCTGGAGTTGAGAAGGAACTTGCAGGCAATAATACACTTTTACCATTTACTCAATAATAAAATTGACAATCCCTCAGCTCTGGTGGGTATAGGTCTAAATGTCCCTGTGGGAGCCATGCGGGGTGTGGGGGAGCTTGGTTCGCGTCGACAGCGGTCCCTACTGGCTGTGGCTGGTTTCCGTACCCGTGCAGCAAGAAATGAAACCACGCAACGTGCTCTTACGCTCCTCAACTCAATCGTACTTAGTCAAAATGTGGACCTGTTCACTGACAAACTGAAGAAAATTAGGGCTGCGGCTAATACCTACCTCACACACTGTACACAAGTACGTAAGCCATGTTAATGATGTAACTACCTCACATGTCTTAGGGTTGGACAAGTAACGATTATCGCCCCTTCGTTTATGTCGATGTAAGCATAATTATAATTATAAAAAACTCAATTATTTCATGATAAACTCTAAGCCATGTAATCCACAAACCATTTACATTGAAACGTACTCAAACCAAAATCGCTGTTGCAACTATGATACACAATACCTGTCCCTATTTTGCCGTTATTCTTTAAAAAGTTAAAAATTATGTAGATAATAAATACCTATCAAAACTAAATTAAAAAATCACATTCTACAGTTTGGCCGCTGAGAGAATGCGTTCCTGACAGGTCACAAATATTAGTATTATTGGTGATGTTATATAACTTATAGCATAATTAGCTTACCTATTATTCCCTTTTTTGCACTTTCTACCCTATTAACAAATAATATTATTAAAAACGATATCATTAAATCATCAACAATAAATGTTATAATTTCGCGCTAAATTTTTGTACCAACTGACAAACGTCGGGAACGCGTTCTCGCAACGACCAAGGTGTAAATGATCAAACTCTACTTTAACCAAACTTGCCCTTCTGCTGCGTTGCCTTTATTGTGGCACCGAGCTCGCATTCCTTATCTGTTATGATTATTTGCGACCACAGTAATTATTTATTTTGCGGGTGGATGGAAATAAAAATTGTAAGCTTTGTGTTTTTTAATGTAAATGTTATTTGCGTACGAAATATTTTACCATAGACTTTAATTAATTGTTCAGAAAAACATTACATAACTACTTAGTTTATATGTCAAAGTTATTGTAATACTATGTTTAAGTTCCAATATGCTCTCAAGTAAGTGAAATACCTACTGTAATTGCTTATTGAGAAAAAAATTCTTTAAGCATAATAATAAGCTAAGCCAACAACAAAATATTGTAACTGTAGGTACGCGTACATTTAGTACTTAAATATAACTAGTTTGTAGACGTCTTGGGTTTACCTGTTAAGTTTACAAATGTTTAATAATAAATAAATAAATTAGTAAACAATCATTATTATCTATAAAATACAATATTTCAGCTAAACATAGCAAAAATATAATTTAGATTAGCAGTGGCGTGCAGTGCTTCCCGACGGCGGTCAGGCCACGCAAAAAAAAAAACTCGCAACATCACAGCGTCGCTCTACTTAGGATGACCCACAAAGTAGTCACATCTATTGATATATTCACTCACCCTTCCAGGCCCCCGCATCTGCCCCTGGTGTTTTTAGTAAGCATATGAGAAACAACGCCATCTAGCTTAAATATAAGGAATTTCAATGGTATTCTGTCAATACAAGAACGAAGGATGTCGCTTCGTTACAAAAAAATCTAAAAAATAAAACTAGAGTGCGCTGTAAACAAAAAAAATAGTTTAGTTTTCGTTCCGTACCCAATTTTGAGCGTCTGACCGGAATATTTGAAAAACAAACATTGAAAATAAGCCTGTAAAAACCAAAGTTATAAATACAAGAACTCACCACACTAATCAAGGTTCAAATCACGATTTTCTGACAATGCAAACAGAAGAAAGATTCATTTGAAATACCGAGTACGAGATGAATTTTGGGTTAATTCTCGTAATTCGGGTACCTACACATTTTCCTTTAGACACAACTTGAATCTTAACATCAAACAATCGTGAATACTTATTGTTTTTAACTTCTGACAAACACATTATCAGCGCAAACTTCACAACAGAACACCATTTTTAAGTAAATAAACAAATACAACAAATAATATTTACACTACTGTACGTTTCAAAACGAATTACAACCGTCAGATATTATTATAATCAAAACATTCAAGATCACGAAATAAATTTTGCTTGTCACATGAAACAAATATGGCTTCTAAGAAAAATACAATTGTTATTTTGTCAATGAAAAAAACACTACCAAATATAATTGCATCACCGCATACCGTTTTAGCCGGATAATACTTTGTGGGGCAGCCAATCAGTGGCCAGCTAGCCAGCTACACTCGCAGGAGTTTACGCCCCTATTTACTATGTGTGCCGTTCATATACACGAAAATACGCATCAGTGTGCTTAAATTTATCAATGGAAGTTAGGCCGGCTGGGGCCTTGCCTAGACGGCCGGGAGCGAGCGTCGTAGTATTATTACCAGTTACGTCACACGGCCGCGACAAGTTGCTTTAAGTATTATAACAGGCGTTTTATTTTTTTTATTTTTGATTAATATAGTTATAATAAATGCATTTGTTGCGTTGTTAGTAGGAATGGTAGGGTAGGCTAGGCCTAATTGCCTCTATGGACGGCACGCCCCTGTTAAGATTAGATAAACCAAAAAGTATTCATCATAGACTAAGCTAGTAAGAAACTCAATGACAGAAAGAAAAAGTAACTGACAGTTTGGCAAATCTGACGTACATGTCACAACATTGAAAATTATGAAAATTTATATTTTATTTCAGCAAATACAATGATAACGAATCGTATTTAGATCGATTCGCTGAGTATAAATAAGCAAATCAATAAAAAAAGCATGATAAATGGTCAGTGTGTGTTCGTCCAACGGTCGAGATTGACGTGCACAATATCTAATTTAAATACTAGTCAAATAAACAATTTTTGTGACACCACCTGCACCGCACGTGTTAGGGTCGTGCGCCGCGCGCCGCCCGTCGCGATAACAGCCGATGCGCGCCGGCCGGCCACCTGTGTGGTCTCGCAGCGTAAACAATGTCGAGTACCAACACATTAGCGAATAATATTACCTCAAATATAACGCAGACGAATACGCAAGAAACAGAAGACAATATACAATTAGATGAGATGGAGACGAACATTGAAGACCAACCAACAAATAATGTACAAACCAGAAAAAAACGAAAAGAGACAGAAAAAGACAGTGATGAGGACTGGACCGAGGTCAGAAAAGCAGGAAAGCGCTCTAAGAACTTGAGTAATTCTACCACACGAACATCAGAGGACAAATTAGAAGTAACAATAATGTGTAAAGAAACCTTACCTAAACAGTTCAAATTAGCCAAACTATTACAAACCAACAACATCAATCGTATCACACGCATTAAGTATTACAATCCTTTTAAAGTGATGTTACAATTTGAGAGCGAGTTAGAATTACAGAAATTAATTAATTGCACAGAGTTTAAGGAAAAGCAATGGACTATCTCAAAATCTATGGAGGTGGAGAGAACTTACGGAGTAATTAAAAACATAGAACTTGATTGTAAAGATGAAGAAATAATGGAAAGTTTGTCGTCTGTCACAGAAATAATAGCTGTAAAACGATTAAGTCGCAGAAATCCAGATGCTTCTGGATGGATTGAGAGTGAAACCTTAAGAATATGTTTCAAAGGTTCCTCACTACCAGCTTATATTTATATGTATGGTGTCAGAATAAATGTGGAGCCGTATGTTTATCCGGTTACACAATGCTCCAATTGTTGGAAATTCGGCCACTACAAAAAGATTTGCCCTATTAAGAAAATTGTATGCCCCAAATGCAGTGAAAATCACGAATGCTGTGAAACGACTTCATATACGTGCGTTAACTGTAAAGGAGGTCATATGGCATTGAGTAAAGTCTGCCCTATGTATGAAAGGGAGAAGAAAATTAGAAGTATTATGTCCCAGTTAACTGTACTTACAAAAAAGCCCTCACGTTGTACGTTCCATCTTCTACTCCAATTCCTGATGAGTTACCCGCCTTTACAACTAATTCTGTACCATTATCTGTACCTCAGATTGAGATTATTCATACAAATTCAACTCCATTATACTCCTCAGTTTGTGCGGCCAGTTCAAAGTCAGCCGACGTAATTGAAAACACCGTAGATCCAGCAGTCCCCGCCACGTCATTCAACAAATTAGAGGCTTCAAAGACTCAGAGAAAACGACATAGCCGAAAGATTAATGACATATCCTTTGACTGGGAATGTATATGTTCAGACTCGGATTGTAATACCAGCAAAATGGAAACCGATGAAAACAACGAGAAATCTAAAGACCACAAAAAAGACAAAACGGAGAACAAAACTAGGGATTTAATAGAAAAAATTAAGTCAATTATTTTAAAGCAAAAATATACAATAACTGATAAAATTAAAATGTGCCTCCAAATACTATTTCAGTGGTTTTTAAAATTGATTTTAAATAAGACTTTAAACTTGACCGGTTTTAATTTTAGTGCAAGCGATGGCGACGAAAACTAACAGTAAATATAAATTAAAAATTATCCAATGGAATTGTCAAAGTTTAAAAGGGAAAGTTACTCAATTAGACGCCCTTCTCTCTCAAGAAAAAATACATATCGCTGCACTGTCAGAGACCTGGTTAGAACCGGAGTTCAACCTGCGAGTAAGTGGATATAATATATATCGGAAAGACAGATGTGACGGGTATGTAGGAGTTTCAATCTTAGTCCACTACTCAGTTAAAGCTCAAATAGCTCAATGTCAATCCCGGAATCCTGGTTTCGAAATCATACATCTTAAAATTTATACTTGTGAGTCTCTGAATAATATAATATCCATATACTGTCCTCCCTCTGTTCGTACCTGTCAACAAGATTGGGATGAAATATTTTCAATGTGTGATGAAAAAACTTTGCTGCTAGGAGACTTGAACGGTCACCACAGTAACTGGTCATATAAAAATGATACAAGGGGCAAACAAATATTCGATTCTTTATTGTGCCATAACCTTACAGTGATGAATGATGGAGCTCCGACAAGAATTAAGTTAGTAGACGGATCTTTACAAAGATCTTCTCCCGATGTGTCACTCGCAACAACAGATAATGCTGTTAAATACGATTGGACCGTGACCAATGAATGCCTTGGTAGCGACCACCTCATCATACAAATTTCTACTAACTGTTCGTCCACAAAGGAACCAACTATAAGAAGAAACTTTAAAAAGGCCAATTGGCATCAATAACGTTCATATCTAGAAGAGGAATTCAACAATTTTAATATTACGTGTGACCTGCAACAGACATACGACCAGTTTGTGAATATTTTAAATAAAGCAGCGGATCTCCATATTCCTGTGATAAAATTTAACCAAAACCCTCACAATAGCTTTAGACCAAAAACCTACTGGAGTTCCGCTTTGTCTAGAACGGTGGCAGAACGTAGGCTTGCACTGGCTCAGTTTCGAAGTAACCCGACTCCTAATAATCTATCAGTGTTACAATCTAAGATTAGCATCGCGCAAAGAGACATAAGAAGAGGGAGAAGTGAGTCGTTTCAAGGTTTTGTTTCATCCGTTGATAATTCAACTTCATCTAGTGATATGTGGAGAAAAATGAAATGGTTCAAGGGTTATCATAACAATCGCAACCTGTATGTAAGTGAATCCCAAGCATAGAAATTGTTATACAGTCTGACACCTGATTACGTAATTAACGAGCCGCCAAAATTTAAATCAAGTAATTTAGTTTTAGTAAAATGTATTTCCCTGCATGAATTAGAGAAAAATATAAAACAGTCAGACACAGCCCCAGGTTGTGACGGTATATCATTTTCAATGTTAAAAAAATTTACCAACTAATGCTAAAATTATATTAATTAATTTATACAATTTGTATTTACAAAATGGTTTTGTTCCTAGACAATGGCGTGACATCCGTATATTCCCCATTTCAAAACCTGGGAGAAATCCTGATTCATTAGATTCACTAAGGCCTATCTCGTTGATATCTTGCTTGTGCAAGACATTTCACACAATTCTTAACAAACGTTTAGAATGGTATCTAGAAAAAAACAACGTATTTTCTGAGAACATGGTGGGATTTAGGAAAACACGCTCATGTCTGGATAGTCTGTCTAGTCTTGTTTCTAAAATACAGTATGGTTTTGAATCGAATTCTTTTACATTATCTTGCTTTATAGACATAAATAATGCTTATAACAATGTTGACATAAACAGTTTATTGATTATTCTAGATAATTTAGGAGCGGGTTCTAAAATATGTTCTTATTTATATAATTTTTTGAAAGAGAGGTCTTTACTCATTAAATGTGACAGTGACACCATATCTATGCACAGATGCACAGGAATCGGATTGGCCCAGGGTGATCCCTTATCACCATTACTATTTAATGTGGCAACCATTGAAGTTTGTAAACAAGTTTATAATGCAGTAGCGGTGTCTCAATATGCAGATGATATTGTTATCTATGTAACTGGCAAACATATTAGTGACGCCGTAGCTGATATTCAATGTATGCTGAATAACACTATATCTATTTTAGCAGAATTGGGTCTTGAAATATCCCCTAACAAAAGTAAATTATGTCTGTTTTCAAAAGGGAGGAAATATTCTAGATATCCGATTGATATTTATGTTAATGGTACTTCTTTACCCATTGTTGTTTGTGTTAAGTACTTGGGTCTGTGGATGGATTGTTCTTTAAGATGGGGGAAACATTTGAATGAAATTATCGAAAAAGCCCATAAATTCCTTAATATATTTAAAGTTTTATCCGGATCTGGTTGGGGTATGCACCAAAAACATTTACGACGGTTATATATATCGACTATTCGAAGCCGTCTAGATTACGCTAGTTTTTTATATAATACCAGTGCCAAAAAATATTTAAATAAATTGGAGGTTGCACAAAATCAATGCATGAGGGTAATAGGGGGATTTATTAGAACTACACCCACACACGTCATGGAATGCGAACTTAGTTTACCACCGTTGGAAGTTAGAAGATTGTTTCTGGCTGGAAAGTTTTGGTTAAAAACAAAGTCATGTAGAGAAAATACAGTTATACCAATTTTGGAAAAGTTGAGTGAAATTTACCTTAATAATAGAAATAAAAAAGTTCCTTTACTCGTTGTAATTCATGATAAATTAAAAGAATTTACCATTCGTTCTTGTAAACAATTAGAAATGTTTTCCTTTGATACCTGGATGGCTGATATTGATGTGTCCAATGTTTTAAAAACTAATATTGATTCAATAAGTAAAGCAAAGAATAAGTATAATATGTCTAATCTAAAACAGGAAACATTAAAATGTATATCTAAATATTCCGAATTTTATAAAATTTACACAGACGGATCAAAAGACGGAGATAATATAGGATGCGCATTTTATGACGAAAATACCGAGGGTAGTATGAAAATTAAAATCACCACCAATGTTTGTATCATGTTTGCTGAACTTGTTGCTATCGCTGAAGCCTTATCATATATCGAATCTCTAGACGAAGGCAAATATGTCATTTATTCAGATTCGAAGAGTTCAATCCAACACCTGGCTCGATGCTCCTCGACCTTTCGAGGTAGACCGATAGCCTATACTATAATTAGATCACTTATTAAACTCATAGCCCAAAATAAACAAATAATCATTCAGTGGATCCCTTCACACATAGGCATAGACGGCAATGATAAGGCAGATCAGCTTGCAAAACAGGCATGTTCGGATGGCATAGATTTTGATGCAATACCACATTACATGGACTTTATACCAGTTTTGAAAAATATATGTTTACAAAACTGGAAAGAGTACTTCGATCTTCGTTCCAGGGAAAAAGGAATCTGGTATAGAACAATCCAATCACAGCCCTCATATTCTCCTTGGATTGATAACTGTCCTGTGGGTAGAGTGGATTTAACTATATTATTAAGACTTCGATTGGGACATATGCCTCTAAATAAATTTGGCCACTTAATGAAAAAAATACCATCCCCTGCTTGCGATCTAAGTAATGAGGAGGAAGACTCATACCACATTTTGATGAGATGTGCTCGGAATCAGTCGTTAAGATCTCAAATTGGTTTACACAATATAAATTTATCGAACCCTCTCTCAGATAAAATAATTCCCATAATAAATATGGTTAAGTCTGCTTTGAAGAACAGGCCCAGAACATAGCTCCGATTAATGTTTTTTTTTTTTTGTTGTTATTTGTTTAGTCTTTGTGTTAAATTAACCGTAAACTATTTTTTTTTGTTGTACATACAGAGTGTCATATTCGCATTAGCGAAAAAACTCTTTAAATAAAGATTTAAAAAAAAAATGATAAATGGTATATGGTATGACAATTGTAAGTATAGTATAAAGTGTAAGTATAGCATATACTACAGCCTTACGAAGTAAACACAATAATTAAAAATTTAAAAACAAATAAAGCCATGGAATTGACGAACTTCTACCCACTCTAATAAGAAAATGCGCTGACGAATTAACCTTGTCGTTTTATATACTACTTAATCAATCTTTTGAAGAAGGCGTTTTTCCTGATTTATATAAAAAACCGATACACAAGAAAAATGTAAAAACCGACCCAAACAACTACCGTCCCATTGCTCTATTACCAACAGCCTCCAAAATATTTGAGAAAGCAATGTGCGATCGTATTTACGCATTTTGTGAAAAATATAATATAATCAATGATAGCCAAAATGGTTTTCGCAAAAACCGATTTTACCGTTTTGGCTGTTTATAAATATATACAAGAAGCCCTCAATATAATTAATAATAAAAAATACGCTGTAGGATTGCTATTAGACATGACAAAAGCTTATGATAAGGTGCAATTTGATATATTATTAAATAAACCCTATAACATCGGTATCCACGGAAAAAGTTATCAATGGTTCACATCTCATCTCAAAAACAGGGAACATGTTGTAGAAATAGAACATTACAATCATAAATCAAAAGAAATAGAATTAATTCGATCACAAAACATGCCCGTAAACGCTTCTATACCACAAGGAAGTGTGATAGGAGGCTTGCTATTCCTTGTTTACATAAACGATCTCCCTAACCACATAAATGAGTCATGCGTATTATTCGCCGATGATATCTCTATCTTAAGATCATTTAATAGTCATTTAAATTTAAACCAAAAATTGAGTTCTTTACTTGAGACTGCAACACACTGGATGAACGATCACAATCTTGAAATTAACTACAATAAGACAAAACTAATAACTTTCCACCCCCGACAAAAAATACCTATAAGGGTGAATTGCCCAAGCAAAAAAATACACGGCAAACCTGAGAACGGTAGTGCAATGTGCTGATTTTTAATTTTATATATTTTTTCTCAACAACGTAAGAACTTCTCTACATTTAACAAAAAAAAATCATTGATTTCTACCCTCTAATATACCAAAAAATAAAAATAAAAAGTGTATTTTTATCATCACGGTGGCCTGTCCTGAACCCAATTCCGGTCATAAAATACCTTCCCCTGCAAATACATTCGTAATATGGATTTAAATCGATTTTGTTATCATTTAATTATAATATAACCGATCAAATAAAACTATTTTTCTTTGTTTATCTTCTTTCTCATGGATTTGACAGGCAGTCCACATTTGTCTGTAAAAAAGTTATCATTAAAGAGGACAGTAGGTTTTAGTAGAATAGTCATGTCAACATTGCGTTGTTACGCCCCTCTCACCTTTCCTCACTTCGGATAAGTCCGGCTCAAGCTCTCGGCGCGAACGCACCGGTCCCAACGTCTTGCGGTTTCCCGCCAAAAAAGTAAGTTTATAATTTCAGTAATATGGGGACTAAAATACATAGTTTCATTTCGGTGGCTGTTATAACTCGTGCTAGATTCGTATAATTTGTTTCAAAATTATGTATTAAATTCGGCGTAAGTACTGTTTTGTTTGAGTAGTGTTCATATTTTTTTAATAATTTTATTTCGGAGTTAAATGTAGAACTAACCTCTATTTTATCATCTCAGTGTTATCATTTCAGTGGATTCGGTGGACCGATACCAATTACAGTCCACCGGAATGAAATGTATCTCCGAAATGATAAAACTATAAAGTTTTAGAGATCCTTGTGTCAAATACAAAGTCATAGTTTTGTAATGTACTTTTACCTAGAGTGTAGATTAGATTATTCGGGTGTATTTGTTGTGTAATATTTCGGTCTTATTACAAAAAACGACATAAAGTTTGGTTTAAACCTGGACTATCAAGTCCAGGCTTATCTGCAGAACCATGGTCCATTGTTTAAATATCAACCACAGATTAATACAAATATCATCCGTTCACCATTCTAACATTCTATTGGAACGTTCCGTGTGCCCAGAAAAGAACACGTTTTGATAATACGCTAAGGATTAGGTGATGTTTAGGATTGTTAAAAATATTGATACCTGGTTATTTAGTTATTTTGTAGATTGTAGTTTTGTTTAGGTTAAAACATATTACTTAATGTCGTATTAATTTCTAATAATAAATCTAAGTAAGTACGTGTAACGAAACGTAACATACTCGCGTTATATGAAACCATAACATTAAACAAACCATCGCAAGTAGAACAAAATCCATTTAGCTTTGGAATTTTTATCTTTATTAGAACAATTGCCTCTTTGTTTTTCTTATTTAGTCATTTTAATAGTTTAATGTGAAGGACCAACAAAAAAAATGTTCTGAGAATTGGAGTGCCGAGGAAAAGTAAGTAAACATAAATTCAAATTTTAAATATTATTGGTTAAACTACGCGAGATGATTACCAATCACGCCTTATAATCGATTTTCGAGTTAAAACAACACAGGTTTAGCGTTAGACCATGGTTTAATCAACGGTTTATCGCAAAACCACGATTTGTAATACCATTTTTCTTTAGACCGTAGTGTAATGTTTTTTTTTTTAAGTATTGTAAATAATTATACTTCTTTCCACAAGCCACAGATGGCGCTAGTGGGTGCACGAATTTAATACATCCATTTTAGTTATTATTTTTAGTTTATTATAGGTTTTTAAGTTTGATTATATTTTATAATTACTAAATCATTATTATTTAAATTAAAACAATTACTGCCTGTTAATATTAACCGTTAATGTATTTTATTCAATCAATTGAGCACACGTACTGTGTACTTTGCTCTGATTGGTCGGTTAGCATGTTGAGTGTTGCCCTACTGTTAGAGTGGGGAACATTCAGCTTGTGGCTGACATTTTGGACAGGGGCAGTCTATCTTGAGGCGTTGAATAGTAAACATACCTTGTGAATCCGTATTTTGTTGTATTACTCTACTTAGATATTGGTGATTATTGTATAAAGGATTAAACATATTATTTTGGAATACTTCAGTGTTTGATTCCATCACAGTAGTTTATAGAAGTTTAAACCAGGTTTTTTAGTAACCCGATTTTTGTAATAAGATGTGTTTAAGATATATAATATATACATATATCTATGTAGTTAGTATATTATATACTTTAGATACACATTTGTTCGGCTCAACGATAATGTGATGAGATACACTCATCACATTGATGCACTCATTACACTGAGTCACACAGTGTAGATTATTATACCTACTAATTGTCAACAAAATAATTATTTCGAGGGTTTACCTTCATTATAAGTCACTTACCTTTATTTTTATATCATTTATTATGAGTAAATAATGTTTGATATAATTACAAAATATTTAAATTTTACAAGATTTATCACATAAATCTATAATTTTATTTGACATAATGATCAGTTAATATAATAAACAGTTGATATAATTTTATATTAACAAATTTTTAAAAGCATAATTTCAAATCAAATCAAATCATTTTATTTGTAGATCATAGGTGAAAAAAATATAAAGGTACAGATGTCAATGATGATAACTGTATACTGTGTACTGTAATGTAAATAACTGTGTACTGTCCTGTCTCAGTGTTTATCTAAAATTTGTGGAAATCAAACCTGGCTGCCCGGCATGGTTGTTCTTAGCTGTATCATTTCGGTGGATTTATTTCATTCCGGTGCACAGTCTATCATTTCAGTGGTAATTTTTATCATTTCAGTAGACACTTTTCATTTCAGTGGACTCTTAAAAATTCATCCTTAAATATTTATGTAAGTTACCGGAGGTAATTGGTAATTTTGTACCAACTAAGGAATGTGTAGCCACGAAATCGGCAAACATAGTAATACTCGTAACCGGGAAAAAACAAGAAACAATTATAGAGAGGAGTTTAAAAGTTGATAAATATCAAACTGCCATAAGTCCACCTACAACAACATTTGACTTTTTGATTTAGTTGTATTCACCTTTTAAATTCATGTTTGACAGCTCACTTCAAAAGCTCATAAGTCACAGGCATTGCCTTGAATAAAACGGTTAAAGTAGTCAGTTTTTTTCAAATTCTACTAAGTCCACAAAGACATTATTTCAAATTCTCACATGTCCATTGCGACCAATCACAAAACGTCAAACTTGTCAATATGGCGTCAGTCTTGCCGAAAGTTTTGTGATTGTGGTTGCGCTCCTCGTGTTTTTTTAGAAAATGGAAGGAAATTTAAATCAAATTGATATTTTTGAGCCAGATAAAGCACGTAAAAGAAACAGATTGAAGAGTATAGCGAAGAAAGCAAGCAAAACGAAGTTAAAGTAAGTAAAATTCTTTTGTTTTTATACCGGTGTCAAACACGTGGCGTCATCGCGGCGCGGTAAATACAGGGCCGGATCCTATCGATAAGAAACAAATAAAATTCCGATTTCCGATTTAACCCTTCGTGTGCCGGGAACGTGGATCTACGCGAGACACAATAGCTTTTTAATTGTGTCTATATACTCGGCATACGAAAGGTTAAAGATAAACCGTTCGTGATTGATTTCATTGTATTTTACTAGAAAGTTAGTAATAGATTTACTAAAGTATGTAATAGATTTTGTGTATAGTTATACTTACTTATACTTTTCGGAAATTGCAGTACGCTTCGATTTAGATCAAGATTGTTAAGAATTTATTATACAATTTTACTGAGCCTGTTTTGAAGATATTTTTATAAAAATAATTTTAATTATTTGGAAGTCACTGAATCTAAATGAATTTTTCTATTTACCTTTTATTTAACTGTTTTGTCTGTCACAGATATTACAAGACGATTTTGAACCAGATCTCGTAATTGGAATAGGATCACATTTTATAGACCCGATGACAATTCACATTGAACTGATGTGATCAAAGAAACTCAGCAATGGCATAATAATAAACCTTTCTAGTTTGGGCTCATTTAACTCTTTTACGAGTATTTTATTTTAGTTACAACTCTTTCACTTTATGTAACCATTACATTATATTGTATGCTATTCTATTCTTACTGCTATTCTGTACGTTATTTAACATTAACACTTCAGATTTCTGATTAGACCTGTTCTTGTTTCAGGTATTCAGCACCTGGATTGCCGAAAATACCCTCCTGCGGTCACAATACAAAATCGCTCAAATTTCAAACACTTAAAAGCAACAAAAAAAATTTATTTCATCAAAACTTCTATAAATATAAAGAGAAAATTAATCAAGATAATATGATCCTACAACACGTTGATACTGAGGCTGTTAAACGGCGACGACCAAGAACAGGCACGAAGGGTCGAAATTATACGACAAAATATTATATTTCAGACAGAAAAGGGAGAAAAGTGCCTGTTTGCAGCAAAACTTTTGCAGGTGTTTTAAGACTAAAAGCCTCGCGTATTCAAGGTGTTACAAAAAGGCACTTTCACTCTGGCTCAGTTGCCAGAGAAAATAGAGGAGGAGATAGAAAGAGATTTATGTTTGCTTCTCGCAAAGAGGCAGTACAGAACTTCATCCGTAAATTTCAGCCACTGGAATCTCATTATTCACGAGGTTTTATCAAACACCGTGTTTATTTACCATCCGATCTAAACGTTAAAAAAATGCATCGGATGTACAACGACGAAGCTTTACCGGATTTCGAAGTTAAAGTAGGGTTTTTCCGCAAAGTTTTTAACTCATCCTTTAGTATAGGTTTCGGATCCCCTCGTACAGACGTATGCTCTACATGCCTCGAATTACTTGAACGCCTTAAAATGACCGCTAATGAAAACCTGAAACAAAACCTTCGGACTCAATATTGAATTCACAAATTGAGGGCAAAAGCCTTTTTTACTTTTTTACGAGACGACAACCCTGAAGTTCAAATTATTTCATTTGATTGCCAAAAGAATCTACCGCTGCCCAAAATCCCGGATCAATCGGCCTATTATTCGCGGCAATTATATATATATAATTTTACAGTAGTGGTTGGAACTTCACACGATCCACTCACCCCAAAAAACGTACACGCATACGTATGGACTGAGGATCAATCCAGCAAAGGCTCGAACGAAATATGCACGGCTGTGTACCACTGTCTAAACTCCTTGAATCTCGAAGGAAAAAAAGTTGTTCGAATGGTTGCCGATGGCTGTGGTGGCCAGAATAAAAATTCAATGATCGTAGCAATGGCGATGAAATGGTTACAACAATCAGATCCGTCGATATCAGAAGTACAATTAATATTTCCCGTGACAGGCCATTTATTTATACCGCCGGACCGCGTCTTTGCATTGACTGAGAAAAAAATACGGGAGAAGGAATGTATCATTCGACCAGATGAATATTGTGAAATAATATCGGAACATGCAACGGTGCACTATCTCGTCAAAGATATACGAGTACTTGATTGGAAATCGGCAACCAAAGAAAACCTTAAGGGTACTCAGACTTGGCACTTTCAACTGAGCAAATGCAAGCGAATTATTATAAAACGTTCTCCCCGCAGCATTACCGTACGAGGTGAGATATCCTACAGAAATGATGTCGGTACTCACAAGGGTGTAATGAAAAAAAACAAAACTATTTTATCATTACAACCAGAACCAGCAAGCAACAGAGTTCAAGTAAAGAGAGAAAAACTTAAAGACGTAGATTCATTATTAAAGAAACATTATGGTGAAAGCTGGAGAGATATGGACGCCTTAGACTACTATAAGAAAGTTTTATCAGAAGAAGGTGAAGTTATTGCCGAAGTGCAAGAAGACGAAAGTGACATTATAAATAATAATACCGAAGAATACATGATGGATGAGGTATTAGATTTTGTATAATTTGTGTATGATTTATTTTGTAATAATTATGTATGGAATAAATATTTTTTTCTATTTGATGTTTATTTTGATTTATTTTATGAACATTGAGATATCCATGTAGGTACTACTATGCTAAATTAAATAAGCTAACTATACTACTCCCTGAGTTCGGCCCATAGTCTACAACAGAGGTTAGTATTTTTCAAACAACTATAAGTCCATATTAATCATATCAATATTTATCAATATATCATAAGTCCAGTATGGGCATATCAATCGGCAATAAGTCCAAACTATTTTTATCTTTTTCATAGTATCTATGAATGTTATTGTTAAATTTGTTCATTAAAATACTTAGACACAGTCGATAGTCAACATTTTATAACACTGTTAGTACAATTTTCCATAACACTAATGTGAAACTAAAAACGTTAGTTTCCCAAATTTTGCATGTAGTGGACTTATGGCAGTTTGAAATTTATCAACTATGTTATCGAAGAAGAAAATGAATATCCAGGAAAAGAAGGAAAATGGACATTGGAAGGGAGGAAGCGTGGGTTCAACTGAAATTCAGGGAACTGAGCGAAAGAAATATTTGCATATATGGCGTCTGCAAAAAGAAACTAATGTGGAAAATTTAGAAAAACATGTGAAGACGATATGCGGAGAGGCAATGCCGATTAAAATAGAGAAAATAAAATACAGGACAGAAAGAGACTATGCTTCCTTCATTATAGGAGTGCCGGAAAGCAAGTATGAAGTGTTGTGTCAACCAGAAAGTTGGGCAGTTAACATTGAGTTCTGCGAATAAACATAAACACTAGTTAATCGTATATAACAACAATCAATACTTCTCATTAACAATCAACAAATTAATAAATAGTACAATCAAATAAATACTAACAACAATAAGAATTAAATATACCAAATAACTAATAAAAACAATCGTTAACTAACTCGATCATATTAATAAAAACAATAAACATTAATAATAACAATCGATAAACTGTTCAATCAAATTAACAATAATCATTAGCAGTCATCAAACATCTCCAGTACTTAATCGTATATAACAACAATCAATACTTCTCATTAACAATCAACAAACTAATAAATAGTACAACCAAATCAATACTAACAACAATAAGAATTAAATATACCGAATAACTAATAAAAACAATCGTTAACTAACTCGATCATATTAATAAAAACAATAAACATTAATGATAACAATCGATAAACTGTTTAATCAAATTAACAATAATCATTAGCAATCATCAAACATCTCCAGTACCTTATTATAAATAAAAGGACGTTGTACGACTGACGCCGGTGTCACCTTATTAAAACACATATTTACTGCGTGGGAAGAGGCACAAGATGCCATAGGAATTTTCTGTGACCTCTCGAAAGCATTTGATTGCGTAAACCATGAAACCCTACTCTTAAAACTTGAACATTACGGGTTAAGGAAACTTGCGCTCAGTTTAGTGAAATCGTATTTAAACGATAGACATCAGCAAGTACAAATAAATGGTGTCAATTCAATGGGTTCAAAAGTAAGTATGGGTGTGCCACAAGGTTCGATATTAGGCCCTTTCCTCTTTTTGGTATATATTAATGATCTACCCCATTTATTTAAAAACCAACCACAAATGGTGTTATTCGCTGACGATACTTCTTTAATATTTAAGATAAACAGACGTGCCACAAATCTCGACGACGTAAATAACGCCTTAATGCAGGTCCATAATTGGTTCACCGGTAATAATTTAGTATTCAATGGGAAAAAAACGAAGTGCATAAGATTTGCTCTACCGAATGTTAAAAGTAGTGATAGTGACATAGTATTGAATCAAGAGAAACTGCAATTCGTCGAAAATACTGTTTTCCTGGGGATCACGCTCGACTCAAGGCTACAATGGGGTCCGCATATAACATCTCTTGCAGGACGGCTGAGTTCAGCAGCATATGCTGTTAGAAAAATCCGCCAATTTACTGATGCAGATATCGCGAGGCTAGCCTATTTTAGTTTTTTTCATAGTATTATGTCATACGGTATTTTACTATGGGGACGGGCTGCAGACATTGAGTCTATATTTATTCTGCAGAAAAGAGCCATCAGAGCCATATATGATCTACGTAGGCACAATTCTCTAAGGGAACTGTTTAAGGAAATTAACATCATGACAGTACCTTGTCAATACATCTATGAAAACATCATGAACGTTAGGAAAAATCTGCATTTATTTAGTAAAAGAGGTGACAGACACCACTATAATACTAGAAACAGGGACCAACTAGTACAGCCAGGTTTCAGGCTAGCTAAAGTAGACTCATCTTTCATGGGGTACTGTTTAAAATGTTATAATAAAATACCTCCCCACATTCAACAACTGAATGAGACAAAATTTAAATCTTGTGTAAAACGCACACTATGTAGGCAAGCATATTATATTTTAGGGGATTACATCGATGATAAAAATGCTTGGCTCAATGCTGGTCCTGCTCCACAAACATAGGGGCAAACTAATCAGAAACTCATGCGAAATTATTGTGGACGCTGCAGAAGATTGTAAAAATATCTTTGCATTGTATAGATTCAATCTCTTAGTATTATATAACTGCATAGCACATGTGTGAGTACTATGTACTGTAAAGCTACCATTTACATTTAGTTATCCTTTATTGACTCGAATGTGCCCTGGTGGCTGAGAATGTCAGGCTCACTCAAATGTCTCGCTGATAGTGGCGGGTGTGTTGGGTCGTTTAGTTCCCTTCAATATGGTTGAGCTGAATGGGGCTGATGCATGCGTCATGTTCGTGAACGGGCGCTGTCAGTTGGGACTGGTCATCTCTTAGCTGCCACGGTTTATTTTAACTACTTTGTTTTTAAATTGCTGATAGTTATAATCTTTTACTCTGGACGCTCTTAATGTGCACGTCTTTCTACATCGTTCTCACATATATGTATAATCTCAACATGAATGACGTAACCAAGATCTTGTAACAATATTTTGATTGAAAAGAGTGTCCATGGAGTTTCTTGCCCATTCTTCTCCATAGAGATCTACGCTTTGGAATGGACAACTACAGTACTTTCACAAGTTATTATGCCTTGTGTCTGTGACTGTAGCTTCGCCTTTGTTTTTCTGACTTTCAAAAGTGCCTGCTAAGGTCTTATTGAAACAAACGCTTTGAGTTTGAGTTTGAAATACCAGCCCGAAATTATTCTTGAAAACGCTACTCACAAATTGTACTTCGATCGAGGTATCTTCACCGATAAAACAATACATTACAATAGACCAGATATCACTTTATTAGACAAATGTAACAAAACCGCCCAAATTATAGACATCGCCGTACCAAACACGCACAACCTTCAAAACACAATAGTGGAAAAACTCGCAAAATATACTGATCTTAAAATTGAAATCAGTCGAATGTGGCGTATTAACAATGCAGCCATAATCCCTGTTGTGTTATCAACAACAGCTGTTATACCTAAACAGCTCCACCAGTCTTTAAAAACACTTGATTTACCACCATACACCTATCAAAGCCTTCAGAAGGCTGCAATCCTTAATACTTGCAGGATTGTCAGAATTTTTTTACAAAATGAAAATGAGACAGTAAACTCCACCTCACACACTCGATCCACAATCACCGCACAGACACAGTTTAATATATACTCATCATCACACAACCCGACGATATCATCATCTCATCATATCACCATTCTCTCGGGGTAGTACTTGGTTTCGGCCCGTACTATCCTACTAATAAAGCCGAGCTACGTAAAAGTATGAAAAGATTAATAATATAATAATTTTAATAATAGTTTTTTTTTTTTTGCTTTGAGTGCAATATGGTAAACCCGGAGTTGGACCCTTTTATAGTCAGATGCGTGACTCGCGAAAAGCTTTTAAAGCTAAGCTTAGGTGGTGTCAGAATAACCAACATCAAATTAATATGAATATTATTGCCTCTCACCACTCGGCGAGGAACTTCGGAAGTTTTTGGCGAGAAACGAAAACGTTGAATCCTGAGTTGAGTCTCCCCTCGAGTGTTGAGGGCATTAGTGAGTCAGTTGATATTGCAAACTTGTTTCGACAGCGTTTTATGATTGATTCACCTCTAGGACCAGCAGACCAAACACCGAATGTGAGCTGTAATAGTCTGAGTGTACGTTTCACTGCCCGTGACGTGTCTTCCGTCATCAAAACCATGTCCAGGGGTAAGTCACCTGGTCATGATAGCTTGGGTATTGAGCATTTGCAGAACGCAGGTGTTCACCTCCCAAGGGTTCTTGCCTTGCTGTTCAACCTATGTGTAAGTCATTCTTATCTCCCGGCTGATTTGGTGAAAACGGTTGTGGTGCCCGTTCCTAAGAATAAGACTGGTAATATGTCGGAAATAAGTAACTACAGAGCGATTGCCTTAGCAACCGTTACTGCTAAAATTTTGGATAGTTTGCTGGACCGGTATTTAGGTAAATTAGAAATTAATGACAGACAGTTTGGTTTTAGGAATGAGTTATCAACCGAGACTGCAATTGTGACCCTAAAGAGTATAGTGCGATATTACACTGAGAGGAGGACGCCTGTGTATGCATGCTTCCTGGATTTATCCAGCGCTTTTGACCTTGTCTCGTATGACATCCTATGGAAGAAATTGTCGAATGAAGCTAATCTGCCACCTGAAATAATTCATATGTTTAAGTTCTGGTACGGTAACCAACAAAACGCTGTGAGGTGGGCAGGCGCATACTCAGATGTGTACAGGTTGGAGTGCGGGGTGAGGCAGGGGGGCCTGACATCGCCCAAGTTATTTAATATTTATATAAATAAGCTGATCGAGGAACTCAGCAGCACTGGCATCGGATGCTCGATAGATGGCGTGTCTTTTAATAACATCAGTTATGCTGACGATATGGTGCTGCTGAGTCCTTCAATCAGTGCTCTCAGGAAGCTAGTTAATATATGTGAGTGCTATGCTGAGGCCCATGGACTAAGGTATAATGCCAAGAAGAGCGAGCTGTTAGTTTTTATGACACTGAACAAGACATATGAAGTGGTACCACCAGTCTCGCTATGTGGTGCCAATCTAAACAGAGTAAAGCAGTTTAAGTACCTTGGTCATTGGGTTTCAGAGGATGGCACTGATAACTGTGACATGGAGAGGGAGCGCAGGGCATTGGCCGTACGATGCAACATGCTGGCCCGCAGATTTGCAAAGTGTGACATTAACGTCAAGTTAACTCTGTTTAGAGCATATTGCCAGGCTTTATATACCTGCAGTCTGTGGACCAGATACACGCAGAAAGCGTTTAATGCCTTGCGTGTGCAATACAACAATCCTTTTAGGATACTGCTGTCGCTGCCTCGTTTCTGTAGCGCGTCAGGGATGTTCGCTGCAGCGCGTACAGATGACTTCTTTGCGATCATACGCAAAAGATCCGCGTCACTACTGCGTCGGATGCGGGGTAGCGACAGCAGTCTTCTGAGCATTGTTGTTAGTAAAACTGAAGGCTACCTAATGGGGCACCTATGCGCAGTGCATGTACTGTTGCCAGGTATCTCCAGGAGGTGGTGCAATTAATTGTTGTTAAGTTGTATCGATAATATTTATTGTGTTGTTATTTGTTGTGTGTGTGTAAATTATACTAACATATGTTAAGGAATACTAACAAAGTCTATGGGTAATCTACCCGATGTAAAGCAAAATAAATAAATTAAAACAATTCTTAATAACCAAAAGCTACTACACTATTGACGATTCACCGATTTTCTACAACAATTTTTCTTTTTTTGCCGAATACCAACATTTTATTTTAGTAGTTTTATATTTTATGTAATTTTAATAGTTTCCAGCGCCTTCATCCTCTCTCCTATTAAAAACTAACTTTGCTGTGCCCGACAGGGTCCATAATTGATTCGATGTTTTAACATACCAACTGTTATATTTATGTACACATTATGGAATGCAATAAAGTGTTGAGTATTGAAAACAATGTATTAGAGGCACATTTTTGTATGTTGTTAAAGCTTGTGTTTGTACGTTCAAAGAACAACAGAGAAATCAAATATAAATAATGATGGAAATCTAAAAGTTACCCTTTTAGACATTATTTTCATCTTAGTTCGGCGTCTCCCTTCGCTGGGAGTGACGTGCCTACTTGTCTTCTTCAATAAAAGGTAAAAGCAGCCCACATAGATGAACCAGAGTAACTACGATCGAAGTAGTTTAGATCATCATGATCACAGATGCTGATGCATAAATCTCAGACGTCCATCAAGGGTCTGAGGACTGCTTGATCTGATTTGTCTTATTAATCTTGTTTCATTCATAACAAACATTACAAAAAAAAAATGCAATATAAACAGTTGTGTTTCAATATTGGTGTACAATAAAGTAACTACCTATATATTCTATTCTTTTTTTTTCATTCGCCAACAACAAATGAATTAAAGGATAAATACATTATTATATAGGCTATAAAACAACACGTGTCTGTCTACGTGGCTCATCGCTGGACATCAAAGGCATCAAGAAAGCGAACTGCTATAAATAAGCATCGTACCTACACAATACAATGTAAATAGATACAGATACTACTCGAAAAAGGGCATTTTATTCAACGATAAAAGTGAATTTTAAAACTCACTGAGTGACTTTTTACTCACTGAGCCAACAAAAACATTTTGAATTTGGAACAAGCACGAATTATGAACAAAAAATAAATAAAACGTGCCCCGGCAAGAATTAACGCTGAATTTCGAAAACTGCTTTCTTCAAAAAGGAGGAGGTTCTCAATTCAACTTTTTTTTTTTTTTGTTTGTTACCTCATAACTCCGTCATTTGTAAACCGATCTGAAAAATCCTTTTTTCATCTGAAAGGATATGCTTCCCGATTGGTCCCATAGAAATTTCATCAAAATCGATTTAGGAATTTGGTTGTTTTCCTCATGTTAATTGACATACATCACGCGACGCCGCGTGATACTTGCTAGCTAAATTTGACACACTTCCCGATTTCTTATTGAGCTGAAATTTTGCACGCATGTGTATATTGCGAGACAATGCAATATTATGATGACATGGAGCTGATCTGATGATGGAACTGGATGGTGGCCATAGGAAGTCTGTAATAAAACGACGCAACGCCGTCGAGTTTGGACTCCTTTGATTTGTCTTGACAAGTACTTTAGTCCTAAATGGTAACCAGGGTCTGATGATGGAGCTGGAAGGTGACCATAGGAACTCCTTTATAAAACGACATAACCCCATCGAGTTTGGGTTCGTATAATTCATCTTGTCGAGTACTTTGTCTCTAGATGGCACCCAGGGTCTGGTGATGGAGCTGGAAGGTGGTCACAAGTAGTCCGCAATAAAATGACACAATTCCATCGAGTTTGGGCTCGTATGATTCGACTTGACGAGTACTTTGGTCCTAAATGGTATCCAGTGTCTGATGATGGAGCTGGATGGTGGCCATAGGAACTCCATTATAAAACGACCAAACCTCATCGAGTTTGGGCTCGTATGATTCGTCTTGACGAGTACTTTAACTAACTTCTAGTTACAATGTAAAATTAATTCATGACAAGAATTTGTGTGGTATACTACAACTAAAAAGGGTAAAATAAAAAAACTTTCTGCGAAAACAAAACCGACTTCCAAAAAACACTAAAAAAGTCTAAAATAACTTGACTTTCGGAAGTCAGAGGCAAAAAAGATACAAACAAAGACACCGACTTCCGAGAGTCAAGTTATTTTACACTTTTTTAGTGTTTTTTGGAAGTCTGTTTTGTTTTCGCAGAAAGTTTTTTTATTTTACCCTTTTTAAACCATACATTTTTAGTGTTTATATTTAATTCTTTGTTCTCTTATAATACCGATTATAATAAAATGTGATGAATACTCATCTGCCTACACTTATCCCAACTTTATTGGGGTCGGCTTCCAGTCTAATCGGATTCAGCAGAATATCAGTATTTTACATGAAGCGACTGCCTATCTGACCCAGAACACAACCCAGTTTGTACTGGGTGGGTAATACGGTCCCTTGGTTAGACTAGTTGTCAGACTTTCAGACCACTGACTTCCTGTAACGACTGTCAACGAGAACTACAAATGACTGCCGGCTCAACGGCTTTACGTACTTTCCGAGGCACGGAGGAAACTCGATATGTAATGAATTAGTAGTCACCCATCCACAGACCGACCTTGGTAAGCCCGGCTTAACCTTATTTATTACCCACGAGAAACATAAATACTATACGTACTTCTATTTTTTTTCTCGCAGTCAATGCAAAAAGTAGAGTACACAATTCGAGAAAAAAATAATTCATCTCGGTTCTTGTATCCCTCGCTCCGCTCAGGATACTTCTCTAGAGAATCCCTTGCTACGCTCGGGATTCTACTCTAGAATCCTTCGCTGCTCTCGGGATCCAACTTAGTCCCTCGAATTAAATTCCCTTTTTTTCACATAAATAATAATCAACAATAATATAATCTACTATATTTACAACGTGCCCGTAGGATAATTTGAGAACAAAACGCAAGCAAAGCCGCGGGCAACAGTTTAAAATAGGGCAACAGTTTAAAGTAGTAACAGTTTCAACTAGTTTAAAATAGGTACGCCAGCAGTACCTTAGTAACTACATACATTTTACATTCAACATTAAAAGAATAAAGGTTAGCGTTCTTATGTAAGTACTAATTACAGGTGTATATTACATTATCTTAACTACAATAAAGCCATACTCGTATCATCGTAAAGTTATAAAAATAAAATGTAACACAAAAACCGGCCAAGTGCGAGTCGGACTCGCGCACGAAGGGTTCCGTGCCATAGTCTAAAAACAAAACTGTGTATGTATGGGGACATCCTTTAATTTTCAACTTTTTTATTTTTTGGAATTTTCCCTTTATTTGTGCAAAAAGCAAAGCCTTGCTTTTTGCCAAATTTCATGATTTCGAGGTCAACGGGAACTACCGTAACAGGTATTCGACCCAAAATATAGGTCGATACGATCGGTTGACCTGGAATTGTCAATTTTGGTTTAAAGCAAGATCTTAAAGCACAAATAAAGGAAAAAATCAGAAAAATAAAAAAAATTGAAAATTAAGGTAAACTTTGGTACTTACAACAAGTTTTCGCGAAAATATAAATTTGCCGATATCTTTTTATCGTGTTGACTCAGGACGTTGATTTTTACCTACACCTAATAGGGACTATAGACTTCAGTATCTGGTACAAATTTCAACTTGCTAGGTCCACCCATTCCTGAGAAAATCGGTGGTGACACACGGACAGATAGACGGACAAGGGAGTGATCTTATAAGGGTTTCTTTTTTACCTTTTGAGGTACGGAACCCTAAAAACTAGTTGAAAAAAATAAAAATCCCGACTGTTACAACTGAAAAGCATAAAGCAAGCACATTCAAATATAAAATTATGAAAATAGAATGGGCCCCGCCTGCTTCCAACTTTTGTTTAATTTAAAATGTGCTTGTTTTATGCTTTTCAGTTTTTTCAGTCGGGTTTTTTAGTTTTTTCAACTACTTTTTTACTTTCCTCTTGTTAGCTTAGTAACGTGAAAGAATTCACTGACGATTTAACTTTTCTTTTATACGGGGCGTCCCACGGTTCACGGCATCAGCTCGTCAACGTGAAGCGCGACATAAACAGTCATATCTTTTGATCGCGTTGATTTACAAGTTTGACTTTTTCATTGCTCCAAGTGGTAGCAGACTTGAGTATTTGGTATTAAATTCAGCTTGATACCGCCACGCATTCCTGAGAAAAAGAGTCTTGACAGACAGACAGACGAACAACAACGTGAGCCTTTATGGGTTCCGTCATGCCGATTGAGGTACGGAACCCATAGAACCTCCTCCTTTTTGGAAATCAGTTAATTAGCGAGAATAATAATAAATAATAATAAGTTTATTTATTTTCTCTCACAATGGTTTTGCAGCACTTAACAGTTTTGAACTAGATAAATTCACATTGTGAGAGCTGGTGCCTGAAGTAGGTTTTAAAAAAACCTGAATTACAGGTGGTGGTGGCAGAATGGTTGTCTTAACAACTTTAAATCGATATTTATCCTCTGATATTTAAAATGAAAAATGATGAACGTTTAGTACTAAATTTTTTGCTGTGAACCAATTTTAGATCTGAAGTAGGGCCCGTATTTATCTTAAAAAATAGGGAAGTGTCATCAGCAAATAACACCATATTTTGAGGTTGGTTTTTCAGTAAATAGGGTAGATCATTTATATACACTAGAAAGAGGAAAGGACCCAATATTGAGCCTTGCGGAACCCCCATTTTTACTTTTAAACCCTGTGAATTGATACTATTTATTTGAATATGTTATTGTCTAACACTCAAATAAGATTTTACCAAACTAAGTGCAAGTTTACCTAGTCCGTAATGCTCAAGTTTCAAAAGTTATGAGTCGTGATTTACGCAATCAAATTAATGCATTGGAGAGGTCACAAAAGACGAAGAAGAGGACTCTTCCCATGCAGTAAATATGTGCTTTAATATGGTTACACCGGCATCGACCATACAACGTCCCTTGGTGATACCATACTGTTGATCGTGTAGGATTTTGTTGGTATTAAAATGATTAAGCTTTTGATTCAGCATTACCTTTTCAAAAACCTTGCTAAAAACTGGCAACACAGATACAGGTCTATAATTATTATGGTTATTGGTTATGTATGTATAAGTAGTTAGGTATACGCGCCGGCGCCGCTGCGCCGGCGCGCGTTGAACGTTGAATAAAGACAGTGTGCAACTAGCTACCGTGTACTTAGTACGTGTGCCCCGTCCTTACATCTCCCTTGCGAATATAATAAGTATCTTTATTATCCCCGGATTTGAAAAGAAGTATGACTTTACTGTATTTCATTAAATCAGGGAAAACTCCTTGGTACACACACAAATTAAAAATTAAAGCTAAGTAAGGTGCTATATATAGTCTCAACTATGGATGTACAAACTTTGATAGACATTCCCCAAAGGTCTTCGGTCAGTTTGATTTTTATTTGCCGGAAAGCTTTAATAACTATCATAGGGTTTATGTGTTTAAATTTAAATTCAGCCGGGCATCCAGACACGTTCGCCTTTAATAAACCAATTGAGACTTCAGGTGAGGAATTTAGGTTTTTTTTCGCAGAAAGTTTTTTATTTTACCTTTTTAAGTTGTAGTAAACCACACAAATTCTTATCATGTATTATTTTTTACATTGTAACTAAAAGTTATTAAGAGATCGTCATGTCATCAACATAGCCCAAGAAGAAGAAATACGTATGAACACGTTCTTTGCCAAGTCAAAATGCTGGACTTACCTAGATGGCCAAAAAAAAATTTGTTGAATGTCTTCATTATTGGCATAAACCAAATACCAGAACCCAATACGCTGCGGCCGCTATTTCATGGCTCGCACATAATTGTGAGGCACCATCACGCGACGTCGCGTGATGTGACAATTAACGTGAGGAAAACAACCGAATTCCTAAACCAGATTTTGATGCTATTTCTATAGGGCCAATCGGGAAGCATAGCCTTTCAGATGAAAAAGAAATTTTCAAATCGGTTTACAAATGACAGAGTTATGAGATAAAAACAAAAAGACACAACCGAATTGAGAACCTACTCCTTTTTGAAGAAAGTCGGTTAAAAAGGAAAGCATAGGGACATAGAAAAGGTAAAAATATATTTAACTGTAAAAAACCAAAGCTCTAAAGTCATAAACCAGAAAGAAAACGGGCGAGAACGTTTGTATGGAGAAAAGACCACCCGCATATCATGTCAAGCAACGATACGATTAAATCAAAGATATTTCCTAATTAGCTGGTTTGTAATGAAAAACTTGTTATAGGCATTTCGTTTTATTTGGTCTATCTTTCTTTCTATCTTTTCTTTGGTTCTTCCTCTCCCTCTTCATCCATCAACATCTATATTCATCACTATTTTAGTCATTCCCTTTCAACTTATCTGTAACTGGCACAACTTTCAAACTTCCTCTGATATACTCATTCCTATACCATTCTTGTCACATCTTACATCAACCTCAACATTCCCATCTACGCTAGATGCAATCTTTTTTATCTATCTTCATCACAGCCCAGCATTCCGATCCATACAATACTCGTACGACGGGTCTAATCACGTGATCTGTCGCCATTTCAACCATCCTGAATTGATCCGGTGCGTTACGTCCTGGTCTACTCTGCCATCCCCTTGGACAAGGGACCCGTTTACGCAATGGGTCGCACAGTGTGCTGGATTGGTGGAATTCGGATTGGACACCAGTCACAGTGAAGATCGGCGGCGGTTGACTACGGCGGAAATACTTAAATTTAAATACTATATTTCACTGTCAAAGGTAGCGAGTACTGAAGCCTACTCAGACTCTGTCTTATGCCAGATCTGTAGCTGAACTGCTTCGGTCGAACTCTAAATCAGAAGCGTCTCGACTAAATCGGAAGTATTTCATCTCTGTTTTTTTTTAATGGCACCTCGCAGTTCAACCTAGGAGGTTGTCGACTGCTTAACCGGACGATCCTGTGGGTGCCTTGAGTGTAAGGCCTCCAGCCAGGGCAAAAAACTCACAAACTAAGCGAGTACACGCTAAGGGCACCCCCTGTGGGGTACGAGCCTCGGCTTAGGGAGTCGCTGGGGAGGACAGTAAAGGGACAGGCTGGATCTGAATGGTGTCATTTTAGGGGCTGATTTTGATCTACAGGCTCAGCTTTGCGGGCTGGCTCGAGCAAGGGTCGAGGGGGCTTTCTTCTTTGGATAAATCAGGCCCTTTTCTATGCCCCAGCGGCGTCAGTTTCACCCCACTATTTCCCATACTTTGGGTTCTGAGCAACAGTTCTCGCTACGCTATTGTTTATTTGAATCCGTACAAGATACATTTAGTGTGACTAACAATGGCCGCACTAACTGTTACTACGAGCTTTTACAAAGTATGCATATTATTATCAATGGATGCAGACAATACCATTCTTACCCGACTGCCAAGGAAGGGTTGTTTTTTTCCGCGCGTATCTTGTATGTATGTACGCATGTAATCCTCTTTATTACCTCATATTATCTTTAAAACCGCTGCACGGATATATTTAATTAACATATCGTTAGATTCGTCTTGATAACCCAAATGTTATTAGATAGGTAACGCGAAAATAACCAACATGACGACTGAGACGCGATTGCTTAAAGTATTTTTTTTTTATTCTGCTAAATGTGTACCAAATTAAAGGGCTCATCAGGAGGATTTTAATTGGCATATGGTCATGACCATATTTTAATTTAAAAAATATGTCGGTGTATCAGGATTTATTCCGCTAGGCTTCTACATCATGTGGGCAGACGATGGGTTTCGTGCTATGAAAATATACGGAGCGATACACTGTTTCTAGCAACACTAACGAATTACTTGATATTACAAATTAATAAAATAATACGGGGCACAATGAATCGGGTACAGTTGAAGAAGTCTTAACTCGGCCGCGATCAGACACTGACTGACTGTCGTCCTGGCTCAGAGTTTACCATCTAGTCTCTGTAACCAGCAAGCTGTGGTGTGGGTAGATTTGTATAGACCGCGTGATGTCACTCATTTTAATTCATTTTAAGCCCGTAACAGTGACCGTTTCAGACACGGCCATCCTGCTTGCACACGTTCTCGTGTGATGGTTAACCTGCAAACAAACAGTCCACGAAAGAAATTTGTTCCACTCGGTCACTCTGATCAAACTGTACATACTTCAGGTCGCTGAAGGTAAAGAACTCTACTGTTTCATTTTAACCAAACCAGACTCTTGATTATATCAAACACGGTTAAATTGGGAATAATCGAAAATACAACCATCTTTAGCCTGTACCATAGTCGTTCGAATCAACCTTTAAAACTCTACAGCAATCAAAAATTGCCAAGCTTACAGAAACCTTCGAGTAATACCTTTAACACCACGGCTCTCCAGGCGACCAGCAATCGCATTGCTCTCACACATCCATCGCATGGATCAAAACTCGCGCATCCATCAAATGGATCGCCCGTGTACATCACCCACTGATTACACACTACGGTCTTGCCAGACCCCGACCAGCAATCGCATTGCTCTCACACACTACGGCCGATAAAATGCTTTACTCAACCTTCTACTATAACTTAAGCTTGCACATCATCAAAATCCTTATCAACATCAACTGGTACGTGACCCGCTGGCATCTCCCTAGCCTACCGTGTGCATACAAGTAGGCGCACTTCAGATCTAACTAACAATTAGGTTAATTAAAATGCTAGAGCAACCAAGTACCTCTTCATCCATTTAATCATTACACAAAGCAGGAATCTCATTCGTGGCCTATGGGCAACACTTGTCCTCCAACAAACCTCTGTTTGTTTTACTACGTTCCTCAAGAACGCCGAGTCCCTCATGACTCTATGGTCTCTCAGACCCGACCTCCGCCAGAGTTAAACCCACACCGCGTACCCGTGGACTCCTCGAGTTTCCTCAAGAGAGACAAATTTGTACCGGGCTACGACGACGTATTATCTACTGGTACCGGGACCATCCGAACCAAGGTTCCACACTATCTCTCAAGTCTAAATACTCTACTTCAAACGGTACTTGGCCCTCTGGCATTCTCCTTAACCTATCATGTGCATAGCACACTTTGAATTAGAGCTTTCAGTTTATAACGATCACCGTCCAAAATCTCAATCACTTTATATTTATAACAAATAATCTCTTTTATTAAGGAATATTCAGTTCCAGAATCAAAATCTGAATAACTGACCAGTGCTTTAATATTCCGGATGGGCTCGACTATGCAAAGGACGACTCGCGTCTCCACCGGTACAGCAGCGCTGGACCTACCTGCTATGCAGTGACTGGCCTGGCGCGGCGCGCTGCACTAGTAACACACCAGTGAGCCACCGCTGGCCTGCTGTCGCCGCCCAACGCCTGCAACAGCCGGCACAAGCAACGAACGGCTTCCCCACGCCCCGGTCCCCCTCGTACGACAATCTGCTTGGCCGCGTCTCGGCCTGTCGCAAATTGGGGTAGCAATGAAAACCTCCAACGCCTCTCGCTCCCGACACCAGCACGCACATCTGTAGGGGCTCTCCTTTGGCCTGTCACCACTCAGGCTAATGAGGGCAGCCTTAGAAGTTTCAACGCACTCGAATCTGGCCTTGAACAATTCCATAAACCGGTCCCATGTTACACCTGGATACGCCACAGTAGGGATGGGCGTTGAATAGTTAATTCGACGGTTAACGTACAATAAACGAGTCAACGGCTCAACGTCGATCAGTCAACTAGTCGAATTCGTAGACGGAAAAGACGAGTGAATTTAGACTGCACAACGACGTTCATAGCGTTTGCAACGCGGATTTGTTGAAATAGCATAGTCGGACAAACAAATTTGCACTCTAAATATAGTCACATTGAGTTGATATTAATTGTATGGGCCAAATCGACGTGTTGTCGACCGTCGAACGAACCGTCGAACGATGCGAGAAAAACGGTTTCACATCAATCTCCAACGGAAAAACCCAACAGCACCTTTTGACCGACCCGGGAATCGAACCCAAGACCCTTCGCTCAGCAGTCGCGCCTGCGACCGCTAACTCAAAGGGAGAGCACTAGACCAACGGGGCAGTAGTGCAACTAGTGGAGTTCAACTAGTGCAGATACTTTAATGTTAAAATAGTAATGTAGCAAAAATCATGTCCGTTCTACTAGCTATTGACTGGCATCTTGAATTCTCTCAGTCCGACAGTATTAATAATCTTCTTTCCTAATTCTATGCAAAGTTAAAAGAATTGATTGACAAGCACATACCAAAACATAGTTGTAAAAATTCAAAATAGACGTCTTGGTTTAGTAAAGATCTCATAAAATTACTATCTGAAAAAGAGAAGTATCGCAATAAATTCCGTAAATACAACAATCCTCGAGACAAGTTGAGCTACGATTTACTCTGAAGCCGTTTTCATACAATGATCAACCAAAATTACAGCGATTACAAACACCATATTGGGACAGAAATATCAAAACATTCAAAATCATTTTGGCGATACATTAAACACAAACGTAATAGTAAATCAACGATTCCGGCCAGAATGTTCTTGCACGACGAAGTAGCTAGTAATGGAAATGACATTGCAAATCTTTTTGCTTCTCATTTTTCTTCAATTTATATTGACTGAAATGGTAATGTATCATCTGATGTCAATGAATCCGATGGAGTGTTAAGTAGCATTAAATTGACGTCAGAAGAAAATCTAGTGAAAATTAAAAAATTAGATACCACCAAGGGTGCCGGTCCCGATTTAATTCCACCTGTTTTTGTGAAGTCGTGTGGTAAAGCACGTGCAAAGCCGTTGTGCCTGTTATTTAATCGATCTTTGGAGTCGGGAGTATTCCCCGACGAATGGAAAAAGGCCCGTATTGTACCTGTGCTCAAAAAAGGTGACTTGAGCGACATCAAAAACTACAGGTCGATTTCCATATTATCATGTTTCTCGAAGCTTTTTGAATGTCTCGTCTGTCCCATTCTAACCAATTACTTAGATGCTAAGCTTTCTGACAGTCAACACGGATTTCGAGTTGGGCGATCTACTGAGACTAATCTAGTCAGATATTTGTCTGATATTTCTGAAGCGCTTGATAGCAGACACGAAGTCGACGCAGTATACACGGACTTTAGCAGCGCGTTCGACAAAGTGAGCCATTCACACATGGTAGCGAAACTTAATCTCAGTGGTGTTCACGGATCGCTGTTGAGGTGGTTCGCATCCTATCTCATAAATCGCTCTCAGTTCATTGCCGTCAATGGCTACGTCTCTTATGAATTTTACACACGGTCTTGAGTTCCACAAGGCCCCCAATTTGGCCGTTCTGTTTTGTTGTTTGTAGACGACATCACAAGTAAAATTCAGCAGTAAGGCTTTGTTGTTCGCTGATGACCTGGAAATTTATAAAAAGATCACGGGACCTGCTGACAGTAGGCTTGTTCAAAGTGATTTAAAAAAAAATTAAACTGATGCATTGCAAACAATATGGCCCTTAACACCAAAAAATGCTTCTTCATTCGTTTTTCTAGAAAAAGTCATCTTTTCCCACCTCTTACATACTGTAGGGACAACTCCACATTGTCAAAGGTACGTCAAATACGTGACCTCGGGGTTCTAGTCGACGATGAGCTGAGTTTTAAACCACACATCAGCGATGTTGTCAAGAAGTCAGCACAGATGCTGGGTTTCGTTAAGCGCAATACTCGAGGCTTTCAATTCCCAAAGACCAGAATAGTTTTGTTCAACACTCTTGTGCGTAGTCGGTTAGAATATGCGAGCGTTGCATGGAATCCGGTATACGATGTTCATTCACAAAGAGTTGAGAGGATTTAACGAGCCTTCACAAAGCATCTTGCCTTTTTATCTACAAAAATAAGCCATCGCTGTCCGTACGAGCAACGCCTACACTTTTACAACATAAAAACGCTGCTAGACTTCACACTAAACACCTCCAGTGGCCTCGTGAGTTCTAACAATGAAGTTGCTCAAGAATTTGTAAGTTTCTTTACCAGTATCCCACTTAAAACTACAGAAACCTTAAATTCCTCACCCTTGCTTTCTATTGATTTATTGAAAGCGAACGTTTCAGCCTGTCCGAATGAATTTAAATTTCAGTATATAAACCGCATAGCAGTCATAAAAGCTTTTAAGCAAATCAACATCAAATTAACCGACGATCTATGGGGTATGTCTATCAAAGCTTGTACCTCAATTATTGAGACTATAGCACCGTATGTAGCCTCAATATTTAATTTGTGCGTGGATCAAGGGGTCTTCCCGGATCTAATGAAATACAGTAAGGTAATACCGCTTTTTAAATCCGGGGATAGTAAAGACACCAATAACTATAGGCCCGTATCTGTGTTGCCGGTTTTCAGCAAGGTGTTTGAAAAGATAATGCTCAATCAAATGCTAAACCATTTTAACGCCAATAAAATCTTACACGAGCAACAGTATAGTTTCACCAAGGGACGTTGTACAACTGACGCCGGTGTTACTTTATTAAAACACATATTTACTGCGTGGGAAGAGGCATAAGATGCCATAGGAATCTTCTGTGACCTTTCGAAGGCATTTGATTGCGTAAATCACGAAACCCTGCTCTTGAAATTTGAGCATTACGGTTTAGGTAAACTTGCGCTCAGTTTAGTACAATCGTATTTGAACTAAACCATTTTAACGCCAATAAAATCTTACACGAGCAACAGTATAGTTTCACCAAGGGACGTTGTACAACTGACGCCGGTGTTACTTTATTAAAACACATATTTACTGCGTGGGAAGAGGCACAAGATGCCATAGGAATCTTCTGTGACCTTTCGAAGGCATTTGATTGCGTAAATCACGAAACCCTGCTCTTGAAATTTGAGCATTACGGTTTAGGTAAACTTGCGCTCAGTTTAGTACAATCGTATTTGAATGATAGACAGCAGCAAGTACAGGTAAATGGTGTCAATTCAATGGGTTTAAAAGTAAAAATGGGTGTACCACAAGGTTCGATATTGGGTCCTTTTCCCTTTTTAGTTTACATTAATGACCTACCCCACTTATTTAACAACCAACCGCAAATGGTGTTGTTTGCTGACGATACTTCTTTAATATTTAGGATAAACAGACGTGCCACAAATCTTGACGACGTCAATAACGGCCTGCTGCAGGTCCATAATTGGTTTACCGCTAATAACTTAGTACTAAATGGGAAAAAAACAAAGTGCATAAAGTTTTCTCTGCCAAATGTCAAAAGTAGTGATTGTGACATAATATTGAATCAAGAGAAACTAGAATTTGTCAATAAAACTGTTTTCTTGGGAATTACGCTCGACACAAGGCTACAATGGGGTCCTCATTTAACATCTCTTGCAGGACGGCTGAGTTCAGCAGCATATGCTGTTAGAAAAATCCGTCAGTTTACTGATGTAGATACCGCGAGGCTAGTCTATTTTAGTTATTTTCATAGCATTATGTCATACGGTATTTTACTATGAGGACGGGCTGCAGACATTGAGTCTATATTTATTCTGCAGAAAAGAGCCATCAGAGCCATATATGATCTACGTAGGCGCGATTCTCTGAGAGAACTGTTTAAAGAAATTAACATCATGACAGTACCTTGTCAATGCATCTATGAAAACATCATGTACGTTAGGAAAAATCTGCATTTATTTAGTAAGAGAGGTGACAGACACCACTATAATACTAGAAATAGGGACCAACTAGTTCAGCCAGGTTTCAGGCTAGCTAAAGTAGACTCATCTTTCATGGGGTACTGTTTAAAATGCTACAATAAAATACCTCCTCACATTCTACAACTGAATGAGACGAAATTTAAATCTTGTATAAAACACATCTTGTATAGAACACTATGTAGGCAAGCATATTATAAGTTGGGGGACTATATTGATGATAAAAATGCTTGGCTCAATGCAGGTCCTGCTCCACAACCATAGGAGCAAACTAATTGATTACCATGTTAAGTTATTGTAGAAGCTGCAGAAGATTGTAATAATATCCTTGCTTTGTATAGATTCCATCTCTTAATATTATGTAATTGCATAGCACATGTGTGAGTACTATGTACTGTAAAGCAATCATTTACATTTATTTATCTTTCATTGACTTGAATGTAGCCTGGTGGCTGAGAGAATGTCATGCTCACTCAAATTTCTCGCTGATGGTGGCGCGTGTGTCGGGTCATTTGGTTCCCTTCAATATGGTTGAGTTGAATGGCGCCGAGCCATGCGTCATGTTCGTGAACGGGCGCTGTCGGTTGGGAGTGGTCATCTCTTAGCTGCCACGGTTTATTTTAATTAATTTATTTTGAAAGTGATGATTATTTTAATCTTTTACTCTGGGCGCTCTTAATGTGCACGTCTTTTTACATCGTTCTCACATTAATATTATAATTATGTCAGACTCACAACACATAATTACAACTCATCATCTCATTTACTTTTACATTTAGTTTTAAGTAAATTTTACATTTATATTGTTCAAATTTTATTACATTTCCTTTATTCAATTATATACATATAAATTACATTTTTAAATATTTCTAAACAAATTAATATTTAAAAAAACATTTAAAAATAAAAAAAATTGTGGTCCGCCGGTATCGGGAGCAGGGTCCAAGCTACCGGTGGTTAGGGCTCCAGAGACAGGAACCTCCTCACAATGCGAGCCGTATCGAGGAGTACTGCCTTCTGAATCAGGCCCTTGATCCAACCGCCTAAGGAGAGCCTCGAGAGATGTTCGTCAAGGCTTTTGGCTATAAGGCCATTGGCCGTCACAACAATCGGCACAATGATAGCCGAGTTCACATTCCACATGTCGACAACCTCGTGTGCCAAGTCGAGATATTTCATTTGTCTCTCTTTCTCAGCTTTCATGAGGTTCTCGTCATGTGGGATGGTAACATCGATTATCATTACGCGGCGCGCTGATCGGTCTATCACCACTATGTCAGGCTTATTGGCGACAATAGTCCTGTCAGTGATGATAGACCGATCCCAGTACAGCGTGACATGGTCTTTCTCGAGAACTGGGTCGGGCACATACTTGTAGTACGGTACCTCAGATTCCACAAGTTTATATTTCAAGGCAAGTTGCAGGTGAATAATCCTGGCTACTTGGTTATTCCTGTGCAAGTACTCGCCGTTAGCCAGACGAGAACAGCCAGAAATAATATGTCTGATGGACTCAACCGGACGGTGGCATGCCCGACACACGTCAACCGTCCCGTCCTTCATAATATATTTCCGGTAGTTGTTCGTCAACATAACTTCGTCCATAATCGCACAGACAAAACCTTCAGTTTCCCCAAAGAGGTCACCGAAACGTAGCCAGGACACGGATGCTAGAAAATCTACATCGGGCCCATGAAGAGCCCGGTAGAAGCGCCCGTGAAGCTCCTTGCCTTGCCATACTTCCTTGCGGTCATCGGTAGTAAGCACTACAGGTTTGCGCCAGTTCTCTTTAGCCATGGACAGCGTGGTGAGGCCCTTGTCCACTGCGACCACATCTCGGTGCATACCCACCTCGTCTTTTAAAAAATATTCTCTGAGACTACACACCTCGCGGTTGTGGAGCGTCTTCGCGTTTAAAAAGCCTCGACCCCCGCACTTTCGCGGAATATACAGTCTCATCACCGACGATCGTGGGTGATGCGTCCGGTTTGCAGTCAGCAGTGTACGGACTCTCCTATCCAGGGTATCGAGTACGGTCTGAGTCCATTTGAGTATGCCGAAAGAGTACATTAAAACCAGCATGACCCAACCGTTGAAGGCGCGCACCTTGTTCCCGCCCGAAAGAAGGCTATTTAATACCTTCTTCAGGCGACCGAAGAAGCGCTCCTTCAACGATTGCTTCATGCCAGTTACGTTAATGCCTAACACTTCCGACATACCCAAATATTTATAGCTTTCGGATGAGGAGAGGGATCTCAGGTGTATGGAATCCGAGAGCTGAATTCCTTCGGATTCCATAATCTCCCCTCGCTTTACATACATGACTGCACATTTGTCCACACCAAATTCCATCCTGATGGCGCTACTAAAAGTTTCAGTTACTTTCAGTAGCTTCATCAGTTGCAATTTGTTGGGGGCAAAGAGTTTCAGATCATCCATGTAAAGAAGGTGAGATATGACTATGTATTAGAGGATTCAGGGCTAGACAGAACTAAAGTGGACTCAAACTGTCGCCCTGGAATATTCCCCGTTTAATCCATACAGGCTCATCGTTCCCCTGAATCTGTCGACATCCTGGATATCGAAGGACCATCCTACATTGCCCCATACACGACTCAAGGAAGGCGCGTAGAGTTGCATCTATCTTGTACAACTCCAAAACCCTCATGACCCATGTATGTGGAATCGAGTCGTAGACCTTCTTAAAATCTATCCAACATGTCGACGACAGATCTTTGCGGGATCGACGAACCTGTTGGCTAATGGCCATGTCGATGAGGAGTAGCTCCTTAGTACCGCGGGACCCGTTCTTACATCCATTTTGAGAGGCAGACATAATGGAATTTTTGTCAATGTGTGTATTAATTTTCGCTCTCAAAATGGATGTAAGAAGCTTATAGACCGTCGACAAACACGTGATCGGTCTATAATTCTTGGGTTCCGCGGGACTACCTGATTTATGGAGCAGGTGGGTAACGCCTGTTGTTAAAAACTGCGGTAGAGACCCAGACTCTAAGGATGACTGAAATTGAGATGCCAGGCAAGTGTGTGAACTACTAAACCATTTGAGCCAGAAATTGTGCAGTCCGTCCGGTCCCGATGATTTCCAGTTCGGTAACGGACGAACTGCTCTGGCTACATCCAAAGGTGTAATTACAATTGGTTCCATTTCTGGGATAGGTTCACACACTTGCTCGACATCACGCATCCAGTCAGCCGCAGTATGACGGATGGCCACCGACCAGATGCTGCGCCAGAAAGAACTTGTGGTGGCATCATCCGGGCGGCACACGTCCGTCATATTTTAATCGGGTCGCTCCCAAGCTCTGTACACCCACCTCTCATCGCTCTGGAACATGCGATTCTGTGAGTACCGATCGCAAATTGCGACGTCGTGCAATCATATGTCTACCTAGGCGCCCTAATATCGAACCGCGGTGGTTGCGTGGACGCGATCAAGCGACGCATGGCTATCAGCAGGTCTGCCATGGATAGACTGAAGAAAGTATGGAGGAACCGCAACGTCACCAAAGCCACGAAAACCCGGCTTATACGGGCACTGGTGTTCCCCATATTTCTATACGCAGCCGAGACCTGGACGCTGAGAGAAACTGAAAAAAGTAAAATAGACGCTCTGGAAATGTGGTGCTGGAGAAAAATGCTTGGAGTATCTTGGACTGAATTTCGCACCAACATATCCATTCTCCAAGAACTCAAGCAGCGTCTGTCAGCTATAGTCCAGGCTCGAATTCTTCAATTCTTTGGTCACGTGTCCCGGAGAGGCAATGACTCTATTGAGCGGCTAGTTGCTTGGTGGAAGGCACGAGAGCGCGTGGCAGGTCACCCATGCGATGGACTGACCAGATCAAGTCTGCGGTGGGTGGTCCGCTGCATGAGTGCACACGAATTACAGCCGACAGGGAGGGATGGCGTCGCATCGTAAGGCGAATCATGGCAGCGCGGTGTCTTTCTGCGACATGCTGACCACGACCACTCTGTCAAGAGTGAAACAACAAAGAAGAAGAGTACCGATCAACCCGCCGCTTATCCCGCCGAATACGGTTCGCCCATGCATAAACTTTCTGCTTCAGGAAGTCGATGCGCTCTGTAACACGGGACATGAATTCTTGAGGACTGATTTCAGTTCCCGAGAATGCCCGCCTCACAAAGCGCATATCCTCCCTGAAGCAGTATAGTTTGCCAATGAGTACCCTGGCCTCGTCGATACGACGCTCGATCCTGCGCTGCCACGATGATACGGCTGGTTTTGGTCGAGTAGCTACATCACAATTTGGGAACTTGACATTAGCCACTCGACGTGCCGCAACAGCCCCACAGTACAGGATCGAGTGTGCATCAACGAGGTTCTCGCTACTCTCGAAAAGATTCTTGAGTTGCGAGTCCAGGGCACACACCAACGCCCTATTTTTATTATGCATGGGTAACCGTGGTAATCGGGGCCTAAGTTCGGTAGGAGTGGATCGATACTCGCGAAGCGCATCCTCCAGTGCGCTCCTCAATCGGTCGTTGCACTGGCTACTTACCGTGGCAACCCTAACATCCTCCTCTACAACAGCAGGGTTTGACCGCGGTGGGGTTGCGTCAATAGCTAACGCTTGCACCGCGGTTTGTGCCGGAGGAGCTACGTCGATACGGTTGCTCAGTACATCTGAGCGTAGCCTATCAAGTGCGGCGTCGTCCAACATGTGATTGCGTTGGATGACCCGCACCTGATCCGACAGTCGTTGGGCCGAGACGTTGACGGTTGGTTCAAGTTCCTGGAACAGCATCCTAACACGGTACGCAGTGAGGTTAGTTCCCCCCTCTGTAGACCCGTATTATGCGCGCATGACGTTCTCGTTTATTGATTGAGTCCATTTCATGCGCTGCACACAAACACCGGCAGCGGGGATACGGCTCGGGGCCGGGTGGCCCCTAAGTCCCAAGCTTCTCGGTGGCCGGCCTCTCCCCTGCCGACGCACAGGTGTTGGCGACGTCGGCGGAGAGAAATACTCGTCGCTCGAGCTCGACGCAACTACCACGGCCGGTGTCACAGCACTCACGACGGGGCTGGATTCCGGCGGCGGCGGCGGCGAGGCGGAGCTGAGCGACGAGTCCGGGCGTGTACGTCGTGCTGCTGCTGCTCTCGTTATCATATTTGATCGTCGTTATTCATCCAAGAATTTATGTGCATTATCAAAATTTGTGTCCTTTTTCATGACATCTGTCATTCATTGTGTTTTTTTTTCGGGTATTTCTTCATATTTCTGCTTAATTATGGAGGTTTTAATTTATTTAGAGAATTTGATTTCAGATTTACTTAGGACACAGAACTACAGGCAACAAAAACAGTGATATTTCCAAATATATACGTAATAAATTACGTGTTTTTCAAAACGACGTACATGACATCGAGAGTTGCCAGCTTATTATTAAGCGTTTCGTCGCGTATGGTCAAATTCGCAATCGGTCAAGTGACCGAAAAACCGTCAAAATCGCACTCGGTCAAAATAGCGATTGGTCCATATCTCGAACTGTCTAAGATTTAAGAACTTGTTTATGTATGGTGAATGCTGCGTATACCTATAATAGGCATCCTTACCAGCACTTTTATGTTATTTTTAATGTTTTTTATTGATTTTAATTAGTATGTACTGCTGTTGGTGTACTAAATAAATAAACATGTTTTGCCATATTCGGCGTACAAAATTGTTTATCATTCTTATAAATTAAGAAATAATAATAATAAATATTTATTCAGAATCCGAAAAGGTACAATACAATAAGAATCTAAAACTAACAATGTAGGTATAATAATGTATGATGCCTGTACTAGGATAATCCTATCTCACAGTCACAGGCTGCAGCAGCTCTAACAATATGCTATACAAAGTTGATACGACAGAGGGGCTTTCCTTTCAACTGCCTATACTATGTACCATTTTCAAGCTCTGTACCAAAAATCAATTAAATAGGAGCAGTCGTTCAGTCGCAAATGATTTTTTAGTTTTTGCCCCGTTTGAACACGATGTATCATTCCTAACAGCTGATTATGTCTATACGCTTAGGTCATGCACCTTACAACGATAAATCTGAGTACAACCTACGATGCGTTGTTGCCGCTGTGACGCAAATCACAAGTACAACCAAATATTTTCGCTAAAAAGATGCCAATGCAAACATGGATGCAATAAATACACATACACTTGCACTTTCATTACGAGAGTGACAATCATAGCAAAACATCCCGCGCATAAAAGAAACAGAAATAGGTCAGTGTGTTGCTACGAGTAATGTTGCTATTGCATCCTAGATCCTTGCGATCGGTAAGTGGGGTCCGGGTGCGGCCTCTAAAAAACTTGTTTTTTCAGTGCGCCGACGCTATCATTTTGGAACGTAGGTACTTATGTTACGTAACACGGAAGCTCCTGAGCCGCTTTTGTTTTGTCGAACTCGCGCGCTGACAATTATTGTTTTTTTTTTTAATGTAACAGGACACGTAACTTGGGATTATTTAGTGATATTGTTTTTTTTTATTGACTGCTTTTTTTGTGATACGACACGTAATTAAACTTTGGTTGTGTGAGTGTGTGTAATTAAAGTGTTCAACAATGCCTCGTGTAACTTACACGGCGTCAGAATACACTGACATGATTTTAATTTACGGCGAATGCCGTGGAAACGCAGCTTTAGCTCTGCGAACATACCGTCGGTATAATTTGTTAATGGAAGACACATCGAGAATTTAAAAAAAAATGTGTTTTTATTGTGATTGTTGTTGTGCGCGTACTTCAAAACCTTACCTAACATAAAAGCCAGCGCCAGCGGAGGCCTAAACCGCCGCCCGCCCGTGCCACCGCGCCGCGCTCCGGCGCGCGCGACGTTGCCGCTTTGCTACCTAGGTACTTATCTAAGGTCAGTTAAATTTATTTACAAAGGGTGGTTGCGTTTTACTCCGATTTGTAAGCTATTTAGTTTGTTTGAAAAAAATAAAATCTCATTTTTGGTGCTTTTTATTTTTATACCGTATCGAATTAATACTAAACACGAATAGTATACGTAGTGTAATTGAATGCCCCTCTGTCAAACCAACTCTGTATGTAGGAGAGTAGAGAAGAAAGTAGAGTTTTTCTTGTTTACTATTTAACATTACGAGTAGTACAAATTTATTTTGATTAACGTAAATTCTATTAACTTAGAACTAAACACATAATTATTACACGAAAATATTTGCGTCAGCAGAATTATAAACTAGGTTGCGAAACACATTCGAGGCGCTCTTGATTATATTTGATATTTCCATCTAGTGACTAATGTGCTTAGACAATAAATAAAATCGATGGTTAGTGTGTCAGCGCAGTGGTCTGTTATTGCCATGTTGTGTCTGCAACATGCGTCAACCGCGGAAATCTAACCAAGAATACCTATGACGCTCAGCGCGTCCTCGTAGTCGATGGAGTTGATGTACCTATATTCCGCTAATTTCTTAGCTGGGCACTCAACATCTCCCGTTTTGTGGTTGTTGGGCTTTTTAAACCGCGAGCACGTTGCACATTTAGGGGTGTCCGCTTTCTTCGCGCACTCAGACACCGAGTGTCCCGCTTCTCCGCAGTGACCACACGTAGAATTTTCCTCTCTGCATGATTTTGCTGCATGACCAAATTGTTGGCATTTGTAGCATCTGGTAACCAAGGTAAAGTCTCTAATAGGACAGGAAATCCAATTTATAAAAAACCTTGCCTGAGATATCAAAACTCTACGTATCTTGGCTGGAACTTCGATAACAAAATTACAGGTCGATGCATCTTTTTCCCAGATTTGTGGCTAAATTTAACTTCGGCCAAAAAGGTCTCCAGTGACATCTCTGGAAACTTATCGGCGATGTTCTGTTCGTACATGAACCTGAAGACGTCAGCATCAGCCAAAGAAGTTGGCACTCCTACAACCGTGATCCGTGGTTTGTGCTTGATGGGCTCGTCGGCGGTGAGTCCTGATATAGACATCTGGACTGCGTGCTTGAGTTTATCAACATCCTGTTTGGTCACGGTGCTGATAGTGACACCTCCATTTTTGGTTTTCCGCACACCACGTACATGGAGCTTCATTTCGTCAGGGTATTTTGCACGAGGTTTTTTGTCTCATCACTCGACTTCAATTTATCATTGGGATAAACTGCTACGGAACTTAATTGTTTAAACGAACGAAATCACTGGATCCCTTCTTCACCATATCGGCAAACGAAGCGGTTCCCAAAACACCAGTGTCCTTGATCGTCTGTTTGAGCTCCGCAATTTGTTCTGTGAGGTTGCGTTTTACTTTCAGGTCATCAATAATGCTAAGAGCTTGATGGGATTTCTGCTTCAGAGCCTGATACAGCAATGCCATTTGAGAGGTGTCAGATTCTACTTTACGGCATAAGTTCCCCTCAGTGTACCTTCAGTTTCTGCTCCGAGTTGAGTTTGTCATGTGTGGTAATAGAGCAAACCTCATTTAACTTCAGCTGAATGGATGACATCCATTTTTGGGTGTCGGGCGTGGATACACATTCGATGGTGAAGTTTGATGACGAAGAAGACTGGTGCGTTTTTGCTGGCGAGGCATTGGGTTGCACTCGACTACTTGAATTACCGGGGCTGTTATCCATTTTTCTACCAGTTCACTATTTTTATGTTGCCATTATTTAATAAATTACCCACAAAAAACTAAAGAAGGTCACGATTATTGCGTTAAATAAATACTGCTAACGAGCACGTCTGTATACTGCGAACGGCCGCAATGCAATCGCGTAGTAATAAAATTACATGTAGTCAAAATTCCATCAATTCCCAGTCCTATCAATTTATTGCTCTCACGAAGTTGTTCATGAGCCTAAGTATTATAATGTAAAGGTGAAAAAAATACATAATCAGTTTGTCAGGAACCCAAGCTTTGTCTTGTTGTCTGTTCGAAGGCAATAATAAAGTTTCCCCACTTAAATATCAAAGTACTATTTCATGAGACTTACAAGATATTTTAAAAAGTTCCAATAACATCATGCCTAAGGCTAAGCATGGGGCATCTCGGGGACAACCATTCTGAAGATTTTGCATGAGGCGGTTGGTGTTAGAAAGCTAGTTACATAATGGATCCCGCATTTTTGCTTTCTGACGGTTCAACAGAGGAGATTCAAATCAGGTTTACGACATCATCAATGGTGATGAATCTTGGATCTATGCCTACGATCCTGATTCCAAACAATAATCCACCCAAGACGAGCCCAAGCCGACTAAAGTTGTTCACTCTCGAAGCGCTTCAAAGAAGATGGTGTCTATGTTCGTAGCGAAAACCGGTCATGTCGCGACGATTGTACTTGAAGATCGTAGAACGGTTAATGCAGAGTGGTATACCACAGTTTGTTTACCACAAGTCATCGCCTAGCTTCGGAAACCTAAACCTAACCCAAAGCGACGCATCATCCTACACCATGACAACGCCAGCTCACACAGCGCTCGTCAAACGATTGAGTATTTGAAGCAGCAAAACTTAGAAATTCTTGGCCATCCTCCATACAGTCCTGACCTAAGCCCTAACGATTTCCTAACATTTCCTAATAATAAGAAAACTCTTCGTGGTCAAAGGTTCCAGTCCGGTGAAGAAGTACCTAGTCGACGTTTTCAAATCAGCCATATTGAACAGCCCTGCTTTGGAGTGGAATAAATGTTTTAATAACTGGTTCGAGCGAATGGAAAAGTGTATTAAATTACGTGTTTTAATACTTTGAAAAACAATAAAAAGTACTAATAAGGTTCTAGTTATTTTTTTTTTAATTCAAACGACATAACTTATATTACCACTGTACCTAATGTAAAGATTTTTTGAAACGAATCAATGTGTTACATTATAGACGCTACAATATATAGTGCCTCCCCCCCTCATAAAAAAATGTCTCCCTAAAGAATAACTCAATAAGTCAAGAAGGTTCTTAAATACAAAGGTAAGTACCTACATCTACTACACCACTACATCATAAAATATACCTTCGACATAATACTATAAGAACTTACTTATCTAGTAACAATAGCTATTATTTTCAATTTTGAAGCTTTCATATCACTTAAATATTATAATTATTATTTTGTTGTTCCTATCAAGAGAATCGTGCAACAGGACACAATAATAATTAAGCAGCCTCTAGTAACTTATAATTAACGAGCTCCTAATTATAATGAGTCGCAACAAAAGCGCGTTCATTTGAATGCTCACAAAACAAATTATTTTCCGGGTCACGGGAGAACGTTAAAGAGGAACAATTTAATAGCTACCTCACTTTCAGCTTTTGTTCAGTTATCTAGTTATGCATTTACAAGTCAGACGTGTGGAAACGCCGCCGCCGCGCTGCGCCGCGAGGGCACTTTAGAAGGACAAAGGTACATTGACTTTATTCGTGATGTTCTTCAGAAAAGTGAACATTACTCGCAACCGGCCCACGCCCAGCTGTACTTAAGCACGTGGACGAAGTAACAGAAGCATGAAAAGTTTTCAGTTACCTACCTAGATACTCACGGAAATACTACTTAGTTAACGGCTTTAATTGCTTTCCTTCAAGGGCTACTCGACCATTACTGTACCCAAAACAGCGCGGATGAGTACAAGGAGCAGAAGGAAAGAGAGGTAGAAAAGAAGAAGAAAGGGAAGGAGGTGGATGAGCAGAGGGTAGGTACTTAAGAGATCGATCTTAGAAGAGTCGACGACCCGACGAGTCTGCCTTACGTTCTTAGGGTCCCGGGTTCGAATCCCGGTAGGAGCAAATGTTTGTGTGATGAGCATGGACATTTGTTTCCGAGTCATGGATGTTTATATGTATAATAAGTATGTATTTACAAACAAAAAGTATCTATCAACTATCTGGTGTCCACGACACAAGCCTCGTTGCTTAGTGTGGCACCCAGATGGCGCTGTGTGTAATGTCCAGCAATATAAGAGTAGACAAGTACGCTGAAGTACACGAGCTACTAAAATAAGTACCTCGAGAGATCACCATATCTTATACTATCAGCCGACTTCTATATACCAAATATAAATCAGGTAAACGCTATGATAGGTACGACTTTGCAACCTGTTGCTATTTACGCACGATTAGGTATTTATTAGTGGATTATCGACTGCCACGCTTAAAATCGTAGCGTAATAAGGAGTAGGTACCCTTGTTAGAAGTATTTAATTGACTGTCATTCGTTTTATTGTTTTTCCAAACCGTAGATACCTATTTCAGCCCGCGTAGCATGACCTCCGTAGAAACGGGTTTTGTCGACGAAGAATCGAAAAAAATGAAAGATTGTGGAAAGATTTCTATCGTCGCAAGCATGGTGACTGAACAATAGTTATTTGCTCTGCTGGTCATAGGATCGAATCCTACACGTGGACCAAACTTTTGATATAAGTATTGGTCAATAAACAGTTTAAATATTTCTATTCATCAAAACAGTGCCGACTTCTAATACCTAGAATTACTACTAAATACAAACACAAGAACCACAACTCGATCAGCATTAAGTACTGGGATCCCTGGACGTAGCTAACTAATGAGTGCAAACAAAAGCACGTCGTTGTTACCCGGCGCACGTGCTGAGCGGATTAGCGGCCACAATCAAACGTCGCCTTGGCCCATATTACTCTCTCTCCGCATTACCACGGATAATTAGCTACGGAACCAACCGGAACACTCGACCACAACACAACAAGACTGTTTACCTTTTGAACCAAACATGAATTAATTATGTAAGTACATTTTGCTTTGGTGGGTATTTACTTTATTCTTTGATTCGTAAATACATTATAATTATTGTTTGATACAAATGTAGAACGTAGCGCCATCTATGTTCGCCTAAGAGCAGTAAACTTGTTAAAGTTAGCGCTATCTATCAGCAGTGTATTGTTGGCAGTTTATTTTTAGGGGAGCGGTTTTCCCGTTTGTACCCGGTTGTTTTTTGTCAGTATTCTTGCAGGGTTTGATAGAAGGCGCTGTTTTTTCACGACAAATGCTTTACGTATAACTGTAGCGAAGTGAGAGTAGTACTTATAAATTGTCAGAAGGTAGAAGATAAACTCCGTGTTCGATGACTGTGAATAATTTATTTGCAAAAAAGGTCGTCTTAAATACTATTTTACAAACTAACGCTAACCAATAAAAACATGTTCATTAAATTAGAATCAATATATACAAAAAAAATCCAATAAGAATCGGAGGATATCAACCAATCACGTCACAGCACTGTTGTCGTGTTATTTCCGCGAGGGGCGCTTGTGTGCTCACGGAGGCGCGCGGCGGGCGAGCATCTCGGCGGACGCGCCGAAGCCATAAATATAGGCGGCGTGCGACTCGCGTCTCAGTCGTTAGGTTTACATACTCTTTGGTCTCAGTGTTCATTCAGATCCAGCCTGTCCCTTTGCTGTCCTCCCCAGCGAACCCCTAAGTCGAGACTCGTACCCCACGGGGGGTGCCCTTAGCGAGTGGTCGCTTATATTTTAAGTATAATTTTAAGCCCCTGGCTGGAGGCCTTAGATTCCACAGGATTTGCCCGGTTAAGCAGTAGCCAGCCTCAGAGGCTGAACTGCGAGATGCCATCTCCATGAAAAAAAAAAAAGCGCCTCAATGTGGCCACCGTCGAGTGAAGATGCTGTGATGTTGTGTTGCGGATCGAGTTGACGGAAGAAGAAGACACGCTGACCGAAGACTAGAAGAGTGGCCTCACAGCTCCTGACACTCCCATTTCCTTTCAGAATTCGTCAAAACGTTAAGGTGGATGCGCAAGGGTAGCCCGCGAAATTTAAATTGTCTTACGTTTATTGCAATTTGCAGGTCAGTGTCAGGTTGTATGTTGATGAAAATATGAATCGCGCCAGTAACACGTATCGAGTTACAGAATTATAATCATTCAAATCATCAATACAACCCTCAGAGTTCATATAATCTCAAAAAGTGACTTTTTCATGAAATAGCTACTGAATGTGATTATATGAACTTGGAGAGCTGTATTGATGATTTGAATATAATAGTAATAGTATAATAGTAATAGTTCTGTAACTCCATACGTGTTACTGGCGCGATTCATATTTTAATATAATAGTAATAGTATAATAGTAATAGTTCTGTAACTCCATACGTGTTACTGGCGCGATTCATATTTTCATCAACATACAACTTGACACTGACCTGCAAATTGCAATAAACTTGAGAAAATTTAAATTTCGCGGGCTACCCTTGCGCATCCACCTTAAACTAGTTCTTTTCAGAACTGTTTCTTATCAGGGGCCCTACAATGAGCTTTAACAAAACAATCTTATTGCAGGAACGTTTTGTTTCAGGCTTATAATAATACTACTTTGTTTGGTACCATGACCTCCACAAAACAATATTGTTTTACTCCTGCTTAGTGCGGGGAAAGAAGGAAGGATTTATAAAATTCGTCTATTCCCTGCTATAACATGAAAGAAACAACTAGCAATATAAGCTGTATAGCCCTGTCTCTTTCACAAATATTATGCGGTCCGAATAGTATTTTGAAGTCATAGTCTTAAAGTAAAATATAACTATAATTAACATTAAAAATATTATTTCGTATCAAAATTTAATTTGTAAGGATGGTTTTCATAAAAATCATAAAACCCATCAAAATCTTCGAGCAATTCTCTTCAGAAAGTAAGTAGTACCTAAGTTTCAAAGGAGGTTGTAGCCTTAATTATAAATGATAGGAATCAGAACAGTCTTTATAACCGGCTGGTATCATTATCTTTTTCCTATGTAAAGTGGCATCCATGTCAATCAATTTACGTCATTATACTTGTCAGTGGTTATCAACAAAAATCAATTATATGTTTATGCTTAAATTGTAAATTAAATAAGTGTTTACTTTTCTTTTTTTTTTTAATTATATTACATTTATTAATTAAAATAACCTAAAGTAAATAACCTAGCAACAAACTTAAAAAATGGCGTCAAAAAAACTCCTCCTCAACGCTGTCAACTTACTTTTCTTGTGTGCTGTTAATGTGACAAAGAAACTTTTTCGACAATTTGATTATATTCTTCTATATGATGGACTTCAATATGCTACTTCCTACCGTTCCATAAGAAGATGCGGTCTTATCCAAAATTTGTATTGGTTTTATCCTTATTTCCTTGGGAAGTTGGCTAGAAATAAAAACCTTAACGTGAACGTTGTCTACAACGAACGTCTATGTTCCATTGAGAAGAAAAGAGCAAGCAATGGGATGTATATAATTAGAGCTGAATCGAAGCGTTTTAGAAACCACTCTATGGAGGAACTATGGATGTCGTTGAAATAATCCCAGGAAATTTGATTATGGACTGGTCTTCGAGTCATTTATCTATTCAAACTGTATAATAAAGAATTCTGAATCAATATTAGTAACAATAGTTTTATTTAATCTTTTCGTACTTGTATGTCTAGTAGAATGGATGACTATGTGTATAAAAAGTTGTAGATGATTTGAGGATGACAATTAATGTTCAAACGATGTAAGAACGATTGCTAAAACACACTCGCGTGTCGGTATAGAAAAATAGTATGAGCAGCGCCAAAACGCGTGGGAGCTGATCGCATGTGGACGGTTTTCTAAGGATATCAGTGTTGCCAAAAGGTTACATTTCTTACATTTTTCGTAACTTTTGACTCCCTCGCGTAACATGTAAGTAATTTTTAAATTTTAGGGTATTTTCGTAACTTTTCAGAACAACGACATTTGTAACGCTCTTTTGCATTGAGGCTTTTGCCCTTTAATAACAGAGCCCGTTTACGACCACTTGGTAGAACAATACGTTATGAGGGTTCTTTATGTATCGAATATTATAGTAGGTAGTTCAGTGTAAAACTGAAAAAAAAAAAAAAACGTTAAAAAGTTTTATTTTGGAACATAGATAGTTGGCACAATTACAAAGAAAACAATGATAGCTACAAAAGTTTATAACTGTGTGCAGCTATCAACGCCCATCCTAATAAGAAAACAATTTGTTCCAGACTTAGACTAAAATACAAGTATAACCAACATTGGGGTAAACCTTAGTAGAATAGGGGGGTGTGTGGGAGTGTGTATGTGGGTGAGAGTGGGTGTGCATGAAGGGGTGTGTATAAGTGAGTGTCTGTGTGTGCTTGGGTGGAGTGTGGGGGGTGTAAGTGTGTGTACGTGAGTGTTAGTGTGTGTCAGTGTTTGTGCCAATTAAGTTTCCACAATTTTTCAGTTGCGTCATATGACAATGATTTCAACCACTCAGTCAGCTTCCTTCTCACGAGACTATGGGGTAAATGATAAATATTTAAAGTCTTATTTATGTTGTTATAGAGCCTGGGGCTGATAAACCTGAAATGTCTTCTCGCTACCGCTGTTCCACTGGATAAATATTTGCAAGCTCTGTCCGAGAGGCGTTTTGAAGAACTATAAGTTGGGTCGTAGTGAATCTGTTTGTGTTTTCCGAGTACAGTCTGTAGTACAAAGAGCTGTCTAACTGTGAGTACCTTGCATAGTGAATAGAGGTCAGTTGTCGGAAAGCGGATTGGTTTCTTTGAAAGGGCCTTTAGTATGGCCCTCTTCGCCCTTTCTAGACGCAGCATGGTTGTTTTATGCGCTCCACCCCACGCGGACACGCAATACCCAAGAACTGATTGAGCGAGAGCAAGGTAAACAGTTATCAGACATTTAAAGTCAGCAACCCCCTAAGTTTTTTAAATATATAAATTAATCTTCGCACACGTTTCACTGTAGAGTCGATCTGTTTTTTCCATTTAAGGAGATTGTCGATGATTACTCCCAGATATTTAACGTCGTCAGTTCGTTCGATAGGTGTACAGTTGCAAGAAGAAAAATCAGAAAGTGTGCAAGCGTGAGCTCTGATTTTGAGGGAACGGGGGGGCTGGCTTAAAATGCCTGGGGAAAAAGGGTATGAACTTGCTTTTGCTTGAATAGATAGACCCTATATACACCATTAGACATCATAGATTCCTTTATATTTCGCCATTTTACTGACATCAATTAGCCTCCGACCTCCAATCAGGGACCGAATTACCGTTACTTTTTTTATAACGTTACCAAATACCGTTATGATAACGATAAAAAAGTAACGATATGATTAACGATACCCGTAACTCCGTTAACGTTACCTAATAACTAAAAGTAGTATCGGTAAAAGTAACGATACTTATACCGATCATTTATACGCCAATCTCTTTCTAACGATGTGGGTCGCGCTCGCGCTCGCACAGTCGCACTAACTCTAGTCGCGCATGTATGAATTACCTAGTGAATTAGTGATTGGTGGGTGTATCAACAAATTGTGAAATGGCAGGAAACGGTAAGTATTTTGGTATTTACATGATTGTAAATAAGTAGGTACCTACAGGGTTTTAATCTAATTTAAATAAATTCCGTTTTTTTATCACTCGAGAAGACACGAGTAAAAACACATTATTATCTAATAGATAACATAGATAATATCTATGTTTTTAAATTTAATATGTAGTTAATAGGTAGCTAGTAGCTACCGCTACTCGAGGAATGGGCCATTCGCAGCCATTCGGAATGGCCCCGAATGGCTCATTCCTCGAGGCGGTAGCAGCTAAAAATGTGTAGGTACTAATAAAAGTAATAAAATTAGTTTTGTATTTTTTCTTTGCAGATGGTAAACGGTTACGCAGACGCACTGTCTCCCCGAGCCTTCTCGACGATAATTGGGATGTTATGTCCCAATCAATTTTAGCAAGGCCAACGAAGAATCAAAATCTCGGAGGACGTGCTGAAAAATCCAGCCAAACAGCAGCGGTAATTCCTGGAAATGACAGGGAACACATACGAAAACCGCAAATCATGTACCCAAACGAAAGTCGGCCCCAAAAATATGAACTACCATTTTGCTAAATTAGTGGAGTCAAGTTTAGAAGACATAAGGCCCTGCGTACTGCCTAATGTTTATGCAAAAATCATCACATTTTGGCAGCCATGAGAAGGAAATACAATTTGACTCTCAAACTAAATAATTACCAAAGGATTTTTTTTTCTAGACACGTTTATAATAATAATAATAAATAATTGCCATGTATATAATTTAGTTTTATTTCCTAACGCAATAACTAATAAATAACCCAGTCGCTGTGAGCTGGGCACATTTTGGTTTTCCCTCTCTTTATACCTAATACAAGGAGAAATAAAAAAAACTATAATTTCTTTAATAAGTTTAATTTTCTTCCTAATTTTGTAAAAAACCCAAAAAAAAAGTTAAAGTTAATATTATGTAGTAACTGTTACTACCTACTATTAACTTTACTTAAAACTTATTAAAGAAATTATAGTTTTTTTTTTATTTGTCCTTGTATTACGGACCTTAGAGTCCGTGCGCAAGCTCAGAGGAATAGGTGGCTTAAGTAATTAAATGATCAGTGGTTTTATTTCAAGTACATAATACCCTCATAGAATGATTTCATAATTTAGTTCGCGCAGAGTGCAAAATTATGAAATCATTATGTAAGGGTAAAATCACCGATGATTTAAGTAAGCCAGCCACCGATTCCTCGCAGCTCGCGCGCAGACTACAATTACAGAAAAATAACATTTGTTTATAAGTTTTATAACAGAACAACTTTGGCAATAATCAGCACTAAATCTAGACAAAAAAAAACCTGATATTTTTTCTCGATTTCAGGTTACACAATGCGTAATACGGTAAAAAAAATAGTGAAGGATCACTATTTGTTCTTACTGTATAACGCATTGTTTCGATTTAATACAATATTTTCAATTAAATCTTATTTTAAATTGTATCTGTACCTAGATACTACAAATTTTAAAGATGAAAATAGCCACTCTACACTGACTTGTGAGGCCGGGGCAACCAACACAACCTGACTTAACCCATATAAATAAGGAAACTTGTGTTTTTTGGTTTCTCAGTAATCAAAAACTTTTACTCCGCGAGATTGCCAGCAACATCAAGGCGCTGCTGGCCTTTCTCGAGGAGTTAGGGTGGATCGAATAGATTTCCCACCCGTACGCAAAATACACGCTTGGACGTGGAGTTTCGGACACTAGCCCGCTATACAATACAATCAAAAATTTTGGTAGTAGAATTAAGTAACTAAAAAACCTATAATTTCTTTAATAAGTTTAATGACTGGTTAAAAAAACCTGACAAAATATAAAATATGGGTATTGGTACCTATTTTACGAAGATAATAACTAATAAAAAACCTACTCATATTACTGTTAGGTACCTATCATTATTACAGTCGACAACACGTAACTGCATATAATTTGACCTCTACAATTTGTCTTTTAAATATTTTCGTAATGAAAGAGTATCCAGGGACATGTGATCGACTATAATAATGATTAAAAAAAAAACATAATAGTCCCATCATCAACATCGAACGTAAAGCTGCATAGAACACACTTTTAGGTATCAGCGGGGCGCGGGCGCAGCGGACGCATCCTCTTATTCATCTTGCTTGCTTGACAGTCATTCGCTCATTCGCAGTCGCAGCCCACTTCCGAACCTAATCTGTGTTACGATTTTCCGAACCTCCATAAAGCTTGAACAGAACTAAACAGTACTCAAAAGCACTCAATGGGACTTTTATGGTCGAAATAAATATTTTAATTAAAGATTTATATACATAATTAGAATGATATAGTTTAAGTAGAAAGGTGAGTAGGTACACACGGCTACAAATCAAGCTATACATTTCCAGTTTATGCTGATCTCGCATTGTATAGGATTTCCGTACAATGCGAGGTCAGCTTAGACTGGAAATGTAGTAACTTGATGTGTAGCCGTGTGTACTTACGTTTAATGTTTTATTGCACGATGTGCAAGTAGATGTTTCCTTTAAAACTTTTGAAATACTGATAATCTCTGTTGCACTTCTTTCGGCCCATAATAATATTTTTTAAACAAACAACTAATTATAATAACAGAACAACAAAACAAATCTAATTTGGCGTATGCAATGTTTTATGACGTACTGGTACTGGACTATAAAATGAAACACGCGTAACGGCGTAAGCGCGAGCAATTTGACGCGTTTTCGTAAATATCTGTCCGATCGTTGTAAAATTCTAGCTGTTGCCGCTCTGATTAGCAGAGCCGAACGAAAAGACGCGCGGCGCGCGTTCGGTTTGGCAACGTCGCGTCAGATAATGTTAGTTTTTAGTGAATTAACGTTATTAGTAATGTTACTTAAATACCGGTAAATTCGATAAATTAACGTTATGTTTAACGTTAATATTTAACGTAGCATAACGTTAATGTTTGGGTAATTTTACCGGTATTTGTTTGGTAACGGTAACCGTCCCTGCCTCCAACCCCAAAAACAGGTAAATGTAAAAAAAAATACAATAATGTAACTTTTACAGCAAAAATGTAACATTTCAGGAAACGAAACGTAACTTACGACTCAAGGGTCCTGGCAACACTGAAGGATATTTTGACAGCAAGCACTCGCGCGAGTTTCAGCGGACGCCCCAAATTGTAAAATTATATTGATTCTCAGCGGCTCTGGTTAAAATCTATAAAACAATACAATTCAGACACACACATTATTGTTAAGGAGGTGCTAATGGTGTAATTCGTTTTCATTGTTATTCAGCACCATCATGTACAAGCACACAAACAATAACACAGGTATAATGGTAAAAGTTTATTGATTCTCCAGCAATACAAGTTCCTTTATGTAATCTATAGCAACTTAGCAACATTACAATTTACACAACATTGTTTTAGGACGTCGATAACAATGGTTATTAGGTATCAGTTAATCACACAATCAATAGATATGATGAGCTCCTTTGTGCTCTTCTAATAATTATTGCTTAAATTTTTATGGCTTCTTAATATTTATGTGCTCTTCTAAATAATTACCCATACATAACACCCACGTACTAAAACTGGTGACTTAATGCGAGAAACACTAAACCGTTCGATGTGGCGACGCTTAGGGGGGGCCTACGTCCGGTGGTAGTCGTCTTCTGCTGATGTTATGACGATGATGATGCACTAAAATCGCCGGGATTACAATTCAGTCGACTAGTTTACGGTAACATAACACCACGCCTGTACCCCCGAAGGATTGAGCAGTGGTGTTTAGTACAACCCTCACATGTAAATAAATACGTTTATCTTACCTTATACGACACGGCAAGACAGTTTTTAAGTACCTATAATTTGCAGAACAATAATATATCCGTGGTGCCGGAGCAACTTTTTTAGACTGTCAAACATTCCTGTTATTTGACGTAAAAACATTCCTGCTGGTTGTCAAAAGGCACGTGGTGGTACCAATTGAATGAACTATTTTTGAGATGACGTTATCAAAACTGCTAATTTTAGCAGGAATATTATAAGCTTGTTTTAAGGTCGTGACGGTACGAAAACGCAAAGTAAGGTTAAATAGGACCGCTTAAAGACGGCATAGTAGGGTCCAGACCGTCAAAACGTTGCTTAGTTCATAAATCGGAACTGTGTGCTTCCATATTTGTTATCAGAACGTCGAAACCGTAGTAACGTGCTGTGATCAGTGTGCTGTGGCTACAGTACTGCTTTACTTTAGGAATTAACAGTGGTAGTGGTAGGTACCCGTAAGTTTTGGTAAATGTTCTGTTGCTGTTATTAGTTTTATGTCCTTGTCTTGCCTCCTAACCAGGGACCATAACCGAGTTAGAAAGTTAACCAGTTTACCTTTAACCCATGTTTTATTACCATATACGGGTTAACCCTTACAATATGATCATGGGCGTACCCAGGGGAGGGCAGGGGGCTACTGCCCCCCTTTTTTTTCGGATGTTAAGTCATCAAATAACTCCTCCTGCTCTGGGCGGAGCAGGAGGGAGTGTCAGACTTTTACTGACTAAAACCCATCCATGTTCCTTCATCGCCCTTTGTGTTCCGGGGCCACGGTATCTCTTTCGAACAGTCCCGCAGCCCCGGGGCAGCTGCCCCCCCTAGCTTTTAAAATGTGGTTTGGCTGACAGCGGATAACAACTGGAAAGCTACTTCCCTTGTCCCAGAATTACCTTCCCGAGAAAGATTTTCTAAACATTCTGCAATTACAACAAACAACATCGAATTGGTTTGGTATCTAAGGGACCATCTTGTTACACAAAAGAAGTTTGGCTTTAGTTCCTTCTGCGCATACGGCTTTCCTGGTAGCGGCACAAATATGTGGATGTCTCTAACTATTCTCAATCTCATTTTTTTCTTATCATTCTAACCAGATTTTTTACGATAGTTTTCAAATCATTTATACATCTTTTGCTGAGAATAGTTACAGCACTGATGACAATATTTCTGTCACTTGTTTAATTTACTATTTTACAATATTTTCATAACTTTGTCTTTTTTACCGATTGTTTGTGAATGTGTGAGCATTGTAGGCTTTGTAGATTCCCAGATGCTTGTTAACTTTTTATCTTGGTTTACATTTTTTGTGTAGTAAGCACGACTTCTTGTCGGGCTTATGCTGTCCCCCATACTTAAGTACTAATGCTGTAACATGATAACAGGGGCGTGCCGTCCATAGAGGCAATTAGGCCTAGCCTACCCTACCATTCCTACCAACAACGCAACAAATGCATTTATTATAACTATATTAATCAAAAATAAAAAAATAAAACGCCTGTTATAATACTTAAAGCAACTTGTCGCGGCCGTGTGACGTACCTGGTAATAATATTACGACGCTCGCTCCCGGCCGTCTAGGCAAGGCCCCAGCCGGCCTAGTTTCCATTGATAAATTTAAGCACACTGATAAGTATTTTCGTGTATATACACGGAAATACGAACGGCACACATAGTAAATAGGGGCGTAAACTCCTGCGAGTGTAGCTGGCTAGCTGGCCACTGATTGGCTGCCCCACAAAGTATTATCCGGCTAAAACGGTATGCGGTGATGCAATTATATTTGGTAGTGTTTTTTTCATTGACAAAATAACAATTGTATTTTTCTTAGAAGCCATATTTGTTTCATGTGACAAGCAAAATTTATTTCGTGATCTTGAATGTTTTGATTATTATAATATCTGACGGTTGTAATTCGTTTTGAAACGTACAGTAGTGTAAATATTATTTGTTGTATTTGTTTATTTACTTAAAAATGGTGTTCTGTTGTGAAGTTTGCGCTGATAATGTGTTTGTCAGAAGTTAAAAACAATAAGTATTCACGATTGTTTGATGTTAAGATTCAAGTTGTGTCTAAAGGAAAATGTGTAGATACCCGAATTACGAGAATTAACCCAAAATTCATCTCGTACTCGGTATTTCAAATGAATCTTTCTTCTGTTTGCATTGTCAGAAAATCGTGATTTGAACCTTGATTAATGTGGTGAGTTCTTGTATTTATAACTTTGGTTTTTACAGGCTTATTTTCAATGTTTGTTTTTCAAATATTCCGGTCAGACGCTCAAAATTGGGTACGGAACGAAAACTAAACTATTTTTTTTGTTTACAGCGCCCTCTGTTTTACTTTTTAGGTTTTTTTGTAACGAAGCGACATCCTTCGTTCTTGTATTGACAGAATACCATTGAAATTCCTTATATTTAAGCTAGATGGCGTTGTTTCTCATACGCTTACTAAAGAAGACTAGAAGACAGATGCGGGGGCCTGGGAGGGTTAGTGAATATATCAATAGATGTGACTACTTTGAGGGTCATCCTAAGTAGAGCGACGCTGTGATGTTGCGAGTTTTTTTTTTTTTTGCTTGGCCTGCCCGCCTTCGGGAAGCACTGCACGCCACTGCATGATAATATTGTAACACCAAATTATTTGAAAAGAGTAACCATGGAGTTTCTTGCTGGTTCTTCTCCATAGGAAACGACCAACCCGAACCGTGCACCTTTTTGTCGACGTTTTATAAGTGCCCATCTAGGCCTATGTGAAATAAAAATATTTTGATTTTGATTTCACACAGCAATGGTTTTTGATGCATATATTTGACACGGAACCGACAGAGACCGTTTGGCATCCATTTTTTCAATCTCCACAAAACCCATATCTCTTATTAGGACACCGCATATGTTTTTGTACGACTTTGAACCTTGAGCTGCGTTTACCTAGAACAGCAAGCCGCCAACAACACAGGGCAAATCAACCAGCTGCTTCCCTTAGCGAGTATTTTCGTCGCTCGTTAAACATGCCCTATTTGGATTCGTTATCATCTTCATTATAGGCGAGATTTGGCAAAAACCATTCATATTCACAGTATTTAGATTTTATGAATTAGAAGGGATGACATATCCAAAAAGTGCGCCATAGCAAGAGTGAAGCGTACTGCGCGTTATTAAATAAAAATCTTTTTCACATGCAATTCGACTCAATGCCACGATATTGAACAGTCAAATCGGCCAGCCACAACCCTGAGAATGCTGTTGCTACTGCCGCAGGCATGACTGAGCAAGGATGCTGCTCTCTTTCTCAGTATGGCTTGGAAGCCATCAATATGAGCGTTTGCAAGCATGCCCGACGCACTGCAGTGCCTCAGCAGCCGCATCAGCATCCTGAAGGCATTGTTATACTGTACGCGCAGGGCGTTGACTGTCTTTTGCGTATATTTGACCCATAGACTGCACGTATAAAATGATTGGCAAAACGCTCGAAACAAAGTCACTTTTATTGCCTTACTGCAGCGCGCAGATCTACGGGCCAACATATTACATCGGACAGCCAACGCCCGGCGCTCTCTCTCAATAGAGAGGGTCCGAGTGGTCCACCGATACCCAGTGGCCCAGGTACTTGAATCGCGAAACTCTGGGTAATGAAACACCGTCTATGAAGAGGAGTGGTACGTGCGTTATATTATGACCAGGAGATTCTCTTGGTATTTACCAAGAGTTCGCTTTTCTTAACATTATACCTGAGCCCATGAGCCCCGGCATAATCCACACATATGGCGAGGAGTTTTCGAACAGCGCTTATGGAGGGGCCCAGCAACACCATAACGTCAGCGTAACTAATGTTATTGACGTAATTTCCGTCAATAGAGCAGCCAGCTTTGGTGTCGCTGAGCCTCTCGATGAGTCCGTTCACGTACACATTGAAGAGACTGGGCGAAGTTAAACCTCCTTGCCTTACTCCACACTTCAGTCTGTACGCATCGGAGATCGCGCCCGACTACCTTATGTAATTTATTTGATTGTTGTACCAATAATCAAAAATGTTAATGACTTCTTCTGGAAAGCTGGTTTCCGTCCTCATTTTGTTCCACAGCACGTTATAGGACACCAGATCGAAAGCTTTCGAGAGGTCTAAAAAACAAGCGAAGACCGGAGTCTTTCTATCGGTGTAGTACCGGACAGTGTGCTAGAGGCACAGGACTGCCATTTCTGTCGACAGCCCGTTCCTAAAACCAAACTGAGCGTCATTCAGTTTTATATGACTGTTCAATATACGATTAAGCAGAGTATCCAGCACTTTCGCCACGGTGGTAGATAACGAAATGGGCCTATAACGGCAGATATATCTTTAGCAGTGAAAGAAGGTAACACTACTGTTCCAGAGTTATTCTGCCTATAAAAAACTACCTGTTTTAATTTAGGTTTATTTATTTGACTGGGTGACTATTTAGGTGCTTAAAAAACTCTGATTTGATTTTTAACCCTTAAAAATAACCCGATAAAAACCTCTTTATCGGGTAACCAGTTCGTTCCCTGCTCCTAACATAAAGGTGAACATATGGGAAGATCAAATAAAACCAACAAATTTTATTTCTACATTTATTATATGTTACAACATACAAAACATATAGTAACAACAATATACGATCATATCATTACGCCGATGCTAGACGGGGCAGAGCAGAACTATTCGTTTCATCATTTATTGTAAACTTCCTAGTCTGGACACGATTTCAAGAGACTAGATCAAAGAATAACAACATTAAAGCAATAAAATATGGTCCTATTATTTAATGCTAATAGAATTTGTGAAAATATTGATCAACGATTTGTTCTTAAAAATAAATGAGTTTTTGTTTGGAAGTCAGTTAATAAAATAATATACTCCTGTTTCACTACCTCCGGATAAACAATTAACTTTTTGTCAGATAATGTCATTGTAACAAATAGTGCCTTTCCAGACTGTGAAACAAGCATTCGTTTGAGAATGGCAAAACACGAAGATATTATTATTATAGTAATCCATCGTTTGCCATTCCCGAACCAGAATGAAAACAATCGTAAACGATTATAAATAACAGTTATTATATGTAGGTAGGTACATACAGTATAGTATACATGATTGTGGAAATGTAGGAAGCTCTGAGACTATGCTACGTTACGTTAAAGCTACAGTACGTTGCGTGCGACTCCCCGGGGTTCTCAGTTTCATTGTAAAGCCTATTATGACGCGACGGCAATATCTGTGGTTCCTGGGTCATCATAGTTTCCTGCAGTTTTATGGAAAATATCTTCTGTCTAATTACGCAATGGCAACAACTTGCCCGTTCGGTTTTTTTATGTGATTAACCGACTCCTTATCAATTCTATGGTACCTGGTTCATTTGTAATATTTTTTTCCAGTTCAGACACCCAGCTTGAGGTTTTACCTGCCTGCCAGTATCAGTGAAAACTGATCTAGATTTTTGGGAGATTATACATTATTGAACAACAATCTGTTACAATAACAGATTTGTCTTAAATCTCCACAGATATTTCCGTCGCATTACACCCTTAATATTATTTTTTTCAAACAAGAATTTGGGATAAACAATAAACATTTAATGAGAATTCTGCGAGCGCGATTCCGATATCAAATATTGGCGCAGCGCCATCTATTGGTGGTTATAGTAAACAATAAGTTTGAAGGGTTACAAACTAACAACACTTGTGATTTAGAACTATGCTAGGTTCGTTTCTAGCACAGAAGACAGGAGAGAAATTGGCGAAGAATTAGCTTACCAACATATATCCTTCTTTTTTTATCGATCTTGGATGAATTTCCAAATTCGACTCTATTCTCTATCCGACTACCATTTCAAAAGACATTTATTCTTCAAAAAGGCGTATGAGCATTACACATTAGGTATTTAAAAAATAACGAAAATAAAACGTTTACACAGAAGCAAGTAAATTGCTTCCGTCTAAATGTCAGGAATACCAGTACACAACATTCTATCGCCTGTCGTCTGCGCTAGAGATGTTCTAGAAACATTACGTGTATATCTATCGTAGCCTAACATTAAGTATGGAACACTTACATCGAGTTCAATTCCTTCTCAGTGTCTTAGCGATACGTGTACCTAGTCTAGTGCGCGTTGTCCTACAATATCGGGCTTCAACTGAACGCGCTCCGATACTGACGCGAGGGGCTTGTCAGTGCGGCCACGCTACGCGACACAGGCTCAGACATCCAAGCCTACGTTCAAGATTAGTTACTCCCTTTTACATGGGACTTAATATAACCAATGGCAGGCGAAATGTGAGTGTAGTTAGAGGACACCTCTGCTTCATACATAGACTATCGTCAATCATATTTATCATAATTTAGAACTAGAGGGAGGCTAATGTAATCTCAAAATGTATTAATAGGTTGATTTTGAGTCAAGCACATCGGAAGTCAATACAACGTAGCTTGCTCAGCAATGCTATCAGTAGTGTTTAAATATTCGTATGAAGTTAATATTTCGAATTTGATTGACTAGATTATTAGGTACGAGCCAAACAGTTTTTTTTTTTTGAAAATTCAGCCCCGTAGCGTGACCGCAGCTTACAATTGAAAATAAAACCTATACATAGTTATTATAAAGTTTGAAATCGTTCAGCCTTAGTGTTATGTAAGGTCAGCGCATACAATGTCTGGAGATCTGTCGCTAGCCGCTTACTTGTGCTCGTCACAACTAATATAAATAACGTGACTATGTCTGTGCTAACATAAATTTAAGTTTCCAATCGATCCGATTTCGAAAAACAAGTTTAATGACTACGCACAAAGTTTACTTTCCAGTGGAACTTTCATACTTTTATGACCTTTTCAATACCACAAGTCATTCTGAAACCAACTTAATTCACACAACATTAAAGTTGTTATTTGTTTAACTAGAAATCACATCATTGGGAAACAAAAATAACTTTCATAGTTAACCATGAATGTAGGGTTGCTAGAAACAAGGTTTTATTGGAATTATTGTCCTGTTATAGGGTTGCTCAGCTGAAAATAGCTTTGTTTTTCCTGTATAAAATTCATAATTATTTGAATGGAAGGTGTCTTACAAATATATCTAGCAACCCTAACTGAGTTGCCATATTTCAATAACTCACAGACATTGCCACAATAATCTTACACATAAACCTTTAAACATTGAAATATAGTCCTTATGCTTATAAAAATAAAAGCTACTTATGTAGATAAAGAGAATCTCTTTGGTGACAGTGTAACAAATGCATTGTTCACAACTCTTCTACTTGACGAAACTTTGGTGTGCTCAGTGAAGGTACGCGCGCACTATACCGGGCCGCGATTGAGAACAAAAAACGACATTTCTCAATGTTTAGACAAATAGCGAAATTAATGAGCACACTAGAACGTATAATAAGTTACGTAGGTCAATCCATTTAGCAACAGTATAAAGATGACCAACTTAGTCCTTCTTGTTATGTTGCACTACGCACAAAGCAGAACCACTTGTCTCTTATAATACAATAAGAGACAAGTGATACCTGACGAGAGGCAGCCTAAGTGTGCTCTATTTACTGTCTGTAAGCCCGATATAATACACGCACACCTTTCAAACAGTCTATTAAGACGGTTTACTATCGAAAATAAATAATTAACTCGTTCTATTGGTCACGATGTTTCCTTACGCTATGGACACTTACTGAGCTAACATGAATGCTACGCATTGGTACATGTTGCATAATATACGAAATAAACAGTAATTCAATAATACAGACTTTTATCATCATCTGGACGTCAAAGGAATGGTTTATTTCACTTTGTGCACCTGGGTGATATCACGCGGGTGAACAAAGTAGATTTAAATGGTAGTCTCCGCTTTATTATTTGCTTATTAAGTCCATGGATTTTTTGTTTGAAGTACAATATCAATATTTTGATTTCATAAACCGTTCGAAACTGTTGCAGAATACGCCCTAGTCAGTAGAAACCTTTAAAGCTTATGTTTCCAATATTTGTGTATTCCATGTTATATTTTGTTTCAGAATCTCATTGATTATACAATCTATTCTGACAAAAAACCGTACGAGTGCAAATAACGAGCTAATTTAATCTCTATCAACAACATTGTGCATGCTTTTTCATACATTGTTCAGCAAGTTTAACAAACTGTACTTGTTATTATACAAAAGTTTATTAAATGTCTTATTCAATTAAACACTTGGTACATAAAATACGTCTTTACGTAACATACATATTATTTGGTATAAAGCTAAGTATATCCCTTGCTTTTCGTCATTTTATGCGATAAACACAAATTACAACAAGAATGCATAATAATACGCAGCATAGTATGATAGATCAAATCTGGTCATTTCCCATTTAACTTCGTTGATTTTTATTATACTGGCAACACATATAATCTATGGTGCAGTATAATTTGTGCTTCAATACTTGTTCGACGATATTGCACCATTATAATTGTACAACGCTTTCTTTGGAGGAAAGCCTTCGTGACATAATATAATTGGAATGAAGTTCCTTCAGGCTCTTGGGGAATGACAGCTGGGCCGTTCTAAGAGATCGTAACGATACTTTGTGTGTTTACATTTTTTTCGTTTAATTACTCTGAAAAGTTTTTATTTGATTCACTGTGCCTGATACAGTACAATATAGCGAAAGGAACTTCGTTCTAAACGGGTGTCACAGTACGCCTGTCGTGTTTATAATGAGCAACACACCTGGTTCATGCCACAGAGTAGTGAGGCAGATGTGCTGGTGTCGCGGGTAGTGTGTGTTAAGTGGTGCGGTAGTGTGTAGTGTGTAGTGCGGTAGTGCGGCTCACAGCAGCGCGCACTTGCCGAACTTGCGGCGCCGGCGTTGCTTCTCTTCCTGCTGCGGGTGGTTGCGGATTATGCGCACCAGCTGTAACAAATGAAAATTCAATAAAATTTAGACAACTTGATGAATAAAATAATTTCATTAACAATACACAAACACCTTAGAAGCACAGCTTGAATCACTCACTCCTTCAGTCTCAACCAATTACTCTCTTTGGAAGTTCACAAAGCAATATACCAGACCCCAGGTAGCTGTACCACCTCTCAGAAGGAACCAAGATAGGGCAAGAACACCTCAAGAAAAAGCTGATACATTTGAGCATCTGGCAAGTGTATTCCTTCCTAACGAGGCAACAAATACGGTATCTGAAGAAGAAATCAACCCATTTCTAAAACAAGATTTTCAAATGTCACCCCCGCCGCGGTCCGTCACTGCCAGAGAAGTCTGGGCTACAATAAAAAACCTCAGTAGTAGAAAAGCCTTCCTTCGTGAATAGATCAAAGCCAGGTGCTTTGATCTATTCACGAAGGAAGTCTTACTACAACTACCAAAAAAAGCCATAGTGTTTCTAACGACACTTTACAATGGGGTCCTAAGAGTGCAATACTTTCCACAGGAATGGAAGGTTTCACAGATACTCATGGTGCATAAACCAGGCAAACCACCCAATGTAGTGACATCCTACAGGCCTATTAGCTTACTACCAGTACTGTCGAAAATCTTTGAGAAACTCCTGCTCTGTAGAATACAACCAATCTTAAAGGAAAATAACGCCATACCTTGTCACCAATTTGGATTCAGACCTGAGCACTCCACCGTCGAACAGGTTCACAGAGTGTGCGACAGGGTGAGGAAATCACTGGAGGAAAGGGAGTTCTGCTGCTCAGTTTTCCTGGATATTCAACAGGCTTTCGACCGCGTTTGGCACAAGGGCTTACTTTATAAGATAAAGGCTGCAGCGTAGGCCTACGCTCCGTGGCTCAGTTTTTGATGTCATTGGTTATTATTTTTTAATTTAGCGGCTACCTAAACATGTAGGTACCTACATACACTGCTTTCGTACACCGATAACGTCACGTGGCGGCCGGCCTGTGTGGTCGGGCGCGGGCGCCGCTTAAGGAGCGGGCTTGCGAGCCACGCGGGTGCTCTGCTTACCCATTGCTGTACGGTCCGATAGTAATGATACATAACGGCGTCACGCGGCTACCAGTTGACAGGACAAAAGCGCGCGCGAGGGAATTTCATACAGCTGTTGTGTTATTGTGATAAAATTAAATGAGTTTGAAAAAAAAGTATCTTTGGGAAAGTTGTTTGTTATCATGAGTACTATCACGTGTTTAAGTATCGTCCAGTCACACTATATACAATAGGCCTTGGTTCATTACTAATACTGAAATACACAACCAACTTCAGAAGAACTCGGTGAAAGAGGAGATGTTGTGCATCACCAAAACATACTTGGAAAGGCTGGAGAGGCATCCACATGAACTGGCCGCTGGACTGACAACACGCAGTACCAAAAACGGCTCAAAAGAAAAGACATTTTGTCAGGTACCCTTTTGAGTAGCATAAATACATGCTACACCTATGAGTAGTTGCTCTCGCTGGAGAGCACACTCCAACTGCCAAATGTCTCTTACCACATCTGCTTAAAGTACTCAAGACTGATTGCAGATACAAAAGAAAAGAAAAGAAAAAAAAACAATCAATACACATAAAATAAAACAAATAATAAAATCTAATACGGAACATATTGACTGCAACAGTCGGGACCCATATTGGAAAGAACGATTTTATGACTGTTAGTTTAGAATTTATTATTTGTTATTATACAGGGTGTAACAAGACCCTTCACGAAGTCGTCAACCAAGCATTATGTACATCAAACTAAGTAACTTTACGCAAAAATTATTGCTGGGAAACGAGTTTTTTTTTGAGGTGGAACATCACGTTTTACGGTAGGACAATGTAACGCACTCAAAACATTGTGCTGATGGATGTATTTAATAGTACGGGGGTCGCGGAGGTGTTTAAAGTAAAAGTCTTACATAGCAAATATGTATTTAAAAAAAACTTGAGAAAAAGTCGGAACTTTGACCCCCAATATCTCCGTAACTTAAAGGTTCTTAGATATGGTCTAGAAGAAAAAAATTATCGCAATAATGGGGAGAACAAGTGCCTTTCGGCTTCGTTAAGGGTCTTGTTGTAATTAAATCTGGACTGAACTTGTTTTTTTCTCTTCAGTTTTTATTTGGAATTATTAGTTAGTTATGAGTTATTTTTTACGCAGTCGGGTATTTTTATTTCTTAAATGATTAGAGAATAGAGAGTAGTGGCGCACCTCGTGGAAGGCGGCGTCGATGTTGAGCGGCGGCTCCTTGGCGCTGGTCTCGATGTAGGGCGCGGCCAGCGCGCGCGCCAGCTCGCGGCCCGCGTCCTCGCTCACGGCGCGCACGTGCACCAGGTCCACCTTGTTGGCCGCCAGCAGCATCGGGTACGTCTCCCTGCCGACACCCACAATGTACTCTACCCTGCACTACACTCTACGACCTCTACGCTCGGCTCAAGCTCTAGGTGAACGGATGGCGCTACAGGCGCAAGAGTAAACAGTCGTCAGTGAACTGTGGATTTGAAAATGTTTGAGTACAGTTTGTGCTGCTAAAGCCACTGCTCGTGGAACTGGGCAGTATTGTCTCACGTCAGGTGGCCGATGCTCCTCATCAATCTCCTCACCTGTCCTTGACGCGGAGGATCTGCGTGTGGAAGTGGCGGATGTTCTCGTAGCTCTGCTTGTCCGTGACGGAGTAGACCAGCAGGAAGCCATCGCCCTTGCGCATGTACTGCTCGCGCATCGCGCTGAACTCCTCCTGCCCGGCCGTGTCCAGTACTGGAACGAGTGAGAATTCTCATTTAGAACACAAGGATTAGTAGAGAAAGTTAAAGCCGCACGTAGGTGATGCGCTATCAAACTAATTTACCCTGCGTCAGATGGAAGGTACTTGTTTGGCTCTCCTCTCTCCATCACAACATAACCGAGGTAGTTGTCAAATACGAACCTAACCCAAGGAAATAAGTGGAATCATCCCCAAAGAAGTGCTAATCTTCAAAAATCAATGCATTTATGTGAGTCAGCTTGCACAGGTAGGGGTTTAAGCAGACTATGGTACCAATAGTGAAGAACTGTGAATATCGTCTTGTGAATATCTTCTTCATCAGCAGAACTCACCATCTAGAATGCACCACTGTCCATCCACCTCCGTGTGTTGGATGTAAGAGTCCTCGATGGTGGGGTCATAGTCTGTCACGAACAGCTTCTGGAAGAACTGGATGGTGATCGCGCTCTTGCCCACGCCGCCATCTCCGACCACTACCAACTTGATCTGAAGGTGATAAATCACAGTTAATCATAATGAAAAATGAATGAATGATAAAACGGGGAGGGAGAGTAAGAAAATTAGGTTTAGAACTGATGGGAACAGACTCACGAGTCAAGGTTGAGCTGCCAACATGACGACAGGAACAGAATGTTATAGAATTGACATACAAATTAAATTGAGGGGCTAGAGCATCATTCCAAAAGACTAATAGAAAAAGGGTAACATAGTAAATAGAGATTCAGGATGCTACCATGTTCAGATTTGACAATAATAAACTATTCGTTCGATACAAAACACTAAACTGGACAAACAAGACTGTTTTTCTGGCAACACCATGAAACACGTTGATAAAATTACAATCGCAAAATCAGTTAACAAACCAAAGCACGAACAAGCATTCGCTTTCGATAATTGCACTTACATGACGTGTCAACCAAAAAATCAGCCTAAAAAGTATTTAAAAATAAATGTAGCAACACACTAACACTGTCACTGTTTTTGAACAACGACATACTTGCTTGGCATCTAGCGGCCGCACTGCAAACAAAGTCACAATCAACTTAACTACACATATTAATACATAACCTTAACGTTGTAACAAATCTACTAGATCCTGTTAAGAATTAAAGGATAAGAGTAGACTTGTACATTTAAAAATTTAATAGAGTTATGGATGTTTTTACAAATGAGATAAAAAATACAAAGACGAGATAAAAAAGACGTATCAAACCCGCACTCTGGAAGCAGTTTTTGAGTATATTTACACGATTAAGTAGCACTGTTGAAGCACGATGAAATGTAGAGGTGGAGATGTAGGACGATGTATCAGGTCTGCTCCACAGGAAGGCGGCGTTTGTAAGAACAGGAGTTGAGGTCCTGGTAGATCTTTAGAGATGGATCACCAGCTTTTAGACCCAGGGCAGCTCCGCGAGATGATCAGCAGGGATGGCACAACGACAGTTTTTAATAATAACATTGGGAGTAGTAGTCCCAGGTGTATCTTTAGATGGACCACCTTCAAGAATCTGTCTTGTTTCCAATTTTAAGAATTCCTTCAGTCTCACATTCAAGAAACGCTCTCCCGTCTCGTCTCCTCTCGACTCCTCGTCAGCTCGTTTTCACAGTAGTCTCCTTCCATTTTTGAATCTCAGATTTTCTTCTTGCGGCCATATATTCATCTCATCTGACAAGTGTAGTCGGCCAGGACATAACAGACTTACTTCATAAAACCATGAATGTGTAAATAATTTATAAATATAATTTAAAATTAAGTTATTAGTAAACAATCATTGTTATCTATAAAATACAATATTTCAGCTAAATATTGAAAAATATAATTTAGATTAGATAAACCAAAAAGTATTCATCATAGACTAAGCTAGTAAGAAAATTTATGACAGAGGGAATGTACGTCAGTTTGGCAAATCTGATGTACATGTCACAACATTGAAAATTATGAAAATTAATATTTTATCAAACAAATCAATAAAAAAGCATGATAAATGGTATATGGTATGACAATTGTAAGTATAGTATAAAGTGTAAGTATAGTTAGTTACATGCTATACTTACACTTTATACTATACTTACAATTGTCATACCATATACCATTTATCATGCTTTTTTATTGATTTGTTTATTTTATACTCGGCGAATCGATCTAAATACGATTCGCTTTCATAGTATTTGCTAAAATAAAATATTAATTTTCATAATTTTCAATGTTGTGACATGTACATCAGATTTGCCAAACTGACGTACATTCCCTCTGTCATAAATTTTCTTACTAGCTTAGTCTATGATGAATACTTTTTGGTTTATCTAATCTAAATTATATTTTTCAATATTTAGCTGAAATATTGTATTTTATAGATAACAATGATTGTTAACTAATAACTTAATTTAAAATTATATTTATAAATTATTTACACATTCATGGTTTTATGAAGTAAGTCTGTTATGTCCTGGCCGACTACACTTGTCAGATGAGATGAATATATGGCCGCAAGAAGAAAATCTGAGATTCAAAAATGGAAGGAGACTACTGTGAAAACGAGCTGACGAGGAGTCGAGAGGAGACGAGACGGGAGAGCGTTTCTTGAATGTGAGACTGAAGGAATTCTTAAAATTGGAAACAAGACAGATTCTTGAAGGTGGTCCATCTAAAGATACACATGGGACTACTACTCCCAATGTTATTATTAAAAACTGTCGTTGTGCCATCCCTGCTGATCATCTCGCGGAGCTGCCCTGGGTCTAAAAGCTGGTGATCCATCTCTAAAGATCTACCAGGACCTCAACTCCTGTTCTTACAAACGCCGCCTTCCTGTGGAGCAGACCTGATACATCGTCCTACATCTCCACCTCTACATTTCATCGTGCTTCAACAGTGCTACTTAATCGTGTAAATATACTCAAAAACTGCTTCCAGAGTGCGGGTTTGATACGTCTTTTTTATCTCGTCTTTGTATTTTTTATCTCATTTGTAAAAACATCCATAACTCTATTAAATTTTTAAATGTACAAGTCTACTCTTATCCTTTAATTCTTAACAGGATCTAGTAGATTTGTTACAACGTACTAACACTTTGAAGTACCGCAGGGAGGTATCACACTCAATTGATCTCAATTGCCTTTTTTTTTAAATTATTTTTTTTCGGTTAGGAAATCATCAAATAACCCCTCCCGCTCTGGGCTGAGCAGGAGGGAGTGTCACACTTTCACTGACTAAAACCCATCCATGTTCCTTCCTTTATGTTCCAGGGCCGCGGTATCTCTTTCGAACAGTCCCGCAACTGATCTTAATTGCCTCATATTCAATTTGATAGAGCGTAAACAGACTTTTCCAATTAAAATTTAGTATTCGTGTTAAGACACACTTCGATTATGGAAAACAACTAGGAGTTTAGTTAACCAGTTCACTCAAAATAAATCATTAGGTTTCTATACAGATATTGTCATCAAAACATGTTGTCAGTCAGTTTTCTTAACACCCACCTGTCTGTCTTGTATAGGCAACACACGTAAGTCAAAAAAGCTCGCAAACAAACATTTAAAAAAAATTGCTTATATGAATACAAGACCATATCACACTCGAAAATAACGCAAATTACTCAATGAGGGCTATCGTTTTTGAGCTCACCTGATGGCGCCACTGTCGAGTAAGGTCCTGTCAATAATTCTATTATAAACTTTCAGTGCCATTAACTTCATAGAAAGATTATTCTAATACGTATATCAACATACTGTAAACTTCAGGTACATCCGAGCACTGCCATCTCGGAACCTCTCTTAGCAAGTTCGTCTGCGGCGTCATTGCCTAGGGATCCACTGTGCCCCTTTATCCACTGGAGGGTGATTCTGTTAGACCGCGATAGACTCTCCAGGGCGTGGTGACATTCGAATATTAATTTACTGTTAGTTTGTTTGTTTTCTAGGGCTTTAAGCACAGCTAGGCTGTCAGATACAAATCTGATTGCGTAGTTGTGAATCCCTAGACGCTTTACGGCTGTTGCAGCTTGTGTTAGGGCGACACACTCGCATTGGAAAATCGAGCTGTGTTCGCCTAGTGGTAGGTGAAATTTGATATTGAGGTCTAGGGAGTGTACGCCAGCCCCCGACCCGTGTACTACCTCATGGGCAGCATCTACATCCGTTTCCTGGAGGAGGGTGTAGCCAGTGAGGGGCCCACCGCGCCTTCAACCGCAACGGCCCCTGTAGTGCCTGGACCGAAGCTTGATCCACCACCGCCTAGGCGATCCCCGTCGCCATCTGCGATGGAGACCGTAGAGGGGGTGGGGGAGCGGGCTTCTTCCCCGGCCATGGAGGCCGAATCTCCTGTTAAAGTACCCACACAGGATCCATACTCGCCCGGACTAACTTCGGACGAGGACTGCTTTCCAGCAGGGGAGGAGAGAGAGGACTATGACAGCAGCCTCTGCTCTTCTCCCATGCGGGACAACTAGGATCCTGCAGACCAATCTCCAGCACAGCCAATCTGCGTCGGCTACCTTGCGCAGAGTGCTGGACAACCAACACCAAAAAACCATTGCCCTTATCCAAGAGCCGTGGATTAGAGGCGGCAGAATATGTGGTCTTGCGAACATCGGAGGTAAGTTGCTGCTGGACACCTCCGTAAGCAACCCACGAACCTGTATTTTCATCCCAAAACATGTACCTAACCTATTAATCAACGAATTCTGTTCAAGAGATCTGTCAGCAACGAGGCTCTGCAGGACAGAACAGGATCTCCCGGATATCGTCCTCGCCTCGGCATACCTGCCAGGCGACGAGGACGTACCACTACCAGAGCTCGCCTCGCTGGTGGAATACTGCGAAAGGGAGAAATTGGAACTAATCGTCGCAACCGATTCCAACGCGCATCACACTCTCTGGGGTAATGTCAAAACCAACAACCGAGGTGAGGCAATGCTCGACTTTATTCTTAGCAATAATCTTGTATTACTCAACAAAGGTACAGAACCAACTTTCATTAACGCACGATCACAAACAGTAATAGACCTAACTTTATCAACTATAGGTATCTCCAATTCCATCCAGGACTGGCATGTGTCCAGCGAACTATCATGTTCGGACCACAGATGGATTCGATACACCATCAATCTCAACCTACCAAAGCCACAACCGAGGAGGATCCCTCGAAACACAGACCAAACCAAGTTCATAAGGCTAGTCAAGGCAGAGTTTGGTAGTTTACCCTCCCTTCCAGCTGAAATCCCTTTAATCAACGTAGATGAACACGTAAACAACCTCACATCAATCCTTCTAACTAGCTTTGAGCAGTCTTGCCCACTCACTGTGCCAAGACAGGGGGCAAGGCAGTCCTGGTGGGGTCCAGAATTAGAAAGACACCGAAACAGGCTGCGAAGGCTTTTCAACAGAGCCATGAACACACGGTCGCCAGGCGACTGGAACCGTTACAAAACAACCCGTAAAACTTATAAAAAACTAATACGCCTCAGAGGAAAAAACGGCTGGAGGCGTTATTGTATTAACATTGAGAATAGCAACCAGGCAGTGAGGGTCAAAACTTGTCTCGCCGCCGGGACTGATCATTCAATAGGATGTCTCAAAAAACCAGACAATACCTACACAATTAACGATGCGGAGACTAGCGAATTACTTCTCACCACCCACTTCCCGGGCTGCCGGATTGCGACCCAACAGAGCTGGGAACCATACAGTGAAAGGGCCACGAACAACCTAGACTGGGAGGTGGCTTTAGAAGTAATAGACAAAGACCAAATAATACGGGCAATCAACACCTTCTTACCTTTCAAGGCAGCAGGGTTGGATGGTATTTTTCCGGCTTTGCTCAGATGGAGCGGTGACTCGCTAGCAGAATACCTTGTCAAGATTTTTCGTGCCTGTCTGGCCCACCGCTACATCCCCTTGAAATGGCGCGAAGTAAGAATAATTTTTATTCCAAAACCAGGCAGGAGCGATTATACTCAACCCAAATCCTTCAGACCCATCAGCCTCACCTCGTTTTTCTTGAAGACACTAGAGAGGCTGGGAGACAGAAGGATTAGGAATCAAGTCTCGCTACTTAAACCTTTACACCCTAACCAACACGCCTACTGCGAAGGCAAGTCTACTGAGTCCGCACTCCACTGCGTGGTCACACGCATAGGAAACGCTCTAAAAACCAAAAACCCAACACTGGGCGCCTTCATAGACATAGAGGGTGCTTTTGATAAAACGAACTTCGCCAGCAACAGCCAGGCATTAGTCGTGCACGGTGTGGCGCCAACGCTTATACAATGGATTCACAATATGTTAAAATACCGCGCTATTCAATTTACTGTGAACACCACCACACGAGGTATCGTTAGTAGGGGCTGCCCACAGGGTGGGGTGCTGTCACCACTACTGTGGAACCTAGTAGTAAATGAGCTTACTACAGAGCTTAACGCCAGCAGTCTGTACTCGGTGGGTTATGCAGATGACATAGCAATTCTAATCACGGGGAAATTTGAAGGCGTCTTATGTGACCTCATGAGGAAAGCCTTCAAAATAATCGAGAATTGGTGTACAAAACACGAACTATCGGGTAACCCCACTAAAACAGAACTTATAATGTTTACAAACAAAAGAGTCCTTGGACCACACAAACTTCCTAAATTATTCAACACCGAACTAACACTTAAAGAAGAAGTTAAGTACTTAGGAGTGATTCTTGATAGCAAATTGCTCTGGAATAGGCATCTTGACTACAAACTTAACAAAAGCACAATCGCACTGTACCAATGCAAAAAATTGTTAGGAAAAACGTGGGGCCTGTCTCCAAAGATCACGCTGTGGCTCTACACAGCGGTGATCAGACCAATGCTGACATATGGCGCCTTGGTTTGGTGGACGAGAACTGAATTGTCGACCGCTGTCTCTAGACTTCAGCGGTTCCAAAGGCACGCCTGTTCCGCTATCACGGGCTGTATGAGGACAACCCCAACTGCGGCAATGGAGATATCCTTACAATTAACTCCCCTTGAATTGCATATACAGCAGGAGGCAGCACTAGCAGCTATCAGGCTTATGCATTTAGGCATATGGGGCAAGAACCACACCAGTCCCCACGCAGGCATCCTGGACCGGGTGATTGAGTATCAACCTCTCAGCGCTGCCCCGTGTGATAGGACACCTAATAAACCTATGTTCAACAAAAGCTATAGGATACAAACAACAGAGGAATTAAGGGATTGTTCATGTCATAAATAACCATATATATTTGTTAATTACTGTGACTGATTTTTTTGTTTTTCTGAACTTTGAACCCAGTAGTTAGTTGCAAGTCATACATTTGGCAAATGTTAGACCGTTTTACCAGTTACAAAATATAATATATCTGCAAACTTCATATTAGAGCAGTTACACTGTGCCCACAAACACAGCCACCCACTCCGTCACATGAAACTCACACAAACATTAGAAAAATACATTTCCTGTCTCCCCGAACAGGTAAATAATATAATTTACATAATATAAGATTCTACGTTCTACAAATAACGCTATGGAAACTATGGACATAAACCAAGTGAGTATGTTATTGTGCTGTAATCACAATACCTATCACACTATCTTATTAGACATATTGGGAGATATCTCCTGATCCGAGTGCTGGCTGAGTTAAGAAAATACTTTGAAGATTTCAGAGGAACTGTTAATTTCAATACAAGGAAACCCTTTCAGGATGCTATTATGTAATGTACTATTGGTAAGAGTCCAATACTATTTGTCTAACATTATATGTATGTTTATGTGGTGGGTGTTCCTAAAACAAACAACCATTGTTTGACTCCCATACAAAAAGCACTGAATCATTGTATGATAATCGTAATTGTTTGAAGTCAAGCACCAGTCAGACGGTAGGACAGTGACTGACTGTTGTGCAGAACTAAATAAGGGAACAAGTAGTCAAACATATTGATAACAAGTAGATAGAGGACATAACACATGATATTAATGATTTTTAATTTATTGTTACCAATTTTCTAAAAAAAAATCACATAGAAAGAAAGCTCTACATATTTACAATGTTGTATTTGTGTTTCCTACCAGACTAGTTGCCCAGCTTAGCTTAGCCTAATGAATCCAGAACAATATGTACATAGTTCTACACTGTTGTGTACAAATGTTTTAATATACTGATGAGATTTGCACGATAAGATGCTGTTATCTTGTTTGCGGCCATTGATAAGAGAGATAGTATACAACCATCATAAATCTGAGCACATTATTGATTATTAGCACAAAATACACTCTTTGTTACTAGTACTTTATTATTTTTGCACTTCACTATCCACATTATTATTTGACACTGTTGAATAAAGTAATAACATTGAACAAATTCACAAAATAAACCAATATTCGTTTCCTGTCATCTAGATGAGGATGTACGGATGCAAATTTCTTAATTTATGATTAATCCTTTCAGGATATCATTATACTACAATGATAAAAGTAATTCAAAAACAATGTTACAGGAAATACTGATAATACAAACAATCGTAAAACCTGACAATTGATTCAAATAGTACTGCAAAATGTCCCCTGTTTATTACAGCCTAACAATGCAGTTATTGCGACCTTACAATCTTCTGGTCTTTGAAGATATATTATCATTTTCCCCTATTTATGTACTTCGGTGGATTATTAAGATGTGACTTTTTAAAGAGGTGTACTTTGTTATCAATGTATTATGCTGTAGTTACTTAAACAACTAAACTCTCTGCCTGTACCTGCCTCAATGAACAGAGATTGGGTCACTTCACATGCTCCGAGCATTGCCTGCAGACAATACTATTTAAGCAAAAGAAAGCTGTGTTATTTTAGCAAGAAGATTATTTCTTTTGATCTTGGGTTATGTTAAATAGACAGATATAAAACCAGGCAGAACTGTTTCCTAGAAACCAGTTATTTATGCTACAACACTACCTACATGGTAAAGTAAACAGTCTAGATCCATTAGGGCTGCCTTTGGCTGAGTGTTCATACAGAAAATAATATTAGAGATAAGACTAAACCAAAAATAAAGCTATTAAAAAAAATTGTTCGTCTGCCATGACAACAAAAAAAAAACTGAATGTCAGAGGAGATCTCATCTTACCGTGGGCAGGTTCTCGTTGGGAGGCCCCGGACGCGTCATGTCTCTGCGGCGCCGCTGCGCCCCGCCACCTTCTGATGACCGCTGCCTGGATGCACGCTCATGGGATATTATCTGCGGAATTACCACCGGAGCCCATCAACACTGTTTTCCTGACACATTATCTGCATGTTGGCAGTCCTCCTCCCACGCCCGTCAACTAAACTACAGCTGATATCCGTAAAAACACTTAAATACTTACCTCATTGCTAATAAATAATAGTGCCGTAGTTAGTCCATGGACGGAATGTTTTTGTGATCAGTTAAATACACAGTGAAACTTAAAACGAACATGAAACAAAACTTGCAATCGTTGTTCGTTATAGAAAAAAAGAAATTGGTTTATATATAAATTCTTTTGTGACGTTTGTAGTGATGTGTCAGTGCCAGGTGCGATAATTTTTGACGATGCTTGATAATGTGGAATCTGTTGCTGTTGGTTTCGGTAAGTTATTTTTTATAGAAATTTCGTGCATGATGAATTTATAGTACTTTAAATTTTACTATGTAAAATTCAGAATTAAATCTACTCATTGTATTTAATGAAATCGGGCTTTAATACGAGTAAAATTAAACTGTATACTTTTTCGAAGTATCTTAATAAACACATTATTGAGTGTGATAGTAATTTATTTACCAGTTCATAACCGGTACCAAAGGTACCGATGGTACCGGTTAGAGTTTAAACTCATCGATAACAATTTGGCAGTTTTTGTACGCACTATACTACTAAATGTATCGGGTTGGCCAACCTTCTAAAGTTCTGCCGAGCTAGTTACAGTGCGTTCAAATTATTTGTTTGCTTCGAATCTTCGATGCCTAATAAATAAATACAGCCATGTCTCTACCATAGACTAATATATATAAAATGAGAGTCTCTACTATTTTGTCCATTGACTATAAAAAAAACCTTTATTGTTTATGCGAGCATTGCACAAACACAATGCTAGCCACCACACAAGGAAAGGTTATATTATTATACTCTATGCACAAGGATTCGCAGAGTCGTGGAACTCGTGGAGACTAGTCTCCTTCGACCTTCCTTCAAGATAAATAAATAGATAGGTACCTAAAAGGGTAGTTACTATCATGACATAAATGTTTTATTTGTTTATGTTACGGTTAAAGGTAGTTGTGAACATAATTATACATAAGGTTAGCCGGCGTGTGAACATAAACTTAAGACTAGCGGGCTAACCGGGCTAACCGGGCTGCCTTACGCATACCGCACCGTCCGGGGAGACTGTTTGGTTATATGGGGCTTGCACCCACTTAAAAACACCACCGTGAGCCTATACTATCGCCTTTGCGGATCCCGCCGCAGCGATGCCCGCCTCCGAGCACCAACCTCCTTTGGCGATGCCCGGGCTCACCTGAGACATCGCCACCACTCGTTAGGGCCGTGCAATGCGACGACGCGAAGATAGATTCCCCGATCTATCGCTGGCATCTCCTAGGGCGGCATCAGGTCGCCATGGTGCCATCTCCGCTGCACTGTTCTCAAAAAAAAAAAACTCAACAAAACATAAGTTACGCGGGCTAATCTTAAGTTTATTGTTCACACCTAGGTACCTTTATCCGTAACATATACATACATGGACTCACGCCTTTTTCCGTCAGAGTAGGCAGAAACCACGTAGAGAACGCCACCTGGGCTGCTACGATCCTAACATAATCGTTGCGCCTCGTCCACGTTCATGCATCCGGTTTTATTTGTCTTCATTTATGATGCTTATAATTGTCCCAACCTATCGGAGCTGCGAACGAATCAGTTCTGTAGAGTCCATATCAATCTAACTACCTAGTAAGCCTCGTAGCTTGAAACATAAGAAACCGACCAAGTGCGAGTCGTACTCACACGCACACGCGCAAAAACTAAACATCAAATCTTAATCAAACCAATTTTGATTGAACTTTTTATTTACGTTCTACAATCCTACATTTTTGCAGAATTTTCTTCCTCTTACTTTAGAAATTAGAGGGGGGGGGGGACATTTTTACCACGTATGAAGTGGCTATCTTTCAAACGATAAACTTTGGGAAAAAATGGTTTTAGGAACCTAAATGTCATTTTTAGAGACCTATCTATAGACAGACACCCCGCACGTATAGGTTTGATAAAAAAAATCTTTTTTAGTTTCAATTCCATGTATAAGGAGCACCACCCCTTAATCTTTAATTTTATTTTGTATAAATATCGTAAAGCGGTTCACAGAATACATCTACCTACTAAGTTTCAACTGTATAGTCCTAATAGTTTCGGAATAAAGTGGCTGTGTCATACACGGACAGACGACGGACAGACAGACATGGCGAATCTATAAGGGTTCCGTTTTTTGCCATTCGGCTACGGAACCCTAAAAGCTATGTCGTTATCTACCTACCTATTAAATGATCTATTGACTACACTATTTATTAAAAAAAACACTGAAATCTGTCGTTAACTACTTACTAATAATAGAACGTGAGAAATAAAATCGTGCTCTGATTATCATATTCGAGGACAAGGACTAAAAAAACAATATCGAAGCGAAGTGTTCGCCATAAACCCGGTCTCCGGTAGACATAAATCACGGGTACTTAGGCGGGGCCACGCCACGCCGCGCGCACCTTTAGAATGCGGGAACAAGCCATAAATACACTTTGCACAACCCTACGGCAGGGATGGCCAACCTGTATGGTGTGTACCATACAGGTTGGCCATCCCTTCGTGACGATATTTTATTGTAGGTACCTACTACAAGAAAATACTGAAATAATTAAGTTGTAGAAGCTAGGTCAACGCGGTTACCTAATTAGCCCAGTGAAGGCAATTTAAGGCAATAATAATTGTTTAAAAAGTAGGACAAAAAAAGTAATAATGAACATCCACCATGCTTTGCCAACCCTGCGTTACGTGATTGTACACACGATATTTTTCATCCCGGGCTCATCTGTAACGCCTTATCGAGCTATTATTTATCTTGGAAAATGTATGAAAATATATCTTCTTAGGCGGAGGCTTTTTTCAGCCGATGTAGACGTTTGAAAGCTTTATCACGACGACGACACAACGTGGCTTGAAGGAGAAGGCTGGGGTGGCAGTTTGTTATGATGGGACTACACTCTACAGCAATGTTATTTTATAGAAAGATACGTTCGTTCAAAAATATCGTTCCGTTGTTACGACTGCGATAGATAATACGAAACGTATGATACAGAAAGAGATAGCGTTCTGTAGTGAAGTACTTAAATGACGTCAATTGGTTGCATGTGTCTGCAACAATTTGCGCGCGCTAGTGCGATATCTAAATATTTTGAACCGACTTCCAAAAAAGAGGAGGTTCTATGTTCGACTGTATGTTTTTTTTATTCACCTATATCTCAGTCAATTGTAGAACGATTTTCAAAATTATTTTTTATTCCAAAGAGTATACTCCCGAGGTGGTCCCATTGTCACCATGTCAGGATCTGATGTTGGAATCCAAGGGAAATCGAGGGCAACCCTCAAATTTTAAAGACACGTATTACGCGTTTCATGTTTTTTCTAAAGCTATTCAAGTATACGCATCTGGGAGTCATCACCTCATGTTGATGAGCTGATGATGGAAGGTATAACACCTTAACGGTTAGGAGTTGGAGGATAATTCTTTAATAAAATATTATGGGGACGTATATATTTACAGTTGTATTCTTTCAGGTTATCTAGGTGAGCTGATTATGGAAGGTAAAACTCCTTAACGGTTAAAAGTCAAAATCAAAGTTAGAATAATTACTCAAGTTATATGACGTAGTTCAAGTTACTACGCACCTACGATTATTTACACTTCAACAGTAATAATTAAAAACTGAAAAATAAAGGTTTTATCGGTTTTATTTTTTGCAAAAAAGTTTTTTTTATTATAATATTATGGTCTACAGTGTCTACTTAACCGACAATGTACATACGCCACGATTTTCTCGGGTGCCAATGTAGGTACTCCCTAAGCTTGTCGTTGCAACCTCAACTTTCCAAAATCCGCAAAACATGTTTGTTTGCAGCATTACCATTGCACTTTCCCGACAGTATCGTTTGCTAGATATACAACTGTTTTCTCTTACCTTCTTATTTTAGTATTTTACCAACCACACTTCTCTCTCGTTCTCTCGGAACAATGATATAAATTTGAATTTGAACGTTGTTATGTTTGAAAAACAACGTTAACACTTCCTGAGTAGTGATTTATTTTTGATGCACCTTGTCAATTCTTTACAATCACTTCGCAAGCCGCCACTGTTACGGCCCGTGTTTTCTGAACGAAATACCAGTTCTTTCTGATTGACAAATCAATATGATGATTGCAACTAGCAGAATGCTCGCCAAACCTGGTACTTATCTCTTATATCGTTCGGATGCACCACATCAAAGGCAACTATGTATTACGGTTATGTGTAGGTGTTCGGACCTAGAATCTAATCAACTGTTCAGCCGTGCAATTTCCTAGCCTACGGCACCTAGGTATTATGGGGGACTATTAGTTCGTACGGACTGTGAGACGAGTCCTAAAACAATGGGTTATACTCGCATCGGGTACTATCTTGTCCACTAACACACATGCATGAAATGAGCAAGAGCAACTACACATTGGAAATGATTATGTTGTGTGTGTGTCTAAGTGGGTATTAGAGATGTACTCACAATACTTCACATTACGGCTAAGATCCATGTTTAATTATGTTTTATCATATAATATTCGTCCACAATTTTAGTCTCAAAATTAAAAAGCGTCCCCCACCTGCTACCCATGCATTTTAATGAGGCGGCTTTACGCGGGCTCATAAAGGGACTTAATTCTGAGCCGAACGATCCGCCGTGGGTTCGCATGATCAGGCGCCGGCCGGCTCCCTGTGTGACCCACTTTGCTCCCTTGGCCCACCGGCAGCCAGGCCCGCACGGAAGTAGCCACAGATTAGTCTGGTAAATCTGAAGTTAGGACATGTGAGCAGTGTGCGATAAAATATGTAAAGCGATGTATCCAAGTTTCTACGACAAAGTCATACTTCCGACCCTTGTGACATTGTATCATTTAAGTGTGAACACATGCGTCCCGTTTCTCCGAAATCCTGGACTTCCATAAGCTTAGTTAGAAAACAGACCCACTTAGTCTGGCGATCACTTCATGTGGTAAGTGACCAAAAATTGTATGCATATCGCATAAGAGTCACATGAATATCTTAAGGAAAAGACTTTTATGGGATAACAATGTCCACCTGCAATGTTGAATAAAGTCGCTGACATCCGTAACTCGTAGCATGGAGTCCGTAGCGCGTAGCCTGTATCTCGTAGCACGTAGCATGGGGCCCGTAGCACGTAGCTGTAGCTCGTAGTACGAAGCCCGGAGCATTGTGTACTTATCACATAGCGGGTAACCTGTAACACCTAGCATTTCTACGAGGTTTCATTTATTTAGCTTTCCGTTTTTGCCAGTCAAAGAATAGCCTTGGACATGTTGTAATACTCTTCATTTTGTCGGTTGGTGTATTTTTTTCTCAAGTATTTTTGAAATTCTACGAAACTGAAACTCATTCAATAGCATAGCATGCCCTAGTACGCGCCTGACCCAAACGGCACTCATGTAAAAGGCCGCGCTTGCACTTTGCGTGACAGCTCGCTATTTACTCGCCGGTCGATTCAAAGGGCTCTTTGTGTGTGCCTACTGCCGACACTGCCTTCCCTGCTTGCCCTGCCCTACTTACAAGATTCATTATGTGCCCAGAGGAGCTTGACTTGTTGTTTGAGGAAGGAATGGAGACTGATGTTATTGCAGACTGTTGAAGGCGCGAGATATGGCTTTTCAACCGGCGACCCTTTTCATTCATACATTTCCTAATGCGATCGTCATGCCTGTATGCCTGATGTCATTTGGATTATTCTATCTGTATTCTTTTAAGTTTGAATCTAATTTCTGCTTGCATAATAATTGAACATGGATTCAAAAACCAAGCAGAAATCAGATTCAAACGAAATGAGAACATCAATGTCCTTACTTCTATAAAGAACATCGTATGTATAATCAAGAAAATAAATTAAATTATGTTGAAACAACCTCATAAAGATATCAAAAGCAAATCCCCTAGTTCGTTTTAACAGGACATAAATAAATAGCAAAGTACCCTCTCATTACGACTCCCCTTTATAGCCCCCGGCTGCAGTTCCACCTTCGCGCCAATCTTCCCGAGAGCCTTGAGTTCTGCCGGTCCCTAAAGGGGCTACAGTTGCGTATGGGACCCCTCGCTCACGACTCATGATGTGCATCATGAGTATTCGCTAAATAGAGGACGTCAGGGTCGCCATATAATGCGATGGCAGGGGCAGGTAAGTCTGAATGCCGCGGTTTTAGTGACGCTTTTCGCTATCACTAAGCGCCTCCTATGAATGCTTAAATAAAACCACTCTCAACGCTAGGTTTAGCTTCGAGAGTTAATATTCCACCGCTAACATGTTTAGATTCAGTTTGGTGTCACTGAGTGTTGGTGAAAACATTAGTGTTCGCAAAAAGACTTGCAAATTAAAAAATTGCTATTTTTATTTCGATGTGCGACGCTACGTAATAACGTAAAGAATGATGCGATGTGAAGTTTTGCCTAAGAATGCGGAAGTCTGTAAAGTAGACATTAAACTCTAGACAGACTCTGCACATGAATAATGTTTAAAAAAATTCCATAATTACCCACGCTTTGCAAATATTCGGCTACTCGCGCGGGTAGGCATGTCTTGCATATTGCTATTTTGGTGACAACTGACAAGTAACTAATATTATAAATATGGAAGTCGTGTTTCGGACATAAGCCAGCTGGGAATGTTTATTTATTTCAACATACTTATTTATTGTTTAATACTAAATACGCTTGCATTAGGCCGCAACTCACGTGATGTGCGCGCGATGATGCGGCCTAGGGAGGAGCACGCTTGCCTAGATAGAAGAAAGCGATTCACTCGAACTTTGAAGAGATTCAGATTATAATGATCGGGAAACAGAGAAGCCGAAGTGAATTCCATAGCCAGGCGGTTCACACAATAAATGTGGAAGCATACTAGCGCTTTGATCGGGTCCGTGGAGCGTGACGTGACGATTCGCCGTATCTCCGCTCGTCCGATGACCTATTCTCCCCCGAATTTTTTTCTTGCCCGTGCGTGAGTGCAGAAATGTTAAGTTCTTATTTTTTCTTTTATTTTTAAAACACCTCATGCAAACGCTAAATACACTTATAACACAAAACGAAAGTCGTGACAAACTGAAATAATTTTTTTACCTGTTAATTTTACTTTACAACCAAACACCAATATGCCACTGCAATGTCATAGAACGGTAGGTACTCGTGGTTGGGTTTTTAGACCAGTCTTCGTACCGTGTGAGGACGCGACTCGAGACCGACGCGCGTTTCGCTTCAAGCCAGGCGCTAGGTCCTAGGCTCATCGAAGCGCGCGTGTCTATCCTCTAGGAAATCGTAAAAAGTTAGTACTCGTAATTTTTGGGTTTGCCAAACAACAACTGTCCTAGAAAACATAAAAATGGTTCTCGTTTTAACTGTTGGACAAGGTTATGTCACAACCTTATGATAACCCCGTCCTTCACAATTTTGCGGGTTTCTCGGCCATTGCGTTCCAGTTAACGGCCGACAGCGGCGGGACTCTTTGTTTCAGCCATGTTTCAGTAATGGTGAATGGGGTGCGAGATGTTACGCTTGCTTGCTACATGTTTATGCTTGCTACAGTCGCGACACCCACACGGGGCTCGGGGGAGCGATCATACTTGATAATTCAACAATATTGATAGTTTGCTGATTGTATCGATGTTTTTTCGTAGAGAGTACCGAAGATCTGAATTAGGTACGTAAGTTTTAGGGTCTTAGGGACGGATCTTGTCCAACAATAAACAAGAATCATTTTTGAGGCATAACTATAACTAATAACTACCTCCTTTTTTTTCGGATGGGAAATCATCAAATAACTGCTCCTGCTCTAGGCGGAGCAGGAGGGAGTGTCAGACTTTTACTGACTAAAACCCATCCATGTTCCTTCATCGCCCTTTGTGTTCCGGGGCCACGGTATCTCTTTCGAACAGTCCCGCAGCCCCCGGAATAACTACCTCCTAACAATTTCTTTACATCCTATACAAAGACTTTGGCCTTTGCCTAATTTTCATTTTGAAAGCGTTTAGTTAATTAAGTAGATAATCTTTTCTAGATCGAGCTCGTAAACATAAAACTAATTAGTACAGTCTGCGTCATATATAGGTAAACAGTAAAAAAGCGACACAAATCGTACCACCAACATCTCGATCTCCTTACCAATACCACGGTAAATATATTTATACTGTGCCAACACCATTTGTATCTAAGGCAGGCTCCGTCTGGTTGCCATGGCGATGACAAAATGGCGCGCTGCAAGGCTTCCCGCGCTTTCCTCGCGTTCCCGCGCGGCCGCCATATTGATCCGCAATCCGGACGCGTCCTGAAACCCTTTCATGATTGCAAATTTTATGAAATATGAGAGCTTGTAATTACTGGAATGTTTGGAGTTTTAAACGAAATACAGGAAGGCTTTATTGATGTAGCGAGGATTCGGTTTAAAAGGCTTTTTGGAATTTCCTGACGAAGATGTTGTAAAGCCTTCTTAGCAATGGAATTTTTGAAGCATTGCTGTTTTACTCTTCTCTGAAAAGATCTAAGCCCCACTTCTGCACATATTTGAAAGCAAACTAAGACTAGCAAACACACTTCTGTTTCCAATTTTGGGAAACGTACGTCAGATACCTATTGTTATCTAACAGTAACCAATCCAATAAGCAGTCTCCCGGGTACAGTTCGCACAGGTCACTGACCCACTCGGCCTTGGCCCGGTTACGTAACTTACCGCAAGTATAATGCTTCGGTACTTCGCTGGGTTCACGCAAGAATTACAGGAACAACCCTTTTGGGTATAATCAAATTGTCTCTTATGAATTAGAGCAGTCCTATTGCTACTACAGTATTTCACAATTTTAATTACTAATGATTTGGCCTATCCAGAATGGCCAGGAATTATTTATTAATTAAGGTTGCCTTGCGGAAGTCCGTTGTTAAAAATATACTGTTTGGGGAAAGGACCCCTCTGTACTGGCCCCTAACGAGACCGTTGAGCGACAATTAAATGCCCTAACCGTTGGACTTCCTGCACACCTCGTCACACCCCGTAGGAACCAAATTGCACATACATTATTAAGCCTCCTGTAATCACAGTTGTCCAGCTAGGAAACGGTCCGCAACCCTCAGCCAGAAGGGCAATGGTTATCGTTTTACATTATTTTTAGCTCAGCTATTACATATTATACATTGAGGTAGGCTTTGTTATAAATTGTAAGCCTGAAAGGCAACTTGTATCTATCTGCATGATATGGTTGGTGGTCGAATTTGCGGGTATAGTCATGTTATTACCCGTAATCTCTGACGTCATATTAATGACAGAAATGAGTGAACAATATTAATTTAATAGTCACCCACGCCGCTTTCAGAATTCTTTTAGCATTAGTCATATTTGAGCAATGATGACGTCTTGCGGACTTGCGGCGTCATAATAAACGTAGTAACGTGTCGCCCGACGTCGGCGTCGCGCGTCGACGCGATGGGCGACAATTAAACAGCTCCGTCCGAAATGTCCGGTATGCCGAACGCGCCCTCGCACCGCCACACGCGACGGTGTTGCATGGTTGGAACTTACCCTACGTGGGAGATACCCCCAATTATGGGTTCGTAGATACGGTATGAATTGAAATTCAACAATTTCAAGTTTGAGCTGAGATAAAATTATAAATAAACTGATAGTGGATAATTTAATATTGGAGTGATTATTTGGTACTTTTTATTATTAATATTAAGCCATGTGAAAGGCTGAATCTTGTAGATTAAACATAAGTTTTAATACACTATCTATTCAGTTGAATCAACATTTACGAAGTCCGTAGCGTACAGCTTGCTTTTTACTACATTAACCTACAATTATCCTATTTAAATAGTAAACAAGGGACCGTTTGCAGGACAAGGGAGGCAGGACCACTCTTACAGAAACCGGGAGTGTCAAAAGCCACCCTTGCAACACTGACAAAACTCATCAGTGCGTCGCGCACCTCCGTCGAGGACGCGCGTGTGTCGGTGTGTGTCGCTCTGTGTCCTGTGCTGTGTTTACTGTTTTGTTTGGATGTTGCCCTGATGCCGAGCCCTCGGTGAGTAGTCGTGTGCCGCGGTTGCCGACATCTGTACTTTAATTGCGATAAAAAGAAGGGAGCATGTTTATAGGGTGCCAATTGGGGTTCCATTCATCTTTGTTTGTAAATTGTATCGACAGGTATTTATCATATTTGCAGATGGTTTCTCGTCTTAGATGATGTGTTCCGTTTTTTATATCGTTTGTGAGGTCTGTTATTGAACGGTTTCCGTAAAAGATTTGCATTTACTTTCAGGAAGTAGAGATTATGGAAAACTGAAAACAGATTTTCTGTTGAGATTTTTACAGGGAAATTACTTAAATTCATAATCATTTCGCTAATGTAAATGACACAAAGCCGGCAGCTAACAATCGTACACAAAACATGAAAGAACATTCAGTCGCTGAAAGGCTGAACAAGTAGGATATTCAACAATGGCCTTGTGACCCGGTTTCTACAAAGGTTAGTATCATTGACCTCACGTTGCTCATTTACTTTTTAATTAAAACGGTATAACATTTCCGATTCCGCAGAATGCTGTACTGGCGCCCAGCGTGGGGCCACGGAAAGTACATTAATATTGATGAAATCGTTGTCAATCAGGGAGTACTACCCCTCCGTAGTTGTAAGATTGGTAAATTAAATTGAAATAGAGTGATTAAGTGATTGTATCCAGAATGTCCTGTAGCTATTATTTTTCTAACCGCCACAGCCTCGGGATTGTTCAGTGAACCATAACTGTGCGTCATAATATATTATCAATGAGGCTGTAACCGAAGGATATGAACCGAGCCATTTATCTATATACGATGTTAGGTTAACGAGGTATTTAAACAGTCGAGTTTGGTGGTTACGTACTTTCTTTTGTTCAAATAAGGATAAAGGTGAAAGTTAGACCTTCGGCTCGCCATCGCATCGCTATCCTACGCCATAATCGCTTAATGTTATTACTGTGCCATTTTATTAGATGCCTAATAAAACTTTACTCCTTATGGATCTCAGCTGCCTTGCTTGTTTATGCAAATAAGTTTCTATTGTTTAAAAGGATACACTGACGTCTCCTAGTTTTTAAACGTTAGTTATTATGACGTGTATTTGTTTTAACAGCTTTACTTTCTTTTTCTTTATTATTTATAAGAGTTTTTACGCATAGCGTATGTCAGTACCATCGTATCGTATCCTACACAATTGTACTTCTCACACGATGTGGGCCATCAATACATATCATAAGCATTTAATTGAATTTAATCCTTGCCAAAACATTCACACAAACAGAGTGCAGCTCAATCAGTCTAAGTGACATTCTACTTAGTTTAATCTAATTAGAGCATACAGTAATAGCCTCCCACATCGTTCATTGCTCTCGCATTATTGTATGCCATGGGAACAAGTGGCTATTGTAATCATTTGCGCAGTTTATTAAGAGCAGGACATACTTCTACCTACATACACCACATACATACTGCGAGCCGAGTCTGCTAAGTTTCAATGTAAATGTCAAGTCTTTCACTTACAATTACAAACATTTCTTATTATTTTTCAAATTGAACCCTATTTTAGTCTTGCTTAAATAAAATTTGGTTTTCAGTTCAAATCTGTCATGGATTACCGCAAAGTAAAAGCAAGTTCCATAACATAAATATCTGTTTTTAATCATGATAAGATACTAAGTATGTGTACGTATATCTTGAAGTAGAAAGAAAGCAAATCTACTTTCTCCATTCTGAATATAGACACCGGAAGAACCAATTTATTTCGATAGCGAAATTACCTAAAGGCGGTTATCAATATCTTGTCAGTAACGAGCCCAAAAGGCCTAAAACAATATATTTATCAAACTAGAAGTCGTAAAGATTAGGAGACGAGCTGTAAATGACCTTGTTTCAGTTATAAGTTATAAGTTTCGGGCACAGGAACCACCGGATTATAAGGAGGAGGTGCTTTTCAACTGTCACAATTTCCGTGTTGTCCCAATTCTATCTGTGGCATTCATTATAGTATTATATCAAAAACTAACCAGATAGTTCTATCTAACTGCATACAGTAGGTACTAGGTATGCAATCGTCATCGGAGTAGAGGCCCACTAAACACGAAAGTAAGACCTACTTCCGTGTTTAGTGGGCCTCTGCTCCAGAATCAGAATGTATTTATTTTTAAATATAATTTTGCTTAGATAGGTACTCGCTCTATGTAACTTTTTATCATTACGATATTGAAGCTACCTCGAACCTATCTTGAATGTTTATTGATGTATTTATCACAAACACAGCTACATCATCATCTGAGCCTTTTCCCATGTTGGGGTCAGCTTCCAGTCTAACCGGTTGCAGCTGAATACTAGTATTTTACATGGAACGACTGCTTAACTGACCTCCACATCGACAACCCAGTTAGAACTGGGTAATTAATACGATAGCCCAATGTCAGACTGGTTGTCAGACATTCGGACTACCTGTAACGACTGTCAAAGATCTAACAAAACATGACAAATAAGAGCCGGGACCAACGGCCTAACGTGATTTACGAGGCACGGAGGAAATTCGGTAATGGATGGTCACCCATCCACGTATCAACCTAGGCAAGCGCGGTTTAACCTTGGAGATCGCCCCGTGCAGCTGTTATTATCTAGCCATGAGCCCCCAGCTATCAGTACAGTACATTAATGTTATTATTTTCTACTTCGTTGTCCTCGATAATTACAGACCTTCTTATAACCCGACTACGGCAAAGCCAAAAGGAAGGGTTCTGATTTTTCAATTCAATGGCAAGCAATAAAATCCTAGATAATTAATCTACTGTGAACTTATGAGAAATTCGGAACTCATCGAAATTGAAGCGCTATCGACACCACAGACCGGATTCCCGCAATCGCAATCACTTTAAACCTTTCAGTTGGGATTGCTTTCCATTGATTCATATATCCTGCATCGGTATTTCATATTTGCAACTACCCTCCATCATAGCGTCGACTGACAGACGGACATTGCATCACGGGGGTGGCGGTCGTTCACCCGCCGTGCCACCAAACAGTAAATAACTTTAAAACTACCCGCACACGGCACTTATTCCTCCGAATCTTGATTCGACACTTGCCAAGGGTGTCGTTGAACACGTGTTTATGTTAAACAGACCTTATTTTGAATAAGATGAAGTTGATAATCGGTTGCTGAAGTGTTTTGAATTTTTTAGGTTTTGCAGAATGAACTTTGTTGTGCCGGAATAGAAGTAGTTGTTATTATGTAGTGTTTTTTTGAGTTGTAAAGGCAGTTGTTTCAAATTATTCAGGTTAGGTATAATGAGTCGTTGATTGAAATCAACAGGGGCGTTCACTTTGGTGGTACCCCAAGTAACACATCAAAGCAGTATAACGGCCGACTTACAGCATTTCTGTATCGTTTTCGCATTTTGAGCTAGTTCTATAGTAGCATTACAAACGTTTATACGGCTACTGTAATGCTTATTTGGGCACAAATTATACGGCTTTAGATCCTAAATATGTTCACAATAGTTGTTTAGTTGCATTACAGGCGCATTATATTAGCATTATTGTGGCCAAAGAACGTACCAATCGCATTACAGAAGCATAATACTAGCAATATTATTGATAATGAAGATGTTGTTTGCATTACAAAAGCATTAGACTAGCATTTGAATGTAGTAAAAGAATGATTGGAGCTTTTTAAGTGTTCACAGTTAGAACTTAAATAAACCCTACATCATTGCAAAAACATCTCTAATACCACGGCACAAATGTCATAATACAATTAACGTGGAATATAATATGGACGAAGACTGTCAAAACTGAGTGAGTGCCACCATATTTGTTTGCATCAAAACAAATTTACTGGGTAAGTTTTTGATTCTTTTGTTACTTCATGCCTTCAAATATTATTCGCAATGTAGTTTACTGTAAATGTCTATATAAGTTTCATTGAAAATTTTCACGCGCCTTCGATATTTTGTGGTTTTGATAGAAAATGTCATATTAAAATATGTGTGAAATCATCAAAACAATTGTGTATTCCTAGTATAGAACGAATTTTGCTTAATTAAAATAATAGTATTGGTTGGGCAGTATTAAATCAAGTTATATCATTATGTTAAAGATCTTTTGCTTTCATAAATAGGTCCGAATGATATTTTTTTTTGGTTATAAAATATTTACAAAATGGTGTCGGGGTATAGCAGCCCGGTGAGCCTTTAACAAGGTTAATTAATGCTGCCAGCTGTATAAATACTCACACGTGAACCATTATTAAGCCAGAGGCAAGAGAGAAGGCTTTTGATGAACCACTGTAGTGGCATTGTCTATAAAGTAGGTCTATATGGGTTCACCGGTATACCAGTAGTTTTGATGTAGACTGAAGTAGTGCCATTACTTGAATGCAATTTTGGGGATCCTTGAGCAAAACAATAAAACCCATTTCAGAATTTATACAATTTGATTCGTTTGCCAAGTTGATAAAAAGGCGTCATTAAGATATTTTTCCGTAACTATTTTATAGACAGGACCATTATTTATTTCATACCCGGTGTAGTGTAGTACGCAGTCAGGTACAGTAGCCATCAAATATACCTGTACACTTTAAAATGGCCAAACTTTTCAGAAAACGCAATAATATATTTTTTATGGGTGATGCTTTTTAAAAATATTGTTTTCTTATTTTCAGTGATTTTTATACCAACCATACAATGCCGTACAAAATGGAACAGACGATACAGAGAAAGGAAAAAAAATACGAGGTAGTCTTTGTGGGAAGAAAATGGTAAATTGTAAGTAAAGGTAAAGATGAGCAATCCAAGCCCGATAAAAAGAATGGACATTATAGGAGTGCTATTTTAAAATGAACAATATTTGAACATATGAGCTTGCCGAAGCTGAATTATCAATCAAAGAAGAACATTCAGACACAGACGCGAATGACACAGGCACGTTTGCACTCTGGACGACAATAGTTCAAAATCAAGAAGTAATGAAAATAAAAATCAACCATAAAAATTGCTGTTGTTTTATTGATCATTTAATATGTGCTTTTCCCCAATATGTCCGACAAAAGGTTCTACGATTACAGATATATGAATGTATAAACAGTTTTATGCATTACAATAACTCACGTATATTTGATTAAAGAGCTGCTAGCTGTACCACACAGCTAAGTTGATCTTAAAAAACGCAAGCATTACATTGATTCACGTTTATGCTGTTCAGCAATACTAGGCTTTTACTTACCACTCAAAAGTGCTATTACACAACAAAGGGCACTTAAGACAGCTCAAAGCTGTATAACGGTTTTACGGTGCATTATAATGGTAAAAGTTTAAGCTTTTAAACAACATTAGGCATTATCTTACTACTTAAAAATGCTATTGTAGGACCTAAGGCACTAAAAACAGCTGAAAGTTGTATAGCGGATTTACGTGGCATTATAATGGTTCATATTTGTGCTGTTAAACGGCATTAAGCATTTATTTACTAGTTAAAATGCTATTGTAATTCCAAATGCACTAAAAACTGCTGAAAGCCGTTCAGCTGCGTTGTGGTTTGCTGCACTAAAACTAAAGGGTTTACAAAAGCATTTTGATATGCTATTATCCAACCGTTATACAGTGTAAAGCATCCTAATGGTTTTGAAATACCAATATAAAGCTTCAAGATGCTCGGTGAACTTATTTATGAGTTTATAAGGACCTTAAGTTCTACACAAGTTTGCTATTCGTTTGTTAGAATGCTTTCTGTGTTACTTGGGACCCTTAGCTTCGTTAGTTTTAAAGGTTGGTCAATATTATGATTGTGGTGACGGACAACATTGACATTTTTCTTGACAACTTGTGATATTGTATCCTAATGCCCCGTTGGTGTAGTGGTAGCTAGACCTGCTGCTGAGCATGAGGTCCTGGGTCCAATTCCTAGATCGGGCAGTGGTATTGTTTTTTATTCTAATCAATCAAAATATTTTTATTTCACATAGGCCTAGATGGGCGCCTATAAAACGTCGACAAAAAGGGACACGGTTCGGGTTGGTGGTTTCCTATGGAGAAGACCGGCAAGAAACTCCATGGTTACATTATTAAGAGGAATTTCTGAACAGCAGGGTGGCAATAGACTCACCCCTACAGCTTTGTCTAATCCTTACGGATCTGCAGGCTGTTTTGTTATTTATCGTAACTTGTAATATCACAAAGCTTTAACCCAGTATCAAATCCGCCATTTTGAAAGAAACTCGATACTACAATCTGTCAGCTCAGCACACAATCCCTATCGTATCTCTCACACCCCCGTACCCTTGACCGTCCTCGACGCGTTCAGGCGTAACGTTACGAGTCTACCAAGTCGGTAGCACAGCTCCGGAGGTACCCATATCTAGCCGAAAATAAAGGTACAGGGCAGAAGGTTCACTTGTAAACAATAAGAATTGAAATTACCTACCTAAGTACATAAACACAGGACTTTTTCCTATGGGTTTATAAACTACGGAACGCCACCTGCTTACTTAATCATATTGCTTCGTCCACACACATATATGTGGTCGTCAGGCACGCATAGTACACTGAAATTAGATAAGGTTATCAAAAGAGAAGGCGATAAAAACAAAAAAACACTCTGCCATTGCTTAGTTGGTCTCTGCACCACTTTGTTAACCAAATGTCCCATAAATGGCCCGTAACAGCCAATTGTTGCAAATTCTACGATGGACTTTTTACATTGACTCCTCTTGATCAAATAAGGGTGAAAATTCTGAAACCTGACTTAAGAGTAGGACATTACCGAGGGGAAGAAATCAAACACAACCTGGTACAAGTGAGACTAACATAGAGCTATGTGTGTGTAGTTTTTATCAAGATGTTTAATTTCGTAAAGTTGTAATGAAAATACTCACTGCGGCTAATATTGTCCAAGAACATTACGTCTCATATTTCCCCATGGACCTTCTGCCCAGTGTTCGGACTAGTCGCAGTGGTCTGTCATACCCCGCTGTGTTACGGCCCTGCCTCATCGTAAACCGTTATGATTATGCTCAGTGAGCCAGTGCTCAGCTGCCTCAAGGACTAATTCTATGAATTTTGCAGCAGACTAGCGAGAATAAAGACTTTGTTATTGCTATTCTGCTAGATTGTCCTAATGTCATCTTAGAGAACACTAAATTGTATTATATATTTTAAACACTCGGTAATTTGCTTAACATTGGACTGTAAGTTTGTAATAGTCCTCCTTGACCGAATTACGGCTCGTCTCCGCGGAGATCAGCCACCGACGCAAGAGATATTATTGTACACAAGTGTGTGCGCGTAGAGGTGCATTCTCTTTTCCCTCCCTCTTACAGTCTTATTGGACAGCAATCTGACACGACCAGAGAAAGATCAGGCGCAGGATCAACGGCACGGAGATATGTATATTTGTAAATATTTTATATAACATTAACATTTTATTTAAATCTAGTTTCTCCGTAAGTGAATTATTGTTAATTCTTGATGAGGAATAATAAAGTTCTTAAACCATAAAGTGTACTGTACCTAATAAAAGACAGAAGCATACGATCATTAGCACTGCAGTCTTGGTGTACCTTATATGAGACATAAGCATACGATCATTAGCACTTCAGTCTTGGTGTACCTTATAAGAGACATAAGCATACGATCATTAGCACTGCAGTCTTGGTGTACCTTATAAGAGACATAAGCATACGATCATTAGCACTGCAGTCTTGGTGTACCTTATAAGAGACATAAGCATACGATCATTAGCACTGCAGTCTTGGTGTACCTTATAAGAGACATAAGCATACGATCATTAGCACTGCAGTCTTGGTGTACCTTATAAGAGACATAAGCATACGATCATTAGCACTGCAGTCTACAACGTACAACAGTACGGGTACCTAATAAAAGATAGAAGCATACGCTCATTAACACTGCAGTCTTGTTGTACCTAATAAAAGACAGAAGCATACGATCATTAGCACTGCAGTCTTGGTGCTAGACAGTTAAACGAGAATCGATATCGTTTTAGAGAATCCCTAATTACCGACCGTATCCTATCGTTGCTTCTGGCGGTTGAATTATCATATTAGGTAGTCCCATATTAAATCTACACAGACATTCTTAGTAGATCCGTCTTTAATATATATCCTTTTGACGATGATGTAGTAACAGTAGTTATGTGCTCGTAAAAGTGCCAAATTTTCACCCACATCGTGTTCAATCTTTTAACACGTAAGTACAAAGTCCCTAACAGATTCCCAGTAAAACAAATAAAAATAACCATCACTAATACGTCCGGCAGCGCCCTAGTTATTTCAATATCCTTGACTACGCAATAGCAATAATAAAACGACCGCATCCGAGCACCTTATTAAACACGGCCGCGCGTAATTGACCGAGCGTTCAAAAAGAGAGATGATTACAAATTAGAACCGTTTATGACTGGGAAAAGTGTCAGTCGTAAACTGACACCTTTAAAGTTTGAAGCTCTAAAATCTGCGCAATCATTCAATATCCCGGAATGGAAATAACTCGTTATAAGTAGTTTCAGTGCGCAGTTTTCCCAACCGGTCCGCTCCATGTATCCATCCACGGGGGATGGTCTACGAAATAAGAAATTATCGCGGATGGATTTTGGATGGTGTCGGGCAGTGAGTAATGGCAAGATAGCTTGCCTCGTTATCGGCTCATTCGCTCTACTTGCTCTCCTCGCTCTCGACGCTCAAGTTTATCCGTAAATATCAGGACGTGTGGATTAAGTTTTTATAAGAAAATACTGGTTCTTGTATGACTAGCGCAAGATAGTATCCGGGGTTACCGCATAGCTTCAGCCAAGGCTGAAAAGGAACCATCAGGTTATTCAAGCGTAGTGCAAAATATTTAAAAACAAGATATAACAGATGAATACTTCTCCACATCAGATTAGTATCTTCTAACACGCCGCGTTTTCAAATTGCGTTGTCACTTGCAGAAGACAATAGAAACTAGAACCTGAGAAACCTGATGCTGCATCCCGTTAACGAGTTTTCCTTGTCGTCCACAATAACGAACCTAAAGTTTGTGCTGCTACGAGGCTTAGCTTAGCTAGTGCAACTAATAACCACTATGTGCACTGAACCAAAGCTTAGCCACAATCTGCGATTACCCGCGCAACCGAGCGCGTAGCAAATCCACTCAGCTTTGCTGCTAAATGGCGCGGCGGAATCCTAACTGCTATGTACCCACAGAAACACTTCGGCAATCTCCGGGGATACTCGTTCAATTTCACGAATTATGGAACATTTTCTCCTGCTTATTTGCTTCGGGGCAAAACCGCCTATGACTGCTAAATCCTGTTTATCCCAATTTGTCTAAATGAAAATCATAACATGCGGAACATCAGGGTGGTCGTAGACACGGGCGGGGGCGACAGGGTCGGAGGGGGTGACAGGGGGACGATCAGTTAACACAACGATCAAACTTTAACTGTGACAGGCAGTTTGATAACAAGTTTCCGTAACTAGATCTTTTGCGGTGATTTGTCAAGCTCAAAGTAGACCAGGCCTGGTTTATTTGATTTAAACAATCAAATAAACCACAAGCAGTTTTGTAATTTTGGTAAAAACTTTGCAATCCATTTTTCTCCTTGTAACCGTATGTGAAGATATTGTGAACGTGCGAGATCTCAACTCTCAATTTCCGTTTACCGCTGAAAGTCTGGATTATAATGTTATCCACTTCCAAAATCCAATTCAATATAATACATTGTCATCCGATAGGAGTCGTTACAAATCCATCCAGCTAGAACTGACAATAACGTGTGCTATCTCCAATCAGGGCGACAATGTCGACTCGTATCAACTCACCTGCTCGGACCATCAATAGCCAGACTATCCATTGTGGCCTGCTCATCAGCGGCTATGTATTGTGGTCACACAATGGCTCACTACTCACACAGACAGCAGCAGCTCTACTGTCTATTCCGATCCGTCACGCCACACATTTATTCATTTCCCTGCGCTCAGCCCGTGCTAGTTGGGTTCGCGGTCCATTCTCCCCTGTCAGCCGTCACTCATCATTTTTTCTTTTTCTTTCATATTATTCCTCACATGTTTCACATCCACATTGACCGACTCAAAAGTGCCGCAGTATAATGTATGTAGGTACCTACATATTGTATATATATAACAACGGTTATCTATGACTAATCATAGACGGCGAACCTCATCCATCTTAGTTTGCGTGGGATGAAGGTTGGCTATTAAAATAGACTGACGCTCCACCGATTATGGTGGTAGTATTCGACCTACATAAATCGGAACTTTTGCACTAGAAGGATGAAAGTATGCTAGTCATTAATCATGTTAGCTAAGTTTCCTTCGCAGTAAAAACAGCTCACAATCTCCTGCCATAAGTCGCAAACTCGCAAGCTTTGCACTTTTTTTAAGCAAAGTTTCTTTAATTAAAGCTATAAGCGAGCTACAACTACAACCGAAGATAAATGAAAACACAAGTTTAATACATACAAGTACTAGCACCCAGTTCCGTTCGTTTCCAGCTGCCAAAATAATCCCTGAATGCAATGACCGGGGCGAGACAGAGATCCAGCCACTGAACAGCATTTGTTACGAACCGGGGCGAGGGGACAGTAAGTATAAGTAGTAACGTCACCAAGCGAGGATGAAATTCGTGGAAAACGCTAAACTAATCTTAGCTAGATAAGAAAAGCGAACAAAACCATGTCTTGACTAGGATGTGATTTCGCGACAGACACTTGTATTTTCATAGAAAATATAAACCCAAACCGGAAAATAAGCAGAAAGGAATCTGTTAATCTTGGAATCTAAATTACTTTCAGTTGAAAATACTGCTAACGAAATATGTCACGAACGAAGCTATGTTTGCTTCCTAGCCGGCTAGCCATTTTGATAAGGATTTAACATGATTGTTCAAAGCCTGGCGACAGTGGCGACACCTCTCCACCAGGCGTACGTAACTATTGCGCGCCAAATCCAATTTGCTACCCCTGGGGTCCTCCCCTCCTGCGCGCTTCCCTTCATCCCCGTTTGCCCGGCTGCCTGTCTGCCGACACCCCTCGGCGCTGTCGCTGTAATACCATATGTTGAAGATAACGTATTGATAGGAACACATGTATACTTCCATCTGAGGTGTATTGGTGAAAGATTATATTTTGGACGTGATGTTCGGCTCATTTCCAAATCCTCCTGCTTAAAAAGTTTGTGTTTATGGATAGCCAGGTAGACTTATTCTCCTTCATATTGCATTGTATTATCCTGTTTAAATGAAATGTAAAAAGTCCCACCGCATCACAATAACCCAAGTAGGTACCTACTCATAATAATTTACAGTAACAATTTTATGTGCAGCGTTGTTGTACAAGACAGCTAGACTAGACGAGAGTAAAGGATGATTTCCACCAAACGGCTCGCATCGCATCGGAACGGAAAGGATTTTACAATCTTTCATCGATAAAACTAAACTATTAAATATTAGACAGCTAAACATTTACTACACCTGCATTCTTATTAAAAACATAACTTCAAACTCAATACAAACTAACATACAACTAAAGAAAAAAACAATGTCACATTACCTGAGAAATAGATATAAAAACAAACTTGAAGTCATCAGCGTACGCACTAATTACGGTAGAAAGACCATATTATTTGAAGGAGTTCATCTGTTCAATGGATTACCGGACGATATTAAAGAGTGCGATAACGTTAATACATTTAAAAAAAAAGCTTATGAAACATGTATGTACATTATAACGTCTAATAATCTGGAGGAAATATGTATTGTACTGTATTATCATACTTTTACTTTGTATCTCATTATAAGCGGACTGTATGTTCTTATGAGAAATAAATTTCTTTAAACCGAAATCGTGTACACAGTATTCAAAGTCACAGCAGCTTGACCGCGGGCGTCTTCCGCGACAGGTAATCGTAGCCGAAACTAGGTATGCTGCGACGCGCAACATGCTCCGTTCGCCTGTCATCGAATCCGATCGGATCCTGTCGAGTGTCGACGCATACGATCAGCCCCGTACCGTCGCTTGGGAACGTTCCCAAGCGACGGTACGGGGCTGATCGTATGCGTCGACATCCTGCCGGACGCGATCGGCTGTCGCCGCATCCGTTCTTATCCTTTCCGATCCGATGCGATGCGAACCGTTTGGTGGAAATCATCCTTATGAAATAATGAAAATTTTTCCCTGTATGAATTCAATGTTGCTACTTACCTAAATAACCAATAATACCGAACTAGTTAGAGACCAGTCAGCAATGGGTTTTTTCATCGTGAGGCGAATCACATCTGCCCCTACAGAAGTCACTTCACGATGACCACGACCGCCATGCCCTGGTAACTTAGAACATTTTTTTTTTATTGTGAAAAGTTTCATCTATACCTCATACATGGAACTATTTATGCCAGTGTTACCACTTATTTTGGCTTGAAATATTTGGTACTTTACAATAATTGTTAATTTTGCTATTATTCATCTAGTTGCACCAAATATATTATTATTATGATCTAGCAACCTAGTAGAATTTATTTATAAAATATTTTTTTAACATTCTGTATTCTAAGTGATATTTTTACGATGATAGAATCTTAAGAGTAGTTTTCTGAAACCAAACGTTAGCAACACTAAGTCTGAACGTCACAAGAATTTGAACTTTTTCACTGGTGTGCTTACATGCTCGTGCGCATTTTTTGGTGTTTTTGCGTTATAACTTTGAGTTATAGACTAATATATGTTTGAGTTGAGCCTTAGTTCCTCCGTATATTCAGACGGCCTCCTCTCATAGAGAGAAGTCCGTGTGTCCCAGCAGTGGGAACATTATAGGCTGATTATGATAACATGGAATTTGTGCCTGTGTTTGTGGTCACAAATGGTACTACTACAGGTCCTAAGTTCGATACCCGTCTGGTCTGGTCTGGGGTCAGGTAAAGTATTATTGGGTTTTTAGGTTATTTCTCAGTAGCAGACCAATTGTGGCCGGCTCATGGCAATAGGCTCCTCACTATTACATGGGACTTACCTAAACATAATTTGTAAAATGTGAATGGTGAGATACACCTCTGCCTATCCCTTTGGGGATTTCAGGCATGATGATAAGTTACCATAGAATTCGTTATCTTCCTCAGTGTCATTACATCTTAAACAAAGCTCTATTATTTAACCGACTTCCACAAGGAGGAGGTTATCAAGTCGTCTGATTTTTTTTTTGTTTTGTGTGTATGTTCAGCGATATTTCAGTCAATTGTAGACCGATTTTCAAAATTCTTTTTTTATTCAAGTGTGTATACTCTCAAGGTTTAGAGATTCCATCATCAGATCCTGACATGGTGACAATGGGACCACCCATTGTCACCATGTCATGACAATGGGACCACCCATTGTCATCATGTCATCACCATGAGGGAAATCGAGGGACCCTCAAATTTTATAGGCACGTATTACGTTTTCATATTTTTTCTAAAGCTATTCAATTAGGAGTCGGAGGATAATTCTTTAGTAAAATATTAACTGTGGACCGATTCTCAAAATTTTTTTTTTTTTCGTTATAGTGTACTCCCGAGGTGACCCCATTGTCACCATGTCAGGATCTTATGATGGAATCTCAGGAAAATCGAGGGCAACCCTCAAATTACGTGTTTCGTGTTTTTTCTAAAGTTATTCAAGTATTCGCATGTAGGAGTCATCACCTCATGTTGATGAGCTGATGATGAAAGGTATAACTCCTTAACGGTTAGGAGTTGGAGGATAATTCTTTAATAAAATATTAAGGGGACGAATTTATAGTTGTATTCTTTCAGGTTATCTAGGTGAGCTGATTATAGAATATAAAAATCCGGTTAAAAGTCAAAATCAAAGTCAGAATAATTACTCAAGTTAAATGACTTAGTTCGACTTACTACGTACCTACGATTATTTACACTAACAACTAAAAATGGAAAAAAAACTTTTTTATTTAAATAAACTCTCAGAGCGCTTGTTGAACCAACCCTCCCTAACCGGGGTATATTTTACCCGGGATTTACTTGCGACCTACAAAGTATGTAAAATTTACATTTCAATCTCAGCCTTTTCTTCGCTATGTTTAGGTCAGCTTCTACTCTAAACAAATACTGCGGAATTTACTTAAAACTATAACTACCTACACCTACATACGTAACGAGGATGTCCTTATGTGTTTTTATTTACACATTTCCCTGAAGTGATGGTGACATGCCCAATCCTAAACTTGCCTAAGAGACGCCTTTGCCCTTTGTAAAGTTTGATTTGTGACGTGTTATTTTTGTTTCATCAACAGTTATGGCCCGCTCTGACTTTATAGCAACGGTACTCGTAGATTAGTACAAGGTGGCGCAAAGTTAATCACCCTATCGGAAGATGCTATAATTTTTGCAAATGGCGTCGTATCTCAATTCTCAATCATATTTGACATTTGCGAACCAGACAGCTGAAGAATTCAAACAAACGAGCAACGGAGCGCTACACTCCGCAAGAGTGAGGAATAATTGTGAAGGAAGCGTTTCCTGGTCGCATAGTCTCGCTTAAAAATTGCCCGATTTAACCATTCTAGGCTTCTTTCCTTAGAGCTACTTGAAGTCGCGGGTTTATGCCAACAAGCCGCAGACAATCGCAGGCCAAAATTTATCGCCGGAAATCTTGCGGAAAATGTGATAAAACGGTCACATTGTGTATGAACACTGGTGGCAGCCACAGTTTTTCACAACCAACAACCCCAACCCTTTAGTATGTAACCCTTTAGAAAAGTGTGTCTATATCTTTCGAAGCTAGTTCCAGAGACTGATCCCTAAATCTCTGAAACTTGAAAGATTGCTTCGAAAAGGCAGGAACATGAAAAATAATGTAAACATGCCAATTATCTCTTTATAAGCTTAGTAACAACTAGCAAACGATCGCACGTGTGGCTTGAAAGTGTCGACAAGCGAGCATCGCGTGTCAATCGCTCACTCTGCTAACACCCTCCTGACACGGCGTGACGTGCCTCCTAACCCCGAGGATGAGGTCAAAGGTCAATGAGGCAGCACTTACTACTCGGAGATACACATTACACGTGCTGTCATAATATTGAGCTGGACTGAGGAAAAAGCAACCTGGATAATTTGGTATTTGTAAGTTTATTACCTGCTATTGTTACTTTTGGGATTCTTGGCCCGTTTTCCTCTGCATTTTGAATTGAACATGATAATTAATGTAATTACGAATACCTAAATAACTATTATGACATTGACAATGCCTAAATTATTGTTATAATAAGATGTTATTCCTACACCAATGTCAATGATGACAAAGGGAAACTCAGAAAGATCACGTCGATGAACAAATTACCTACTTAATAGGGTCCAAGTTTGCCAAAAATATTATCGCCTATCTCTCATACTTCACTCAATGTATTTCCGCATTTCCGCATATGGCATAACCTTGTGATTGACAAAGCGACCCATTTTGGAGTGTATTGATCGGTATAAGGTGGATACGTCTCGAGATAACGACGCCGATGGCACGTCACGGCGTCCCGACTCTGTTGATGTCGTGATCTATGAACTGAGCGACGACGCCGACAAACACAAAGGACGCATAAGATAAAAGAAGACGGTTCTTTGTGTGCTGGAGAATGTAAAGCCAGCTATGTAGCTGGTGGAAAAGAGAATTTTTTGGGAAGTAGGAAGAGTTACCTTATGATTATCAAGCCAGTGGTTAGCTAAGGGAGCATTTTGTTGTCAAGATTACGATGATGAAGGAATAGATACAGCTTACGTTGAGCGACATTGAATGCTGCTTTGAGTACCTAATGCACCTACTTACTGTGTTATTACCAATTAAAGTGTTTCCATAGAACACACACAAACATATCTATTTAATACAAAATAGTTGAAACCCAGCAGGCGACATAACTTTACAAATTAATCGTAACCCCAGCGCCGTCTACAGCTCTATGGATATTATGCAAGCGGAGTCGGGCGATCTGTATTCATGGCGCGGCGGGCCAGAAAACGTGGCCATCTACGCTGATTGCAGCGTCATCAGGAATTATTGCTGCATGAGCGATCATAGCTATTGCTTCTACTGTAAGATTAAGTAGTTATACCTATTATATTGATCTATCCGTTGTTTGTTGTAAGATTATCAATTTGATACTGGGTGAAATTGATATTTTCTTCCGTGTCTATTCATGTGTATTCGTGTATATTATGTTAAAAACCCTGACCGATCCAAGAGGGCGCTATAGGTATACCAATGACATTGCCAAATAGAAGAAACATAAAATAAAGGGTGTAACAAGACCCTTAACGAAGCCGAAAGGCACTTGTTCTCCTCTTCATTGCGATATTTTTTTGTTCTAGACCCAGTGGCGTGGCTAGGCCTAATAGCGCCCTGTATCAAAATGATTTAGGGGCCGTACGAAACCGAGTGCGGCAAACACCAAAAAAAAAATATATAAAAATAGCATCCTGACTTGCATCGCTTAAGCTGCCATTGATTTTACTAAGATAATGTAACAGCCAGCAAAGTGGAATAGAAAATTAAAGTAACCACGATCATGGCTCGCATTGTTAAAGGCATTCATCGAAAATCCGGAAAAGCGAGATCGAAAAATTCTAGCTTTCAGGACCGCGACGAGTCAATTTTGAAGCCTTCTAGACTGTGATAAGTTAAATATTCATTCTTTAATCATAACGGGCCTCTTAACGAGATGTTGGGTGTCAAAGTTCAAACTTTTTCACAAGTTTTTTTTTTAATACATCTTTTTAATGTAAGATTTTTACTTTAAACACCTCCACGATCTCCAAACTATTCAATCCAACCACCAACACAATGTTTTGAGTGTGTTACATTGAGTCCTACCGTGATTTTTCATCCCGAAAAAAGTCGTTTCCCAGCAATAATTTTTGCGTTACTTAGGTTCATGTAGATTGTAGAGACGAATGCTTGGTTGACGGCTGAGTTTTGTTTAAACAATACCTATGCTACATTAATATTATAAAAAAAGCTCGCATATTTTTCGGTCTACTACTATTGGTCTGCACAAAAAGGGTACCTACTCTTTTGTTTTACTACTATTGGTCCGCAAGGTAAACAGATGTGGTCATCGTGTGCACGGCCTTTGGTTCCAAAAATGAGCATCTTAAATTTATGATGATGGTACATAATGCTTGGTTGACGGCTTCGTGAAGGGTTACACCCTGTTCCATTAATGAAAGTGAAAATATTAATGATTTTTAAAATGCATGATTTTTGTCCCAAATTACCGCCGTAAATTCAAACAAACTTTTAAAACGTGACAACACCATCTTCGGCTTGTATGTTCGATTGTCAATTGTTTTTATGACGTCACTACCCGAGAAGCGACCGCTCGTGTTGCCATAGAAGTTTCCTCATTTAGTAAATATTATATTTTGATCGGTGTATTTTTTTTTTACTTGTTCTCCAAAAAGATAACATAAATATAATCTTATAATCTCGATACCTAATACGGATCAGAGAGGGTTTTTTTAACATATTGTGTAGTCATCATCATCTGCCAGCCTTTTCCCATCTATGTTGGGGTCGGCTTCCAGTCTAACCGGATGCAGCTGAATACCAGTATTTTACTTGGAGCGACTGCCTATCTCACCTCCACAACCCATTTAGTACTGGGTAATACGATACCCCTTGATAAGACTGGTTGTCCGACTTTGAGCCACTGACTACCTGTATCGACTGTCAAAGATCTACAAATGACAGCCGGGACCAACGGCTTAACTTGCATTCCGAGGCACGGAGGAAACTTAATAGTACAAAAAACTTCTAAAAACAACACTAAAAAGGTCTAAAATAACTTTATTTTCGGAAGTCGGTGTCTTTGTTTGTAGCTTTTTTGCCACCGACTTCCGAAAGTAAAATTATTTAGAATTTTAGAAGTCGGTTTTGTTTTCGCAGAAAGTTTTTTTACTTTACCCTTTTTAGTTGTAGTATAACACACAAATTCTTGTCAATTAGTTTTTACATTGTAACTAGAAGTTAGTTAAAGTACTCGTCAAGACGAATCATACGAGCCCAAACTCGATGAGGTTTTGTCGTTTTATAATGGAGTTCCTATGGCCACCGTTCAGCTCCATTATCAGACACTGGATACCATTTAGGACCAAAGTTCTCGTCAAGACGAATCATACGAGCCCAAACTAGATAGGATTGTGTCATTTTATTACGGACTACCTGTGACCACCTTTCAGCTCCATCACCAGACCCTGGGTACCATCTAGAGACAAAGTACTCGACAAGATGAATTATACGAACCCAAACTCGATGGGGTTAATATGTCGTTTAATAACGGAGTTCCTATGGCCAAGGTGGCCAGCTCCATTATCAGACCCTGGTTACCATTTAGGACTAAAGTACTTATCAAGACGAATCAAACGAGTCCAAACTCGACGTTGTTGCGTCGTTTTATTACAGACTTCCTATGGCCAACTTCTAGCTCCATCATCAGATCAGCTTCATGTCATCATAATATTGCATTGTCTCGCGATATACACATGCGTGCAAAATTTCAGCTCAATCAGAAATCGGGAAGTGAGTCAAATTTAACTAGCAAGTATCACGTGACGCCGCGTGATGTACATCAGAGCGCCAGCACGCGACGTCGCGTGATGTGATAATCAACGTGAGGAAAACAACCAAATTCGTAAACCGATTTTGATGAAATTTCTATGGGACCAATCGGGAAACATATCCTTTCATATGAAAAAAGAATTTTTCAAATCGGTTTACAAATGACGGAGTTCTGAGATAACAAACATAAAAAAAATACAACCGAATTGAGAATCTCCTCCTTTTTGACGAAAGTCGGTTAAAAATACAAAAAATCATTATTTTTAACAAAAAGTTTTACTATTCAATAAACGAGTATTACAATAACTTTTCAAATAACACCTACTATGATTTGGGCCTGCTCTACTTCCGTGTTCTAAGTGCTAACGCTCGCACATATCATTCTGTCATAACTATCTGTTATATAATAACGTGATCCATCCGCTTCCGCCAGCTCCCATTAGTCACGATAAGTGGCAATCATTTGTTACTGCTGAAGCCACTTCCCTCAGTAAAATAACAAGCTAAGAGGTTCCCCGGATCTAAGCCACTGACGAATTATCAGAAGATCCCCAAACAGAAACGTACCATTAGGTAATCCATTTATTCCAACTCATTCATAAGTTTGGTCGAAGGAGGTCGTAATTCAGTGTGGTTCTGTCACACATATTGCGGAAGTATCCAATGATTTATGGAGACGTGTTCCGAACTAACATTTATTATTAAAGACAAAATATCTCATTCCCTTAATAGTCCCGAAGCTGTGATATTTCTGCATAGCTATAGTAACTTGAAACGACGGCTATACGAAGTTAGAAATGTGCGCTCCGGACTCCGGAGATTCTGGAAATCGAGTTATTCAGAGCGACATCTTCTACTGAGAAATGGCTGCTTGATTTCTCATTACGGTTTATCTAATTTTTGACCACCAGAACAAAACTGCTCTACGTTTAAATAAATTGGTCCAAGTGATTTATACTACAAATATAAACAAAGTAAGGCATATTGCCCTAATCAAACGGTAAACAGTAGTCTCGCTAAACTGGCTTAGTAATGCCAACTAAACGCAAGGTCAGTGAGAGCTGTGACCCACCAACTGATTACGAGGCGTTTAAATAAACAGTTTATATCGGACCCTTTTCCCGACATTAGCATCGTCATGAAACAACAACATCGTCCACGTACACAAGCGACCTAGCTTTGTTAAAACGCATTTCTAATCTGCAGTCGTACTGCGTCTGCACATACGGCGTGCCTACGTGCGCTTTACGTTGTACCCACGTGTGCCTCACATCATGTCGACGTGTGCCTTACGTTGGGCTCGCTGGCGAGCCACAGACTCTCGACTAACCCGTCGATGCCGCACTTGTTAGCTAGCGAGATGAGGTAATGCCCTCTCGGGGAGCTCTCACCCCACTCTGACCGCGCATTCAAGAGCTGAGCATAGCGGAATGTTTGCAAAGGAATGGGGTCTCCAGATAAACTCTGATGACCTATTACAATAAGATATTTGTGAAAACGGAATGTTGTGATTCAGCAATAATAAATGTGACGGAAATCAGTGCTGCTACATCCCCAAATTCTCTGGAAACTTCTAAGATAAATTAAAATAGGAAGTTATTAAATAAATGTTGAAATAATTTACCAAAGTTGTGATACGTTGGAAATTGAACTTGGCGAAACAAGCTGCAAGGCATTAAACTTATGGCAGTCCTGAAATTATCTCTTAAACTTCAGCCATTCACTTTGACCTTGGAAACATTGGCAACGATCTTAAACTTATTCATGTGGAAATAAATTTCGTTTAAAACCTCACCTCCAACCGGAGAGACAACGTTTTTGTCACACAAGAGTGGTTTAGCAAATAGGTGTACAGGAGTCGATAAGTCCGTCAATGTCTCTCTTGATTAGGTACACAAGCGTGCACCGGTCTGTCGTCAGCTCATCCACCCTCGACTACCGTAGAGAGACCCTCCGGATCTCCCCTAGGATGTTTTTATGTTTTACCTACAAGTGTACCAACATGGCGACGTCCCGGGCTCTGAGCTGAATTGTTAAACAAGTCACGTGACAAACAAAGGGTTGCTTCTCGAGGATTAATTATAGGGCGATCGGGCTAAATATTTGATGAGAAAAATAAACGAACCTATAGAAAATGGACGTGCATATGAAGCCATAAGTCTTAATACAGGAAGGGTTGTGGCTTTGTCTCGTGAAAGGGTTTAATGTTATTGCCCTGAAGGATATGATTTATCTGATACTGAGCCCGGGGTTAATATTATTATACATTATTGGTTTGGTTACACTACACTGGTAATTATGTATTGGTCATTTATATCTTTAAGAAAAATATATATATACAGTGTGTAACAGAAAGGGTATAATCATATGGAATACTGTGGTACGGACCATCAAAATGAACAACTTTCTCTATGGGACCACCATCGAAATCGTAAAAAAATAATCGGCTCGGGTCAAGTAGGTATTGAAATTTTGTATAGGACAGCTGATATTTTTTTTACGATTTCGATGGTGGTCCCATAGAGAAAGTTGTTCAGTTTGATGGTCCGTACCACAGTCTTCCATATGACTATACCCTTTCTGTTACACACTGTATATGGATATTTAATTTATTATTTTTATTTTATATAGAAGTCTTTCTTAAGATGGAAGTTCTTAGTAAAAATTTCTCATTTCTTGAAAGATTCGCAGAATTTCGTGACAATACGAGAAAGCTATTTTCTCCAACCCCATCCCTTGACCATTCGTTATCCGTATGTTGAACTTGCTACAGGACAACACGCTTGGCTGCTTGCCAACTCACGAAATTGTTTAGTTCTACAAAGTTTTAATCTATTTAATGCTGCGGCGTACTATAAAGATTAATAAAGATGGGCCTATTACTTATTCATCTTACAGATATTGTAAGTTGTGGTCTAGTGCGTAACACAACGTAATTAAGGATTTAATTGCGTGCAGAATGGAATGGGTCTGTTAGTATGTCTTGTAACATACCTGTGATGATTTGACAGTTCAAAAGTGCCTGTAACTGGCCTACTTGAAATAAATGCTTTGATTTTGATTGATTTTTTATTTTGATGAATGTAGAAACTTATTGAAAATGTAAAATTTCTGATCATGAATCTTGCTTTTCCAATCACAGATTTTCAAAGCACAACAAAACGACAGTCGTAATTTATGTGACGTCCCACAAACAAATAAAACCTCCTCGTTCCTAACTAATATTTACACATTGTAAACGATAACTCCTAAACACGTCCCTACACGGAACAAGAAGGGATTCATTCGCAATAAGCAATACTTAGAGACGTTGAAACGGAGGGGTCCTAGCGAGGATCCCTGGGGACGCTGGCATTTCATCTACCCCACACGACGAGTAGTTGGTGATTTTTATGCACATTGAAGGGGAGTAATGCATTTTATTCGAAGGGATACGACTTTGAAGTCGGAAACTTTCGATTACAGAGGAGGGAAAGACGCAATGTGGTTTACTTCAACGAAAGTCTTGGAGCGTACAATTTCATATATTTCGTTTAAAATACAATTTTACTAAATCTCGGTTTGCCTTTGATGCTGTTAAAGCATGTGGTCTATTTTTCTGCCCTTTTTCGCAGTAGGTAATTGCTATAGTATGATATCATGGTTTTGCCTATTCAGCAGAGAAAGGGCAGAAAATGACTATAGGGGATGACTGCAGGTCAGGCGTTTGCTAAGTCGTTCAGTTGAGAGTCGACGTTCTACAGTATCATGGGACATTGTCAAACTTAAATTTAAGAAAAATTGTGTTGTTTACATTTCCATATAGTAAAAGTTTGCCACAGGAAGAAAATTTCTTTAGATATAATATTAATAACACGTTGCATAATTTGACATCTAATAGTAATGTTTTTCATTTGATTGACATTAACAATTATATTGGTAATAATTTTTATTTGACAAAAGATAGATAACTTGTGGATCGGTGCTATCTAACAAACTATTGTAGAAGACAGGTAGCTGTATCGCTATCATACTATTTTTCTATTACAGCCAAGAACTTGGCTAATCAAGTTGCCTCTGTTGAGCAATGCAATATTCAGTTAAATTACTCTGCCAATAGTTTGATCACAATTAATGAATCAGTCAATCATTTAAATTAGAAAATGAGACAACAGAGGCAATCTCTTGCAATATTTTAAGGAAGCCAGAACATAAACCAAGAGAATGTTTAGAGGATTTCAATAGTATCAACCTGGTGCATCAAAATATTCAAGGATTTTTTGAACAAAGAATTAGAAGTTGAACTTTTCCTGAATTGTAACAACATAGATATTCTTTGTATGATGGAGCATTGGCTTAAGTGTCACCAATTAATTTTCAATTTTAGTAATCACCAGGTTGGTAGTTCATTCTGCAGGGGCTATACATGGTGGCACATTAATCTTAGCAAATAATCAGCTTAAATTTAAAGACCACAAGGATATTGTAAGCCTATCTGTTGAGCGAACAGTTGAAATAGCCTGTATAGAATTGGAGCAGTTTATCATATTAAGTGTATATAGACCTCCTTCAGGGTTGTATGATAGTTTTGAAAAGGTAATGGATGAAGTGTTGCATAAAATCTGTAATTCTAAGAAGTCCATAATCACTTGTGGGCATTTTAATATTAATTCGTTAGAAAAATCTGGGCTAAGTACTAAAATTATAAGCCTGTTTCAGTCATACAATCTTGAAAACAAATTTTTAGAGCCCGCTAGAATAACCCCCACTAGTGCCAATTGCCTCGATAATATTTACACAGATGTTATACCTACCCACACAGTAATTATTAACTTATTAGATTCAGATCATTGTGGGCAATTGATCACAATTCTTAACGTAAACAAGAAAGTCACTAAGAAGGATATCATTGTTAATCCAAACACTAAAAATCGCCTGGAAACTTTTAAAACTAAACTTTTGTCTAAATTACCACCTTTGTCAAATAACGGTGATCCCAACCAACAATATAACGATTTTTTTAGTATGTATTGCACACAATTTAAAACCACGTTTGTTCCTAAGACAATCTCGGTTAATAGTAACGCGAATAAGAGTCGAAAACGACTTTATGAGCTGTATGAAGAACCGACGTATATAAACACTGTAGAATTTAAGTTATATGTTAAGAATTATTCTAAGGTATTTAAAAAAGTTTGTTTTATAGCAAAGTCACGTTATTTGAGTTCAAAAATTAAAAACAGTAGTAATGTTATTAAAATGACATGGAACATTATTAATAGCGAAACGGGAAAGTCTTGCAATCGAGATAGTGACTACAGCCTTGCTATTGGCGATCATATTTTGAATTCAGACACCCAAGTTGCCACAGCATTTGAAAATTTATTTGCGGATATTCCCGTATCGACTACTAAATCGCTAAACTCGTCACCTGCTGCTGCCGAGTCTTTATTAAAGGAAAACGTTTCAGTCTGTGATTCCGAATTTAATTTTCAATATGTCACCTGTAAAGATATAATTAAAACTTTTCACACGTTAAATGTTAAGAAGACCGCCGATCTATGGGGTCATTCTGTGGACGTTACTAAGTCCATTATAACCATTGTAGCTCCTTCTTTAGCTGTAATATTTAACGATTGTATTGACCGTGGTGAGTTTCCAGATCTAATGAAAAATAGTAAAATAATACCATTGTTTAAATCGGGTAGTAAATCAGACCCCACTAATTATAGACCCATTTCTATACTACCCGCCATCAGTAAAAATTTTGAAAAACTAATTTTAGAACAAATGCAAAGATTTTTCAATAAACATAATTTATTGCATAAGAAACAGTTCGGTTTTACAAGGGGTCGTTCAACTACTGATGTACTGACTGTGTTGAACTTTTAGGGCACATTTATAATGCATGGGAAGATAAATGCGATGCTTTGGGCATTTTTTGCGATTTGTCTAAGGCTTTCGATTGCGTTCTTCATGAAACATTAATCAGGAAACTACACCACTACGGAATCCGGAACGCCTCTCTGGATCTTCTTGCGTCATATTTGAGCGATAGGATTCAGAGAGTTGATGTTAACGGTAAAAGATTCCCCGGATCCGTAGTAAGAATGGGGGTACCCCAGGGCTCAATTCTTGGCCCATTTTTGTTTCTTATTTATATAAATGACTTGCCTTACCTCCTAAAGGATAATCATGACATAGTGTTGTTTGCAGACGATACCTCTCTTTTATTTAAACTCACACGTCAGCAGCTAGTTACGGACGATGTTAATAGCGCCCTGGCAAAAGTCGTTAATTGGTTTAATGTTAATCTACTCCTAAATGAGAAAAAAACTAAATGTATTAAGTTTACGATAGCCCATGTAAGACAAGTGGAAACTAGTGTACTAATCAAGGATGAAGAGTTGAAACCGGAAAATAACACAGTGTTCTTAGGCATAACTTTGGATGCCAAGCTTCAGTGGGGCCCCCATATAGACAAATTGTCAAAAAAAATTTGATCTGCAGCATACGCCGTTAGAAAAATTCGTGATTTAACTGATTTAGAGACAGCCCGTTTAGTTTACTTTAGTTATTTCCACAGTGTGATGTCGTACGGTATTCTCTTGTGAGGCAATGCCGCCGATATTCAGAAAAAAGGGCAATTCGTTCAATTTATAAATTAAGTTCTAGATACACCCTCAGAGAAAAATTTAAAGTGATTAATATACTTACTGTCCCGTCTCAAATTATTTATGAAAACCTTTTGTACGCACATAAAAATATTATTTTTCTTAAAAAATACAGTCATATCCACAACATAAATACGAGGAATAAACACAAATTTGTTGTTCCTGCAACGAGGCTAAAAAAATAGGGGGTAGGTTCAGGTGCCAATGTATACGTTTTTACAATAAACTTCCGAGTCATATTCAATTACTAAGCCTAAATAAATGGGCACGCCACTATAATGGCGGTAAGTCCCCTCTTTGAGGAGTGGCTGGAGAGGCGCCACGGCGCCCTCACCTTCCGCCTGACGCAGGTCCTCACCGGACATGGTTGTTTCGGGAGGTTCCTGCACCTAATCGGGCGGGAGGAAACGCCCGGGTGTCACCACTGCGAGGATCGACCGGAGGACACGGTGGAGCACACTGTGCAGGTCTGCTCCGCTTGGGCGGAGCAACGCCGTGTCCTCGTAGCGGCGATCGGCGGCGGCGACCTCTCGCGTCCGGCCCTGGTTCAATCCATGGTCCGGAGCGAGACGGAATGGGACGCCGTCACCTCCTTCTGCGAAGCAGTCATGCTAGCGAAGGAGGTGGCGGGACGTGAGAGGGAGAGAACCTCACGTCCCAGCCGCCGCGGGAGACGCACCGGGCGTCTGGGGCCACGTGGTGGCCCCCGGCCACCGTAGACGCGGGCCTGTGGACGGTGAGCTATGGGCTAGCTCGCCGTCCGTCCGTCTTATGACGACAGGCCGTGTCGACGGCGCGTTCGTGTTCCACGCGCGCCTCAAAGAGAGTCAGCAAACAGGAAGGGGTCCGTAAGGGCCGACGCCTGCCAGGGTTGCGGGACTGTTCGAAAGAGATACCGCGGCCCTGGAACACAAAGGGCAAAGGAAGGAACATGGATGGGTTTTAGTCAGTACAAGTCTGACACTCCCTCCTGCTCAGCCCAGAGCGGGAGGGGTCATTTGATGATTTCCCATCGATAAAAAAAAAAAAAAAAAAAAAAAAAAAAGCCTAAATAAATTCAAATCGTTTATAAAACGGAAGCCATGTCTGACAGCCTACTATAACATTAATCACTATCTCGAAGATAAAAGGCTTGGGAATAAGCTGCTCCAATAAAATTTACTCTGTGAATGTCGAAATTTCGGACTTCGCTTGTTTATTATTGATTCCTTTCTCATATACACTGTGACATTTAATTTATTTGACATGAATACTTTTAGTATTTTATTATTATTATTTATTTTTTATTATTTTGTTTTATATTTTTCTTATTGTTATATTTAATTATTTGACATGAATACTTACTTTGCTAAGTATTTTACTTTTATTTTTTATTGTTAATGGTCACATTTAATGACATTTATTTTGTAGAGTATTTTTTATTAATTTTATTTGATTATTGTGAATGTTGAGGACCATGTGTATCTTTTTCCACGATTGTCTGGCAGTTTGAGTACTATAAGCGACCTACCCAAATGTCCTTTCTTTGGTATTGTTCGTCGTGTCGTTGAGCTCCTTGAGTTATAAGTCGAGCTACACGATAACTGACAAATGCTTGCACTGACTGGACAGGTCCACTCAAATCTGTGTGGTTCTTTCTTCAAGAGACCATCTCAGACACTAATCTGCATAGTCCTCATGTGAGTTAACCAAGATTATGTCTGGACTTTAAAAGAGACTATGACCTCTGAGTTTGTTTCGGCTGTTTCTTCTCAGAGTAGTCAGGTACGAAACACCGGCCCCATCTAGTTTAAAAAAAAGACGTGTAAAAGTGTTTTTAAAAACGTATTTGCAAAATAAACATCATTGATCCAGACTTAAAGCTTGACCTAATAGGAGCTGCTTGTTTAAAATCTTGTAATACTAACATAATGTTTATATGAATGTTTATAATAATTATTATCCGTTTGTTTGTCAGATGAGATGTGGAGCTCGGTGGAGTGCGGCGGCAGCAACGGGCGCGCGGTGCCGTGTGCGCGGGCGAAGCACTCGGCGACGTTGCTGTGCGGGCATGTATACGTGTTAGGCGGGCGCGGCGCGGGGGGCGCGGTGCCGCTCCGGGACTTCTGGAGATACAGTCTTGGTAAGTCGAATTATGTCTCGGATCAATTTACAGTATAAGTCAATTTAAGTACGTTTTCGTAAGTCGAATCTATAGAAAATCAAATAAAAAACCTCTTTGAAATCCAGCCTGACTGAAACACTATTTAGGTGGAAAAGCAAACATGAATCTAGTCCCGAGAAGACAAACATCTCGCGTTCATAAATATAGAACAAACATTTGTTTATAACAGCATATTTAACTACAATGTAAGGTACATACAAATAATCTTGTCAACCGAATGGTGCTCGTTGTGGGATACCGACCTGAATACGGCACTTCATATCAATCGAAGAGGCTGTCGTCAGCAGTCGCTGGAGAGTCCTCCACAAAAACGTGTCTTTTCTTCCTTGGAGCGCCTGCTGCAGCTTCTGACTGGCGTTAATTAGGTCGAGTTTCATCAACAGACTCAAACGCGAATTACGAGTTGAGACTTTTTTTAAGGGTTCTGTAGCCTAATGGCAAAAAAGGAACCCTTATAGATTCGCCATGTCTGTCTGTCTGTCCGTGTATGTCACAGCCACATTATTCCGAAACTATTAGGACTACACAGTTGAAACTATGTAGAACATTGTAAGAACTGCTTTACGATTTTTATACAAAAAAAAAATCAAAAAATTAATGGTACCCCTCCCCACCCCAAACATGGAACTGAAACTAAAATATATTTTTTCATCAAACCTATAGATACGTGCGGGGTGTCTATAGATAGGTCTTTAAAAATGACATTGAGGTTCCTAAAACCATTTTATCTCAAAGGCAATCGTTTGAAAAATAGACACTTCCAAAGTGGTAAAATGTGTGTGTCCCTCTAATTTCTAAAGTAAGAGGAGGAAAATCCTGAAAAATAGTATACTTATACTGGTAAAGAGTATCCCACTTAAAACTACAGAAACCTTAAGAGCGGCCAACCCGTCATACTTTTCATACAAACGCTCGTACGTGATTATGCCGATGTTACATCTATCTTTGTTTTTTTTAAATTAATATGTATGTTGTGCACTAAATCTAGGTTTCTATGGTTGCAAAAAATAAAAAAAGAGTTTAATCAAATTCAGTATAAGCCTCCAAAAAATGCGGTTTTGCACAAATTTTACCTGAACTTTGGCCGTTCATAATGTACTCATAAACTGTAAAAATAAAGAAAACATCTCGATAGAAACCTTGCAAATGTAATGGATATTCTTAATGACAAATATTTATTTCACACACTTGTAAGATTTATTTAAAAACACGTATTTCCTGGAACAAGTTTAAGAAATTTTCGAACACTATTTTTCGTTCAATGTCATCGCGTTAGGCGGTATGAGGTGCGCGGGAGACGAGTTGTGCGGGGTCGGGGCGGGGTAAGACGGGGGAGTTGAAAGAAAATTGCCGCTGTGGCTCTGGATGAAACAACAAGGTTTTCGACCATGGTTTTCGACCATGCATTGTCGTTGACGATAGACGCGCCGGGAAGGGTCCTCTTAAATTCCTCACCCTTACTTTTTCTATTGATTTATTGAAAGCGAACGTTTCAGCCTGTCCGAATAAATTTAAATTTCAGCATATAAGCAAATCAAGATCAAATTAACCGAAGATCTATGGGGTAAGTCTGTCAAAGCTCTTGTACCTTAATTATTGAGACTATAGCACCGTATTTAGCCATTTTTCAAAATGGTAGATTTGGGGTGCCTTAATATTTTGGAGTTCGAATTTTTTTTTCCCGACTGAAAAAACTGAAAAGCAAAAAACAAGCACATTTTAAACTAAACAAAAATTGGAAGGAGGCGGGCTCATTCCATTTTCATAATTTTATATTCAAATTTTAGTTCTTTTTTTTGTATACATGAATGACCTACCCCATTTATTTACAACCAACCGCAAATGGTGTTGTTCGCTGACGATACTTCTTTAATATTTAGGATAAACAGACGTGCCACAAATCTTGACGAAGTCAATAGCGCCCTACTGCAGGTCCATAATAATTTAGTAAGTATTCAATGGGAAAAAATTAAGTGCATAAGATCAAGAGAAACTAGAAATTGTCGATAAAACTGTTTTCTTGGGAATCACGCTCGACTAAAGGCTACAATGTAGTCCCCATTCAGTTCTTCAGCCTTCGCTACCGGAGGACACGGTGGAGCGGTTTACTAATGTTTGCCATAATTTAAAATGCACTAATTGTATATACGCTTCTTTTATTTGTCATAATTTCATTAGATTTAACGCTTTAGTTGCCATAATCGTGAAATTACATAAAATCATTTTAACTAATTTCATTGGTCATAATCAATCAAGTGTCATAATTACATACAATTTTAATCCATAAATTTATTTGCTATATTTTTCATTTTTAATAATGTTGTTTTCCATAACATTTATTCACCATAATATTCATTTGCCCATACCAGAATACAGCATGCAAGCAAGTAGGTATGCAGCATGCAAGCAAGCATGCAACATGCAAGCACGCATGCAGCATGCAAGCAAGCAAAGAAGCAAGCATACATGCGACATGCAGCAGGCATGGTTTCTATCACGGCTCCGGCACTGCAGGGTTCTGGCGGTCCCACGCGAGCTTGTAGTCGGTCGCAGATAGTTTGACGCTCACCACTGCAGCTTCGGCTTGCTGGCCGGCCAAGCCGGCCAGCCTCAGCCACGGCGGCGAGGGCCAAAACCACCTGCCCCTCTGCTTGCAGGCCGTCTCGCCCATCCGCGGGCTTAAATTACACTCTAGGGGTAGGGCAGACCTTATGACGACAGGCCGTGTCGACGGCGCGTTCGTATTCCACGCGCACCTCAAAGAGAGTCAGCAAACAGGAAGGGGTCCGAAAGGATCGATGCCTGCCAGGGTTGCGGGACTGTTCGAAAGAGATACCGCGGCCCTGGAACACAAAGGGCAAAGGAAGGAACATGGATGGGTTTTAGTCAGTAAAAGTCTGACACTGATGATTTCCCAAACGAAAAAAAAAAAAAAAAAAGGGGCAGGGCAGACAAGACTACGAGGAGCCGGTTTTGTAGCGATTCGTTTCTGTCACTAACTTTTGTAGCACAACATATTGACTTTTTAAGACAATAGGTTAATTTAAGGTTAAAAATGCTTATTTATAGAAATGGCAATATGCCTAATAAAATTGTTCCAAATGAAACAACAATAAACTTTTATAAATTACATTAAATGTTGATGTCAAGTATCGATTATGTAATGTGTTAGTTTATAGAAACGAATGATGATAACACATCTTAGTAAGGAAACTTATTTTATGGCAAATAAAAGTTATGACTAATAACTATAGGACAAGCGTTATTAGTATAAATGATAATAGTTCAAGCAAATGTTATGAGGGGGGACGATTAAGGAAAACAATAATAGTACAAATATTTTTTTAGGTAACAAGACAATACCACCATAGTACCTCTCCTACTTATAAAATATATCCTTCCAGCGACTGGTAAATGGGAGAAGCTGGAGTGCCGCGGCGACCCTCCGCCCTCGCTGCAGGAGCACAGCGCCATCGCGCACTCGGTGAAGCTGTACGTGTTCGGAGGAGAGGCCGGCGCACTCTCCAACGAGACACCGCTTTGGATATACAATACAGAGGTAACACTACTTGTCTTTTAGGCCCACAATTAAATCCCCTGGTTCGCCGGTACCTAAGCAAAGCGAGCCTTCATGATTGTTTATACTTAGGGAGTCGTATCTTAGGATCTGAAAATTATTAACCTTTATCGGTGACCTTTATTGCTGAAAGATCACAATTATATGAGGATCGTCACCTTTATCAACCTACACATAAAGCGTGTAAAACTAACCTGAACGAAGCCAAAAGGCACTTGTTATCCCCGTCATTGCGATCTTATTTTTAGTTAGAATATAGTAGAGAGTGTAGAGTTTTTTAGTTAGTTTAGTGTATAGTATAGTAGGGTGTGGTAGTTACTTATTAGTAGTTAGATATTGGTGGTCCTTTGACCACCACATTTTTCACCTTAGTAGGTATATTTATGGTATTCACCATTAGCTAGTAGGTACCTACACACGGCGGCACATGAAGCTGTACATTTCCAGTATAACGTAGCCTGGATTTGTATAGAGTTCCTATACAATGAGAGATCCGCATAAACTGGTTTGGTGTAGCTTGATTGGCCGTTGTGCGTACCTAACTACTAGTACTTAGCATAAGCTCGCGTGCACAATATTGTCGTGTTGCACTTATTGGGTCGAGACCCAGCGACCCTCGACCCCGGGCGCACGCGACTCGACCAGCTTGATATCGCTTCTCGTCATCTATGTAGGTTGAGGAGTACCTACAGTTACGTAAAAGGAAATTTGGGAAAAAACAACATTAACTTTATACATGTACCTACAAATTAATTGTTAATTGATTGTTTACCTAATAAGTACGCATGCAGGCGTTGCTCGTGTCACTATCGCACGTATGTGTCGAACTACAAGTAGACACGGGAGCATGTCTGAGTAAAAGTGAGGTCTCTTTGGTCTCTAAGAAGTAAGAACGTGACGCAGATGGCAGATGGTCCTATTATTCTTCCTTTCAGTGTACCTTATCTAAATATATAAAAGCGAAAGGTCATTCACTCATTCATCTATCACAAAATTTCGAAAACCGCTTGATGTATAAAGATGTAATTTGGCAGGGAGGTAGTTTATAGTTAGTCGACGTCCGCTAAGAAAGGATTTTGCGACAGGGCCGGATTAAGGACGTCTACCGGCTCTCGCAAGTTTTTATAAAAGTCCTTCATTTTTTAACCGACTTTCTTCAAAAGGAGGAGGTTCTCAATTCGGTTGTATTTTTATTTTATTTTTTTATGTTTGTTACCTCAGAATTCCGTCATTTGTAAACCGATTTGAAAAATCCTTTTTTCATCTGAAAGGATATGCTTCCCGATTGGTCCCATAGAAATTTCATCAAAATCGGTTTAGGAATTTGGTTGGTTTCCTCACGTTGTAACATCACGCGACGTCGCATGCTGGCGCTCTGATGTACATCACGCGAAGTCGCGTGATACTTGCTGGTTAAATTTGACACACTTCCCGATTTCTGATTGCGCTGAAATTTTGCACGCATGTGTATATCGCGGGACAATGCAATATTATGATGACATAGAGCTGATCTGATGATGGAGCTGGAAGGTGGCCATACGAACTCTGTAATAAAACGACGCAACGCCGTCGAGTTTGGACTCGTTTGATTTGGCTTGACAAGTACTGTAGTCCTAAATGGTAACCAGGGTCTGATGATGGAGCTGGAAGGTGGCCATAGGAACTCCATTAAAACGACATAACCCCATCGAGTTTGGGTTCGTATAATTCATCTTGTCGAGTAGTTTGTCTCTAGATGGTACCCAGGGTCTGGAGCTCCATAGCTGGAAGGTAGTCACAGGTAGTCCGTAGTAAAATGACACAATCCCATCGAGTTTGGGCTCGTATGATTCGTCTTGACGAGTACTTTGGTCCTAAAAGGTATCCAGTGTCTGATGATGGAGCTGGACGGTGGCCATAGAACACCGTTATAAAACGATAAAACCTCATCTAGTTTGGGCTCGTATGATTCGTCTTGACGAGTACTTTAACTAACTTCTAGTTACAATGTAAAAACTTATTGATGATAAGAATTTGTGTGGTATACTACAACTAAAAAGGGTAAAATAAAAAAAAATACTTTCTGCGAAAACTAAACAGACTTCTAAAAAACACACTAAAAAAGTCTAAAATAACTGTACTTTCGGAAGTCGGTGGCAAAAAAGATACAAACAAAGACACCGACTTCCGAAAATAAAGTTATATATTTTAGACTTTTTTAGTGTTTTTTTTAGAAGTCGGTTTTGTTTTTTGTGCTACAAACTTGAAATTTGGCAGGGAGGTAGTTTATAGTTAGTAGACCTCCACTAAGAACGGATTTTGCGACAGGGCCGGATTAAGAAGGTCTAAGGGCTCATTAGCAAGGAGACATTAGCTAAGAAAGAATTTTGTGACAGCCAGGAGTAAGGCCTCTCGCAAGTTTGTATGAAATCCTTGGCTATTTGCAGCTGAAAATTGGTAGATAGATAGATTATAGTTAACACATGTCAAGTAGGAACAGATTTTATGACAGGGCCGGTTTAAGGGAATATATAGTCACTTTCGCAACCCTAAGTGTTCAACAAACATTTATTGACGGACGCCCGCTAAAACAAGCACCCCCTTGCTTAAAACGGTGATCTCCAAATCATGTGTGCTGTAACTTTTTGTAATTTAAATAAACATTTTTTTTAACACTGCCCTACCTGGGAATCGATCCCAGGGCCTCATGCTTAGTAGTCATGCTTGCGACCACTCGACCAACGAGGCAGTCTCACACATACACATCAAAATTTCCACGCGAACGTAGTCGCGGGCAACAGCTAGTTATTAATAAAGTTACTTAAATGGAACACGATATCAATCTATTAACGCATTTATAGTCCCAGCTCCGCCAGGCACTGCAAATTGCAATGTGGATGTGGATTTATAGTCGCTGCACGTACTTGTATGTCCGGTCTTGTCGAGTCAGTCTTCTCATCTTGCTTATTTGTCAATGGTTGCAAAACGTCCGGCAATTGTCCTTTTAAAGGGGTGTTTAAGGCTTACACACCCTGCTGATTCATCCGTTATAAAATATAGGACTTCATTAGTACTTAGGTACATGATACTCAACGAGATTAACTTCTGGGGCGTTTTACATGAATGGTAATCGTAGGTCGAGCTTCCGTACAAGCTAGCTCGATAACTTGTTGATTAGGTGTGAGTGGACCTACCCTTACCTAAGCCATGATTCGTTGAACCGATTACCCACTTGTTTTTAAATTTTAATCCCCTCTTTTGCCAGTGGTAAGAGCAGCGACTTGTCGTGGCTTCGTGGGTTCGCCAGAATTCACAAATTCTTACACATGTGTAACCCATGAACCCGCAGTCCGCCCTGGGCCCGCGATGTGGTTTATGGTCCACTTCTTTACGGTGAGGAGCAGAGGAGGCTTGTGTCAACAGCAGCGTGCCCCAACAGAACATTCTTGTCTGATTGGGATGTTTTAACATGAGCTTTTAACAATTTTCCAGACAAAAATATGGCGCAAACTCCCGGGCCAGTCGGGCTATACGTCGACCTCGACACTCAGGCGGAGGAGCTGCAGAGAGTCGCGAGGCGCAGCCCTAGGCCCACGTGGCCGCCGGGGCCACTCAGCGCACTCGCTTAAGGACTGCATGCTCATATACGGAGGCTACAAGGACCTAAGGGGCTCCACCAATGAGCTCTGGGCGTTTCATTACGGTGGGGGAAGTTTAATACCTAACAATATTAGTTCATTCACAGTTCGGGCAGTAATATAATATATTATAGCATTTATAGGTATAGTAAGCCAGGCCCCAGGTCGCATATATGGGCCTTAACAAGCACCAGTGAGAGCGTTTGGCGAGCGAGGCTGAGCGTTTGGTATAATCCCCAGATTGATTATGGTTATGGTGTTTCCTATTACGGAATTCTCAGTAGCATTTCAGAGTCTGGATGGATGGACCGTGTGAATGTCTTTTGAGATGACGGCTAAAAGAGAAATATGGAAGAAGAAAACATGCAATAAATTCTGGTAAGGACGGACTGATAACAGTGAAGTCTCTAACCTAACCTTCGAGGAACACAGGCGTGCTGTTATAGCTGTTTGCCTACGCTGTGCTTACATGTGTTCCAGACTCGGAGTCGTGGCACCAGGTGCGCACGGTGTGCGCGGGCCCGGCGCGGCACCGGCACGCCGCGGCGCTGCACGACAACCGCCTGTACGTGCACGGCGGCCAGTGCGACCTGCGCGACTGCAGCGACCTCTGGTACTACGATACCAGTGAGTACCGCCATTTTTTATAAATCTTTACAGGTTTCCGTGGTAATATAATATTATGTCCTTGCTTTTGCCGCTGACACCACACACACCACGCAGTCAGAGGCTATCATTTCGCAAACTAACTCGACCAAGAAATATGTAGCCTCCGCATACATAGCATGATTGAAGAGCTAGATTTTATTTATAATATTTAGAGTCGTTTCTATCTATTGATTTCTTTTTATTTTCTATATCATTATTGTGTCCATCTTTTGATTTCGCTTTTTATGGTTTCGTTATTTTTTTCTTCCCTACTTTTCATTGGTTTGTCTGTTACTGGCAGTGTCGCGCGTGTGGAGCCAGGTGCGCACGCCCGCCAAGCTGTCGCCGTCGGCCCGCAGCGGCCACGCGGGGCTGCGCGCCGGCGCACATCTCTACATCTTCGGCGGCGAGACGCAGGGCCACTCCACCAACGAGCTCTGGAGGTTTCACTTTGGTAAGATACGTCTTGAACGCATTGCAATCATTTTCAAGGTGTTAAAACAATATTGTTGTGCTTAAAACAATTTGTTTAGCACGTATATTATTTACTTACAGCAACAGAAACCTGGGAACGAATAATGCAAAGTATAAAATGGCCGTCGTCCCGTGTGAACTGCTGCGCGCTGCTGATCCCGGCCGCGCCGCCGCGCGTGCGCTCGGCGCCAGCGCAGCGCTCGCAGGACGCTCGGCCGCCACCGCTCGCGCGCCCGCAGCCGCCCGCCAGTCTGCTCAAAGAGATCTCCAAGCTTTCCTTCCACAGCCGCAAGGCGGCGCGCTGCTCCTACAGCGCACTCGCCGGGGACCGCGACTCCACGGAGAGCCTCGTGAGGCAGGAGGCCGCTGCGCTTTCAAAGTCCTACTCCGCTTACGTAATCGACAAGCGACAGCCCGCAGATGGAGACGAGAGCCCTCGAGATTGTGAAATCATTGAATATAGATCAGACATGTCTCGAGAACCGATCTCTGTGCCTGACTTCGCCGACATGATTCTTCCCACGCCCGTGCTGTCTCCAGTAGAAGCTACGAAGCTTGTGTACCTCGACTCTGAAGAGGAAGAGGACATGAAGCGAGAAATGGTAAACATCAAGAGCAGAGATGTACCGTCTGTCAAACTGGACGGCAAGGTCACTGTGGTCAGCATTCCCAAGTCTGCGTCGGTTAGGTTTACCAAAGACACCATAATAACTGACGAGGGAGACACAGAACTATCCACTTCTGACTATGCCAGCGCTGAGCGAGTCAACAGATTGTCTGGCCATTCGATCGGTTTCAGCAATCCTCACTATTTAGGTCCTGATGTGAGGAATTTAGGAGCCGCTTTAACTCCAGATTCTGGCGTAGGTCCAGGAGATATAGAACTCCAGGACTTGAGCGAGCGCCGCGCGAGGAGTGTGCCAAGAAACGGAGAGACTCAGCTGCACTTGCTGCTGGTGGGCGGCAAGGAGCCCCCGCACCTCGCGCTGCTGCAGAACCCGCTGTCCATGTGGACCTACCGGTTGTTGTAATTAGTATTATCTACTCGTTAACTTAGATCTTCGTCCATTAGCGGAACTAGGGTCCTCCAGGGCCGAACGTAACTGGTGACTTGACGTTTTCAATTAGATTATTTTTGTGGCTCTAACATTTAAGAAAGTGATCTTTAAGGTAATGAATATAGAGTTGAGAATCATGTGAACGTGCTTTTCGAATCGTTGACGTCCAAATTATTGATGTAAAGAAGATACTTAAGAGACTTAGCTTAGGTAGACCTGTGTAATTGTGTACGTTTTCCCATATTTTGAAAGCAGACGTAACGGTAACGCAGAATTACTGTTAATTATCACATTGCTTCCATTTCAAAATAACGCAGTGTTCACAAAGCAATAAGAGATAACTGTTCATGAACTATCTAGTATCTATTAATCAAAATTTAAACAAACTTGGTTGCCAGCTTTTTCGACAAAGCAAATAATTAGGTAGCTACAGAAATAAATTAGCTAAAATTACTGTATTTTCAGAATACAGTACCTAATTTAGGTACGGGTGGCAACACTTAAATTGTATAGGATAGATCTTCTCCATTTTAATGCGTTACCGACTGTTACCGATGCTCCGTTATGTCTCCGTTATGTAGTTACTATTGGTACAAAGCGTGCCAACACGAGTATTCCTAGATATAACCGAAGATATTAATATTATATAATGACTTAGCACAAATTATGAATTTAGTCAGACAGCTAGGCGATCTACTTACAACGTGCGATAAAGATGCCAATATACCCTTCTCGTAATAAATAAAGAAACAAAATCAGGACTCAAAATCGATTTACGCAATACTCGCGTAATTCGGTATACAAAGGTCCTAGCCCAATATTTTATCGCACATGTAAATCATTGTTTTTTTTTTAATTTTGTGATAGTAGACTGTGACTGTGCTGCGCGGTACTTTTGGCGTGTAAGTAGCACCGCCATCTTTATTCAGCAGTGACCTGTCCATCAGACTATGTTAGCCACAGAACACTAATAGCCTAGCGGATGTTAGCGCTGTGTTGGCTACGATGGCTACATACTGGTCTGACAAAAAATGACACAATTTTCGTTTAATCGACAATAAGATGATCAGTTCCCCCCTGGCTCCTGGCAGTGCCAGTCAAAGGACAATGGCACCATGCAGCACTATGATAGTTTTAGTGGTTCCGTATTAAGTTTTCCATTACATTCTCATGTTGTCGTGTTGTTAGTTCATTTGTTGTATTAAGTTTTTTGAATTATTAGACTATGGTTTAATATTTTGTTATTTTTGTATAATTAATTGTTTTATAGGTACTTGCATTTACTGACATAATGAATTTATTGCCAATATAATTTAAGTGTTACTATGTAGCATGGACGATTTAAGCTTTCTTTGGTAGATTTGGATGGTAATAACTACCATGGGTACTATGTAGACGGGCATGAACGGACTCACTGTCTAGTTTTGGCTTCACCACGTCTAGGGTCCAAGCCAAGAAATAGTAGGTATAAGAAACGACTGGCGCTCCTTGGGGACTCCTTACATTTTCTTCTTCCATATAACCTACATTTTTATAAAGCATTATAAAAGATAGGTCTGATGTGTACCTACATAATGAATGTACCTAAACTGCGTGTGCTGTTTCTTATTTTTAACCGAATTTTAAAAATGGATGAGGTTATGTATTCCACCAGCTTCTTTTTGTATGTGGACGGGATTTCTCCGTGATGACTGGGTGAATCTTTTCTCATTTGGTAGAAGAAACTCGCGCAGTGGTCCCGTATTTACTATAAAGGAGATCACCCAGATTGGGCTGTTTTCAAAAGTGCCAACGAAAATAAACTTATTATTTAGGTAGAGCATAACACAATAAACATTTTTTATGATTACACCGAAGTCGTAAGTCAATTCACCTAGAAGTTATTCCACCACAAAATATCTGAGATCACCCAGAAAAAAAAAATGCCCCAAGGTATTTTTTTTTGCCGGCTAACTAAAGTAAACGCAATAATTAAATATCGCTTATGGATATAAACATTTTTATTATGCCATCAAAGTTCTTTACCCAAGTTTTAAATAAATAACAATGATTGATTACAATAGTATTAAATCCACATACAATATGAATAGAAATAGTATAATAGCTAGTGGTCTATGAAAACGCTAATGAAGGGAGATCTGCCAATCTCCTTGGAGTCCAAACTCATCGATATGTGTATCCTGCCCGTCCTAACTTACGGTGCTCAGACCTGGTCACTCACCGAATCGCAAAAGTTCCGCCTGCAGCACTGGGCAAAAGTCTCAATGCGATGGGTGCCTGAGGTCCCTGAGGATAGACGGCGCCGCCGAGCCTGGCCTAGAAAGAGGTGGCAAGATGATATGGACGCGCATCACGAAGACTGGTTCGAGGTGGCGCAGGAGAAGAGTACCTAAAAAGCCTTTACCCAGCAGTAGGACATACAACACTAATTAAAAAAAAAAGTATAAAATCTACACAAAACAAATAACACGAAACAAAACAAGAACGGTCCTGGTATATCAAAACTCGCCAAGTGATGATCAGAACTGTAAACAGAGATACGCAATAGCCCTGCAGATCCTCTCGCCACCTCTTTCTGGGCCGGCCTCGGCGGTGCTGTCATCCTCAGGCACCCATAAATGTTTGAGACCTTTACCCTGCGGTCGTAATGCATGCGTCTCATGTGACTTGCCCAATCCCATTTAAGCCTGACAGCGTTTTTGATATTCCTGTTTTTGAGCGCACCGTAGTGTTCCTTGACTGTTTTCGTAACACCCAGAATGCTGCGCTCTATCGCTCTTTGCCAGACCCCAAGGCGGAACTTTTGCGATTCGGTGAGTAATTCGGTCTGACAGTGGCGTGCAGTGGTTCTCCGCGGAAGGTAGGCCAGCCACGCTAAGATGACCCTCAAAGTACTCACATCTATTGATATATTCACTTACCCTTCCGGGCCCACCGCACCCACCCCTGGTGTTTTTATTAAGCGTATGAGAAACAACGCCATCTAGCTTAAATATCAGGAATTTCAATGGAATTCTGTCAATACAAGAACGAAGGATGTCGCTCCGCTACAAAAAATTCTAAAAAATATAACAGAGTGCGCTGTAAACAAAAAAAAAGGTAGAGTTTTCTGACCGGAATATTTGAAAAACAAACCTTTAAAATAAGCCGATTAAAACCAAAGTTATAAATACAAGAACTCCGCATTAATCAAGGTTCAAATCACGATTTACTGACAATGCAAACAGAAGAAAGATTAATTTGAAATGACGATGAATTTTAGGTTAATTCTCGTAATTCGGGTACCTACACATCTTTCTTTGGACACAACTTGAATCTTATCATTAAACGATTGTGAATACTTACTGTTTTTAACTTTTAACAAACACACTAACAGCGCAAACTTCACAACAGAACACCATTTCTAAGTTAATAAACAAATACAACAAATAATATTTACACTACTATACGTTTCAAAACGTCACACAATTACAAACGTCAGATATTATAAAAATCAAAACACTGAAGATCGCGAAATAAATTTTGCTAGTCACATGAAACAAATTATGGCTTCTAAGAAAAATACAATTGTTATTTTGTCGATAAAAAAACACTACCAAATATAATTGCATCACTGCATACCGTTTTAGCCGGATAATACTTTGTGGGGCAGCCAATCAGTGGCCAGCTAGCCAGCTACACTCGCAGGAGTTTACGCCCCTATTTACTATGTGTGTCGTTCATATACACGAAAATAACGATCAGTGTGCGTAAATTTATCAATGGAAATTAGGCCGGCTGCGGCCTTGCCTAGACGGCCGGGAGCGAGCGTCGTAGTATTTATCAGTTACGTCACACGGCTGCGACAAGTTGCTATAAGTATTATAACAGGAGTTTTTTTATTTTTTATTAATATAGTTATAATAAATGCATTTGTTGCGTTGTTGGTAGGAATGGTAGGGTAGGCTAGGCCTAATTGCCTCTATGGACGGCACGCCCCTGCGGTCTGAGCACCGTAGGTTAGGGCGGGCAGGATGCACGATGAGTTTGGGCTTCAAGGAGATCGGCAGATCTTCCTTCATAGACCAGTAGCTATTATACTATTTCTATTCATACAGGGCACTATAGGAAATGAGCTCATTTTCTTTTCCCATTCGGTAAGGTAGTTTGTATGGGGAAGAAACTCCATACTTACTCTTTTAAAATGTTTTACAAAAAGTGTAGGTTACATTCATTGGTGTAATAGATATAATATTAAGTTTAGGTGCATCTGGCATACAATTACTTTTATATATTACCATATAATATTAATTATGCTAACATAGTTACACAATATTAATCCAGGTGCAAATATTGTAGACTTTATTTTATGTAAGTTTTATACAATTGTTATCATTGTTATTTATTTAAACCTGGGTATAGAACTTGGTTGGCATAACAAAAATGTTTATATCCATAAGCTCTATTTAATTATTGCGTTTATTTTAGTTAGATGGCAAAAAAAATAATTATCCCAATCTGGTGATCTCAGATATTTTGTGGTTGAATAACTTCTAGGTGAATTGACTTACGACTTCGTTGCAGCAAAAAAAAAAATATTATGTTATGCTTTATCTAAATAATAAGTTTATTTTCGTTGGCTTTATTTTACTTTTGAAAATAGCATAAAAATGTATGGAGGCTGGGTGATATCCTTTCAAATTTTTCCTCTTCGTCTATGTGGATGATGTGCTAATATCTTTTAGTTACAATGTAAAATTGATACTCGGTAACGATTTTTACGATATACCACAGCTAAAAAAGGGTATAATACAATCTTTTTTGCAAAAAAAGTAACCGACTTTTATAATATCTACAACGGCCGTGGGTGCAATGAATACAAATGATCAAAATTTATAAGCAGATTCCTTACGTAGATATTGATTTACGTAAGGTCAGTTTTTGATTGATTTTGTCATAATCCGCGTAACCTTTTCCATTTAAATTACCTTAGTACTTCATAATACATAATACTTAAATACCACCCGCGTCCGTAAGCCACAACCTGTGGCCGGCCATTAGCTTAGGCAGTACGTCTACAGGACGTACGTCTAAAGATTGTACGTCTGCAAGACGCACACGTACAATCTGTTGTACGTCTGAAAGTCGTGCGTAGCGTTTGCTAAGACTGAGTAGTGTGTAGCGGTTACATTGGGTACCTACTAACTGTAGTCATGTTTCTGTCAAATACTCTGTATTTGGAATATCAGCTGATCAGGTACATACTACGTACTAATCTATGTTTGATATGAAATGTGAAGATGTGACGGACAAAAGGCAACTAAGTAGGTATTTATTGTTTTTGTAATATTTTCAACTGCAATACCTACCTCGAATAGGATCGTTATAGTTATAGGTAGGCAAGTACAGTCAGTGTCCCATTACCGCACTCCTTCTTTGTAAGAGTTAGGTATTGAAGTGCACTGAATGTAAAAAGAAGTACACTGACTGTACATAGAATTAACTAAGTACATTCATGTAGTGCAAGTAGTAAGTACTACATACATATATGTGTATTACGTTAAGATGACCGAGATTTACTTGAGATCAAAATTAGGTACTTTATGATTTTTACTGAGAGTACGATTCAACATTGTATTATTTTTGTGAATTTGTGATGATAACATATAAATACAATCATTCCTGTAAATTTAATTCATTCATTACTGTAAGTTGAGGTTTGTTAAGATTGTATGCACGTACGTATGTATCTGATCGAATGGGCTCATGGGCCCACTAACTCGACGTGTTATCTTCCAGGCCACTTTTATAATGAACTCCTGATTATTGTGAAAAGAGTACTACGTTTCGATTGAGTACAATATGCGAAATGTTATTAAAATGTAGTTATATCCAGCTCAGTATTTTATTATAACTCCCTTATTTTCTTTTTCTTTTTTTTTGGATTCCGTAGTTAAAAAGACTTGTTTAACCTAAGGGTTATGACGAAACTATAAGTAGTTTGTATGTCCGTCTGTCTGTCTATCTATCTTTCCGCGGCATAGCTCAGTACTGTACTAGAAAGACAACTATCCAATCAGAATACATTTGCGAACACGATTTACTACCCTAACCTCCTGGCCACAGCCAAGAGCGGCGCGGCGCGCGGCGTGAGGCGCAGGCGCAGCAAGCGGTGAACGGCGAAAACAAATGGTAGACAACATTATGAAGTATGCCACAGCTACCGGGCGGCGCGGTGAGAGCCGCGCGGCATTCAACATCGCACGATCGAAACAAATAATTTTGTTTTTATCGCGCGTTGAAATAATAATGGATACGGAACAATTTATTAGTGAAATACTGAAAAGACCAGCAATTTGCAATATGGATATCAAAACATCCACATCATAAATATAGACATGTTATAAAAAAAGTGGGACGAAATAAAACAACAATTTAAATACCGTGCCACTTTTGTTATGGCCATTTTAATAGTTAGCCGTTCTCTAAATACGTCCACCGCTGACGCCTCTCCATATATTATTTGTAGTCTTCACTCTTTGCTGACGCCGCGCCGGCGGCGGGCGGCGCCGCGGTCGCAACTACACTCGCGAGCAAAAGTATGGAATCACTTACTTGGAATTGATTCCGCGCGATCTTGAGTACTTAATAACTAGATAAGAATAATAAAAATGGTACTATTTTAAAGGTTTAACTGTTAACTTGTGAATTGATACCAAATTCATTCAAATCACGCCATTATTTAAGAAGCTATCCCGGATTACGTGAAGAAGAAAGGAAAAATATATGTTTCAATTGTTTGATATGCCACGAGTTGCGCCCTGTTGACCCCCTATAAAAGCACGTGTTATCGATTTTTTTTATCACGGTTAAGCAGCTTCAACCTCAGTAGAGTTGCTGCGCTACGAGTGGTCATACCTAAAAAAAAAACAGTTGTTTAGTTTATCAGTCGGCTTTCACACGTTGACCGGTACACATCTCCGCTACTTTTGACCCTTGAACTTGGACGGCAATGGATACTACACCTACAGAAGCGGCACAGATCGTCGCCCTATTGCAAGAAGGACTCAGCCAGCGGGCTGTCGCACGTCAGCTCCACAAAAGCCAGTCCTGTGCTTCGAATAAACGCTCCCGGGAGACTGGTGGTTTTATCCCGAGACCAAGACCTGGACGGCGCCGGTGCACTTCGGAGAGGGATGACCGTTTTATCGTGTCAACCTCTCTCCGAAATCGACATTTGACTGGTGTCGACGTCCAACAGGAGGTCCGAAATGTTCGTGGGGTAGCTGCCAGTGAGTGGACAGTTCGTCGAAGACTTAAGCAGGCTAATTTGACTCCAAAAAGGCCTGCTACGGGCCCGAAACTGACGGCAGGTCAGCGACAAGCACGCTTTCAATTCGCTCGCTCCCATCTTGATTGGGTGGTTGAGCATTGGAGGCGAGTCCTGTTCTCCGACGAGTGCAGAATGTGTTTGCACGGCGGCGACCGAAGGGGTCGGGTCTACGGGCGTCCTAGGGAGCGATTTACGCAGTGCTGTTTCGCTGAGACAGTGGCATAGGGGGGTTCTTGTATGATGTGGGCCGGCATTTCCTTCGACGGTAAAACGGAGCTTGTTTTCGTGCCTGGCGGGGGACGAGGAGGCGGTCTAGCTTCAGACCGCTACATTTCTGATATTCTGCTGGAAACACCTTACACAAATTATATTGTAAAGCGACAGTACACAATCAGCGTTCATAGTCAGCTGTACTCATTCACGCATTATTCATATAGCATTAGTTACGTGGTAGTTAAATATAGTCAATAAATCATCATCTTTGGCTATCCGTGACTTATTATTCAAGCTAACAATCAAGGTGTGTGCAATCCATTCAGCAGCGCATACAGGTCCCAACGCTGAGTATCCTTATAAAGTTTAAAAATCCTTTCAAACCCCGTTACTGAAAAATACTGTAAACGCTTGAAGTTAATGTATTAAGTGATGGAACCAGAAACATTATACGCTTCGGTAATCTTCATTTTTCATTGGGCACTTATAAAGTCTCTCCACACTTCGTCTTTGTGTTACCCAAAAGTTTTGAAAAGATTTTACTCGTAAATGTGTAATTTTCTAACCATGGTGATACATAATATACAAAATGTACTTCCATGGTTGCAGCAATTCAATGTGCATACGCGACTCCCGAACAGACCATGGCCGACTTGCTGGAATGACAAGTATCCCTATATCTGCGTTTTAGAGGACTTACTGTCAAAATCGCTACTGACGCCGCGATTAACGTATCCATCTGGGTGTTAATAATTTGATAAAACGTATCATCGATACGAAAGAAGAAGAACAGGGTAATAATATTATATCTCGTATTTCCAAAGCTAGACCACGAGTACCGAATTAAGTGTATACTTTTATAAGGACTCTGATGAACGGGCAAACAAAAATGATGAGTAGACGCAGCTCGATGTAACAAATACTGTCGAAGCAAGACCTGCGTCTATACACCAGATTTATGTCCAAAGTTCACATGCAAGTGCAGTCCCGCGAGTGAAACAGTTAGGTACTTATACAATTCCTCTTCACTGTGTGATATATCCACAATTGACAATATAGCCTATCTAACTACGGAATAAATGCCTAATTCGGCTCCATCTGTTTACCGAGTAAAAAATATTTTAAACATACTTAAATGAAAAAACATAATTATAATGTATGGGTTGCCTGTTGCACTAAATCAAGACTATTTAAAATTGCGACAACCGTGAGTGAGGCTTCACTGATTTTACTATACAACGTTACACCATCGGCATCGTATTTGTTATAGTCTTTTATTAAGTACCTAGATGTAAATTATCTGTTTTTTTTTTATACATATTTTAATAAAAAAACAGATGAGTGTATAAAATAGTACATTTTGATATAAGTGGGGAAACTTTGTTATTGCATTCGAGCGCGGAATTAACACCCGAGCTGTAGGCGTGGGTGTTATGGAGCCGAGAACTGAGCGAGAGAACTGAACGAGAGCGTATGGAGTTACAGAATTATAATAATTCAAATCATCAATACAACCCTCCAATATAATTCTCATTATAATTCTGTAACTCCATACGTGTTAATGGCGCGATTCATATTTTCATCAACATACAACCTGACACTGACCTGCAAATTGCAATAAACGTAAGAAAATTTAAATTTCGCGGGCTACCCTTGCGCATCCACCTTAACAAAAAAAAATAGTTTAGTTTTCGTTCCGTACCCAATTTTGAGCGTCTGACCGGAATATTTGAAAAACAAACATTGAAAATAAGCCTGTAAAAACCAAAGTTATAAATACAAGAACTCACCACATTAATCAAGGTTCAAATCACGATTTTCTGACAATGCAAACAGAAGAAAGATTCATTTGAAATACCGAGTACGAGATGAATTTTGGGTTAATTCTCGTAATTCGGGTAACTACACTTTTTCCTTCAGACACCACTTGAATCTTAACATCAAACAATCGTGAATACTTATTGTTTTTAACTTCTGACAAACACATTATCAGCGCAAACTTCACAACAGAACACCATTTCTAAGTAAATAAACAAATACAACAAATAATATTTACACTACTGTACGGTTCAAAACGAATTACAACCGTCAGATATTATAATAATCAAAACATTCAAGATCACGAAATAAATTTTGATTGTCACATGAAACAAATATGGCTTCTAAGAAAAATACAATTGTTATTTTGTCAATGAAAAAAACACTACCAAATATAATTGCATCACCGCATACCGTTTTAGCCGGAGCCAATCAGTGGCCAGCTACACTCGCAGGAGTTTACGCACCTAATCTAGCATGTGTGCCGTATATATACACGAAAATACGCATCAGTGTGCTTAAATTTATCAATGGAAATTAGGCCGGCTGGGGCCTTGCCTAGACGGCCGGGAGCGAGCGTCGTAGTATTATTACCAGTTACGTCACACGGCCGCGACAAGTTGCTTTAAGTATTATAACAGGCGTTTTATTTTTTATTAATATAGTTTTAATAAATGCATTTGTTGTGTTGTTGGAAGGAATGGTAGGGTAGGCTAGGCCTAATTGCCTCTATGGACGGCACGCCCCTGGCCCCCCATAGCACAGCATCATGCTGAGTGGTAACCTGCTTGTCGCAGTCACGACGTGCAAGCTGCGAACATCTTTTTTTTTAATTTATGCTTTGTATGTTTATTGTTATTATTATTTAGTTTTTTATCATTTTGTATGATGCACGTCATGTCCCTGCGACAAATAAATAATTTTTCTTTCTTTCAATATTATTGATAATGAAGATGTTATTTGCATTACAAAAGCATTAGACTAGCATTACAATGTAGTGAAAGAATGATTGGAGCTATTTAAGTGTTCACAGTTAATTAATGAATTGAACATTTTATTTTTTTAAATGTTTTAATTGATTCTCGATATAAATTTTTGACTGTGTTATTGTTAATATTTTAAACCAATTTCTCATCATATTATTTTAATTAGCATATTTGTACGCCGTTGACGGCAAGACATAGCGCTCATTTTTATTAATTTTGACATCTGTACAGAACTGTTGTTTACCTATGTTCCACAAATAAAATTATTCGAATTTGAAAAAAAAAACATAAATAAACCCTACATCATTGCAAAAGCATTTCTAATACCACGGTACAAATGTCATAATACAATTAACGTTGTAATTTAACTACTTTCTCTAGCAATATAATATGGACGAAGACTGCCAAAGCTGAGTGAGTGACACCATATTTGTTGGCATAAAACAAAAATTATAATACTGGGTACATTCATACATGTCTTACGTTCAACAATTGTCATATAATCCAAATCTCGGCGAGGGGGGCCAGGAGTCCATAGCACAGGGTATCCTAGTTTGGATTCCTGACTCCCACAAACCTTTGTACCTACAATTTTTGAAAGACCTCTATACTGTAATTGTACTTTGTGGGAGAAAATAAATCTTTATTATTATTATTAATAGTATTGGTTGGGCAGTATTACATCAAGTTATATCATTATGTTAAAGGTCTATTGCTTTAATAAATAGGTCCGAAAGATAATATTTTTTGGTTACAAAATATTTACAAAATGGTGTCGGGGTATAGCAGCCCGGTGAGCCTTTAACAAGGCTAATTAATGCTGCCAGCTGTATAAATACTCACCCGTGAACCATTATTAAGCCAGAGGCAAGAGAGAAGAGTCAGTAAACAGGAAGAGGTCCGTAAGGACCGATGCCTGCCAGGGTTGCGGGACTGTTCGAAAGAGATACCGCGGCCCTGGAACACAAAGGGCAAAGGAAGGAACATGGATGGGTTTTAGTCAGTAAAAGTCTGACACTCCCTCCTGCTTAGCCCAGAACGGGAGAGGTTATTTGAAGATTTCCCAGCGGAAAAAAAAAAAAAACGGCAAGAGAGAAGGCTTTTGATGAACCACTGTAGTGGCATTGTCTATAAAGTAGGTCTATATGGGTTCACTGGTATACCAGAAGACTTGATGTAGACTGAAGTAGTGCCATTTCTTGAACGCAATTTTGGGGATCCTTGAGCAAAACAATAAAACCTATCTATGAATTAATACAATTGGAATTCGTTTGCCAAGTTGATAAAAAGGCCTCATTAAGCTATTTTTCCGTAACTATTTTATAAAAAGGATCGTTATTTACTTCTTATCCGGTGTAGTGTAGTACGTAGTCAGGTACAGTAGCCATCAAATATACCTGTACACTTTAAAATGGCCAAACTCTTCAGAAAACGCAATAATATCTTTTGTCTGGGTGATGCTTTTAAAAAATATTGTTTTAAAATTTTCAGTGATTTTTATACCAACCGTACAATGCCGTACAAAAGGGAACAGGCGTTAGAAAGAGGGAAAATAATACTAGACTTTGTGGGAGGAAAATGGTAAATTTACAAATTAATGAAAGATGAGCAATCCAAGCCCGATAAAAAAGACTGGAGATTAATGGAGTGCTTTTTAAAAATGAACAATATTTGATCATACCAGCTTGCCAAAGCTGAATTATCAAAAACGGAAGAACATTCAGACACAGACACGAATGACACAGGCAGGCATGTTTGCACCTTATTATTATTATTGTATAGAGGGCTGGTGTCCGCAACTCCACGTCTAAGCGCATATTTTGCGTGCGGGTGGGAAATCTATTCGATCCACCCTAACTCCCCGAGAAAGGCCAGCAGCGCCTTGATGTTGCTGGTAATCTCGCGGAGAGTACCTGGGTTACCGAAGTACTTTGCCCTGTATGCTGCAACCCCTGGACAGTGCAGAAGCACGTGGGCTGCTGTCTCGTCTACCTCCATGCAGGCTCGGCGTAGGGGGCTGTCCGTGACTCCTATGACAAAGAGATGTTTATTAAAAGAGCAGTGTCCAGTGACGGCGGCTGTAACTGTGCGCAGCTGTGGTTTGGACAGCCGAAGCGCCCGTTTGGTGAAGCGGCCGTCGATAGTAGTAGTGTAGTAGTAGGAAGTGCTTCCTTGGCCTGCCTGCACTCGCCATGGTCCAGCCATAGCTTGTGCTGTTGTTCACTAGTTCGTTTCCTTACCAGTGTGCGTAGGTATCCGAAAGGGAGTGGCACGATGGGTTCGGGTCCCACCGCTGCCATACTTGATCCCCTTCTAGCGAGATCATCCGCTGCATCGTTGCCTCGGGAATCGCTGTGTCCTTTTATCCATTGGATGGTTATATTATTGAGATTACCAACCTGGTTCAGACGTTGATGACACTCGTATATTAACCCAGAGTTGACTATGTGGTTGTTTAGTGCTAGCAGTACAGCCATGCTGTCTGAGAGTATACGAATAGAGTGGTCCACAACCTCTCTGGCTAAGATGGCTGATGCCGCCAGGATAATGCCCATGCATTCTGCCTGAAATACCGTGTTGTGGGCCCCTAGTGGAGTGGCAATGTGGATGTTGAGATCCTCAGAGAAGACTCCAGCTCCAGTGCCAGTACCTGTTTTGGATCCATCCGTGAAGATTCGCAGCTCTGCGGGGCTTAGTCCCTCGCAGCGGTGGTCTTCATGGAGTTGGATCTTGTATTTTTTATCGAATACGAACTGTTTGGGTATCCGATCGTTTGTTGCTTTCGCCAGGGGGAACTCGTTGTAGAATCCCTCCAGTATCGCAGTGTGCTGTGTTACCTTCTTACCCCAAAGTTGTAGTGTTTTAAGGCGTACCGCCGACATCGTCGCTTCCTGCTGTATGAACAGATGGAGCGGAGGGAGCTCCAACATAGCTTCGAGAACAGCGGTCGGAGTGGTCCTCATGCAGCCTGTTATCGCCATACAGGCAAGTCTTTGCATGCGTTGCAGTTTGATGGAGGCTGTAGCTAGTTTGGTGCGTGGCCACCAGACCACTGCCCCGTAGGTGATCATGGGTCGAATCACCGCGCAGTACAACCAGAGTATAATATTGGGGGATAGGCCCCACTTCTTACCTATCATTCTCCTGCATTGCCAAAAGGTAATGCAAGCCCTGTTTATTTTGTTGTCTATATGACTACTCCAGTTTAACTTACTGTCCAGGATGACTCCTAGGTATTTGACCTCGTCGGCTAATTGGAGTTCTGTATCAAAAAGTTTGGGTAGGCGGTAGGGGCCTAGTGTTCGTTTTTGGGTGAACATGACTAGTTCAGTTTTCGTGGGATTCACTGAGAGGTCGAATTTTCTGCACCACCGTTCAACGATGCGTAGCGCTTGTTGAGTGAGATTGCAGATTGTCCCCGTCACTTTCCCCGAAATGAGGATGGCGAGGTCGTCGGCTTACCCTATAGTATAGAATTGGTTCGCGTTGAGTTTAGTGATGAGATCGTTTATCACAAGGTTCCAGAGAAGAGGGGATAGTACTCCCCCTTGGGGGCAGCCTCTGGCTATCATGGCCGTCAGCTGATCCTCTGCAAGGCGAACCACTCGTTTGCTTAACATGTCAGTAATCCAGACAATCAGTACCTGTTCTACTCCGTGCCGCGAGAGGATTGCGCCACTGAGTTCCCAGTCCCCATCGTTTCCTCTTCTTCCATGTTTGGCCCACCAACGGATGCACGGGATCTGCGCCGTACCTGGTCTACGTGTCTTTTAATAAATTGACCGTTATCCCTTGCTATCAGATACCTACGGGAACTGTCTACGTCCGAAATCGTACCTTTTACCCATTTATCCGAGGAACTGTACTCCCTCATCCAAACGGGATCACCCTCGTCGAAGGTACGCGAGACCCCACCAGAAGAATCAATTTGTCTTTGCTGCGCATCCTGCACTCGTGTACCTACTGATCGTTCCGTCCGTAACAGATCCAATCTGGAACGTAGTGTTCGTTTCTGCAATAACATTGCAGGCGTCTCACCAGTAGTGCTGTGCACTGAATTTCTGTATGCCAGAAGAAATGTTTGTAAAGCTGTGTCCACATCCTCGCGATCACGAATTGCCTTTTTAATAGTGCGCTTACAAATGTTAACTGCATTTTCTGCGGCTCCGTTTGAAGACGGATGATAAGCGGGTGAAAAATTCTGTCTAATGCCATTATTAGCGAGGAATTTTTTGAATTCACTGCTGGTAAAAGGTGGACCTTGATCTGATACTAACTGTTCAGGTAACCCGAACCTAGCGAAAGTCGAACGTAAGACTTTAATAACATTTAACGCGTTAGTTCGTGGCATTTCAAATATTTCTAACCATTTTGAAGACGAATCAATTAATACTAAGAATGTCATACCTCGATACGGGCCCAAGAAATCAATGTGAAGCCTAGTCCACGGTTGGGTATGGTACGGCCATGGTTGAATAGTAGCGCGCGGGGGTGCGCTCGCTTCCGCGGCACCAGTCTCACAGCTTTTACATAACCCCTCAATATCTTTATCGATGTTGGGCCACCACACATAACTCCTAGCCAAACCTTTCATCTTTACAATACCCATGTGGCTGCTATGCAGTTGATTTAATATTTGCTCTCGTAATACATGTGGGATCACCATACGATAGCCCCACATTATACACCCACATTCAACATATAATTCATTACGCCTAGCAAAGAATGGCTTAATTTCATCATCATTAGGACAAACTGATGGCCAACCTGATTGTATGTATAACATCACCCTACCGAGTACCGTATCCTTGGGTATAATTCTTTTGATATCACTGCTAGTGATGGGTAAAAAATTTTCTACGAAGTTAACAAACGTATTTTCTGTTTTTAGCCTACAAGGGTTACAATCCCTATATGGAAGACGTGACAATGCATCTGCACTGTTCTTACTAGACGCGATGTACTCAATATTGTAATTGTAACCCGATAGCAGTACCGCCCAACGCTGTAGTCGCGAAGCAGCCATCACTGGAATACCCGTTTTATTACCGAAAATATATGTTAGGGGTTTATGATCAGTCCGTAGTATAAAGTGACGGCCATACAAGTACTGATGAAATTTACGAATACCGAATACAATTCCAAGCGCTTCCCTGTCTATCTGCGCATAAGCTCGCTCCGTCGGTGTTAGCGACCGCGACGCATACGCCACCGGGCGCTCGCCGTCCGCCGTCACGTGTGATATCACCGCGCCAACGCCCACACTACTCGCATCCGTCGTCAATACTAGGGGTAGTTCTGGGTTGTAATAAGTTAATACTTCGCCACACGCCAAAAGCCGCTTCACTTGTACAAAGGCACTCTCGCAATCCTCACTCCACGTATACTTAGAACCCGACCTAAGAAGATTGTACAATGGGGCGAGAACTGTACTGATATTTTTGATGAATTTAGCATAATACATTACTAGGCCTATAAACGCTCTTAACTCAGTGACATTACTAGGCGCCGGCGTTTCCACCACTGCCTTAACCTTATCTGGACATGTATGCACTCCATCCTTACTAATAATATGACCCAAATAAGAAACAGACTTTGAAAAGAAAACGCATTTTTCCTTGCCTTGACTACGGACTTAAAGTTAAGACTTTAAGTCCGTAGTCTTGCAACCTTTGCAAGACTTTATGTAAATTGTTGACGTGGTCTGTTTCCGTACTTCCCGTCACAATTATGTCGTCTAGAAAGACACCTACACGCGGCATGTCCGCGAATAACTGTTCAATTCGCCTTTGAAAAATGCCCGGGCTAGACGCTAAACCATACACTAATCTGTTGTACATATACAAACCCTTGTGGGTATTTATCACTGTGTATTTTTTTGTGTCATCGAGTTCAAATTGCGCGTACGCTTGAGACAAATCAATTTTACTGTAGTGTTCACCCCCTCGGAGACGGAATAACAAGTCTTCTACCCTAGGCAAAGGATAACGATCAATTTCAATAACTTTGTTTAAAGTAAGTTTATAATCGGCGCAGATACGAATGCTACCATCTTTCTTTACCACGGGTACTATTGGTGTTAGCCCAGTCGGAACGCTCGACAGGGGTGAGAACTCCGTCGCGCACCAGCTGGTCCAGCGTGCGCTCCACGGGCTCGCGCAGCGCGTACGCCAGCGGGCGCGCACGCATGAACACCGGCCGGGCGCCTTCGCGCACGTGTATGCTCACTGCGCCGCCCGTGAAGCGCCCGAGACCCTCCGCGAACACGTTACAGTATTTGCTACTGAGAGAAGATAAATCGAAATCATTATTTTTCAACATATTATTTACATTACAATAGCTCAAATCGGGTAGTTGGATTTTTAATGCCGCTATCCAATGTCGCCCTAAAAGAACAGTTTTACCCTTCTCAATAACTAGTAATTCTAAGTATTCACTTCTATCTTTATACTGAACTAGCGGTCTTATTATACCTAAAGGTTTTACAGTCTCACCTGTATAATATCTTAAGGTTAATTTACAAGGTTGTAGGGTAAGATCGTTAAATAGTTTATCGTAACACTCTCTACTAATACACGACACTGCACTACCCGTGTCACATTCCATTGCTATTTCCTTGTTATGCACGTTCAACGTTATATAAATAGGTTTGCAACTGGATATAGACAATCGACAGACATCAACAAAAATTACCTCGTCACTGTCCGCTTCTTCATCGCTGCCCGCGGTTTGCACGTCCACTTGATGTTGCGCCACTAAATTGGGGCACACACGTCGCAAGTGACCTGGACGATTGCATACCCTGCACACGTAGTGCGTGAATTTGCACGACGACTCGTTGTGGTTAGCTGGTTAGCGCCACACACCCGACACCGCCGCTGGGGCCGAGCTCGCTCCTCCGGCCGAGCCCGCTCACCCGGCACCGGCAGCGTCGACTCGCGGCCCGCAGGCCTCTCCCGCACGTCTCGACGCTCGCGCACGTCCCGCCGCGCAGCGCTCGGCTGCCCGCCGCGCACCGCTACGCCCGATGCTTGTCGCCTCATCGCCATTGCTTGACACGCCACCGTCACTGAACCTTTTTCCACTGACGACATGGGCCCTTCGACGATGGCGGCGTCTTTCTCCGCCGATTCCATGCTGGCGGCAAGCTTATACGCCTTGGCAAAATCCAGTTTGAGTTCTGCGAATAACCGCTGTCTGATATTTTCGCTGGCTATTCCACACACCAATTGATCTCGTAAACTTTCTTCAAGCCAACTTCCGAATTCACAGGTTTTCGACATCTTTTTAAGTACCGCCACGTAGTCGGATATTGTCTCGCCTTCCTTCTGCTTCCTATGCCTGAATTTATACCTTTCGGCAAGTTCGCTGGGTTTCGGTTGTAAATGTTTACACATTATTTCCGATAACTGTTCAAATGTTTTAAGTTTAGGTTTATTTGGTGTACACAGGTTAACTAACAACTCGTAACTCTCTGCTCCCATAACGGTAATTAACGTCGGCACGTGTAAATCGTCCGGTATTTTGTTCACAACAAAGTATTGTTCTAACCGTTCGACATATAGTTTCCTATCGTCTTTGTGCACATTAAACTCCGCAATTTTTCCGATGGACATGTTAAACTTTTATAAAATCACACGCGAAATGTTCAATCCTCGTCGCCACTGAAGAATATGGAGGTACCTGGGTAAGCAGGAGTAAAATCAAACGACATCGACTTGGTAGCACAGCGTATAATCGCAGACTGGCGCGCCTTGACAATCGTGGTCCATAATACAGTTTGTGCTTCTACCTACTATAAACTAAATATTAACACATACATCACAGATGGAAGCACTGGATCGCCCACTGGAGTTTCTCCAGTGTTATCATTTTTTGTGGATAGCGCCAGTCGTTTACTGAAGGTGTTTGAGTTACCTCTGGCCAGTTGGTAGCCTGTGCGAAAGCGCAACCTGGGAAGTGAGTTTCGATAAGGACGCGCGTCGCCTCTTCTGGTGAAGTGGTAAGTGTGTTATCGGGTTTTCGGAGAACAGCGGGCCCAGTCGGGTTCTGCTGTGCCAATACTTTCCTTACCCTGTTTGCTTGTTGGCAGAATTCAATGTTGCCACAGTATTTCCGCCATCCGGTGAAGCTCCTGAACCTAATGCATTTTTTGTAGCTGGATTTGGCCGCGTAATAAACGTCCCAATCCTCATCAGCACAGGTATTCATTGCTCTGTTTAGGGCTGCCCTTACCTTCCCGCGTTTGCGTTCCAGATCCGCTCCCCACCATGGTTGCTTCCCTGGTGTTGTAGTCGGAGTGGTTTCCGGGCAGGAGGATTGGTAGCTATCTAGCATTGATTTTGTGAGATGACTTACACGCTCGTCGATCTGCGGCGCGTCCTCGTAGGTCATCCAGTAGATTATCGGCGCAAGTTTGGTTTCGAAGGTGCGCGTATAAGTAGCCCGATCAGTATTACGCGGGTTGCGACGTGGCAGTATTGGTGGCACATTGACCTGTATGTCGAAACGGATCCACCTGTGGTCCGAGCAGGATGCCTCCTTAGAGACCTGCCAGCCGGTGGTGGCGGCCGCTGCACCCTCTGATGCCAGAGTGTGGTCTATGATTGTTTGGCTTCGTCTATTTATGAAGGTTGGTTCGGAACCTGTGTTTAGTAGGGTTAAGTTAGTTGTAAACAAGTAATCTACTAGAGCCTTACCCCTTGCGTTTGGAGTGTCCATGCCCCACAGAGGATGGTGAGCGTTTGCGTCCGCACCTATGACAACCTCAAGCCCTGAGCTCTCGCAAAATGTCACGAGGCGGGCGAGGTCATGTGGGGCGGCTCCTCTGCCTCGGGCATGTAAGCGGAGGCGAAGACCACAGCTGCTTCTTTGTCCCCACGCTGTATCAGCAGCCTAGCTGCAGAGATATCCCTGCAACAGAAATCTATTAGTGGCTGTGTTTTTATGTTCCGTGTCGTATAAATGCACGATCTTGGGTTGTCGTGATCTGTACTAACTAGGAGCTTACCCCCAAGATTGGAGAGACCTTGTATTCGGCCAGCCCTAATCCACGGCTCCTGGATCAGGGCAACGGCCGTATGTTGAACCTCCAACCACTTCCGCAGCTGAGCCGTCGCGGTTTGACTGTGGTGGAGGTTAACCTGCAGGACTTTACATGCTGACGAAGGGGACGCCATCGCTGGACGCTCCTTCCTCGTCACCTTCTAGCCGCAGCCCGGCAAACAGGTCGCCTGCGTCGAAACCGTCCCCCTCAAGGTCAGAGGCCGACGACAAAATGTTGTCGTCGGGCTCCTCGCCCGAGAGCACGGCGTCCACGCCGGCGACGTTAGGGGCGGCTGGCGCTGCTGCTGCAGGCGCTTCCACGGATATTGCCGCGGCGTTTGTATTGGGGGGAGTTGCCTCCTCTATCCGTTTCACGGCGCTGGTTTCAGCGGCCGGAAATCCCTGAGGGACGTCGACAAATCTGCCGTTCGGACCCTGGAACTTTACGTACACCGTCCCAACACCAAATGCGAGACGGCGTTCGGCTTTCATCAGGGTCGGAATTTGGTCCTCAGGGACCCCGACCACCACAAACCAAGCGTCGGCCTGTTTCCGCGCCCCCAGCAATACCCATCCCCTGATGCCAACCCAGGAGTTCTGATAGCACAGAGCACGCCCAATCATGGACGGCTCCGCGAAGATCCCCTGTTCATCTGGGATGAGTATGACGCATTTTACACGGCGCTGGACCTCCGCCTGCTTCCTGACCACTAGCGAGTTGCTTGTGGAGGGAGACAGTTCGGAGACCAATGTCCTTAGCCACGCCAAGGTGTGATCGCTTTCGCACCACAGTCTTAGAACTCCACCGCTGAACACCGGCTTTGCTCTGAAGGTCGGTGCAGGGGAGTCCTGTGTGGGAGAAGAGGACTCGACGACTATCTTCCGTTGGATAGCCGCGAGGACCTGGTTCGACACCTCCTTGCTGATGAGCCCCGTGCGGCCGCAGGTGACTGCGACGTCAAGGTCGGAGCTCGTAGCTTGGGCGTAGCTTCGGTTGGCGTCCCGTTTGGATTTATCAAGACGCGGCCGCTTACGCTCTCCTCGAGGTGTTAAGGTTTCGTTGAGAGCCCGCTTGGCCGCGGCCTGATCTTTCCGACCGGGACGCTGTGTCATGTCCGGGGCTGGTGCCTTCGCTCCGCTGGCTGTTGGTTGACTAGGCCCTGGTCGGCTGGTGCCGGCCACGGCCCTCGACCGCTTGCCTGCGGAGAAGTTGACATTGCCGCTGATCGGTTTTACCCGATCTGCGACATCAGCCTGTGTGGATTGTGGAGACTTGCCCCTCCACAGTTTCTGGCGCCGCTGCTTCAGGGACGGCCTGTTCTTCCTCTTGGCCTTAACAGCTGTAGGGGCCGAAGCAGCTTCCGCGGATGGGTAAGCATGGTTGCGTTGCGATGCCGGAGTATTATCCTCCTTCCTGCCTTTGCGCCTACTCCTCTGCACCTGCCAGGCGAGCGCGAACGCGTCGCCTGTGGTGCTAATCGCCTCCGGTTGACCAGTGACGGCCGGCCGGGGGGGAGCGGCTTGGATCGCAATAGGCGGAGGAGGATGTATGAGGGGAGCCCGCCCACCGGAGTTAGCGGCCTTAGGGGGCTCTGCACCTGAAAAAGAAGAAGGAGCGGTACTGGTCCCGAGCAGCTCCGGCGTCCTCCGTTTAATACGGGACTTGGTTTTGGTCTTGGCAGCGGTTCTCGCCCCTGCCAGACCGATACCCACACTGGAGCCTGCTGTTTTAGCAGCAGAGCATCCGGGGGCTAGAGAGGTGCTGGTGCTGCCCCTTAGGAGTATCCTTGGCTTTCGCCTCCACTCCGGTGTGTACCTGTGTAGTGTGCGTGTGTGTGGTTGTTGAGTGTGTAGTTGGTGTGTGTGTGTGTGGTGTGTGTGTGTTGTATTTGTGTAAAGTATTAAAAATTCATCTCTCCGGCTTCCCACCCTCCTTGGAGCCCGCACCTGGGAACGTCTCGCTACAAATTAGCTCTACCGTTAGGACTACCATCGAGATATAGGGGCGTGAGGTTGGCTTACAGTGCGACATCGGGCGCTTGCTCGGGTTCAACCCTTACTTGCACCGTCAGCATGACCTTCACCCACCGCTTCGGCCATCCAAGGACGACCTCCGCGGACCTCCCACCCCTCGCCGTGGCCCTCTGACGGGACACTGTAGCCATTTCCCTACCCCTGGCTATTGGGTAGGGCCACCGTTTTGCTTGAAATCCAGACCAAAGAGGGCGTGTTGCCTCACGGACGCATTACCGCCAGCGCCGCTCGGCTCAACCCTCCAGGACTCCTTCATCCCCGCTCACGGCGCTCAACTGCGCAGGTCCTAGCGCAGGTGACTAAATTACCTACTCGACGCCAGATGGATTTAGTGACAGCCGAGCCCACAACCACTCAGTCACGGAGGATCATGGTTAGGTTGAAAAGCGCCTGGTGGTTTCTGTTGCGTCTATTTCTTAAGGAATTAGACCAAGAACAGGGCGGCAACCTCGTGAAGGTGAACACACCAGACTTGCCTTAAGGATCTACACGACTGTAGCGCTCCCCCTCAAGACTCCGCCACCTTACCGCCTCTGAGGGAAGCAGTAAGGTAGGCCTGCATCTATTACTACCAAGCAAAGCAAAAGCAAACCATGTCGTTGTGCAACCGCAAAAGCATAAATACAAGCCAGCCCCATGTTTGCACCTTGTACGACAGTAGTTCAAAATCAAGGTGTTTTTCCGCAATATGGCCGACAAAAGGTTTTACGAATACAGTAAAATGAACGTAAATACAGCTTTATGCATTACAATAACTCACGTATATTTGATTAAAGAGTTGTTAGCTGTACAACAAAGCTAAATTGATCTTGAAAAATGCAAGCATTACATTGATTCACGTTTATGCTGTTCAGCAATACGAGGCTTTTACTTACCACTTAAAAGTGCTATTACACAACAAAGGGCACTAAGGCCAGCTCAAAGCTGTATAACGGTTTTACGGTGCCTTATTAAGGTAAAAGTTTAAGCTTTTAAGCAGCATTAGGCATTATGTTACTACTCAAAAATGCGATTGAAGACCCTAAGGCACTAAAAACGAATGAAAGTTGTTTAGCGGATTTATGTGGCATTATAATGGTTCATATTTATGCTCTTAAGCAACATTAAGCATTTATTTACTATTTAAAATGCTATTGTAAATCCAAATGCACTAAAAACTGCTGAACCCGTACAGCTGCATTGTGGTTTGATACACTAAAACTAAAGGCTTTACAAAAGTATTTTGATATGCTATTATCCAGTCATTATACAGTGTAAAGCATCATGATGGTTTTGAAATACCAATATAAAGCGTCAAGATGTTCGGTGAACTTATATGAGTTTATACGGACCTTAAGTCCTACACAGTTTGCTATTCGTATGTTAAAATGCTTCCTGTGTTACTTGGGTAGCCACATGAGTGAAGCTCGATCTTAGGCGAGATATTGAACTAACAAAACATCTCGTAATTCCCGAAGGGTGAGGCAGAGGTGTACCTAATAGTACATCTACATTTTGCCAGTTATGTTTAAGCCCAATGAAATAGGAGGCCAGCCAATTGACATCAACCGAGCACAAATTCGGGCTTTGTAGCTGCTACTGAGAATTTCCTGGTGGAAAAACTCAACAACACTTGCACAAACACCCGACACCGACCCGGGAATCTAACCCAGGACCTCATGCTTGCTTCCGATCACTATACCACCATACGGTCTACACGATTTGTGGTATCAATCCTTACACATCTTGCAAGTCTATCGCTAAAAATTAATTCCTCCGTCTTCTTATAATCCAAGCTTATTTTTTTAAAGAATCTTCTCATTTGTTGGTGGCTTACGATTTACATTAAAAATGCTTAAAAGTGATAGCAACAAAAATCAATTAAATTCCAAAATAATTCCTTAATTTATTTTGGAATTTAACTGATTTTTGTTGCTATCACTCTCCGTGACATATTTAAATCCAAACTGCGTATATATAGATATTGATAAGTTGCAAATAAAGAAGGAAAAGACTCTAGCACAGCAAGAGTTCTGTTCCCTTTACTACTTTTTGGAGGAATCATCATCATCGTTTTTCTGCCCTTATCCCGATTTATTTGGGGTTGGCGCAGCATGTCTTCTTCTTTTATACTTTCTATACATTTTTGGAGAAATATTTGAATAAAAAATGTGAAATATACAAACGATGGCAATCCAATAAAAAAATGAAAAATCTCACAGCATCAGAAAAAATAAAAACAAATCATAAAAAGTGAAAATCTTACTGGGGTTTGAACATGCGACTGATAGTTTACAGAGTGAGTATGAATCCGCCAGGCTGTTTAACCGTTGACATAAGTTTTAAAATAGTTGCCCTCATGCACGTCATGGCTGAAACATCAAACAATTGAAAATACTGACATAATGCAATATTGCTCACCCCCATAAGCAAGTAGCGTGATAATATTATTATATAGTCTAAGGTTTGAAGAAGCCTATAAGGGATATTTGTACAAAAGAACAGGATCTGGGGGCCTAAAATGGAAGCTTTATCAGAATCGTAATATGAATCACGTTAAAAATTCTTAAAAATGGTCTCTAAGCTTATGAACACAAAGTCCATTTTAAAAGTTTTAATTTTTACCGTGATTCGTATTATGATTCTGATAAAGCAGCCATTTTAGGCCCCCTGTGCAGTAGTTCAACAAGCAACGTATTGCACACGCGTGGATTTTTAATATTTTTCCGGACACGTGCAAAAATAAAATTTTCCACAGATAGCTATACTTATACTAAGTCCAAATGGATTCAATGACTAAAGTCGGCGGTGGTTTTTTTAATCTCGGCCTTTTTTAAATATAGCTCCCCAAAATTCTGATATTACTACTTTGTTGTAACGTCACTCGTAGATCCACTCGAACTGGACGCTTCGTCATAATCTTCAGTTATAATATGTATTAGTAAATTAGTAAAAATTTCCCAGCTTGCTTCGCGCGCTAATACTTCCTAGTATTAGCGCGCGAAGCAAGCTGGAAAATTTTAGCACCTCTCCTTGGTTACCTATAACTTAGGTACTGTTAGTTAATTTGGACAGAGATGAGAATAAAAGGAACTCCTTCAACTTAAAAAGAACTCAAAAAAGGTAGGATGTATTAGCGAGCAAAGAAAGCTTGAAAATTTTAGGATCATGCCTCGGAATTTTATCTAAAAATTGCTTGACCCCCTGGGACCGCGCCTACCATCGCCCCTGCCCCGCTCGCCACGCCGCCCCCACTTCGCTCGGCGCCCGCGCCCCGCGCGCGCTCTCTTTTTTCGGAGCATGTAGTTGTTGTACTTACTAACAGACGCGCTACGTAGCTTAAAACTTAACTTACAAGTGTGTTTTCGACCAAATGACTTACTAGTTCTTGTTTTTTTTTAGGTTCATTTTAAATTGAGATTGGTAAGAAAAAATAAAAAGATGAGAAGTAAAAGTTGGTTGAATGGCGCCAAAACGAAGACAAAATGCAGTCGGCCAGGCGCGGCTATGCCGCCCGGGCCATGGCCCGGATGGAGTAAATACACCCATAAAGTGGCACATAGTCATTGTGAGAGGTTATGAAAAAACTAGAATATTAAATAAATTACCTGAGGAGACGATGTTCGGCAGATTAAAATCTTTGAATGTTGTTTCTTTATTTACAGAAGTAACGCAATTAAGTTGTATTTACGACTGTCGAATGTCTTTTATACATAAAAAAAAAAAACAGGAATATACTCGAAGTAAGAAATCGATTAAATTTCTTTAATCGAATGGAGACATTTGAAATCATATTAGGGCAACCCTGGCACTTTGTCACGTTGTTCGTTGCGGTTTTGTGTTCCAAGCTACAAAATTCATGTAACTAACTTAAAAACGATGTTATTTCAAGTAAAATATGATTCCGTGAGACTTTTCATGTGATTTGCTATTATTGTTTTTGCAAGTTTTCACTACACGGGAAGGCATAATTCTATTTTTTTTTTAAATGAATATACGAAGACTCGTGACGTACTAAGAACGATGAGCATGGTTTTAGTGTAGGTGTGTGCGTGAGCGTGTATATTTACTTGCAGGATCAGTTTTGATGGTTTCACTTTTGATGTTTGCGGCGCTCCGTCTTCCTTTTTTTTGCTGTCTGAGGTGAAGATAAAATAAAACAACACCAGTAACAGTTTCATTTTAATGGTCACCATTTATTTCATAAGGCTACGGCTACAGATGCTAACGACGAGAGCATTTATTGCCCAGAAAAAAATGCATATGGTGCATATTCGTGCCGACCAATATTTACCGATAAACGTTTACATAAACTTCCATCTCTATACGTTTTTGAAATGTGTATATTCGTCAGAAACCACCTATCACTTTTTGAGCAGGATGATGCTATGGCCCAATTTAAAAGGAAAATAGTACAAAACTTCTGGTAGTACCTTGAAGCAGATTATAGCTATGGAACAGAAACTGCTACACCATGGCAGTGAAAATTTATAATATACTACCACAAAAAATAAGAAAACTTAATAACTTAGAATTTAATAGAACTCTAAACAATTGGCTTTGTGATAGATATTTTTATTCAATAGACGAAATTTATTTAAATTATAATTATTGACATTACTTATAAATTTATTCAATAAATTGATGACCTGTCTTGACTGTGAGATATAATCTAATAAACTGATTTAATATATTTTTTAATGTGCCGAATTAATATTAACAAAGCTAGACAGCAAATTTTATTATGACTATACTACATTGATGTAATTTCATGATGGTTTTTTTATGATTATTTTATTGATTATGCATGTACTAGAAATATTTGCACGACTGATAAGATAAGTCGAATATAGTGAGACTAAACTTATTTTACCATGTTACTAAGTACATATATTCTGACAAATAAATAAATTTCATTTCATTTACACAAGTCGTATAGTGAGACTAAAATTATTTTACCGTTTCATTAGGGTACCTATATTCTGGCCCATAAATAAATTTCATTTCATTTACACAAGTCGTATAGTGAGACTAAAATTATTTTACCATTATATTAAGTAACTATATTCACGCAAATAAATAAATTTTACTCCATTTACATAAGTCGTATAGTGAGACTAACATTATTTTACCATTTTATTAGGGTACCTATATTCTGGCAAAAAAATAAATTTTATTTCATTTACACAAGTCGTATAGTGAGACTAAAATTATTTTACCATTATATTAAGTAACTATATTCTGGCAAATAAATAAATTTTACTCCATTTACACAAGTCGTATAGTGAGACTAACATTATTTTACCATTTTATTAGGGTACCTATATTCTGGCAAAAAAATAAATTTTATTTAATTTACACAAGTCGTATAGTGAGACTAAAATTATTTTACCATTTTATTAGGGTACCTATATTCTGGCAAATAAATAAATTTCATTTCATTTACACAAGTCGTATAGTGAGAGTACAATTATTTTACCATGTTAATATGTAACTATATTCTGGCAAATAAATAAATTTCATTTAATTTACAAATTTTTACTATATAGGGTTACAGACATCGAGAGTTCTGGCAATAATATTATGAAGCACATCATTGTGCCATATTGAATACATACTAAAATGTTGAATAGCATATAGGCATTGTATTATTATTTTAGAGACAACGATGAAGCATGCATTTAGTGAGAGGAACACGTTACGTTCAGTTTATGAGCGCGGTGCACATTCTACGCGCTATAAGACGCTATACGCTATACGCTACCCGTGTTTAGCCGCACTAAAGGCCTGCGCTGACGTGGGACTTTACTTCGAGAAAGATAAAAATCCTTGAAGAGTGAATTATCTACGGACTGCGGTCATTTGTCTGCTGTGTCATCGTGCATAGGTACTGCACTGTCAAATATTCATCGTCTGCGCAGGCTTTTAGATAGTTCTGCTGCGAATATACTTAAATAACGAATACATCAAAATATGGCATATTACACTTAATTAGAGGTAAGATACTATAGTCACGAAAAATGATCAATTAAATTTAAGTTAAGGGTTTTCGAGGTCATGCAAAAAATTGCCAATGTGATCTATTATTAATGCGTGTAGATCGGCGTTTGAATACTGGGCTCGCTTTGGAACTCGTCCGGGACGTACACGGGTGCCGGGCGGCCGCTCTGGTGCGCGCTCAGCAGGCGGGCCAAGCGCACGACCATACGGTTGAACTGCGTGTCCACGGGCATGTAGTAGTCCTCGAGCGGCACTCCGGCGAATAACAGACAGTGTTCGCGGATCACACGGCACAAACTCCTGCGCCGTGAAGGTCCTCACACGCGCCTACTGCGCGGGCGGCGCCAGCTCGCACGTGACGCCGTACAGCTCCTCGCACGCACCTACTGCGCGGGCGGCGCCAGCTCGCACGTGACGCCGTACAGCTCCTCGCACGCACCTACTGCGCGGGCGGCGCCAGCTCGCACGTGACGCCGTACAGCTCCTCGCACGCACCTACTGCGCGGGCGGCGCCAGCTCGCACGTGACGCCGTACAGCTCCTCGCACGCACCTACTGCGCGGGCGGCGCCAGCTCGCACGTGACGCCGTACAGCTCCTCGCACGCACCTACTGCGCGGGCGGCGCCAGCTCGCACGTGACGCCGTACAGCTCCTCGCACGCACCTACTGCGCGGGCGGCGCCAGCTCGCACGTGACGCCGTACAGCTCCTCGCACGCACCTACTGCGCGGGCGGCGCCAGCTCGCACGTGACGCCGTACAGCTCCTCGCACGCACCTACTGCGCGGGCGGCGCCACCTCGCACGTGACGCCGTACAGCTCCTCGCACGCACCTACTGCGCGGGCGGCGCCACCTCGCACGTGACGCCGTACAGCTCCTCGCACGCACCTACTGCGCGGGCGGCGCCACCTCGCACGTGACGCCGTACAGCTCCTCGCACGCACCTACTGCGCGGGCGGCGCCACCTCGCACGTGACGCCGTACAGCTCCTCGCACGCACCTACTGCGCGGGCGGCGCCACCTCGCACGTGACGCCGTACAGCTCCTCGCACGCACCTACTGCGCGGGCGGCGCCAGCTCGCACGTGACGCCGTACAGCTCCTCGCACGCACCTACTGCGCGGGCGGCGCCAGCTCGCACGTGACGCCGTACAGCTCCTCGCACGCACCTACTGCGCGGGCGGCGCCACCTCGCACGTGACGCCGTACAGCCCCTCGCAAGCCGCAGCCGCCGCAAGCTTGCGCGCCTCCTTCTTGTTCGACGCTGCGATAACAACAAAAATGTTCTATTTTTATTTCATTTTTTTTATTACTATGTGAGGTATCTGTGTGTACCGTAGGGCCAATTTAATAGATCACATTTGACATCTGACAGTTTTAGCTTCATATTGAGGTGACCTGCTTTAAAACATCGATTAAAGTGAATGAATCGATACATATAATGATGATATAATAATTATGTTTGATGTCCGTATCGGTGCCTCTGACCAACAAAAAAAGGAAGACGAAGCAACGTGAACATCAAAAGTGAAGCCACCTTCTTATCTGTGTGTGTTTCCAAGGGTTGCCATTTGTTAAAGTTTTTCCCTATAATTTGGGGAATAATATTGTATGGGTAGGATAATATTGTATGAGTAAGATATTGTTGTGTATGATAAAGAACCCTTATTTTAAGGGCTTCTGAAACAAAAACATTTTTTTTTACATCACGAAATTAAAAGTACAAAGTGCATTTACTTAAGGTGGAAGCGCAAGGGTAGCCCGCGAAATTTAAATTTTCTTAAGTTATTGCAATTTGCAGGTCAGTGTCAGGTTGTATGTTGATGAAAATATAAATCGTGCCAGTAACACGTATGGAGTTACAGAATTATAATCATATAAATCATCAATACAGCCCTCCAAGTTCGTATAACCCTATTCAATAGCTATTTCATGAAAAAGTCACTCTTTGGGATTATGTGGCACTAATGTTGCCAGGAACATCCCACCAGTCTTTGACCTAAAATTGTACCTAACGTCAATGATTTTTCTATTTAGTTATTTTTGTATTTTTATAGTTAATTAAAATAATAATAATATTTTTTAGTTTTTTTATAATCACAATGTGGTTATTCATTAATGATGAAATATTCCTTCACAAGTACATAATCATTGCGGTTGAATCTACTTACCAACTTTCAATTTTTTTGAGTAATATCCCTAGTTTTTAAAAAGAAAAAGGGTTCACTGACGCAACATTGTAACGGCGTTCAGTTCTCTTTAACAGAAATTGTTTATTATGTTTAAATAGTTTATTAGTGAAAGTAAATCGTAAAATTAACTTCTTTTGTCACTATTACAATAAATATTATAGAATCGTAATTGAAAAAAGTTAAGCAATTGTACAGTTTTAACTTCGAAAAATAAATAATATTTTAAGCCCGCCGTTACAAGGTTACATTGTTGAATTTTGATAAAGTGTCAAATGTGATCTATTAAATTCGCCCTAAATTAATCGATGTATTTTATATATCGATCAAATCTATATCTTTTAGCTTTATAGTATAGTAATAAATCATGTTTTCTCAAACATGTTTGGAAAGGAGATGTTTGATTTTGGGCCACCACTATGTACACTATATAGATAAATAGGAAAAAAATAGGGGAATTTCATAAAAATACTAAAAAAATAATTTGAAGAAAGGTACAGTGGTGCAATAATGATCATTTGAAAAGTTTTTTTAATAAAATAACCCTAGTTTTAGGGCAGCCATGACAGTTGTGTTTGACAAATGAAGTTTGACGACTTTGACAGTTTTAAGAAGTGACGTTTTTGAGTCTTTCCTTGCTTTGAGTTTGGATCTGTAGTATTTCATCGAAACTGAAACCCAAGATTTTCGAAATTCGTATTGTTTATTTTTATACCAGGTATTACGATACACGTCAATCAAATGTTATTGTCATTGTATCTGATCCACCATGTTTAATTTCATTTTGTGTTCCTCTCCCTGCCCAAATTAATTTGAGTGTAGTGAAATAATTAATGAAAATTAACAATAAAAAACAGTTACTGTAATACATAGCGATATTTACATATAGTGTACATAGTGCTGGCCCAGGCTCAATACATTTCTGGAACATCTCCTTTGAGCATTATTTTGACAACCTTCTTCGAGATAAATCGAAATTGCTGTACTGGTCAGATACATGCGACCAGCGGCCGGCAAAAGTTGTATCAAAATCCATATCTGACGTGATTAACGGCCAAATAAATTACATAGTAAACTCATATCTGTAGTATTATTTAAAAATGGAACGATCTTTTATTCTGAAACATGGCAACCAAGAGCATCATTGATTTAGAAAAGTAATTGTATTTTAAATAAAAAGTTCTGCCTAGGTACTACTTAGTTTTAATTTCCTCGCATTATTTGAGAAAAGTACTATACAAGCCTTGGCCACAACTAGGCACAAGCCTTGGCCACAACTAGGCATTGATGGACTTGTATGTGTGCCTCGGCCCACATTTACACGTTCATCCATCAGTGCCTCTGTTGCTGGCCGCTGCAGTAATGTACTATTACAAGCGCGTTTCTTTCATCTCTCCGAACTCACCGCGTCTTAGCAAAAACAACACAAAAATAATATTACTAATTTGGGTGTGTCGGGAGCGACGGGGCATCAATGTTGCTGAAATGAAGCAATCGTTGAAGGAGCGCTTCTTTGGCCGCCGTAAAAAAGTATTTAATAGTCTTTTACCAGGCGGAAAAAAGGTGCGTGTCTTCAATGGTTGGGTCATGCGCAGGGGCGTGCCGTCCATAGAGGCAATTAGGCCTAACCTACCCTACCATTCCTATCAACAACACAACAAATGCATTTATTATAACTATATTAATAAAAAATAAAACGCCTGTTATAATACTTAAAGCAACTTGTCGCGGCCGTGTGACGTAACTGGTAATAATACTACGACGCTCGCTCCCGGCCGTCTAGGCAAGGCCCCAGCCGGCCTAATTTCCATTGATAAATTTAAGCACACTGATGCGTATTTTCGTGTATATATACGGCACACATGCTAGATTAGGTGCGTAAACTCCTGCGAGTGTAGCTGGCCACTGATTGGCTCCGGCTAAAACGGTATGCGGTGATGCAATTATATTTGGTAGTGTTTTTTTCATTGACAAAATAACAATTGTATTTTTCTTAGAAGCCATATTTGTTTCATGTGACAAGCAAAATTTATTTCGTGATCTTGAATGTTTTGATTATTATAATATCTGACGGTTGTAATTCGTTTTGAACCGTACAGTAGTGTAAATATTATTTGTTGTATTTGTTTATTTACTTAGAAATGGTGTTCTGTTGTGAAGTTTGCGCTGATAATGTGTTTGTCAGAAGTTAAAAACAATAAGTATTCACGATTGTTTGATGTTAAGATTCAAGTGGTGTCTGAAGGAAAAAGTGTAGTTACCCGAATTACGAGAATTAACCCAAAATTCATCTCGTACTCGGTATTTCAAATGAATCTTTCTTCTGTTTGCATTGTCAGAAAATCGTGATTTGAACCTTGATTAATGTGGTGAGTTCTTGTATTTACAACTTTGGTTTTTACAGGCTTATTTTCAATGTTTGTTTTTCAAATATTCCGGTCAGACGCTCAAAATTGGGTACGGAACGAAAACTAAACTATTTTTTTTTGTTAAGGTGGATGCGCAAGGGTAGCCCGCGAAATTTAAATTTTCTTACGTTTATTGCAATTTGCAGGTCAGTGTCAGGTTGTATGTTGATGAAAATATGAATCGCGCCATTAACACGTATGGAGTTACAGAATTATAATGAGAATTATATTGGAGGGTTGTATTGATGATTTGAATGATTATAATTCTGTAACTCCATACGTGTTAATGGCGCGATTCATATTTTCATCAACATACAACTTGACACTGACCTGCAAATTGCAATAAACTTGAGAAAATTTAAATTTCGCGGGCTACCCTTGCGCTTCCACCTTAACAGCGCACTCTGTTTTATTTTTTAGAATTTTTTGTAACGAAGCGACATCCTTCGCTCTTGTATTGACAGAATACCATTGAAATTCCTTATATTTAAGCTAGATGGCGTTGTTTCTCATACGCTTACTAAAAACACCAGGGGCACTGGGCAGATGCGGGGGCCCGGAAGGGTGAGTGAATATATCAATAGATGTGACTACTTTGAGGGTCATCCTAAGTAGAGCGACGCTGTGATGTTGCGAGTTTTTTTTTTTTTTTGGGTATCCGTGTATATATGGCCTACCCGCCGTGGAGAAGCACTGCACGCCACTGGTCATGCGGGTTTTGATGTACACTTTCGGCATACTCAAATGGACTCAAACATAACTAAACAACCTGGATAGGAGGGTCTATACATTGTTGACGGCATATCGAATGCATCACCGGTTCCGTTTTTCGGTTATGGGACTGTATATGCCACGGAGGTGTGGGTGTCGAGACTTTTTAAAGGCAAAGTCTCTCCACAATCGCGAGATATGCCGTCTCAGAGAATATTTCCTAGAAACCAACGATGCATCGAGATGTGGTCGCGGTCGACAAGGGCCTCACCCCGCTCTCCTTGGCTAAGAGAACTGGCGCTAACCTGTAGTGCTTGACACTATCGGCAGCAGGGACTTATGGCAGAGTAAAGAGCTTCACGGACGCTTTTTCCGGGCCCTGCGTGGGCCCAGTGTAGACCTATCAGCGTCCGTAGCCTGGCTACGTTCCGGGGACCTCTCCGGCGAATCATCATATTATCTCCGGGTGTCCTCGCCTGGATACCGGAAAGTAGACACAACCTTGTAAAAAACATAATTTTTAAATAAAGTTGTCTCCTTGTTTCATTTTTACCAGACTTATCACTAAGCCCTCGTAATACCAAACATGGATTACCAACCTATCCTTGACTGTCAAGACGCTAACATATCAACCGATCTCCTCGTGGCTCACCTATCTTCAGCAGTAAAAAATAATACCAGCATAGCTAAAACCTCAAAAAGAAAACTAATAACCAAACCATGGGTAACTAAAGGACTTCTTCGCTGCATGAGAAACCGGATTAACTTGCACAAAAAATTAAAACGTAATCCTGACGACGGCATATTAAAATTGACATATAAGCTCTATCGAAATTTTTGCTCCTCTCTGCTTATTATGGGATGTCATCAAAAAAATTAGCGGTTCTGACAAGAGGGCAGACTTCTCGTCTTCCCTCTTGTTATCTAACAGTCCCGAGGCGGACATAAACGACGTCAACAGTTTCTTTGTGAACATTGGAGCTAAGTTGGCTAATAAAATCACCACTTCGAAATCTACAGCACCTTGCCACATCCGTCATCACTCATCTGTGAATCCTTTAAACTCGCTTGTCCTTCTCCCTACCGATGAACAAGAAATTTGCAACCTCATTAAGGGCCTGAAGGATAATTGTGCGGTGGGAATCGATCAGATTAGCAGTAAAATCATGAAGAGAGAGTAACTCTCTTCTCCCATAACACATATCTGCAACCTGTCAATCTCAACGGGAGTTTTTCCCCAGGCCTTTAAAATTGCTGTTATCAAGCCTATCCACAGGGCTGGAAAAAAAGACTGTGTCAATAACTACCGGCCCATCTCCATTCTACCTGCTCTGTCCAAGATATTGGAATGCCTTACAAATCAGCGTCTAGGAAAGTTCTTGGAAGCACATAAGCTCCTTTCGTCTTCACAATTTGGCTTTAGAGCTGGCAAATGTACCAATGATCAGTTCACGAGTTAGTAAACTCTATTGTGGTAACCTTGGATGACAGAAAGAGATGCTTAAGAGGGCCCTTTCCGGTGCGTCTATCGTCAACGCGAGCATGGTCGAAAACCTTGTTGTTTCATCCAGAGCCACAGCGGCAATTTTCATTCAATTCTTCCATTTTCAATTTTCCAATTTTCATTCGTCTTACCCCGCCCCGACCTCGCACAACTCGTCTCCCGCGCACCTCATACCGCCTAACGCGATTGACATTGAACGAAAAATTGAACGATTGATAGTGTTCGAAAATTTCTTAAACTTGTTCGACGATACTGCTCTGTTCTTCAGTGGTGATGGATTGAAGAAGGTATTTGATGTTGCGCAACTGGGTCTTAACAGTGTTAGTAACCGGCTGCAAGACAATCTTTTGACTCTTAACGTCACTAAAACAAAGTACATGGCATTCGCTGAAAGATCTAACTTGCTCCCACCGTCATCTCTAAAGATTACTACCAACACTTGTGGCATTGAAAATACTCAGTGCTCTTGTTCTTCCCTTGAAATGAACGAAAATATTAAATACCTTGGAGTCACTATTGACCAATATTTCTCCTTTAAACCACACATAGAGACCCTCGTGACCAGGTTGCGAAAAGTAATATACATTTTCAAATCTCATCTTAATACTTGTGTACTTTGCACTATGCCAATCGCTAATTGATTATTGCATCACATCATGGGGAGGTGCCGCCAAAACACATCTCATCGAAGTAGAAAGGGCACAGCTTGCCATACTCAAGGTTGGAGCTGGTCTCCCTTTTCGTTTTCCGACTACTGACTTGTACAAAGAATGGGACTCTCACGATTAGACAGACTTTCATACTACTTACGTTACTTAAAAAACATTCCCAGATGCAGTATGACGCTAAATTACCTAAACACAACCGGCGAAAGGGCAGGGTATGTCCCACGGCTCAATTCAAATCCACGCTCCCTAAAAGATTCTATTGCTTCCTTGGTCATTATCTTTACAATAAGTTGAATAAATCCCTAAACTTATATCCAAAAACTAGATCAATCTGTATCAAAGAAATAAAAGAAATACTTAAAAACCCTAGACTATCAAAAAACTGAAAATCTTTTGACCGTTCTGAAATAAAATACATAACACATACAAACTGTTCCTCGCCTGCTACTCGCTGTACAATTGCTACTATTTAAAAACAACTCTCGCTGCACCTACTCCACAAAAGTCACCCTCAATCATACCTTGCTCATATGAATTACACACATACATCTCCTACAAGTCTAACACCGGAGAGTTGTATGTATCTTGTGTGAGGTGTTACCTCACACAAGATACATACTCCCACACATGACTCCACCACAACTTCTGCAAGATCATAGGTAGGGATTTCTTTTTTTATTGTTACTCCTTCTTCTCGTTTTTAATCATATTGTTTAATATATACCTTGGTTTTATTTTATTTTTTTATGCCTATTGTTTAAATCCTACTCTCACGCGGTATCTCTGTAAAAGCTAATTCTAGCCTGGAAGGGGCCTGGTGACCTGTAACACAGGTTTTCCCCAAAAACCTACATCAGGCACCAGTCTCTCACAAAGTTTGAATTCAGCTGAGACATTTCTTTGTACACATTAACTTTAAGTCAGCTTTGTGAACAGAGAATAAATGAAAATAATGATAATATTGGCGATAATATTTTAAATTCAGACACTCAAGTTGCCACAGCATTTGAAAATTTATTTGCGGATATTCCCGTATCACCATCTAAATCACTAAACTCGTCAACTGCTGCTGCCGAGTCTACTAACGAGTCTTTTGATTTAATGGATGTGTTTATTCTAGAGTGCCGCCGTCAATTTATTATTTTAGGTCGAAATAAAAAGATGTGTGTAAAGAAGAGGCCCAAAGCCTCGCTGAAGTGTTTCATTAAGTGAGAAATCACACTAGTGCTCAACAAGTTAAAAAACAATTTACAAAAACGTGCAAGACTCTGTTTAGAGAGAAATGGTGGACATTTTGAACAATTATAATACTCTTAAAGTGCCAAGTGGATTAATTGGATTTTTCAGTAAGTTGATTTTAGTGTAATTATTGTACATAAGTTCATTCAAATTTTTTAAATACGCCGTTATGTAAAAGGTATCTCGTTTTGTTTTAAAAGAAGTTCTTACTTACCGTTGTTATTAATTTGTATTCGATTAATTACCGATTACTTTCGAATCACAGTGAATAGCACGATATGCCTTTCCCATTTGACGGTCCTAAGCCCGAGAATGTATGAAGGGAAAAGAACAGTGGCGAACAAATTGCTGATTAAATTATTAAGCGTCTACGTATGTCACTGTGATAGATACCGACGAAATCATTTGCAAAGTTTTATCAAATCAAGCTTAAGGCCTGTGAAAGTCTGGAAAAAAAGTCGTCATAATTGAGAGCTTTATTAACTAGATTATTGATGATAATACTGCCGTCATACAGTGAAAGGAGGTAACTAACAAAAATGAGTTAAAATTGATTCGGATTCAGCAAGAAATTCTCTATCTTTCTGTCTAGCTAATAAAGCTTCAATTCGCTCGTAGCCACAGATAAATTATCATATAAAATAAGTCAAGTAAAGACTACCGACAGTGCTTTAAAACTTCACTTCAGACAAAATTGTCATTTACTCAAAATATACTTTAAAGTAGTTACGGCCATTCACCGTTTGACGGCAGACTATATAATCATGACTTAGTTGTTTTCTTTCTGGCTTGAATTCATGACTTTTGGCTCAGCTATTCTTTTAATGTTGCCATGGAATATAAATCTTAGACAAGTTACATAAAATGCTTGGATTTACGTATTGCATTAATTTATACTTAGTAAATACATTTCTGAATCAGAATACAAATGTTACAATAAAAAATATTGTTTGTGCTAAGAATGAAGCGGTTATAATTTTTTAATTCATAAAAATGACACCGTATCGAAATCCCCAACGAAAAAAACATGCTTAAGCCTCGTATCCACTAGGCAATATTTGACGCGCGACATGTTGCTCAACATGTGTCGCAACTTGTTGAATGTTGACGCGGAACATTTGTTTAACAACGTTGTCTGTTTACACATTTTTAGTCGACGACAACATGTCGCCAGAGGAACTTGTGTTGATTTCAGCGGCAGTGGTTATAATTTTATCGAAATCAAAAAAAGTAGAAGTACTACGGACATTGTTGTGCGTCACATCTCCACTCGACAACAATTGATGCTCAACTAACGATGCACTTAAAACAAACAACAAGCCGCGCGTCATGTTGCGCGCCAGCTGGCAACGTCGCGCGCTGTTGTGCAGCGTTGCCGTACATGTTGAGATTCACGTGTCGCGCGCCAAATGTTGCCTAGTGGATACGAGGCTTAAATGACATGTACTGTACTGAACTTTTACAAAATCTTTTTTAATTTATTTAGTAATGAGAATTCTGCTCTAAGGCTGCATTTCAGAAACAATGACTTTGGCTTTTATTTTAGCAGGTTTTAGAGATAGCGTAGCTTTGTTGGAAGGATGTGGCCTAAAACCATTCATACCAGAAAGAGTCATTGTTAAAAGGCAAGCACCAGTTAACTACAGCTGAACCAAATATCTCAGCACCCGCAGGTTTTCTTGTTGACACTGTGATTAGAGAAGATGAGGAATAAATATTAAAAAAAATACGGGTCGTTTTTCTGTACCTGACCTACCCTTACCATGGTAATTAATTATATAAGTAACTAACTGCTCTTATTTGACTAAGATTATTAAATAAATAAGTACCTACTTACGTTTCATGTGGGCATGTGGGCCATGTGCCAGACCTGTCGGTTGGACTTAATATTCTGAATAGGCATTGCGTAGTTTATTTTGTATAAATGCATTTCTATAATTCTTTTTCGATTAGTCTGTTGTTGACAAGAATAAACATAACCTCTAAAACTTCAAACTGGAATATCTTTAATTCCTGACTTCCTTTAAAAGTATAACTGAAGACAAAATTGTTCAGGAATTCAAACTCAATATTTTAACATATTTTTAATAGGCAGACGCGAAAAAAAAATGTCAACAAAAATTTGTTTGAGAGTTCGCCACTGTTCTTTGCAACTTATGTTTTGATTGTTACGTATCAATGTTTGTTTGTGGGCGGGGCAGGCGCGCGAGTCGGGCGGTCAGTGTCCGACGCGGTTCAGAAACATTAACTTTTTTTGGACAACTATGTGATGCTATATCTCAATATTTTAGTACCGAGTGATACTAAATGAAAAAAACGCGTATTTTATTATTTTCAATAAATATATATGTGCTGAAAGGACATTGCCACGGGGCAGGTCCCTTTTGTGATATCTTGTGCCTGATTGGAATAATAACCTAAAAATATTATTTATTTTTTTGTGTGCAAATTATTTTTTATACAATTTCTTTCACCCTGGGAATAAAGTTAAAGTTAATTAATAGTTAAACATTACGTCGACATCCGTTTGATAGGTATACAAAAAAAAGTTGCCAGAAATCAAATAACAATCGAATATGACGTAAAATAATCAATGGAGTGATCGATATCAAAACAAAACGTTAATTAACAAAAAAAAAAATATTTTTAATTATTATAACTAGTTTACGTCTCAACATTTAAATGTAGGTCTCAACCATTTGACAACTTCAAAGCTACTGTTTTAGCATTATGTTTTTCGACGATGAGTTATAATGGTGCTAACCCTGTCTTTTTCATAGGCACGTATTATTGTAGCATATTATACAACCTGTTTTTTTTTATATCCCATAACTCTAGGGTTATATTCTGTAGGTAAAAATAATACTAAAACTCCTAGAATGTGGTCCAAAAATGCATCGTTTCGGAGATATCATCAATCATAATTAAATTAGGTCAAAAATTGTCACCAGTATGACGAATCTTTACTTTTGCGAGGTTGCCAAACTTCGCAGTAGTGTAGTAAAATAAATAGTAAAATAAAATATGTAGGTATGTTGGTATCGGGGCTTCCCGGCGGCAGCTAGTGAAGGGAAAGCTACCTTGTCGACATCGGTCATATTTCACGTAAGGGTGTTTTACATTAAGAATCGTGACTTTGCCGAATTATTTTGTATGAAAAATGAAAAAAAAAATAACGAAAAATTGGAACATAACTCATATGCCAGTTGATTCTTTGATATGGCCTCAATCATACCCTAGAGTTATGGGATATCAAAAAAAAAACACGATGTATATGAAATGCACAAAGATAGATGTAGGCCAAGTATGAGTTTAATTATGTAAAATATTCTTAATGACGTAAACTAGTGGATATACACTGCCTAGAGTCTATGCAAGTAATAGCGATAGAACGAGGACAACAATAGGTTGCTTATTTTCATAATAAGTCTATATTGTTGATAAGATGTTCATAAAAGCGATTTACACAAACATAAAAGCCTTACGTATTTTGGAATTAACGCCGTATTAACAAATCAGTTTTAATCGATAAATTGATAAAAAAAACTGAAATCGATTTAGTAATGATTAAAAATAATTGATCTGGCAACATTTACTTGCGCATGTCACAGCAATTTCTGAGATTCGTTACGTTCGTGATTGTTTTGTCTAAATACGTTGAGTTTTGAATTCCGTATATACATAGTTATTAATTACGATACGTGCTTTTTCTGCTACCACCGAGTTGAGCTAATAAGTTCCTCGAGTAAACATCATTCCATGCTCATAGTGATGTATAGTCTATGTCAAGTTGTAATTATAACCTAGATTTTTAAAACAGAAAAATAATGATATCTCCTGAACCTGGGTGAATAAATGAAAAAAGGTTTCTGATTATGAAAATGCTATGTTTTTACTATTAGGTAAAATAAAAATCTTCAGGGCACAAGCATTTTCCACTGGGACCGAAGTTCCTTTACAAAACGGGCAATCTCCTTTGGAACGTGGTAATAAATTCTTGCTGTATACATATGTATACGTATGTATGTTGGTATGTATTTGGTTGGGTTGTTTTGGTTTGGTGGGGTAGGTTGCAATTAAGTTCGTGAATGGGCGGAATTCGTCCATGGGAGGAGGCGGGGGGCGGTTTGTCGAAAATCTGTTTTTTTGGCCATAACTTTTTTCCTATATTTTTGAACCGTTTAACAATTTTATCATTCCGAGTAAGAATACGGACAACTTTTAAATTTAAACTTCTTTTGATGCAACCCCTAACTTGGGGTAATAATTTTATTTTATATCTCCGAAACGGTAAACATTTTTACAGTCACAAATATTTTTTTTGAAAGCAAATTGTTTACTCTATAATTTTTAAGTTTAGCGATAAAACTTATAGTTTCGAAATAAAAAAATATGACTGAAAAATTGGGTTGAAAAAAAATAAGGGTGGAACCTTCTTCGAAATCTACCTCCTCCTGCGGCTTGCCGAAGGGATTTTTTTTATTGGAAAAGGTATATCTCAAATAAATATTATCCAGAAGTTGAAAAAAAGGGGTTTGTTGATTTTAACCTTTGGTACTCATTTCTACTTTTTCAGTTTTGTCAAATATATGGGCGATAAATATTGCACTGGAATTATTTCTAGACTGTGGAGTGTCTTGTTATGCCACACATTACAGCCAAATATGGTTCATAAGTCAATACATGTTATCAAGTCCCCATGTACAGAGTATCAATGAATGAAACCGCCGCCGACAAGGAAGTGCTGCTCAAGGAACGTACTAATGATTGTGACTTATCTATCTCATGTCACAAGGTGCTTGATATTCACAGTTGATTGATGACTGTTCGAGAACTCGGTTTAAAAAAATATTGGTTTTTAGTCGCTAGCTAGTAGCTTACCTACTCGGTTCTCGCTAATCGTCCCAGTGGGCTCATGTGCCTTCCTAAGGTTTCGGTCAAACCGACCAGACTGGACTCCGGATTTTGACAGATTATGAATGTTTAGTGTATTTACTGTAATTTTTGCGTTTAAATTCAGATACAAATGACTTGTTTATGAATAAATGACTGTGACTATGTGTGATAATGGATGTATGTGTACAATAATCCAATGTCCGCAGACAGTCTGCTATGTGACAGTACTTGTTTGAGTGTACCTTTTCTCTAAAAAATGGTGGATTTACAGAGGAGTTATTTTGACATGTAGAATGTAACACTCACCCTTCCCGAGGTAGGTCGAGCCGTCGACGTCGACGCCCATGGTGAACATAATGTTCTGCGGCCGGTCGCCCTCGACGCCGAGCTCGCGGTACTCCAGGTGCGGCCGCATGTACGTGAGCAGCATGCACGGGTGCATGGCCGCGGCGTTGGCGGGCAGCTCCTTGCCCTTCTTGCTGACTGGCTCCACGGGAATTTCCGGTGTCTGTGCCTAATATCGATGACGGTATACATTTCGGCAGATCATTTTGTGTAGACTTACGCTGCGTTTCTACCAGTGATTTGCGAGTGTGCGTAGCCAGAGATTTGTGAAACTAAACAATAGATATCTCTTGTGGAAACGCAGTTACAGCCCACTTGCACCACAATCACTAAATACATTTTAAACTAATCTAAAACAGCGTTCTCTATCTGTCATTATCATACATTAAATTGAAATTCGTTTACTGTTAAATATGTTTAGTCATTTGTAGTGTAATGTAGTAAGGTCCACTTGGCGTTAGTAAAATAATTTAACCGCAATGTCTCCAATAAATCGGAAGATGTGTTTGGAGGTATAATACGCGCCACGAAAGATGAGACTTGACACAATCGTGGTTTGACTTGCGCAGTAGACCTCATACCGCTAGAGTCCTTAAAATCGTATACTGCGCAAGTCAAACTACGTGTTGTGTCAAGTCTCAACTTTCGTGGCGCGTATTGTAATATTTTCTTCTAGTGAGAGATTGTTTAAGATCTTTAATAGTTGATCAATATTTTGTAGAGCGTATTTCCCTTTCCGTGTTCAACTGGCGACAGTAGGGGGAGTAGGGCAACACTGCCCGAGTGACATGTCAAATTTTTGTTCCGTATTTTAAAATTAAATTTAATCAGTAATTAAGTTATAATAAGTTGTAATTATATGTGATATCGTATTTTCAATGTGTAAATACTCAGGATAATTGTTTTCCTGATGAATGAATAAAGGATTTGGATATACGACGTAACGACGTTACCGGTAACCTGGAACAACAGCTGACGTTCTAACTACAGAAATAGACGGATATAAACGGGGAGTATTTGTTTACTTTTATTTTATAATAGCACACAATCGTCCCTTGCAACTCTATAACATGTCCAAGCCAATTGTATTATAGTAGTTTTTTTTTTTTTTTTTTTTGTTATTTTTTGCGTACTTAGTACCCTGTATTGTTTCTAAATCGCTTTGAAGAGAAATGTATGTTCGTAAAAAATAATTTTCATTTCACTATTTGAACATTGTTTAAATCATTCTTTTCAGTAATAATATTAATTAAATATGAAGTCCCTAATCATTATTTTATTAATGTCTTGAAATAATCTTGTAATAATATAAATTTTAATTCTAGGCAACCTACCCACATTAGCAAAAGTGAAATCCTAAGTTGATAAAAATCTTAATAAACCAATAAAATTGAATATTTAGCTTAATAATATCAATACTTTCAGGCTAATATAGCAGCCTTCCTCATTTCTTTGTTTATCGCTAAAAAACATCCCTGTTTTTTCCCTATCATATCTAAATTTTCTTCATTTGTCTATCCTAGTAGTTCTCACCGTTTCTTTATTTCCAATTTTCAGTAACCAATCCAGAAACCATGCCTGTGATGACCCGTAAGGCTACTGCTCAGGATATGGAGCTAAAATTGAGAACGGCCCTCCAAGAACTTAAGGACTCTAAACTCCAATGCCAACAACTGTTACAGGAGAGAGAAGACAGTGAGGAGGAGGTCATTAACATAAATAGCAAAAACTCAAGCTTAAAACGAGAGCTAGTAGACCTTCATCAGGAATTCTTGAATGCTGTCAATGAACGGGATCAGCTAAGGGTGGTCACGGATGGGTTCAATAACTGTAGCAATTTATATGAGGAGGCTTTATGTAAAATTAGTCACCTAGAGGATGAATTAATCCATGCTAATGTTAAGCTTTTAAATTTGGAAAAAGAAAAGGATCAATCTCAGGCAACAGAAACTGACAATTTGTATAATGAACTCATAAATACAAATTGTAACCCTCAATCTATTATAACAATAGACCTTACAGAGGACTCCTTAATAAAAAATACCAACAGCCATACAATTAGTCAAAATAAAATTAAGAAATATGCACGATTAAATAAAATCATTAAAAAATGTAATAAATTCAAGAAACAACAAAAACACTATTCCAAAAATATACAATTAAGGAAAGAACGTGTTTCTCTTGTTAATAAATTAAATAACTATCAGATTAAATTGGAAGATAGTATAAATATTTATGAAATTGACACTCAGCGCTTACAATCAGAAATACAGGCTCTGAACAAGTCACTAAAGTCATTATATAATAAATATGAAAGCTCTGAAAATCAAATTAAAGAGCATATTCTTGCTACAAATGAACTGGTGGACCAAGTGGACTTGCTGACTCTCAGCAACACTCGGTGTACCTGTCAGAGGGAATCCGGCCTTGATGCCCTCCAGCCTGAGGTAACGGAGGACCCGTCCCTAGCTGTGAGTGCTCAGGCATGTATTATCAGCCAAGATACAATACCTGACATTGTTCATCATAATTTACTGCCTGAGGTTGGTAATTTTGTCTCACCTAATAATTTTGATTGTAATCTTTCAGTTATGTTCTCTGATAGTATAGGCAGAGGGCTAGGGAAATTAATCAGTAATAACCTGAGTTATTGTACCCAAAATTATTGTACGCCAGGGTTGACCTACAAACAGGTTATAGCATCAGTAACAAAAAGTATTTGTCATCGTAATACTACCATAACTATATGTGTTGGTAATAGTTCTAAGATTAAAAAGGAAGACATCACTGAATGTGTTTCAGAGTTGTTAAAGTTGAATTGTAATAAAATCATATTGTGTGCTTTTCCATATTTTGAAAATTTAGGTACTAGAAAAAACAATTATATACACATGTTAAATAAACATGTACATTTCTTAGTAGGTCACTATAGTGACAAACTTATATATCTTGATATCAACACTTTAGTTGATAAACTTAAGTCGACCCGGGGTAACGTGTTTCTACCTATTAGATGTAGACACAAAATAGCTAGGCTATTAGCTTTTAATATTCACTCAGACATATGTAGTATGTCGAAGTTTAGATATATTATTAATACTGCGACTATTAGTAATAATACTAATGTACAGGTGACTTTAAATGAGTATAGCATTAGTGCTATAAATGTTTACAAACGTTTTACTGAGGAGGATCCATGTGTCACCGTGGAAAATTCTCAATTAGGGTGTAGTAGTGATAGGGTCTTGTTGTCTGGGGATGGCACTGGAGTCTCTGGCCTCACTCCAGATATTAATAGTAATTTAAACTAGAAAGTGAGACAACAGAAGGTACCATTAACAATATTGTTAATCCTACCAACAGCAAGGTACCTTCTTGCACTCAATTATTTAGTAAAAAAGGGCCTCAGCAGAACACCTTAAAATTATTCCACCAAAATATCCAAGGCATTTCTTCCAAATTATTAGAAATTGAATTATTTTTAGAAAAAAGTATGTTTGATATTATTTGTTTTACTGAACATTGGCTAAAGGATTACCAAATGCTTATTAATTATGATAACTACAAGGTGGGTAGCTGCTTTAACCGTAAATCGATGCTGCGTGGAGGTTCCCTAATATTAATAAAAAATTGTGTTAAATATAAGCAACGTAATGACATAGTAGGTCTCTCGGTTGAACATTGCGTCGAACTGTCCTGTGTTGAGCTGGATAGGCATGTAATTGTGTGTGTTTACAGACCCCCAAATTATCAAAACTTTTCCTTATTTGAATCAATAATGGAAGATGTCCTGGCAAAACTTTCAGCCAGTAATAAATCTGCAATTGTTTGTGGTGATTTCAATATCAATATTTTAGAAGAAAATTTAAATAGCAATCGGTTATTAAATCTTTTTAAATCATTTGCCTTGACCAATATTTTTATAGAACCTACTAGAGTCACTCCATCTTCTGCTACTTGTATAGATAATGTTTTCTGCGATTGTGATTACTTAGATAAAGCCATATTAAATTGTCTCCCATCTGACCACAGCGGACAAACTGTAACTTTCAGGTGTAACACACCATTGCAAAAAGTTGAGATTAAATTTAGACCTATAACTACTAGCAAATTAAATAGGTATAATACTTCCCTACAGAACAAATTAAGTGTCATGAGTCATCATATAGACGAAAATAATATAAATCAATTGTATGATAATTTCTTTTCAATAGTTCACACTGAATTCAACAAAACATTTGAAAAGAAGACAAAAAGTATTTGCCCTAAATTTATATTTAGTGATTGGGCAACTAGAGGTATCAGGAAAAGTAGGGAAAGACTGTTTGAGCTTTATGGCCTTAAGCCTTATATAAACACTGAAACTTTCAACAAGTATGTTGCTAAGTATTCAAAAATGTTTAGAAATATATGCAAGGTTGCTAAAGCCCTGCACATTAGCAACAAGATCAAAACTGCTGAAAATAAAATAAAGACAGTTTGGAAAGTCATAAATGATGAGACCAACAGGAAGAAAATACGTAACACTAGCTATACATTAGATACAGCATGTGGTCCTAAAACCTCTAATCAGGAAGTATCTCAAGAATTTGTAAATTTCTTTACCGATATACCGTTAAAAACTACGGAGGCTCTAAATTCCTCAGCTGAAGTCTCAATTGGTTTATTAAAGGCAAACGTGTCTGGATGCCCGGCTGAATTTAAATTTAAACACATAAACCCTATGATAGTTATTAAAGCTTTCCGGCAAATAAAAATCAAACTGACCGAAGATCTTTGGGGAATGTCTATCAAAGTTTGTACATCCATAGTTGAGACTATAGCACCATACTTGGCGTTAATTTTTAATTTGTGTGTAGACCAAGGAGTTTTCCCAGATTTAATGAAATACAGTAAAGTCATACCTCTTTTCAAATCCGGGGACAGTAAAGATACTAATAATTATAGGCCTGTATCCGTGTTGCCAGTTTTTAGCAAAGTTTTTGAAAAAGTGATGCTGAATCAAATGCTCAATCATTTTAACACCAACAAAATCCTACACGATCAGCAGTATGGTTTCACCAGGGGACGTTGTACGGCTGACGCTGGTGTAACCTTATTAAAGCACATATTTACTGCGTGGGAAGAGTCCCAAGACGCCATAGGATTTTTTTGTGATCTCTCCAAAGCATTTGATTGCGTAAATCACGAGACATTACTCTTGAAACTTGAGCACTACGGACTAGGTAAACTTGCACTTAGTTTTGTAAAATCTTATTTGAGTGATAGACAACAACATGTTCAAATAAATGGTGTCAATTCACAGGGTTTAAAAGTAAAAATGGGGGTTCCACAAGGCTCAATATTGGGTCCTTTTCTCTTTCTAGTATATATAAATGATCTACCCTATTTATTGAAAAACCAGCCTCAAAATATGGTGTTATTTGCTGATGACACTTCCCTAATTTTTAAGATAAATAGACGGGTCCAAAATCTAGATGACGTGAATAATGCGCTAATTCAGGTCCATAATTGGTTCACAGCAAACAATTTAGTATTAAACGAAAAAAAGACTAAATGCATAAGATTTGCTTTACCGAATGTTAAAAGTAGTGATTATGATATCAAATCAAATCAAATCAAATCAATTTATTTGTGAAACATAGGTATTGACATTTTAGATGGATCTTAAGAACTAGATAGCGCGCTATGTTTTGTCAATTTTGACATACAAATATTTATAGAAAAAACATGCATGCATGTGTAGTTATGAAAATTATATAATAAGAAATTATTAACATATTGGGATTAAATTAAATACTTAGTTTACATTAAATTACAATACTTTAAATCTTCTTTGGTATTAAATTATTATCATTCAAAAAGTCTTCAATTTTATAGTAACACTTGTCAATTAGTAATAATCTGAGAGCTTTTTTAAATTTTACTAGAGGCATATTTTTGATATTGTCAGGTATTTTATTGTAGATTTTAGGTGCAATGCCAAAAAAACTCTTTTGCATTAAAGATGTCTTGCATTTTATATTACACAACTGTGACAAATATTGAGCACGTATTGGCATTCTTTTTATGTCAGACATTTTTTCGAACAAGTGGGGGTTGCTTTTTATAAATACTGCAGATTCTAAAATATATAATGCTGGTAATGTTAGTATTTTCAGTGATTTGAAGGATGGTACACAGCTATCAGTAGTCTTTAATCCACACATAGATCTTATACAGCGTTTCTGCATCCTAAATATAAGTTCCCTGTCAGTTGATTGTCCCCAAAAAATAATTCCGTACCTTAGCACTGAAGCCACTAGTCCATGATAAGCTGTCAGTAACGTGCTAATATCTACTTTTTTAGATAATTGATAGAGTGCGTATGCAGATTTACTCAGTCTGTTACATAGGTGTTCTATTTGTCGTTTCCATGTTAATTTATTGTCTACCATTATACCTAAGAACTTAGCAGTATTTACTGTTTCTATTTTGTAATTTTTATAAGCCAAATTTATAGTGGGATTTGCCCGACGTTGATGGAATTGCATGATTTTAGTTTTATCTAAATTTATTACTAAATTGTTACAATTAAGCCAATCTATTATTTTTGTCAGTGAATCATTAATCTCGTTTTCATAATTATTGAGATTTGTGCATTCTATTATAGCTGTGCTATCATCGGCAAAGAGAACCATTTTTTGTTTTGTTATCTTTGGGAGGTCGTTTATATATATTAAGAAAAATGGCGGTCCAAGCACGCTACCCTGGGGGACGCCATACCTTAGGAGTCTTGGTTTCGATAAGAAAGTGGTTTCTATTTTAGTTTTAGGACATAATCTGGTAATTTCAGTACACTGGTATCTATTGCTTAGGTATGATTCTATGAGGTCGAGGATATTACCTCTTATACCATAAGCATGTAATTTCTGTATAAGTAGTTTATGATCCACGTAGTCAAAGGCTTTACTCATATCAGTGAAGATAGCACAAACAGGATTTTTATTATCAACACATGTCATGACAGTGGAAAGTAAATCATATAGAGCCATATTTATTCCACATTTCTTTCGAAATCCTTTTTGTTCTACACAAAATAAATTATATTTCTCAAAATAAGTGTAAAGCGAATTATAAATAACTTTTTCAAAAACCTTAGAAAATACAGGAATCTTAGCGATCGGTCTATAGTTTTTTGCATCAGTTTTGTCATTTTGTTTAAATAATGGCTTAATTATTACTTACGATATAATATTGAATAAAGAGAAACTAGAATATGTAGATAAAACGGTTTTCCTGGGGATTACGCTTGATTCAAGGCTACAATGAGTTCTCATTTAACATCTCTTGCGGGGCGGCTAAGTTCAGCAGCATATGCCATTAGAAAAATCCGTCAATTTACTGATGTAGATACCGCTAGACTGGTCTATTTTAGTTATTTTCATAGTATAATGTCTTATGGCATTTTGTTATGGGGACGGGCTGCAGACATTCAGTCTATATTTATTCTGCAAAAAAGAGCCATCAGAGCCATATATAATCTTCGTAGGTGCGACTCTCTAAGGGAACTGTTTAAGGACATTAACATCATGACGGTACATTGTCAATACATCTATGAAAACATAATGTACGTAAGAAAAAATCTGCATCTTTTTAGTAAAAGAGGTGACAGACACAGTTACAGTACTAGAAATAGAAACCAATTAGTTCAGCCAGGCTTCAGACTCGCTAAAGTAGACTCATCTTTCATGGGGCACTGTTTGAGATGCTATAATAAAATTCCACAAAGTATTCTTGAACTCAATGAGACGAAATTTAAAACATGCATTAAACGCACACTTTGCAAGCAAGCATATTACAAGTTGAACGATTATATCGTTGATAAAAATGCTTGGCTCAATGCCGGTCCTGCTCCACAAGGACAGGGACGCACAAATTGATAACACTAAATAGTATTGTTGGAGCTGCTGAAGATTGTACAACTATCTTTGCATTGTATAGAATCAATCTCTTTAGTATTATATAAAGCCGATATTGTGTGAGAACTATGTGTTAAAAAGCTATCGTTCACTGGAAACCTACGTCCTTTCTTGACCTGAATGTGCCCTGGCGGTTGAGAGTATGTCATGCTCACTCAAATGTCTCGCTGATGGTGGCGCGTGTGTCGGATCATTTAGTTCCCTTCAAAATGGTTGAGTTGAATGGTGCTGATCTATGCGTCATGTTCGTGAACGGGCGCTGTCAGTGTGACTGGTCATCTCTTAGTTGCCACGGCTTATTTGAATTAATTATTTTTATTTTTTTAATTGTCTTTTTTGTTTTTACTGTGGACACTTTTAATGTGCACATCTTGCTACATCGTTCTCACATAGTATACCATCTCAACATGAATGATGTAACCAAGATTTTGTAACAATTTGCTGATTTAAAAGAGTGTCCATGGAGTTTCTTGCCCGTTCTTCTCCATAGAGATCTACGATAGGGAATGGGCAACTACAGTACTTTCACAGTTTTTATGCCTTGTGACTGGGACTGTAGCTACATTTAATTGTTATCTTTGTTTCGACAATTCAAAAGTGCCTGTAACTGGCCTACTTGAAATAAATGCTTTGATTTGATTTGATTTGATTTGACACCGGTCTCGCGAAATCCACACGCTTTTGTTTTACTACGGTATCCTACGATCACGTGTTCAATTCGCGTCAACTGAGCACGCCTTTGTGATCAAGTGGCGCTGGGTAAGGTTTAACAAAATCGTGTGCAGTTGAACTGAACACTTTTTTGACTTGACTCTTAGACTGTTTGAGTCTTCAAAAGCGTGTTGAATCAGCGACGGTATTATTTTATAGTAGACAGTAGGTTGTATTATTAACTCAATATGATTTCAATGAAATATTACATACAATACAATTAATGAAACATTTAATAGCAGCACAAAAATAACAAAAAAAACACCGACAAGACAACTATTTTGCGGAACGTTCGTTTTGGTCTATGTTCACAGCGATATTGTGTGCACGTTTCTTTTTAACAGGACGGCCGGACTGAATTCTACCACTGCTGGGTAATTGTTTTTGATGCCGTCTCGAAATAGATGTAGGTTGGACCTTTATTTTTCGTGAACGTCGTATTTTCTTATCATGCATGTATGAAACAATAGAGGAAGGAGTCTGCAATCGAGATAGTTCAGATGAATATTTTTTCAGTATTTGTGTGTTTACTGGATTTGGTTCTTCTATAAGTACTTTGATTATTCTAATAAACTCAGACTCAATTGCGTCTACAGTAATCGTATAATTTTCTTGAATTGAAGACTCTGTGCAAATATTATTTTCTGTGTTATCAGGTTCATTAATCGGCAACGTAAACTGTTGCTGTGAGGTGCCTTGACTTTTTTCAGCCATCTCCACGTCATTTGAATCCAGTGTTATATTTTGGAAGAAATAGGGGTTATATTCGTCTCCCAATGCCAATTTGGCCAAATCTTGGCGACAATCTTCAGTCAAATTTAACGATGTAGTAATCGTTATGCCAAACTTTAGTTCCACAGCACATACATGCTTGCAGTAGCGTCCACCTTTCCCTGATAAACAGTCACACGTTCCCATTTCAGAATCAACTACATACACGTCTGTTTTTTCTTTTATTAAGTAAGACGTGATATTTGAGTTATCGACTTACTTTTCTGCCAAAATTTTTCGTAGCTTACTGTTAACTTTCGCTCTCTCCCATTAGCAAATTGCAACAATCTTTTTTTGTGGTAATTTTCAAACGTGTCAGTGATAAAATCCAGCAGGGCACACATTTTGAAAACTTTACATCTTTGCAATATAATATCTTTAAAAATTCTTATAGACGCCTCGCAAAAGTTGTTTGTGTTATGTCCTCTATTATAATGTCATGCCTATATGACAAACACCATTCTTCTCGTCGGGCCCACATATTTGTTAAATAATTTTGCAATTTATAATTTGTCGCGACTTTTACATCTTCATTCAATATGGACATATTTAATTCGGCCTCTGCTATAGTATTTGAATACATAACTTTGCGGAACAGTTTCATTATGTATTGTTTGTCATCTTTATTAACATTATGCTCTGTTTGCCAAAGCCAACGCCATATTGCTTAATTAACGTGAAATATGCAAAGCAAAAGCCGGGTGTTAGGTAAAACTGACTTCAACGCATTTCTTTCAGCTCTGCTGTCATCGGTCATGGCTACACTTGGCTGAAATAATTTGTTGAATTTATTTTCGAGGAACTCTTTCAGAGTTTTGAACGCTAAACTGTATTGTTCTTCTGTCTGATTAGCGTGTAAAATCATTGCAACAGGCAACGCACCAATATTAGAAGCTGCAAAAATAAATGTCACACATGTGTTTGATTGATCACATGATCCGCTGGTATCTATAAAAACTATTTCATCGGCTAATCCTTTAGTGAAAACTCGCTGCATTATTGGTGTAATAATTACACAAATAGTAGGATTCTCGAGTATGATCAATTCTAAAATAAATAAAGTCAATAACATTACAAATTAAACATTCAATACAATTAAAAATTCAAAAACATTACAAGCTACTACATACTTATACCCAACTTCCCTAACTCGTCTTGTTTTCTTTTCAAAATTTGTAACAAAGTCTGTTCATTTCTATTTCCATAATTTTGTTTACGCCATTGTTCGTAAAGATACACAACTTGACGATCTAGAGGGTTATGCTGCTTATAATATTTAATTCATGGTACATCTTAGCGGCCGCGGCAGTCATACCTCTATCGAAATAAGATATAAATATTTGTTTCGTATCGTTCGAACATCGAAGCAAGGATAACGATTGAGCTACATTAACTCTGTGGGAATGATTGAAGTGGATGTCAACTATAACATTATATCCTTTTCTCAGCAGGGCTGAACTTCTCAGAGTTCTTGGTGTAGTTTTCAAAAATGTTATATTAAGAGACGACTTGCAATTAAAGTTTCTGTTAACTCCTTGCGTTTTATTTATCAATTTATTTCTTTCCGAAAGATGGCATACAAACAATTTTCTGAATTCATAACGTATGGGTTCTGCAAACCGTCTTTTCATAACCCACTTGGAAATTGTTTGTTTTGAAAAACATTCCACAAATCTAGCACATTTTTCGTCGTATTCTCCGTCATAATCACAGAGCATCTTATATATACTGGTATAGAGTGCGCAGTTACGAAATTTTATGCCAACCTGCGCGAACAGCGCCCTCTGTAATTCTTGAGTGAACTAATCATTCTATTCTACAGTACTTTCCTCCATTTTCGATTCATTGCTTGTGCAAACTTTTTCCATAGTTCTAGATTGATTTATGTAAAACCATGTTTGGTAGCGTGAAATTAGCAGTTTGAAAATAAAAACAACTCCACATGAATTGCAATCAATCTACAAGCACGGAAAATGTGCACATTTATTATTTTAGATAGTTTGCAAAGGCTAATTTAGTTTTGAATGAAACAAGCTTGTTGAACACTCAATACATAGATTTATTTTCACGTTTGCTTTAAATACCTAGGTACTCTTGTCCTATACCACAAAACTTAACTAATAGTGTCCAAATATCGCAAACGGACACCGATCACTAAATTCAGTCGGCTTTCGCTCCGGGGATACACTCAACGCAAAGGTGTACTGACGAATTTTTATGGAGGAGCAGAGGCTCAGCTCAACGTATTTGCAGCAAAGAAAATACTAAAAACAACACGAAAACATGCACAACGTAAAAAATCCGTTTTCTTTTGACAGTTTTGAATTTTGTCATTTGTTTTTTTATTTGTTTTTTTATGGCATCCGATTAAATTATTCGATTAACTTAAAATCAAATTAACTCAAAATCAAATTTTAGTACGTTATTTAAGTTTTAAAAATTAAACTAAAATAATTAAAATAAATTAGAAAATTAAATAGCTATTTTTAACAACTATTAGGCTTAAGTAGCTACGTAGAGTCATCTAGTACGTCCTATGTGAATTAAAGTTGAGTTCAAGAATGATAGATGGCGCGCCAGAAAGAATTGCGATGTACATGTAGGGAACTGTCCCCCCCCCTGGTCATAATGTAATAAGCACTGAACTTTACACTTATAACTGTCACTCGACTGTCCGTCATAGTTGAGTATTTCAAAATCTTTAGTGATTTCACTGAAAACACTTTTAAACTCTTCCATTATGCACTATGTAAACAAAACATAACCTTGAACGCACAGTAACAAACTGCAATGAGAAGCGCGCGAATCCAACTTCGGGCGCTCTCGCCTGCTTCGGCCCGCACGATTTATCCCGAAAATTTACGAACGCGCTAAATCAGTACGGATTTGTTTCGAATAGACAGGTTAAAAAACCGTGTTCAATTCAATTACACACTGTTTTGTAAAACTTCTTTTAACGTTGCTTGATCGCAAAAGCGTGCTCAGTTGACGCGAATTGAACACGGGATCGTAGGATTCCGTAGTAAAACAAAAGCGTGTGGATTTCGCGAGACCGGTGTCGCCAGTTGAACACGGAAAGGGAAATACGCTTTTGTAGATATGTATGTATATGTGTATGTTTTGTAGGTATGTTCAAATATAACCTCAGTAGATGAAAGTATTACTGCCCATATTCGTCATGTGTTTCTAGTTAAAGCTTTTGATGTTATCCTCTTTTTTGTGGCCAGTGCTGTTCACAGTTCACACCATCTTTATCAGTCTGTTTTTTATAAGTGAAGACTTGCAATTGGCTGTCAGCTTAACTTACTTTTTTGTATAATTTTGTTTAGCCGTAAGTCTTGTATAGTTCATAAATAAATAATGCAAGGGCAGGTGCAGTTACCGGTAGCGAGGTCGGCTTGAGCTGCGGCACCTTGTGTCCGTCGTACTCCCACTCGGTGAACAGCTTGTGCAGCGCGAAGGACGCCAGCTGGATCATGGGCAGCGCGTCGTCGTCCGCGCCCGCGTCGTCGTTGTTGGAGCCCGAGTCGGGGATCACTAGAGATGTCGCTGTGAAGATTTAGAACATTCTCTTGAATGTTTCGTCATTGAACCTTCATTATTACCGTCACCTCTGTTTGTTAGTTCCTTTAATTAAAACGACTGAGGGAATAGACAAAGTGGCATTATATCAGCGATCACGAAATTTTATTTTAGCCTAGAGTGGCAATCGGTTGCTTATTTTGCAAAATTTTTTAGTTGTAGCATTCTACAAAAATTCTGAAAATGTGTTTATTTTACATTCTAACTAGAAGATCCTAAGAGAGCATCCACATAGACGAAGAAGAAAAATACGTCCAAAGATAGGTCATAAACTAACGAAGCAAAGTTTATCTATACTAATATTATAAAGAAGTAAAATTTGTTTGTAAGTTTGCGTAAGGGGTAATCTCCGGATCCACTGAACCGATTTTGAAAACTCTGTCACTATTAGGAAGCTACATTATCCGTATTAAAACGTGCCCGTGGAGCGAAGCCGCGGGCAACAGCTAGTAATGTATATGGGACCACCGCGTGGGCTTCTTCTACCAAATATAAAAACAATCACATAAATCGGACCAGTAACCACGAAGTAACCGGTGTGAATAAATGGAAAAGAAAGATGCCGGTCGAATACATAACCTCCTTTTTTAAAAGCTGGTTAAAAAGTAAAAAATGTACTGGAATAACATACACTACCGAAAAGTTTGAAATCTATCTTGTTCATGCTTTGAAAGCGATATTATATAGAATTAATTAGCACACACTTTAAAATTGACGTTGGCATGGATAGGAGTTTCCATGGGTATCCTACTGAGCTGACTAGGTTACGTTTCTGCGGAGACATACTTCCGTATAGTTTGTGTTAACATTGCATAGTTAGGAGACGTTAGGTAAACTCACTACTGTCACTGTTGATAACTTTGTTCATCTTCTTTATGATCATGTCTCGTATCGCCTGCTCAGCCGCTGCGTTGCGGGCCATCAGTTTGTTGTCACCTACAGAATCAAACAGGTTCATGTTATTCATCATCATTTAACATCAGGCCTGTACAGTCATATTAAGTACTAGTATGTATACATATATCCACATGTACCGGTTGTAATTTTAATACTGCTATGGACATAGTATTTCTGTCGATATTTCATGAGAAAATGGTTTTTGAACATTCGTTTTAGGTCATTCTACATCCATTTCTTTATAAGTAGAGTATTGTCTACCATATCCTTTGTAGTTGTTTCCATGTATGGTGAGGTCCGCGCAGAAGTGGTGGGGGCCGGTGGTCACCTTGTCGAGGCACTGGCCCGGCTCCAAAGGCTCCACTTTGAACTGCTGAGAGACAATAGACAAAGTAAGTTATCATAAACATTTAATGCAATGATTAAAAAACATACGAACTCTTTTATGATCGCGCGTCCAAATGCAACAGACTAGCTATCGTTATATTGACATTCCTTGACAGTGAATGTTATCACGGGGAACTCGTGTGAGGGGAAAGGATATATTTCATATGACTGACAATCCGTTTCCCCGACTGTACAGTACACTGTTAACACTCTATGCTGACGACTATTAAAAGATGATATTGCGCGGAAGTCGAACTTTATCTCAAGCGCAGTCTCCGATCTCACGCGCATTCTCTTAACTCAAACGCTCTCTTGGGTGCTGAACTTGATTGTGCTGTTTGCGGTCAAATGGAAGCTTGCCTGTATAGACATACAGCAAGCTTCCATTTATCCGATGTTGTGTGTTGCGCACGATGAACAGCTGTACGGTTAGCTGTATGTTTTACTTTATAATTCCAAACATGACTTTAACAAACCTGCTTGGCACGGCCTGACCGTGTACAATTATCATTGCCCTTATCCTAATTTACTTGAGGTTGGTGCACATGTTTACTTTTTCCATACTCTACTCATACGCCTTATAGTGCCTTTATATTTTCCACACAGTACATCCATCGTTTCTTTGATCAAGACTACTCTTGTAGCCATCCGCATTCATACTCAAAACTGTCCTAAACACGTTCTCATTCTGCATCACATGCCAGCCACACAAGTTTTTTTGTTTGTTACAGTAATTCAAATAAGAACACCTACGTTGGCCACCTGTTCGTTGGGCATCATCTCGTTGAGCACCATGAGCGCGTTCTTAGGCGTCAGCAGTCGCCGCAGGTTCTGGTTCTGGCGACGCCGACGCTCCTTGTTGCTCACTTTTTTCACTGTGAGCGAAATAACATAACTTTACGACTGGATTTGACAAAAAGGGTAGGCGAAGGAGAATGGTACTCCATTATTTCGTGAGGTGCTAGGCATTAGTAATTAGATTTTTAAATTAATTAATTACGACGACGAAGTTTAGTACCGATAAAGCTGTGGAACAAAATCCACCAATAGGATAAAGAGACCACCACCAAGAAACACTTTTATTTGAAAAGTACTTAAAAGTTTCACTAAGATTTTACTATAATATTGTTATTGCAATTTTTTCTTGAATAAAGCACATACAATTAGTAAAAATATTCTATATAAGGGCAAAAAATTAGATGTAAACAAGGCAGACAGAGGTAAGTGACATCACATAACATGACATGAATGGCCGCGACAGTCACGGGGACTGTCATAGAAAACTTTCTGCGAAAACAAAACCGACTTCTAAAAAACACTAAAAAAGTCTAAAATAACTTTACTTTCGGAAGTCGGTGTCTTTGTTTGTATCTTTTTTGCCACCGACTTCCTAAAGTTATTTTAGTCTTTTTTTGTGTTTTTTTAGAAGACGGTTTTGTTTTCGCAGAAAGTTTTTTTATTTTACCCTTTTTAGTTGTAGTATACCACACAAATTATTGTCATGAATTAGTTTTTACATTGTAACTAGAAGTTAGTTAAAGTATTCGTCAAGACCAATCATACGAGCCCAAACTCGATGAGGTTTTGTCGTTTCGTAACGGTGTTCCTATGGCCACCATCCAGCTCCATCATCAGACACTGGATACCATTTAGGATCAAAGTCAAAAATCAAAATCAAAATATTTTATTTCTGTAACTTTCTTGTACAATATTATTCTGTGGCTAGAACCTCCCAGGAAGCATGTAGTAATGCTTGTGTTGGGTGGTTCTGCTCCTCCCTCGGATCAACATATTTTTAGGTAGTTATATAACTAAACTATTTTAAGTAATTACAAACAAGTAGGTACACAATGAATGAAAAGTTAGAGATACTGGTATGACTTCTCTTTATGAGTGTGAGTGCATGCATGTGTGGTGTGTGTGTGTGTTGAGTGTGTGTGCGTGTGTGTGTGAGGGTATGTGTGTGTGTGTGTGCCTTTATGATAGTTAGAACATACTATTTCTCATATAGCCTGTGTGAATTTGACTCCTAATTAGGAGACTTCTAGCCCTACGATGTAATATCTTGGGATCGGGAAGTACCGCTAGAAGTCCCGAATATTGTCTAGAGTTCGTATTTAAATAATAAGTTCTCTATATCACAGTACCCAAGCCGCTCAAGCTCGTGAACGATTGTTTTTTTACATTCATGGAATTGAAGGTTTTTTAATGTATATTTATTGTGAAGCTTATTATATAGATAGACAGAGTGGGCTTGAAATTGACGCCTGGCAAAAAGAGTTCTACAGCGAGGAGCAGTGGCCACATTACCTTTTCTTCTACCTGTTTGAGCTATATAAACGTAAGGTAATGTTTTATGTAGTTTAAATACTGAGTTGATAATATACAGTTTGCGAAGTGACAATATTTTATGATTTAGATATAGTTCGTCAGCAGGAAATCTAAATGGCTTAAAGAACATTGTTTTTATCAAGCATCTCTGGGCTCTTTCTGCTTCAAGGAATTTAATTTTAGTGGCACAAACAGTTATGTGTTAATGGGGTAATACAATAACACATAACTGTTTGTGCCAATGCAATATAAATACGCCTTATGAGGTCTTGAGAGGTGACATGTCTCAACTTTTTAAAGACCCATATGAGTTTACGGATCCTATCATTTATAGCTTCAATTTGAGGGTGCCAGGAAAGTCGGTAGTCCAGGATTACTCCAAGGTATTTAGTGGATTTAACACATCCAATCTCTTCGCACCCACACTGCGTAGTATAAGAGAAGTCACAAGTATGAATCCTCAATACTAAGTTTGGGGGGGGAAGTGTGCGCTTATTTATAGCAAAGCAAATGTAGTTAGTTTTGGCGATATTTAGGGTAAGAAGGGCAGACTTGAGCCAGTTTGCAACCTTATGGAGACCATGCTCAGCAGCTTCAAAAACGGAGTTCCAGGAAGTACCATTAAATACAATGGCAGTATCATCCGCATATGAGAATACATTTCCTCTCTCAATTTCGAGATTAGTTAATTCGTTAAGGTATATCAAGAATAATGTGGGGCCTAAGACGCTTCCCTGGGGCACGCCGTACTCAATTTTAGTGTCAGAACTGGTGAGACACAAAAGTACAAAAAAAAAATACAAACAAAGACACCGACTTCCGAAAGTAAAGTTATTTTAGACATTTTTAGTGTTTTTTTAGAAGTCGGTTTTTTTTGTGAAATTTTGATCACCATTCACATATTTTCAAAAAAATGTACAGTTAGCAAGAAAATGGCCATTTCACACAAAACATTTTTTTGATGCCAATCGATGCTGTTTCTAATACTGATCAAAAACTTCTATTGGACCAACCCAGGTTCGAGTACTAAAAAAGTCAGAAATTGCAAAAACTTTTCTCATACATTTTGTTTGAAAATTGCAACCAAAACAGTCGAACATAATACCTCCTCCTTTTTGTAAGTCGGTTAAAAATGTTTTTTAATGATAATCGATCCTGTTTCTGATCAACATTTTTTTTATTTGATATTGATTTATAGTCTCGTATGTTAGTAGCATTTTCTTAATGAATAATTGCCTTATGGTAAGAACTGAATATTATTTTTATAAATCTACAATAGATACCTGAACATTTTTTTTTTCATTTTCAAAACTGCCTTTACTATTTTAATTATTTTATTATCATATATTTCGTTTTTTTTTTTGTGTAATTAGTTTTCCCGGTCTGAGTTGTGATTATTAATATGGATCTTCCAGTTCAAATTCCGATCAATTAATATACCCCGATATTTTATTGAAGAGACAGATGTTACTAGATGGCACTGTCAGTTCAAAATGTTTGAGTCACATACATGAGCTCTTAAACTAAGACTATTTTGTAGAGGTTGGTCGTTATTTTTTAAAGTGAAGTTTAAATATTTTTAACAGACATGTTTCAGACAGGTTTATTAAAATATTTCTATTGAGCCCTAATAGATGTTAGTCCTTCTTCAGCCATACTTAACGCCAACCCATTTAAAAGCCTGAAACACAACCACAGTATCGTCTGCAAAAGTTATGATTTCTGTTTTTTTTAATTTCTTTCTGCATTAATAATAATTTATGTAAATGATAAAGACAGCACGATCTGGCACGGAGCTTTGTGGCACGCTAAAGTAAATAGGGAATATGCATGTAATTTTTTTTTTCACTTAAATCAATAATATGAAGTACTATCAACCCAAGAAAATAATTAAAAGTTAATTTCAAGTACTGCTTGTCGCAAAAAAAAGAATTAAACTCCTACAATTTTCTACGACAGTTCAAACGCCCATGACTATCGCGGCCATTCATGTCAGGACTTTGATGTCACTTACCTCTATCTGCCTTGTTCAAATCTAATTTTTTGCCCTTAGTAGATTAGTTTTACTAAAATGTAAATGCTTTATTTAAGCAAAAATTGCAATAACAATGTTATAGTATCTTAGTGAAATTTTAAGTACTTATCAATTAAAAGTGTTTCTTTGACATTTGGATTTTGACGTCACTACCGGAATCGATGCGTTTTGTGTTGGCGTTGTTTCACCAAAAACACGCTAAATAAAATATTAAATTGTAAAAAAACTTTTGTATTAGAGAATTAAACAAGTGTACCACAATGTTTTTATGGTCCAATACAAGGCATTTTTAAGAAATAAAAAAAGTTTTGTATTTCTTGCATATACCCTATTGGGTCAGTATCACTAATACATTACGTCATTGATTTTTACAGCCAGACTTCTATTTTATAGGTAATCAGGGAAAGGATCAAGTGGTACACCTCCAGACTCCTAGGTGTTCGAGTTTGTTTAGTAGATAAGGGGCAGAGACAGTGTCGAAAGTCTTAGCCATATCTAGAAAGACTCCCAGGCATTTTTGCTTTTTATCTAATTTGTCACTTAACCGCTATCGCTATGCACGACTGAATTTTGACACATGACACATCAGCTGAATCGGCGGGGTGATGCGCATTGTCATGAAACTCAATAATTTTCGTGAACTTTCAGCATTCGATTTTATAATGAAAAATATGTCGCGGCAGCTGTTTCATACGTTAAGTTTGTGGTTAATATCTCAAAAAACGTGTTGATGTCGGTAAAACGGCGTCAGTCTATTGCCAAATATGTGTAAATTACATACCACTACACCCTTCCAAAAATAGGTAACTTAGATGCGCTGGAAATAATGTACATGGACAAGTTTTTCGTTTGCTAAAAAAAACTCGAAAGGGCAAAATAAAGACCGTAACATACTATCTGCGTTCTTATTTTTGCCATTATTCATACAAAATTTCGTAAAAAAACACGATCAAAGTCTTGACAAATATTACTAAAAACTCTTAGTGCTGACCGTAAACCCAAGATTCATCAATCGATTATAAAATTGCAGTCAGCCTAATCGATTACTCGCAATGAAATCTTTGGGAAAAAAAAAGTTGAAACGGAATAAAAACTCCTTGGTATAATTTCAAATAATTATTTCATTTTAAAAAGATAGCATAAATGTTAATTTATGCTATCTTTTAGAATAATCTTATTTAGTTATTAATCTATAGGCAGCGTGCAGAAACTATAGAGGGCAGCACAGAACGACAAAAGCGACACGATGCGGATTTAAAAGGAAACTTACCAGTCCTTTCAGTAGTCAGTTGTTACACGCTATTAAGATGTTATTCTTCAAAATATGATTAAAATAATAAAATATGGTTTTCATGCGATCAACAATGATTTGTAGCGTGGCCAGAATACAGTGAAAAGCCAAAAGCTCTTTGAGGCCGAAGGAGAAGCTGTGTAATAACAGGCAAAATTGTTGCCAAAACCAAAGTTTCAAATGTGTATAACTATAAGAATAAGATATAAGAATAGTAAGGGCATTTCTGAATTAATTGTTATTGCACCATCTTTGGAAATTACTCGTTATTCAATATTTTCTCAATTCTAATAAATACCCGTCTTTTTAGCTTTGCAATAGAAACATTACAATTGCAATTTTTAAATGAAAAGCAGGTCTGTTCGGAAAGTGTAAGCACTTCGACGCCTTAGTTTATTACGTGTGTTCTCCAGTAAGTGCTGAATCGAAAACTAGTCATCCACAACTATGGGGCAGACCATCCTACTGACAGTTACTGGATTACGATAGGGGTCTGAAAATAGATGAGTTATTTCCAACACCAGTACGTACCAAGTACAAAACTTGCTAATTTGATGAAACAGTTAGAATCTAAGGATGTATCTATGCTTTTATCCATTTTCCTCATTTATCATTTAGCCAGGGCATGTGAGTGCTATCATTGGGGAAATAGTAAAATCTTACACCATCGTATTAATGTTTATTATTCTTGATGTGTTGGCACATCCAGAAATACAACGATACATTTTAATGACTATTTTTTTAACGAAAAAAAAAAATTTAATTGAATTCACAACTTGTCACTTATTTGACATAAAGTAAAAGTTTCAGTTACAAGTCACTAGAGGGCAATGTTATCGCCACGCACGCTGCCTATACTAATATTATAAAGAGGTAAAGTTTGTGAGGTTGTAGGGGGGTAAACTCTGGATCTAATGAACCAATTTTGAAAATTCTTTCACAAATAGGAAGCTACATTAACCCCGAGTGCATTAGGCAATCAGCCAAGAACGAGTCCAAATGGTCACGCCAGCGTTTCTTGGTTTGAAATTCAGTTGCAAGATTTGACCAATACTTACTAACAAGTGAAGTTAAATAAAAGAAGCATATTTTAATCATAAAAAAAACAATAAATTATGTAGTTAATTTAAATAGAATATAAATTTGAACAGCGAATGCATTCATAATTTAAATTTTGTTATAGAAAACGAAACGGCGCGAATTTAGCCATAGTTAGTCTGTGCTGTTTGTTGTGTCGGTTTTAGTACAACAATGTACGAAAAACTATTATAATTACTATTGTAAACTTAAAAAAATATTAGTGTTTATTTTATTGTATTTTACGCTTAAAACAAAATTATTTTAATTTCCATCTATCAATTTTTTAAATTAGTAATTTAATTTCTCGATTTGAACGAAATTTACAAAAAAAAGAATCGATTGAATTAATCGCTTCCACACAACACGAAATAAAAAATAAAAAATGGTCGTCAATTTCGAATACAAGTTGAGGAGTGGTAATGAATATTACGAGTTATTGGTCCCGTATTAGTAAATTACGCTAAGATCAGGGCATTTTCATGTTGTTTATACTAATTGGAATGATATTTGTCATATTTGTTATCGAATCTATACGCGTCTATGTGATGTAATGTGAAAAATAAAAATGTAAACACGCACGATTGGCCCGAAACTTCTACTTTTGATATCAAAATTTATGATTACCACTGCTTATTTAAATTGAACCATGGATTGATTCATCACATAATTTAAGACGAGTTAATCATTCTCAACATACTGGAGCTTGGATGTCCGAAAACCACTATTTTCATGATTTTTAGTCTCGGCCAGCACTGCCGTCAAAATGGCGATGACCGTATTTACGCACTTGGATTTTATAAGGGTAAATTAAGAAAGTTGCGCGCTAAAGACAGAAGTTTTAATGTCGATGACATATGAACTTTTTATCCAATTCTCTTAATTAGCGCACACTCATAGTATTTGATAATCGGAATATTAAATATTTACATAAATAATGAGGATGACGTATGACTTAAACGCTTGCCCCTCTCGGGGTCGGTACCAAGCGAGCGGAGGTTTGTGTGTCGCGCCCCCAAAGGTACCCGTACCGAACTTAATGGTTAAACATATGACCGACGAGACGTTCAATTGCATCAGATGTGGGATTTTCTTTCTTTCTAAAACCATATTGACTACAACTATTCAGAAAGTTCAGAAGGCGAATATTAACGTACGGATAATAAGAGTTTGCAACAAGATCCTTGTGTGTATCAGTGCAGAATTCCAAATGTAAGTAATATATGTGTGCAGTTTATCTCTAAATTTGATGCACCTGAGTTGACCAGGCGTTACCCATGGTTTAATAGCATTATATATATGTAGTGTATGTATCTAAAATATTTTTAATGATAGTTAAAAAAATATGTTGCTGAATAAGGGTCATTATTAAAATTGATTATACTCCAGTCAATACCGTTAAATTCAGTCAAAATACACACATCAAAAGTGTCTAGGGATCAACATATATTTTTGCAATAACTTTTCTCCTGATTGATATTAATTAAAATTTTCTTTAAGGATTCATCAAATAAAGTGTTTTCGTTTGTCACAGTAACGATAAACCAAGTCACCTTTGCATTAATAAAGAAATTTGCCATTTTCCTAATAAAGGGATTTTTGACATTTGAACCACTAACACAAAAGTTCGAAAAAAAGACTGAAATAACAGTTTTCTTTAAAATTTTATTGGGTAACTTAAACAATTAATAATCCGTGTTTCTACCGCGAACACTAACAACACAAGAACATCGGTTTGGCATACTCAAAATGAGTTCATCCAAATCACGCTGTGGAATGGCCGCCCATGTTCGTTGCAACAACAAAAAAAGGTCTTCTTGCGACTGGATACCCTCCATATTCGGCAGAGCTCTTCTCTGTAGCATATCCCATGCATGCTCAATCGGATTCAAGTCTGGCGACTGAGCAGGCCAGGGCAGGACATTGATGTTAGCTGCGGCGAGAGTCTGTCTTACAACTCTTGCGGTGTGCGGTCGTGCATTATCATGCATTAACTGAAATAAGGGACCGATTTGCACTTGTAGAGGAACGATGACGTCTGATACAATCGTCTCAGCATAAATTTGAGCGTTGAGGTTGCCTCTGATCCAAATCAACTCAGTTCTTCCGCCGATCCAAATACCCGCCCATACCATGATAGTTCCACCACTATAAGGATGGACTTCCTGGCAGGATTTTAATCGCTGTTGGCATCCAGGGGTTCTCCAGTGTCGTATACGTCTTGTATCCGGTCTCATACCAAAACGAGACTCATCAGAAAAGCACACGAAACGCCATTGTTCTTCTGCCCAATTTCTGTGTTCAAGAGCCCATTGATATCGTATCCTACATTGTGCATTGCTATAGGTGGTACCCGTAGCGGTCTTCGGGAATGAAGGTTCACTTCATGCAAGCGGTTTCTGACTGTTTGGTCGCTAATTAAGTTCCCTGAAGAGTGATGAAGCCTCACAGCTAACATCATGGCGGTTATTGTTGGAGCTCTTCGAGTTAAGATTTGAATGTATCGGTCTTGTCTCCGTGTGGTGCAGCGATACCGTCCTCCATGGCGCTCAGCCACGGTACCAGTGCTTCGGTAACGTGTCCAAAGTCGACTGATAACACTCTGACTTGTATTCAGAGCTAAAGCCACAGTACGTTGCCGGGAACCAGCTTCTATCATTCCCACGGCTCTGAGCATTTCTTCCCTGCTTAAATGACGTCGCCGCTCCATAATAACGTTGGTTTTAATCAGTAGTAGGGAAACAGTAGCACTAATAATGTCTTCAATGCGTTGTATGTTTTTATAGGGAAAATATTGACAGCTGATTTTCATCTTTTACTCGAATTTGATTCACAGTTCCTGATTCAACTCGAATTTGATTCACAGTTCCTGATTCAAATTATGAAATGCACCAAAAAGGATCCATATAAATTTATAAAATCATAAATTTATTACAAAGCCACATCTCAATCTCAAGAAATCCACATAAAAATGCTTGATCCCTAGACACTTTTGATGTGTGTATGTCAGCTTGCAGTAGCCAACATGATGTTACAGTGCTACAAGAAACTTTTGGCGCTTGAATGACATTGTGAGGAGGTCGCTGTTGGTAAACATTTGTGTAATTGTGGAAACTGTACCTACTGAAAAAAATAAGATGACGGCGTTAGTATCTCGCCAAAAGATTCTTGTACAGCTAAAGTATGTCGGTCTCACCTCCAGGTAGCTTGCTCTTCATCCAGTGCGGCCGAGCCGGCACGCTGCCGCTGTCGTCGTCCCTGGACCCTATCGAGCTGGCGTCCGTTTCCTTCATCTTCACATCCTCGTCCTTCAACTGCACAAAAAGCAACATCACGACATCAATATGAATTCTTATAAGTTAATTATCCTGAAGCGTAGGCGTTTTTAAGATTATTTTGTTGGAAGATTTGGAATAATTGACATCGCGTGATCTGAGACTTTTAATATTGGATATCAAAATTCTGAATTCTAGTTCGACTTTTCTATTAGAGACCGCGCGCACTACATGGCCACGCCGAAGACTTGTTCCTATGGAAGTTTTGTGGTGAGGTCTTTAAAGCTCACGTCAGATTTCTTACAATAAGCATCTAATTAAACTAAACACTGCGTCTCATCGTGCTACCGTTCGGAAAGACTGCGAGCATGAGTGGCGAGGGGACTGATGTGTCTAAGACATGAAACTAAGGGTTACATCACTCTAAGTAGTCGCGCCTGTGTCGCAGAACTAACACAATCTGCTCACCTGAACTGGTTGCTGCATTTTTTGCTGCTGCTGCCGTTTGCGCGGCGACTGCCCGAACGGCTATCGACATAGTACATTATGGTAACACCTTGCATTCGCAACGTCTACTAAGTAGTATAGCCCTCCAACAAGCCCCCGTGATATCATCCAAATAGAATCTGTCAATCAGTCTCCCATCCGTGTCAGGTAAAATACGGTCTGACGTACATTATACAGCAAGTGCGACTTGGGTTCGTATTAAAAACAGCTCATAGCGAGGCGAACCGTATTTCGTGGGATGCGGATCGGATGCAGGACATATGCACCGATTACTTGTTACATATTAGTGAGTACTCACTGCAAAGGCTTTCTTTTTGTTGGAAGTGGGTTCTACTCACTGCTGCCAGTCGTTGTCCAAATGCAGCCCGCCCGACACAAACTGGCGTAATTCAGCCAAGTGGGAGATGCGCTCCACCATTCACTCGCTCGCACGCACATTCACGCATTCATACACAGGAAATTAAAACGGAAGGAGGAAACGATGCTGCTGCCGAAAATGTAGCCAATGAAAGCTCGAAAGGAAAAGAAATGAATGAGGAAAACAAAAAAAACAGCTTTGGCATGTAAGAAGCAAACATAAAACTGTAAAGTAAGGCATAGTTTGGGCTTGTCCAACCTTTTATCATCTCACACAGTGATGGTGGGCGCACATCACCCATCAACGTCCATATTCCTATCATGACTGTCACCCCGTAAAATTGCAACCTCATCGTTTCACCAATTGGAGATTGAGATGGCAATTTAGCAACAAGAAATTTCGTAGTTACAATTTCAAAGGGTTGTCTCATGTTAGAAATCCGGACCAGCTTATGTCTACTTAAGTCTAGAGAATGCTGTATGGTTCCGAATTGTAATCTCCGTGACCATACTAGTTTCTCAAACCACAGAGCTATCCTCCGAATGTCTCGCGTCGACATCATTTGCAACACGTCACCACGGGCGGGATTAAACAATGAACAGAGCAAAGCCCTGGTGGATAGGCAACATCGTAAGGGACAGTGAGTAAGTTTCTGTATTGCGTTCATCTCATACGATGGAGGGAGAAGATGTGTGAAACTGTGGACTTGAGATCAGTCAGAGAGTAGCTGAAGACTTTATGTGGCCAGTACCAGGGCTCTCGGGGCTCGCCAAAGCACTGTAGTAAGAGACATTTTATTTTATTACTTTTTTGAGTGGCACTCAATTGACATTGCTTAAAAAAATGATTCAATTAATTGCTCCTTACAACATATTTCACTGTCAATAGTCTCAATTTATTGGTGGGTCTATTGCCATCAGCGAGGTATTCTGGTGCCTGGGTGGAAGTAAAAGAAATTCTGCAAGGGACAGTTTTTCTTATCTTCATTAATTGCATGTACAACAATAATAAAATCGTCTACTTGTCATATACTTTTTTACCATCCCGAATATCAGCATAAAAATTCTAATTTATCAAATTTACCTCCCCAGAAGTTACAAATTGTCCCGGTGTATTGTAGCGCCCGGAGAATCTAGTATTATCTGTGGATCATAAAAAAAACATATATATATGGGTGGGCTCATTTGCTTCTGGACATGTGTTTCTACTCTGTTAGAGAATTCATTGATCATAAGTTTTAATAATTCATTTATAATTTCATTAATAGTCTAAATTACGTAAAGTACTGTAAATGTATAATTTTTTCATTTCGCTATATAAATTAACATTGGTGTATTAGAGTCACATTAAAATTATAATATTTCTACACCGGCAACGGTAGTATATGTGAACTATATATAAATTGTAAGACCTTTATGTACCTACCATATACTCAGAAATAAATGATATTCTATTCTATTCTCATAGCACTTGATTTTCATAAGTTATGGAAATCTCATTTAGACTAATAATAAAGCTGAAGAGTTTGTTTGTTTGGTTGAACGCGCTAATCTCAGGAACTACTGGTTCGAGTTGAAAAAATCTTAGATTGCCTATATCACGCTACAACTAAAAGGAGCGGAGCATCAATGAAAAATGTTGCAAAGACGGGGAAAATTTATTATTTTTGAGAGCTTCCGTTGCGTGCGCTGCGTAAACGGTTAAAGTTGCAATTAGGAAATTAGGGAATTATTCCTCTTAATAAGGTCTAAAAAAACGTCCGCGACAACACATGCAGGCATCTTTTAAGGTTGACTAACAATAACCATTTTTATCATTTGAAAATTTGGTCATAAATAATGATTTATTTGCGAAGGTGTTTTTACCGACATCGTATTAATCCTTATCAAAATAAATATGTTAATCATATTGTGACCAAAATTGCCCTTTACACCATTTAATTTAAATGAATATCTTAGGAAATATCGTAGAATGCAAATAACTCGGAAGCTGCAATATGATGCACAGCATAATCAACAACATATATTATTTATTTATTGACACACCAACGACTTATTCACTAAATAATTAGTACATTAAATATATTCTATTTAAGAGCTTTGCGGTGAATGCGTCACTTATAGGTGTGCACAGCACTTGTATAATCAATAATAAAAATTAAAATGGAAATAAATGTGATACTAACAAATGTGTGTCTATGTTACTGTATAACATAACATTTCGCCTGTATTTCCCAGAAGGTTTAGGCAGAGCTGTAAAATTAATAGTACACCCACATTATGCCAGTAATGTTTAAGTCCCATGTAATAAGGGATGAGCCTATTACCATCAATCGGCATCAAAAGGCTTGGTAATTTCATCAATTCACAATAACCGAGACACTTGCGCAAAGCACACTTAAATAATGCCGATTAATAGACTTAATTAGTCTAAAATTCTTGCTATTGCGTTTGTTGATTAATGATGTCCACTATTTATGTCCAATTCGGATTTGAGAAGTCTACGCATGTCTTTTGCTTTTCCGTTTCTGACAATTTGACAGTTCGTCGGCATTCAATGAACATAAAGGTCTAGGAAGTGTTGTTCTTTAAGTTCGCACTTATTTAGTCCGTACGTAAGCGAAGTTTCTTCAGAAAACAGCAGGGTTCGAGGATATATATCAATGGATATATATCATGATATATATCCAATATATATCCGATATATATCAAATGATATTTTATGATATATATCTGATATATATCATAAAATATCATATGATATATTATATCAATACAAAAATGGTTTAAACATTTTATATTATTAAGTAATTTTTGGCGTTTGTTACTGTATTTCTACTTCCCAAATGTAGATGGCGGTGGAGTAGAATTAAAACATACTCCCTAATAGGAAGTTCTAATCCATAAATGACAACACTTCTAATGCATTAATGGTGTCAGAAAAATTTAGTTACGAAAGATTAAGTTTTTTTTTGTTTATTCTATTATTTTTTACAAAGAAAGTTATTGACAAAGTGCAGAAACGATTTTACTTCATTTTTGAGTATTTATGAAGTATTCAATAATTTTTGTATTTAAAGAATATAACTGTTTACTAAATGACGAATTTATTTATTTATTATGTTTATGAAACACATATGCAAATAGTCACAAATAGTACAATAAAATAATCATATGACTTTCATACAAAATGGATATATATCAAATTTGATATATATCAGATATATATCCGATTTATATCAAATTATATTTTATGACATATATCAATACAAAAATGGTTTAAACATTTTATATTATTAAGTATTTTTGGCGTTTGTTACTGTATTTCTACTTCCCAAATGTAGATGGCGGTGGAGTAGAATTAAAACATACTCCCTAATAGGAAGTTCTAATCCATAAATGACAACACTTCTGCCGGCATTAATAGTGTCAGAAAAATTTAGTTACGAAAGATTAAGTTTTTTTTTTGTGTTTATTCTATTATTTTTTACAAAGAAAGTTATTGACAAAGTGCAAAAACGATTTTACTTCATTTTTGAGTATTTATGAAGTATTCAATAATTTTTGTATTTATAGAATTTAACTGTTTATTAAATGATGAATTTATTTATTTATTATGTTTATGAAACATATGCAAATAGTATACACAAATAGTACAATAAAATAATCATATGGCTTTCATACAAAATGGATATATATCAAACTTGATATATAACAGATATATATCATAAATATCCGATATTTTGATATTTATAATAAATATCGGATATTTTCGAACCCTGGAAAACAGTGAAAAATGTTTTCGTATGGCTGGGCTATCATTCAAAGAAGGTACAATGAGGAACAGCAACGGTATGAGTCATCTGCCTAGCCTTTTCCCAACTATGTTGGGGTCGGCTTCCGGTCTAACCGGATGCAGTATTTTACATGGAGCGACTGCCTATCTGACCTCCACAACCCAGTTAGTACTGGGTAATAAGATACCCCTTGGTAGGACTGCTTGTCAGATTCTTTGGGCCACTGACTACCTGTAACGACTGTCAAAGATCTACAATTGACTGCCGGGACCAACGGCTTAACGTGCTTTCCGAGGCACGGAGTAAACTCGGTATGTAATGGGTGGTCACCCAACCACATACTATCCTAGGCAAGCACAGCATTTCTTTGGACATGCCGGCCATCAAACAACGATTAAAGTCAGCCATCTGTAAGCAAATGCTTACAACAAGCATTGCTAGCTAGTACAGCTGGTTTCGGTCGTGTAGCTCTGCCATCCGGAAATTTGACGTGAGCTAAACCACATGCCGCAACAGCCGCACGAGACAGGATTGAATGAGCATCGGTGAGGTTTTCGCAGTTATCAAAATAGTTTGACAACTGCAAATCCACACACACAGCCACCAGCACCCTATTTTTGTAATGCATGGGCAAACGAGGTAAGCGTGGTCGTAGTTCAAATGTCATGAACCGCCTTTCTCGAATTGCACCCTCCAAAGCACTCCTCATATCCTCATCCTCACTGCACTGAGTACTAACATTAGTAACAATGTAATACTCACGTCATTATCGCAATGGCCTGTGACGCCTGATCGCCTGCGACGGCATTGTAATGACATGGCTACTCTGCATTTCAGTCCGCAAGCGATCAAATAAGGTGTCATTATTATTACATAACTTAAAAATTAAATGACATTTATTATTATCAGCCATTTGTGTCTCATTGCAAGGCAAAGGCCCCCCTGGCCTCCTTCCACTTATCCCTATCCATTGCTGTTATAATTATGCCAAGTGAAAGGAGTCGAGTTCGTCCTGCCATCTCCTTCTGGGCCTGTCGCGTTGCCGTTTGCTGCTATTTGGGACCCATTGTGTGGTAACTTTAGCCCATAGCTACTGCGGCATGCGACAGATGTGGCCAGCCCAGTTCCATTTGAGCTTGGCAGCAATGTGACCTACATTAGCAATTTGAGTTTTGTAATGCAGTATCGAGTTCCTTATACGATCAGGAAGTTTCACTCCAAGAATACTGCGCTCCATTGCTCGCTGACCGCCTGATACTTTTTAATGTCTCATATTTGTTTAAATTATTTCTAAGGTCTAATGCTAGTTCATAGATATACAGTGATAAATGATAAATAAGGTTTATTTTGCAAATAGGTTTTTAAAAACACTTTTACACATCTCTTCTTTTTAAACTAGATGGGGCCGGTGTTTCGTACCTGACTACTCTGAGAAGAAACAGCCGAAACAAACTCAGAGGTCATAGTCTCTTTTAAAGTCCCGACATAATCTTGGTTAACTCACATGAGGACTATGCAGATTAGTGTCTGAGATGGTCTCTTGAAGAAAGAACCACACAGATTTGCGGGGACCTGTCCAGTCAGTGCAAGCATTTGTCAGTTATCGTGTAGCTCGACTTATAACTCAAGGAGCTCAATGACACGACGAACAATACCAAAGAAAGGACATTTGGGTAGGTTGCTTATAGTACTCAAACTGCCAGACAATCGTGGAAAAAATAAAAAAAGAACAAACAAAAAAAAAAAAAAAACCCACATGGTCCTCACATTCACAATAACACTACAAAATAAATGTCATTAAATGTGAACATTAACAATAAAAAGAAAAGTAAAAATACTTAACAAAGTAAGTATTCATGTCAAATCATTAAATATAACAATAAGAAAAATATAAAACAAAATAATAAAAATGTATAAAGGGATCTGTCGACATGCTGGATAGATTATAAGAAGGCCTATGACTCTGTGCCACATACATGGCTCATGAGGGTGTTAGAGTTGTATAAAGTTGATGCAACTCTACGCACCTTCCTGATGTCGTGTATGGGGCAATGGAGGACAGTCCTTCGCTATCCAGGATGTCAGCAAATCCAGAGGAATATCGAGCCGATAAGGATAGAGCGAGGTATATTTCAGGGCGATAGTTTGAGTCCACTTTGGTTCTGCTTAGCCTTGAATCCTCTTAGCACGCTGCTGGAGGATTCAGGTCTAGGCTATCGGTTGAGGAGAGGTGGTCAAGTTATATCTCACCTCCTTTACATGGATGACCTGAAACTATTTGCCCCCAACGATTTGCAACTGATGGAGCTACTGAAGGTAACTGAAACTTTCAGTAGCGCCATCAGGATGGAATTTGGTGTGGACAAATGTGCGGTCATGCATGTAAAGCGAGGGGAGATTGTGGAATCTGTGGGAACCCAGCTCTCGGATTCCATAAATCTTAGATCCCTCTCAGCAACCGAAACCTATAAGTATTTGGGTATGTCGGAAGCGCTGGGCATCAATGTTGCTGACATGAAGCAATCGTTGAAGGAGCGTTTCTTTGGCCGCCTGAAAAAAGTATGTAATAGTCTTTTATCAGGCGGAAATAAGGTGCGTGCCTTCAACGGTTGGGTCATGCCGGTTTTGTTGTACTCTTTCGGTATACTCAAATGGTCTCAAACAGAACTAGACGCCCTGGATAGGAAGGTCCGTACATTGTTGACGGCATATCGAATGCATCACCCACGTTCTTCGGTTATGGTTCCCGCGGAGGTGTGGGGGTCGAGGCTTTTTAAACGCTAAGACTCTCCACAATCGCGAGATATGCAGTCTCAGGGAATATTTCTTAGAAACCGACGTGGGGATGCATCGAGATGTGGTCGCAGTGGATAAGGGCCTCACCCCGCTCTCCTTGGCTAAAGAGAACTGGCGCAAACCTGTAGTGCTTGACACTAACGACCGCAGGGAGGTATGGCAGAGTAAGGAGCTCCACGGACGCTTTTTCCGGGGTCTACATGGACCCGATGTAGACTTATCCGCATCCGTAGCCTGGCTACGTTCCGGGGACCTCTTCGGAGAAACCGAAGGTTTTGTCTGTGCAATTATGGATGAAGTTATGATGACGAATAACTACCGGAGATTTATTGTGAAGGACGGCACGGTTGACATATGTCGGGCATGCCACCGTCCAGGCGAATCAATCCGTCACATTATCTCCGGGTGTTCTCGTCTAGCTAACGGAGAGTACTTGCATAGACACAACCTTGTAGCCAGGATTATCCATCAGCAACTTGCTCTAAAATACAGCCTTGTGGAATCGGAAGTGCCGTATTATAGGTATGTGCCCGACCCAGTTCTCGAAAATGGCAATATCACATTGTACTGGGATCGATCCATCATCACTGACAGGACTATTGTAGCCAATAAACCCGATATAGTGGTGGTGGATCGATCAGAGCGGCGCGCAATGATTGTTGACATAACGGTCCCGCATGATGGGAACCTCGTCAAAGCCGAGAAAGATAAGCAAATCAAGTATCTTGACTTGGCTCGCGAGGTTGTCGACATGTGGGATGTGGACTCAGCGATCATTGTGCCGATAGTCGTATCAGCCCATGGCTTAATTGCCAAGAGCCTCGATGAATACCTGAGGAGGCTCTCGTTAGGCAGCTGGAAAGCGGTACTCCTGGACACGGCTCGTATTGTTAGGAGGTTCCTCTCTCTGGAGCCCTGACCGCCGGTAGCTTGGACTCTGTTCCCGATACCGGTGGGCAACAATTTTTTATATTTTTAAATGTTTTTATATTGTTTTTTTAAGAAATATTTAAAAATGTAAATAATTTGTATAAAAGTTAAATAACGAAAATAATAATAAAATATTAAAAGTATTCATGTCAAATAAATTAAATGTCACAGTGTATATGAGAAAGGAATCAATAATAAACAAGCGAAGTCCGAAATTTCGACATTCACAGAGTAAATTTAATTGGAGCAGCTTAATCCCAAGCCTTTTTATCTTCGAGATAGTGATTAATGTTATAGTAGGCTTTCAGACATAGCTTCCGTTTTATAAACAATTTGAATTTATTTAGGCTTAGTAATTGAATATGACTCGGAAGTTTATTGTAAAAACGTATACATTGGCATCTGAACGTACCCCCTATTTTTTTTAGCCTCGTTGCAGGTACAACAAATTTGTGTTTGTTCCTCGTATTTATGTTGTGGATATCACTGTATTTTTTTAACAAATTAATATTTGTATGTGCATACAAAAGGTTTTCATAAATAAATTGAGAGGGGACAGTAAGTATATTAATCTCTTTAAATGTTTCTCTGAGGGTGTATCTAGGACTTAATTTATAAAGTTAAGGTAGGATATGGCAAGAACTTCTATTGTATGTATCACCTCATGTACCTACCCATATTGATGCAAATAAATGATTTGATTTGATTTTTTTTTAATTGAACGAATTGCCCTTTTTTGCAAAACAAATATTGTCTGAATATCGGCGGCATTGCCCCACAAGAGAATACCGTACGACATCACACTGTGGAAATAACTAAAGTAAACTAAACGGGCTGTCTCTAAATCAGTTAAATCACGAATTTTTCTTTGGCGTATGCTGCAGAGCTAAGTTTTTTTGACAATTTGTCTATATGGGGGCCCCACTGAAGCTTGGCATCCAAAGTTATGCCTAAGAACACTGTGTTATCTTACAGTTTCAACTCTTCATCCTTGCTTAGTATACTAGTTTCCACTTGTCTTACATGGGGTATCGTAAACTTAATACATTTAGTTTTTTTCTCATTTAGGAGTAGATTGTTAACATTCAACCAATTAACGACTTTCGCCAGGGCGCTATTAACATCGTCCGTAACTAGCTGCTGACATTTGAGTTTAAATAAAAGAGAGGTATCGTCTGCAAACAACACTGTCATGATTATCCTTTATCAGGTAAGGCAAATCATTTATATAAATAAGAAACAAAAATGGGCCAAGAATTGAGCACTGGGGTACCCCCATTCTTACTACGGATCCAGGGGATCTTTTCCCGTTAACATCAACTCTCTCGATCCTATCGCTCAAATATGACGCAAGAAGATCCAGAGAGGCGTTCCGGATTCCGTAGTGGTGTAGTTTCCTGATTAATGTTTCATGAAGAACGCAATCGAAGCCTTAGACAAATCGCAAAAAATGCCCAAAGCATCGCATTTATCTTCCCATGCATTATAAATGTGCCCTAAAAGTTCAACACAGTATCAGTGAAAGGAATCTCAATATTTTTAAATTTATAATATGTGGTTTAGAAGTATCTATAGGTTTTAATACACATATTGCCCAGATACATGTATTTTGGTCTTTGAAGACAGTCACTCTCCCAGAGGCATTCCCCCAAAATATTATAACATTTATCTTAGTGTCGAACAGACATAAGCATGGTAAGCATATAGAAGTGCACTTTGATTTACCACTTTACAAAGCATATCGATGGCCTATGAGTACTGACTTAGTTTAGTACATAATTGTTCAATATGTGTCCTCCATGACATGTGCGAGTCTATGTGTAGTCCAAGAAGTTTTGTAGTGTTTATGTTTTCTATATTTATTTGATCATAATTTATATTGAAAATTTTAAGTTTATTTAAATTTTGCCAGTTTACTATCGATGATAGCATATCATTTGTTTCATGTTCATGTGTTGTGGAATCTTCAGATACAACTATTGCAGTACTATCGTCAGCATACAGGACCATGGAGGATTTCATAGATTTTGGGAGGTCATTAATATAAATAATAAAGAGCCGAGGACCTAGAATACTCCCTTGTGGTCCCTTGCAGACTTTTATAGGTGTTGACAAGTGTTTCTTTTCGACTTTTGTGATATGTGAAATGCTAGATAGATATTTCAGTTTGCTGTTCTCTGTTACTTAAATATGATTCTATGAGATCTCTAGCTTTTCCACGTATTCCTTACGTTTCTAATGTACTTTTATGATACGGTCTAATAAGAAGGGATGTGATAGAAATACCTATTTTATAAAATGAGTTAATTATTTGTTACGTTCTTCAATAGAAAGAAAAAAGCTTGACAAGGAAAGTTCAGTTTTTCAAAAAATATTGTTTGTGCCAAACTATTATAATTCTAATTACCTGATAAACAATTCTATTTCTAAGCTTGAAAACCCATCCTTCACGAAATCAGCTTCAAAATCAATGAACTATTGCGAATTAACAAAGGTGACCCAATTCTGGGTTAAGCTCGCCGTTGTACATAAGTTATATTGTAAATTTGTGTGTCCTACTTTTATATTTTGTGTGCGATAAAGAATAAGAATAAGGCGCGCAGGGCGGCTGGCGAAGAGATTATTGATCTGAGACTGTCATTCTCATATTTCTCTCAAAATGGAGGCCGAACTCAAAGGGTTCCGAGTTCGCATTTAAAAACATTTAATTTGGTGCTACTCATTATTAAATCCAGGCCTAGACTCCTTCCTTGTAACGTAAAAATATTTACTACTAAAATTTTGCCAGCTAGATTTCAAAGATACGTTTAGAGGAATATTTCAATAAATTTAACTCACGTTGTTTGTTGTTGTAAGCCATTCTGCTGACTTTCTGAAATAGTTTTCTTGAAGCCACCTTGAAGCACTTATTTTGTTTATTTTTAGCAATATTACGAAAAATCTAAAACAATGAATCAATCAACGCGTCAATCACAGAGCAATAACAAAGATTGAAGATAAGATGGCGGATTGCTGAGCGTAGGGAGGGTTAGTTAGGGTGATATTTATTCTGTGGCGTGTGAGGGTTACCAAATTTAAAAAAAATCCCCATCGTCCAATACACCGATAAATCTGTGGTCCAATATAACTATTCCATTTCCCCTTTTTGAAATGTTTTGCAACTTTTTAACGTAAGTAATCGGTTTTATCCCCGTCTCGTTTGCCCAGTTTCGCATTGAAGTCCCCCACGACAACGGTGAAGTGAGTTTTGAAACCATGCATGGCTTTAGAGATATCCTCATACATGGTCCCCACTTAGTCGTCGGGATTTGTCGAGGTCGGGGCGTAGACCTGTATGACCTTCAGCGAATACCTTGTGGATATTCTGAGTTTATGGTACGCCACCCTGTTCGACACACTCGTCACTCGTCTCTTCACCACGTTATTCACAAGGGACTTGTGGACGATAAACCCAACACCACCCTGGGACTGCCGGTCACCCTCTCGGAAATAGAGTTGCCGGATTTCAGGATTATCGTGTCCTCCCCCTCTCTTCGGACTTCAGATAATCCCACAACACTCCATCGCAGCCTACTCAATTCATCTTCGAGCTCCGTTATCTTCTCGTCGGTCCGGAGTGTACGCGTGTTGTATGTTGCCAGGTCAAGTCGTCGGTATAGGCAGCCGGATCCCTTCCGGAGATTCTTCGCACCCCTTGCCACGCCACGCCGTCACCTCGACCGCTACCATAGTCGAGAGTAGACGGGCTGCAGGGCCATCTTTGTGTTGCGCTCATCATAAGGGGGGTTTTGCCATAATCGCCACGCTTGGCAGGCGTGTTGGCGATCGCAGTACGGTTGTTACAAAACACAGAAAACGTTGCTGCCCATTAAAACAATTAAAATTATTTATTAATAATCAAGTACACTGAACAAAGGAATTTGAACAGTGATCCCCAAACTAGACGTTGGTCTGTATCTTGGGGATCATTCTCTGATAAGTCCCTTAGTCGCCTCTTACGACACCCACGGGAAGATATGGGATGGTGCTATTCTTTACGTCCGACACCATATGGAACTTCAACTCTGTCTAAGATGCTCTGTGTTTCATCGTATCTTATTGATACTGTCATACTGTCATCCATCAACGTAAAACTGGAACAACTCCGATAAAGAATAAAGCCCCCCAGCGATATGCTTCATAGTAGCTGCATACGACACGCCACACATTACACAGATTCGCTGCATTAACGAATAATATTCGTAAGTTTGAATGACAAGGCCTATTATTCTGTTAATGAATACATTTGAATACATTAATGACAAACTAAAAATATATCTGTCTGTAAAATGTTGTTCCCTTGTGCTATTGATAGTTTATTGACTTATACACTAAGTCAATAAACTATCAATATCGTATATTGCATCTGTTATTTATGATTTATTGATTTTATGTTTATGTGCCGTCTTAATTTATTGTCATACGTTTATTGTTTGACATGAAACTGTGACATTCTACTACTTAGTTTTAACTTTATTTTTTGGTTTTTATTTTGTTAATTGACATTGTTTGAACTTCACCATTTTGTATGCCTTCTGGCGGGACATAGTATGGACCAACATATAATTATATAACATCTGTATATTTTTACCCTATGTTCACAAAATAAATAAATGAATTTGAATTTGAAAAAAAAAATCATATTTAATTAATTTTCTAGGACACCCCAATGATTGACAATCACAAAAAAATATGACTTGTTCTAGCAACATTGAAGGTTTCATAATCTGTGATAGTGAGGTCACAGATTATGAAAACTTCAAGCTCGAACTTGCCATTTGCGTTCCGAAACTCAACTTCTGAACAATTTTGAAACTTGAGAAAGAGAAGGAATCACATTAGCTGAATATTTTCAAAACCATAAAAAATTGGAAGAAAGAGCTCAACTTATTTTTGCTATAAATCCATCTAAAAGCGAGCGAACGAGCGATTAAAGTGGTCGGTACGATGGATATCAAGTTATTTTTGGTGTGTTGTCAAAGAATAATGTGTTTTGGGCGCAACTTATTTAGCTGTGCTGTCCTGACTCCTGTCCTGTCATTCATTCATTGTTAATTGAAACTTTGTTGAAGTTAATTATTTCGCAAGCTCAAACAATTCATTTAAATTAGTTCTTCCGAGCTGAAGTTCATGTTAGTGTCAGGATTTCAAAAATAAGTGCGTGAAAAGAAGGACGTTTACGGACGTTTTACGTTATCAGAGTTATTCCCTCAAATGGCTGGGACGTTATTTATGACCAGTAGCATAGCAAGTGGTCGTTGTTGATAGTTATTCTGTACGAAAATGTAATCTTGCACTCAAATATCAAGCGGCAGTCGGTGTCAGACGAATAGTTTGGATTATTTCATGAAATCAGGTGAGCACTCTTTCATTATTGACGGAACACCAAAACAGAGATTTGATTTCTTTGACATAAATAAAAGTGTGTAAACATTCTGATAAACTATTGAAAACAAACACAACTTATACGCTGATGTAGAAGGGATCACCATGTGTCATCGAGAATGTTCAATGTTTACATAATTTATTGTAGAATCAAAGTGCTCCATAGGCTGCTATGTTTACATATTTGATGTAAAATTACCACTAACAGGATCACAGAAGAGATCTTTTAAACAATGGACTAACCATTGTTTTCCTAATCTTAGGCAGTAATTTTATTCATACCTGTGAGTGTAGGTAAAAACTTAAAGAATTATTAACTTTAGTTAGTTAAGTTTTACCTAATTATAGCAAAGTAATAAATATTAATTAGTGTATTACGAATATTGTGGTTGAATTCTACTACAAAAAAATTTAGTAATACTTTTAAATATATACACTGACAAAACATTCTCTTTCAGTTCAAATGTCATAATCTGTGATGTCTTCGGTTCACTGTGTGGTGGTGTGGGAGTGGCAGTGCAATGGCCAGTGGCTGCCACACACTCCGGGCGTGACGCGGACACTGGAGCGAGCGCACGCTAAGAAGCTGACAAGAGTAGTGCTGGCAGATGCTGACCCGGCTTTGAGAGGACATTATGTGAACCTCAGGACACTGACACAGTGTTTGGACACTCCAGGTATGCTGTAGTTCAATTATTATTCTTGTTTTGATTGTCCTCAAGAAAGCCTCAACAACAATTGATGTTTAATTTCTCTCTCAATAAAATAAATCATACCTTGGAGCATGGCGAGTGGTTTTGATTTGTTACATACCTCTCAAGCTCATCCTAAGCGTACCTTCATCCGATTTCAGAGTATGATCGTAACAATAAATCGATCCTCTCGAGCCATAGTACATCTCGGTCTGCCGGTTCCTGGTCTTCTTGTGTTCTGTTTCCAGTTTCTCGGAAACGTTGTACAACTCGCTGCACTGTAGAAAGGGACACTCCTATTATTCTTGCTGTACTTCGCTGATTTCTGCCTTCTTCTAACATAAGGAGGATACGTGTACATTCATCTGGTGTTATAATTCAATAATGATGGTGAAGTACGACAATGACCGTCTTTTATCATTTTGTTTATAATCAAAATTGAACAAATTTCAGACCAGCCGCTGCTATCTTTTGCTACGTGTACAATAATATTGTTCAAATTCAAATTCATTTATTTTTTGTCACAGGTGAAATATAAGTTATTAAGATTATTACATAAAGGCTCGCTGTAACATACCTATAAGGTGTACAATATTTAGTGCAGGTTCATTATTTATTTAACATTAAAAACTATTCAACCTAATTCAATGTCCACATAGTCAGATTTAAACAAATTAAATAAAACATTGATTTCATGTTAATTGATGACATAGGAATTAAATTATTCAGTCATTAGCACAACTTATCTGAAGGTGCAGTCACCAGTATTTTTGTCATTAAAAAAATCATTTATTGAGTAGGCTTTAGTAATTGAGAATTCCTTTAGTTTTTTTTTTTTAAAACATTGTAAGGTTACACTGCTTTTTACATAATTTGGAAGTTTATTATACATTTTTACTCCAATCCCAAATAAACTTGTTATAAACTTAACTGTCCTACACTCAATTCCGCTTAATACATTTTGGTACCGTGCACTTCTCAATGTGTCATAATTATTTAGATCACATTTTATCATTACTGCTGCTTCATAAATGTATAGTGAAGGTAAAGTCAAAATGTGTAATCTTGTAAACTCTGTTCTACATGAATCGGTCTGTTTAAGCCCACATATGCTTCTCATACACTTTTTTTGGGCCCTAAAGGCATGTTCTCTGTTCGTCGAATTACCCCAGAAAAGAATACCATATTTTATTGTAGAACCCATGTATGCGTGGTAGGCGCACAGTAATGCTCTCTCGTCAACAACTTTTCATAGAATGTAAAGGCCGTATGACAATTGGTTTAATTTTTTGCACTCATGATCAACCTGCATTTTCCTTCATTTAGGCCTTCATAGTGTATATGTAGTGTTTTTTTTTAATTTAGTATTTTTATTTGTAAAAGTCATATAATTTGTTTTTTCAATATTTATTTTAAGATTGACATTTAACCATTTTATAATATCTTCAAGTGCTTTGTTAATGTCAGTTTCAAAATTATCATTATCTTGGTTCGTAAAAATAGCTGTACTATCATCTGCAAATAATACAATTTTACAAGCACTCCGTGTTCAAGGCACAGATTTATAATGTGGCTAAGTACTGGAGCGATGAGATGCGATACACTTTTTACTATTTTTGTGTTAATACTATCCTACCCTGTACTATTGGTATTTTTAAGCCTTTTTATAATTTGGTAAACATCACGAGTATTCTATCATTTACTTTTATTTGGCTTATTTCCTCTTTAGGTGATACTGTTTTGTTATTGTTTATAATTTTCCACATTGCCTTACCTTTGTTGGTTGCTGAATTAATGTAGTAATTGTTTTGTGATTTTTTGTAAGAATAAACTATTTTCGTTAGTAATTCTGCTAGTCTAGTAAAGAATATGTCAATTTGGTCAAGTCTACTTTTAGGTGGTTGATAAACGCATAATATTAAAATTCGGTGATCAGTAAGTTCGATGCCACTACATCATTCAAAAATATTAATAACACTAAGGCTTTTGGCTTCTGCCACAATTTTAAATTTATGTCTAGATTTTAACAATTTATACGGTCCCCAATTTCTATTGCTACGTGAAAAATTATCCCCTAATATGAAATTGGGCAGTTTGAGTAGTTTGGTGTCTTCAATAGACATGTTATGTTCAGTAATGCATATACTTAATGTCAATTGGATTATTATCATTATTTTCTCCCAGTGAGTATAAATGTACAGTAAGCTCATCTAATTTAGTTATTAAACCGTTAAAATGTTTTAGTGAAGAATGTTAAAATTTTTAAAGACGAAAATAGTAGATTATACAACAAGTGAAAAAAAAGGGAATTTAATTCGAGGGACAAAGTTGGATCCCGAGAGCAGCAAAGGATTCTAGAGTAGAATCCCGAGCGTAGCAAGGGATTCAACAAACAAAAAATATTAAACACATATTAAAAAAACAATATTAAACAAACAAAAAATAGAAATAAATAGATATAATAATATAATTGTTAAAACATAGAATATACGCATACCACACCCTCACAGGCAGATTTATAATTTTATGCTATTGTGGCGGATGAAGGTCATCAACGCCACAAGCAGTTCAGGAGAGGAATATGTTAGCAAGGAGGAGAAATTAGTCGGAAGAGGGATTTTAAATTTAGAGAGACGGCTATACAGATCTAGGGGAGGGATGTTGTTTGAGCATTCAAAGAAGATGTGATCCAGAGTATCCTCTGCTAACCCACACTCGCAAAGAGAGGAGTCCCGAATCCGGATTTTTTGCAAGAAAACAGGAGTAACAAAAACCTAGACGAATAAGGCATAGGACGGATATGACAGGTTTGGAGACTTTTTTGTAGCTATAGAACCAAGATTTTGGCTTTATAGTAGGTTGTAAGCGTAATAAAACCTGCCTTTTTTCCTACCAGTGTTGTCCCATTGTTCCTGCCACGACGATTGGAGTTTAGTTCGTGGGAGGTTCAATAAGTCATACCCCTGAAGACAATTATTGTGGGAAAGATCAGCTACTGTCGATGAGCAAGCATCTTTGGCCAAAGTATCAACGCACTCATTGCCCTTAATGCCACAGTGACTAGGTATCCAAACTAGCTGAACCTCTTTTTGGTTGGTAGCACAAGATAATAGGGACCTTTTAATTTTTTAAACCAGAGAGCTGTGCAATTTACTATTACAAGGATTTTGTATTTTAAGGCTTGCAGACAACTAAGAGAGTCTGTGAAGATTACGGCTTTGTGTATGTTATGGTGTGACTCTATAAAAAGACAAGCTTCCAATATAGCCACACACTCACCTGTGAATACAGAGGACTCCTTAGGACACTTAAACTGTAAAATTATTCTAGAGCTCTGGTAATAGACCGCAGCTCCAGTGTGGTTATGGTCTGTTAATTTTGAAGCATCCGTAAAAAATAATTGGAAACCATTCCATCGCTCGCCCACCACCGCATTGAATGTCGAGTTCGCTGACGGGGATTTTTTGGATATACCAATATTAAATACAATTTTTGGAACATAACTTAGAACTTCATATGCAAAATTAAAAAGGGGTAATCTGGGGAACTGAACAATCGGTGGTACTAAATTTAGAATTTGTCGAAAAGATTTCAGGATTAGGGGTATTTCTTTATTTTTCCAGTAGTTGGAATTTCCGCATATGGCATCTAACTCGTACAATCTTTCTATAAGGGGATGCGAGGTTCTACATATAAGCCTAGACAGGAAACGGCAGGCCAGATATTGACGCCTTAGGGCCAGAGAGGGTTCAGCACACTCAACCTGCAATGCGTTGATGGGGGAGGATTTCATACAACCTGAGATTATTCGAAGGCATTTGGACTGAACTTTGTCCAGCCCAACCAAGGCGCCTTTGTTGCACGGGGTTAAAAGATACGTGCCATAGTCCAAAACACTACGGACTAAGGCATTGTAGACCAATTTCATGGTGTAGGGGTGAGCACCCCACCAAACACCCGCAAGAACTTTTAAAAGTGAGAGGGTTCTTTCACATCTTTGAATGAGAAAATTTATGTGATTTTTGCCAGTTAATTTTGAGTCCAAAATGACGCCTAAAAATTTTACTTTATTAACTATTGGAATATTTTGTCCTAAAATGTCAATTGCAACATGGGGAGTGCGTCTTTTACGAGAGAAGATTACTGCCGAACTTTTTGGCGCAGATAGCGACAGGCCATGGCTTAAAAGCCACTGATTCAAAGAATCCAGAGAGAGGCACAAAGATGACGCGGCATCGACTATAGAGGAATCTGTTACATACAGTGCAATGTCGTCGGCATACTGTAAGATCTCACAGTTGTTGTTTAAGCAGGACCCAATATCAGCCGTATACAGATTGTACAGTATGGGACTGAGGGGGGACCCTTGTGGCAGTCCCTTCCATATCTGTCTCTCATCGAACTCCTCTCCCTGGACTCTCAGGACCAATGAGCGGGACATCAGTAGCTCACATATACATCGTACCATCTTAGCCGGTAGACTCAGCTGTTGCAGTTTTTGCCTGAGTACTGGAAGAAGCACATTGTCATACGCAGACGAAATGTCCAGGAAGGTAGCTACAACAGATTCGTTTTTAGAAAAAGCTAAGCGGATATCCGCAACCAAAATACCAACACTGTCCATAGTACCAAGTCCTTTCCTAAAACCAAATTGGTAATTCGGCAGTAAATCTCTTGAATCAACAATCCACTCAAGACGGTTTTTAATAAGGTGCTCCAGTAATTTAGCTAAGACTGAAGACAAAGCAATTGGCCTAAGGCCATTCGGATCATCTACATGTTTGCCTGGTTTCAATAGTGGGATAATTATTTGTAATTTCCATTGATCTGGGACCCAACCATGAATATAAGCAAAATTTAAAATATTTAAAAAATAGGTTTTAGCCTTTTCACCAGAATGGGCTATAAAAGAATATGGCACACCATCAATACCAGGGGCTGAGTCCCGGACATGATTGAGCACCACATTCAGTTCCTGCAAAGTAAATGGCGCATCAAGAGGATCCTCTGATACATTTTGTTGGAATATGTTGACACATTCAGAAAAAAGTGGAACGTATGGTGGAGCAATTTTATCAAAAAAAAGTTCAGCTGTTTCCCTAGTGATTGGAGAAGAAACTGATGGGGAGCACCCACATCTGGACCTATTGATACTTTTCCAAACCGCTGACACAGGTGTAGAGGGAGACAAAGAGGTGCAGAACTTAACCCAACCCGCACGTTTCTTCTTGCGAAGGTGACGTTTGGTTCTGGCATAATCTGACAGTATGCCAACAGATTTTCGGTGCTCATGTCTGCATTGTAAGACTCCTCGGCCTCGTTCCTGTCCCTGATTGCCGAAGTGCACTCTGGATCCCACCACGGGGGGGAAGGGATTTTATTGCGGGCACTGTTTTTCAACGGAAAGCAGGAATCAGCACTGGAAGTGATGGCAGTAACAAAACCGTCATAGCAGCTCTTGGCATGGTGGTGACCAGGAGGATCAAATAAACTTGAATTTAAATTTGGCAGAACATCAATTTTTTCCTCCAATAATGAAACAAATCTTGTCCAATCTGGTTTGGACAAGTTATACTTCAGAAGTGGAGGAGAAGTTTTCTCTAAATAAGTCTTATTAACTAAAGATATAACAATAGGGTAGTGGTCACTACCATGCGACAAGGATGTACATTCCCATTGGGTCGAAGCTGCCACCTCAACTGAACAAAATGTTAGATCCACACAACTCTTTTGTTGTCCAGGAGGGGATCTGCGGGTCGGGCAACCATTATTGAGGATACAGAGATCCAGATCATCCATTATCTCAACCAAAGTCACACCAAAGGCATCACAGTGATCGGACCCCCATCTATAACGGTGGCAGTTAAAATCACCCATGACCAAAATTGGTCCTTGAAAAGTTGAAAGAGTGTTTTTTAAAATATCCAAAAATTCAGGCCGAGGGTGGGCAATGTATATTGAGAACACTGTAATGCCTTCCACCCTTCCCGCCACAACACTCATATCTCCTGTGAGTGGAGGCAAAGGGAGGGGCAGAAGAGGGACCCGATTATTGACAAGGAGAGCCGAACCTCCGTAGCCATCAGATCTGTCACATCTAAGAATGTTGAAGTGTGGCATGCGGAAGCTAAGACTTGGCGTGAGCCAAGTCTCAGCTATGGAACAAGCCAAAGGCTTGTGTTTATTTAAAAGGAATATGAGGTCGTGCTTTTTATGCCACACGCTCCTCATATTCCACTGAAGGAATACTAGGCGGGACGCCATTTTTAATTAATAAAAGTAGAGATATAAGTTTATCGGCAACGTTGGACGGTGTTTGGGAATCGGAAGAAGAAGGAGAAATAATAGTAGGTAGAAGTTTAATAAGGAGTTCAATAATAGAACCGGTGTTGTCTGAGACATGATTGTTGTTAAGAGCACAGCCATTGGGCTGTGAGGGTTGGGGAGAACTAACTATCTGCTGATGAGCATCTTTATCATATGATGGGGAAAGTGGGGCATGGGTCCTGGGTTTAAGTGTCACAGTTTTGCGATTGGATTGGGAAATTGGGGTTTTGACAATGTTGGCATAATTGCGGGAAACTGTTGGGATAATTTTACATGCCTCAGCATAAGGAATGGTTTTTTCTGCCATGACGGTCTTAATAGCCTTCTGCCTGCCATACTCAGGGCATGACTGGCTATCAGCGAAGTGATTCCCCGAACAAAGCACACAGAAGGCTTCGGCAACAGAAATGTTGCAACCATCACCTGGGTGGTCATGGCCACACTTATTACAGCGTGGTTTAGACCTGCATAGATTTGCTACATGTCGAAATCTGCAACACTTGCGACATTGAATTGTTGGGTATATGTACTGTTTAACAGGGAGGGATGTGTAACAGAAAAATATCCTAGTAGGTAGTACCTGTCCATCGAAGGTCAGAACACAAGTTTCGGTGGGTTTCCATTCATTAACCCCGTCTCTTTGTGTTTTTCGGTTGATACGTCGGACTTTCAATATTTGACCACAACCTAAGGGCACAGACAAATACGTCATGGCTTCTTCTTCGGTAAGTTCTGAGGGAACACCGGTAACAACACCCATCCTTGTGATATTGAATGAAGGGATTGATGCAGTATAACTAAATTTGGACAGTAGGCTGTTGATTAAGAAGGAGTTAGCGTCCTGAGGGGAAGCAAACTCCACCGCAACGCGGTTTCTGCCGACTCTGTTGACACCACCACGAACAATATTCGCAATGTTGTTGTTCATGACAATTTTCCGAAGTTGACAGGGTGAAGGGTGGTGCCAGCATTTGGTTGGGACTCAATGCGTGAAACGTGGACAATGTAAGGAGCCTTATCCATAACCGAGTACTTGGTTCGCCCAATTTGGCTTCTTTGTTGCTTGCTTGGGAGGGAAGGAGACGCGACTTCCTCGTCAACAGGACGCTTACGAGGGTTCTGTCGAGGTTGTAAAATTTGAGATACATCCATCGCTGTAGCATTGCAAACAACATCCGCGAATTGCGATAGTGGGTTGAGTGGGCTCTGGATGCTCTGTTCAAAAGGAGTAGAGTATGGAATATCGGGTGGGTCTGGGTCAGGGGGTTTATTTTTGTCCATGTTGGTAGGAAAAAGAGACTTAAATATAAGCAATCACAACACAAACCTGGTTACGAACACAAGGACAACACAATTTTATACTGACAAGTCACTAAAATATCAAAAACCCTTAAAAACAACAAAAAATTCTGAACACACGTGCTATCCAAGAACACTGTCCGACAGAATCTCAGTAATAATATTAGTAGCGTCTGACCTTTCCCTGACATAACTGTCATAATTTTGTTTATATACCTTGCTTAAGATTTATTTTAATATTAATTGTGATGTACGAATGATAAAAAGCGATGGTACATAAGATGAGAAATTCATGTCCACATATATGTTGTATGATTTTAGTGAGAACAGATAAATTTAATTTCATAATTCAACTTTCTTTCGTTTAGATAAGTGTTAAATAGAACTTCAGAGATCATAACATCAGTATTTCTGGTATTATTTAAAAAGTTACTAATACAGAGTTGAGTTTCTTCCGGATTTTTGTCATTTATACCTCCTACAACAATTACAAAGTCGTTTTTATTTAGTTTACTTATTTCAGCTTTTTCCGTTACTAATACTTCCTTTAGGGATGCTCCTGGTTTCCAGAAACACTTGACCTGATATCTTTAACGATTAGTCTTTGCAGATTTGTTTGAATATAGCGTCCCTGCTGATCCGCAATTATGATCACGTTTTTCTTATTTATTTCAATGCATTTCGTATTGTTTTCCTCATTTCTTAGTTTATTTTCTTGTCTAATTTGAACTTGAATGGCAGTGTTACACGATGTTACATTCAATTCAGTTTCTTGGCATTGCTCAGGCTCTGATGTATTGACGTTTTCTACAAACTTTGATACCCTATTCTGTTGTGAAGTTTCTGTTAGCATATTTGCCTGCATGGCGTTTTGGTGAGCTAAACTAGTGCTTGTAGTCGGGTCTAGGTCTAATTTCTTTCCTTTTTTATTTTGAGTATTTGTTGTGGATAATGATTTCTAAAGTAATTCATTGCATTTTGTATTCCGTGCAGTTGTAATTAATTGCTGCACATTTATCGTAGGCGTACTTTTGTTTTGGTTGGTTTTACGTTTGCGCCCCGAACGAGGAGTCAAATTATTATTATCGGTCGTATTTATTTCCTTGTAGGCATTTATTATTTTTATGTATTTTTGTACGTCTGTTTTTAGTCTGAAGTTTTAAAAATTTAAATTTTCTATTTCCTGATGCGCGCTTTGTAAATCGTTGGACATCTGTTTAATTTTCTCCTGTAGATCGATTATCGTTTGGCTGGTATTTAATGAGGTATTTGGTAGACTCATCATGGTCGCATCGAAAAGAGCGGAACTATCTGCACTCATGTCACGTAATGAACTTGTTCTAAATAATTTTCGGCTGCGCCAGGTTACGTTTTCATCCATATTAATTTTTGTAGTAAAGTTCCCGAACATTTTAAATTTTCTGCCAAGTCATAATTTATTTTTAACTATAGTATCACCATCCGTAAGGTTTTGGCCCTCTGGCGGCTAGTAGCTGTCCTGTTTCGTTCGTCTATTCACCACTAGGGGCGAATTAAGCGCTAGTTGTCATACAATGATCCGAGTCCAAAGTCCATAATTTGATATATTTTTATTAAACGGTTCTTATTGTAGTTTTTTTTTCAAATAACATGTTTATATCATATAAAACTGCACTGGCGGACATTATTTATCAATAGCATTGGGCGTCTAAGTATTATTGTAGTATTATGAACACAGATTTATTGTTTACTTAGTCCGTTTAGCATCGAGATATAGTGACGTCTTTATGTCTTCGTATTAGTTAAAGCTACGACAAGTGCTTTAGCGACACAAATAATGTCACGTGAGAATGATAATCCTTACACTCGATCGCACCACTATTTACACTTTTCTAATTAGAACTGTAATTATTTATCAATATTAAATACGCAGCTCATGTAAACATTGCTGGGGTTACCAGTCCTGCTTGTATACGTATATGTATATGATATTATAATCGAGGGATTCCCCGTGAGGCATAAACGAAAAGGGTTGCCAACTTGGGCGATTTTAATTACCTAAATTATTAAAATAAAAAACAATGTTACGTAACGCGTTCTTGGATCCCCCCCTGTAACGCGTTGTAACGTTTTACAAGACCCCCCCTCCCCCAAATTGCGTTATGTAATACCTGAACACCCCCTAAAACAAAAGTAAAGAAGCAAAATAAAAATAAAATAAAAAGTTAAGCAAGTTCAAAAGTTAGTTTTATGCTTAAGAAAATCCTTATGTAATTTAATTTTAATTTGGACGAATTATTACTTGATTTAATTTGATATATTTTACAAGCCTTAATAATTACTTGCATGACCCATGTTGCGTTTTTGTTTTCTTTCGCCAGAGGGTGGCAGTGTGGAGTGCCGCGTGCGGCGCGCGTGCTACAGCGTGACGTCACCGGCGGGGCGCGGCGTGCGCTGGGAGTGGGCGCGCTTCGTGTCGCCGCCGCTCGGCGGGGAGCTCAACTACGAGCCGCTGCCCATGGAGGTTACAACTCTTTAAAGCTATCGCATCTTAGGCAGTTGTCCCACCGTGGGCGAGGAAGCGACTAACTATCGGCTATTTTCTCGCTCAAGAAACTTATCAGATCTGAGTGCTCATATTATGAATTCAGATAGAACTATCATTGTTGTCGGGACGGGAACACTTGTGTAGCGCGTGCATTGTTGCTCAGGACTAGCTACCCCAAGCGAGTGGTGCGAGTAATCGCCAGTCGCACTCGCACACTCGCTTAGAGCCCAGCGACAAAACTATCGGAACTACACACTCGCTTCTCGCCAACGCGTTTCTAGCTCTACTCGCTTCTCGCTCATCGTTGGCGGTGGGACAACTGCCTCATAGCCGCTTGTCCCAACGCCGCGCCGACAGTATATTTTTGTCGCTAAGCCATGAGCGATTGCGCGATTGCGACGGGCAATTACTTGCGCTCTACTTCTTTTTGGTATGCATTTATTCAAAGCGAGAGTTTCTTTCCCAGTCAAACTAGTATCGTTGAGTGAGTTTTTTTTGATAGATAGTGTACGTCTGAGTTTTGGATCCTGGTTTCCATAATTGGAGTTTCTCCACGAACAAGGGGTTAAACTGAAACTTGCTAGGCGATGTTCTGCAGTGCAGTGCAGTGCAGTGTATGCAGTTAATAACTATGTCATGTGATACAGGTACAATGTCTGCTAGAAGAGTCGTGGTCTGGTGGCGGCGAGACGGTGTCGTTCGACGGCTGGGTCGCGTCAGTGTCACGCATGACGGCCAGGGGCGCAGGCGGGGGCGCGGGGGCAGTGGCCCTGCTGCGACGCGCCCCCCACCCCCCCTACCCTCTTACGCGCCCCTCGCCCCCGCCCGCGCCTCACGTGCCGCACGCGCATCATCAGCATCCGCAGCACCCGCCGCCGCCGCCGGAGCGGACGCCGCTAGAAGGTACAAGCATAAACTAAATCGCTCTGTTTTACGTATAGAATCGACAACATTCTGTTGCATATGTTGATTCCGTTGTACACTAAATACATTTTACTGCAACATAGAAAATTACACACAGAATGAATTTATTGTAAGGGCAAGCAGATACTTTAATAAGACTGTCTTGTTTAATCTTACTATATTGATCATATCATCATCTCACCTGTAGGTCGTCGACCGCGCATCCCGCAACAGCACACCGGGTCCAGCGTGCACTCGGTGCAGTCAGTGCAGTCAGTACAATCGGTGCAATCAGTGCAGTCACTGCAGTCCGTGCTCTCGAGCCAGTCGGCGCCATCCAACGCCACGATACCGCTGCAAGGCGCCCGCAGTGCTTCGCCAAGAGATCGAGATCGCAAACCGGGGCTCGCTAGGCAGATACTACATAACTTGAATATATTCGGTAAGATTTCAAAGTTATTAGTTTATTTTCCAGCATTATCCAACACACTGTTTCAATTTGTTAGT